>JAVUNC010000006.1:16403527-17003527 GCA_032173965.1 Sitta carolinensis | reverse complement strand
TCATAATAGCTCAGAGTTCTTTACTCCCTTGCAGTCTCAGGAGGAAAAGAAAGCCCAAGGCTCTCTAAGAGCAATAAAAAGTTTAGCCAAAGTATGGGCTTGTGTTTTAAATCCTTTTTAGTGTAGCAAAGAGCTGTGACATCAGAGTTTTACATCTGTGCATCTGTAAACCATGATAATCCCACTAGATGGTGCTCACGAATACACGGTCCCTTGGAGTGGCGAACCCCGTGGACTAAATGACACAGGTGATTGCAGTGGTCACGATGCTAAATGGTTCATAGCTTTTAGAGGTTTAGTCTCCATGGTAAAAATCTAGAAATTACTCTAAGGTTCCTGGGATCCTGGTAGTGGAGGGGAATGAGGTATTTCAGAACTGCGTTTCAAAGTATCCACAATATTCAGAGAGTTTTCCCTAGTTAAGTGTGCACATACGGGTAGTCTTGATGACAGGGGGTCCCTTAAAATTCCTGAGAAAGTTGATCTTATGTTTTGGTCAGAAAAGTTTCTTTTCACTCTTCTTTATAAAGACTTGGTGCTGTTAAGGCACATCTGCAAGATCTGCTGTTTTTGAAACAATGGGCAAGATACATGGGATTTTCTAGTATAAAGATTAGGAGAAATCTATGAGAAGTCTGACATAGTCTTTGTTTTGAGACCTCATCAGTCTTTTAAACTGAGACAACAGCTACTGTTATATTTCTGTAAAGCAACTGAGCCCTCTAAGCTGGGAGATCTCTGGATAATTTCAGGCAATGGAAAGTGAATGGAGATTAAGTTTTGATAAAGTGTGTCACCTAGTCAGTAAGTTGTTACTGCAGGTACCAATCATCAAGTTTAAGAAGAAAACAGCAGTGCCACCTTCATACTGTAAGGGATTGGGTTAAACCACTCAGGGCCATAAGCAGAAGAAACTCCAAACTGTAGATTCATAGGTGAGAATTTGACTTGACCAAAACTGGCGTGTTTTTGCTCATGTACTGTTAGGAAAATAGAGAGGGGTAAGGTTAAATCCCAGGTGCTGATCAGTCAGAATCTAAGGCTGTGGTTTTAGGTGACTGCTTGTGTTTTAGTCCAACCTACCCACTCAGGTACTGGTTTTGACATTCATCATATAAAGGATACTGTGAAATGTCTATGTTGAACAATTCTTTCTACAAATTGAATGAGATTTTCTGGCTATGTGTGATAATTTACCATAATAAAAACAACTGATGGAAAACATAGCTATTATTTTTAAGATTATCTGTAAAGAGTGATGGGAGGTATTATTCTTCCTTTTTGTAAAAAGCAATTATTGACTGCCTGTAAGGCAGCAGAGTTCATTGCTCCTCAGTGCAAAACCATATCCATTTTCCGTAAAAAAAAATCCAAAAGAAGTTTCCCATGAACAAAGAAGAGCCTATGAAATAAAGGCAAAACAAAAGAGACTGAACATGTCTTTGTTTCCTTATGGAGTTTGTCGCTGATTTAAGAAAAAGGAAAATAATGGAAAGCTTCTTTGATTGATTTTGCAACTAATAGAATAGCACAAAAGCATGCTAATTTAAAATAGAAATGGAGAACTTAATTCAAAATTGGCATAAACCTGTTCAGCTTCCATTAATTTAGCACTAAGTGAAAACTATGACTCTTCAGACTGCCCCCCAACAAAAGTCTGTACATGGAAAAGCACAAAGCATGAGTTGTATGGTGCTTATGTCTCTATATTAAAAGCAAGTGTTACATTGGACTCCATATTTCTTTATTACTCTGTACTATAGGTTTCTCAGTATGGTAATACTATGTATACTATTGCATTAAACCTAAATTAGACTTTAGTAGATCCAGAATAAATCAGGATTGTTAGGCCAGGGAAAGTAACTGAATGAAATGTCCCCTTGAATGAGATTTGGTCTTACTGTCTTTCCACGTGCCTTACAAGTTGTCTGTTATGCTAATTTCTTCAGAAGTGGTGGTAATGCTTGCCTTAGCAAATTATTGTGAAAACTCCTCGTAATTAAAAATGCAAAATATATCAAAATGTTCATGACATGAAAATGTTCAATTTGCTTTAAAGTTGCAGTGGAGCATTCCCAGCAGGAATGAGGAAATGTCTTTTCTTCTGTTGTCAAAAATTTCAAGTACATTCTCAGTAAAAGGCACCCTTTTTTTCATAAACATGGTGCACAAATCAATATTGTTGTTCTATGCAACATGCCAAAATGAATAGTAGTAACACCAGCTTCCTATCAGTTGTGCAATTTCTTCTGGGCTATTTTCAAGCTCCAGTGCTCTTCAGTACAGGAAGGTGTATAAGATGTCAATGGGATAGATTTAGAACATTTGGGGTCTGTGTTGTTTATAATATTTGCCAATTCTTGATTAAGCAGATCGACCTGCCCAGGCTTTCAAGGTCAGTGCAATTAGATAAGGATGTGAACAAATGTGAAGGAGCTGTTCTTGGAGATAATGTATAAACAGTTGAAAATATTTCACCTGAATTTAAAAAGTACAGATCTCTGGCGTAGTGTGGAGAGGGCTGGACGAAACAGGGTATTTACTGAATCTAAGCAAGATGGATTAGTACAAAGAGTATGGAAAAATGTGGAAAACAATTGACTCAGTTATTGAGTAGTAAAATCAACAAGCTACTGTGGCAGTATAGCCATATACTGTAGTCTCTTCAGCTTCTATAAATTGGAAAGGCCATGGCTGAGGCAGTACTTCACTTTGAGTTTAGAAATCTGTGTAACAACTAGTTACAGCTGGAAGTAAATTTAGTAATGTGGTAAGTAGCACCTTCCCATGAGTCAGAGTGAAGTCATACCATAAAAAGGTATGTAATTTGTGGTGAGATAAAGCCTCATCTTTCTTTGTCAGGGGAAGGTATTAAATTCAATTCTGGATAAATTTCATCTCTGGCTCATTATTTTGCTCTGTTATTCTGCATTTTGCCTATACAGATTCCTGCTGAGTACTATAAAGCAGTTACTGTATTTTATCCTGAAAGAATAACTGCTTCTTTAGCTATGACTTGAGAATTCTTCATTTGGATACTCACTTACTTCACCAGGGAATGCTGGAATGATGATGCTTAATTTTAAGCTTTAAGAGTTAAAGAACTGCAACTAAACAGCTATTGTGAGGGCAGTCATAATAACAGTAACAGTGTGGAATATTATTTTTTTCCACATGATAATGTAGCTCCTATAAATTATAGGCTATGTGATTCAACCCTTTAGCATTATGATTGGGCATTCTGTAATCACTGGAAACTACTTAAATAGTAAAGCACATAAAAAGAAAGGTGATTGCCATGAAATACTGTGTTAATTTCACATAAAAGGATGTTTAAACAGACTAAAATGCTGGTATGTGTGAGATCAGTTTATGAATCCAAGTGACTATGGAAAGAGAAATACAACAAATCAGGAAGAAGCAAAAGAAGTGCTGGCATAAGCTGGAATCATATGGGGCTGTAATACATGCTTTACACTTTATTACAATTTTCCAATTAGCTGACTGCTGGAAAACACCCTGGTTTAGTGTGGTGGCAGCACAGTTTGCTGCTGCTGCTGCTGGGTGTTAGAATGCAGAGACAATTACGCCATATTGAGTGTGTTATGGACAAACAGAGCAGAACCACCCGTGTAACCTTTTAATAATTAAAATTTTCTGCTTTTCTAAAATGCTTTCCAAGTGTTACAGCAGGTTCAGGACCCTGTTCATGTCTTGTGTGCTGAAAAAGTGTTAATGTTTTACATACCGTATATGGAAAATCTTAATTTTAAAAAAAAAATACTGTGAAAATGACATTGGTATCTTTCCTTCTCAGGCCCCACATGGGTCTTTAAGTCATCTCTTTATGAATGGCTTGAGGATAATAAATACATCGTGTAAATTAAAGAAAAACAAATCCTTTTTAGCCACTGTCTATATATCCAGAATTTACAAAGACTGAATCTTTGTGAGTCAGCCAAATGCTTTTCAGTCTTTGTCTTTCACACTATGGTGTTTGATTCCCTGTGGTTTTCTGTTTCTTATTTCTGGTATGACTCGGAGACATAGCGCAAGGACAGCATAAACCTCAGGTTGTTTACATCACTGTGTTTCTATAAAACCTTATGCTGATTTACACCCAATAAACATCTGGGTCTAGAATGACTGATAACTGCTGTTGTCTGGAGACAGAAATCAAAACAGAGCAGAGAGTTTTGTTTACACGATAAAATACTAGAGGAGGGAAAATACCAATCTAATACTCTTTGAAATTTTTTCTTCAGGTGACAACAGGAATAGAAACTCTTGATTCAGCTGAGTCACATCTACTAGATGTCCAAAGTGGTATATAAGTTAGGTAGAAACTCATCACTCTTTTGTCCAGTTGTCATCCTTAAGTATTTCCTAAAACAGGAAGTATGTACCTGTGTTTTTCTAGGAAGGTCCAACTAATATCCATGTTGATAATACTGATAGTGCAGAGTCATTTATGTATTATATGTACAGAGATGCCTGCTCATGATAACATTTATGTCTTATTGCAATGACATAAGCCATCAGAATTTTCAAAGTTAGGATTTCAGTTATCAGATAGCATAATTTTATATTAAATGCTACTGCAAAAATTGTAGATTAAGTTAGATGAAAATGTCAAAACTGGTAAGGAAGATAGACATTGGCATGCATAGTATAAACATTAATTATTTACAGTATTTTATACTCTATTATTTTGTTCACTTATGAAAGCCATCATGCTATCATTTACAGTACTCTCTTTGACAGTTTTTAGGGCAAGGTTTTATCCAATGTGAATTGGATAAATTTTGAATTGAATTGAATTTAGGAATAATTTTAGAATTGTGACCATAGTATAACATAACATATCAACACCATCACAAAGTCTGATTCTAATTCAGTAAAAGCCATCATGTAGAAAACTTCTTAGTATCTAGGAACTTTTTCCATCCTTATTCATAAAAACTTATACCTGATAAGGTCTAAAACTACCTTGCTTGAAACTTCATTGTGATAAAAAGCAATATTCATATATGTGTAAGGGAATAATAAAAATTCCAATACTTTAATATGTGATAAGTTTGTGATTCCATGTCTGTAGTCATACTGAATATATTTGCAATGCAAGAATAAGTTTAAAGTACTGGATTTATACAAAATCAGACCCATAATTCTATGGTTGCATTTTAAAAAAAAGAAATGTATCCTAAAAATTCCAGAAATTATTTTAAACTGATTTGAAATACAAATTTGTTAAAAAGAAAAATAAATTTGTTTTAATCCCAAAGGTAAATATGTTCAATCACGTATAAACTACATATCTATGTATTCACTTCATCATTAAAATATATTCTAACTAGCAACATATAAAAATTATATATGTAATATTTTAAAGATATTTAAAATCATGTTCAATTGTAAACATGACCTGAAAAATATATACAGGACCAAATATAATAATTGAACATTTTCTTTCTTCAACCATTGATGTTTATTGGCTCTTAATCTATTTTTTGCTATCTATCCATCACGTACATTTACCACCCTACCCAAAAAATAAATATTTTAGAGGCAAGTATTAAAAAACCCCCAGTGATAATATTAGAAGAATGCCAGATTTCATTGATTTATTATTAAATATAATTATATTTAATAATAAATATTTAATAATAATAAATAATAATAATAATATCTATTTTATTATTAAAAACTTGTTTTTATTTCCTTTGGTTTACTTGTGTAAGGGTTCAGGAGCAATGTTGAGTTTCTATCTGCATTACCAGATGATTACCAGAATTTCCTCATGTTTCTTCTCTTGCATTGGTCTCTTACTGGCATCTGTAAAACTACTTGTCAAATATGATCTGTCAAAGACATAGCATAAGAGAAAAGCCATGGAACTTTAATCCAACAGGTTGGATTAAAAAAAGCTTTTGTCTCCAACTCAAGCCTGAGGACACCAGGCTGTGTGGTGTGGTTCATACATTCAAGGGATGGGATGGCATCCAGAGGGACCTGAGCAAGCTCAAGAACTGTGCCCATGGGAACCCCCTGAGTTTTACCCAGACCAGGTGCTGGTGCTGCACCTGGGTGGGGGCAATCCCCAGGATCAGCACAGGCTGGGCATGGACAGATGGAGAGCAGCCCTGCCCAGAGGGACTTGGGGGTGCTGCTGGGTGAGAGGCTGGCCAGGAGCCAGCCATGGGCACTGCCAGCCCAGAGAGCCAAGTGTGTCCTGGGCTGCACCCACAGCAGCGTGGGCAGCAGGGCAGGGAGGGGATTCTGCCCCTCTGCTCTGCTGAGACCCCACCTGCAGAGCTGCATTGGCTCTGGGTGCCCAGCACAGGGAGGACAGGGACCTGCTGCAGTGACTCCAGAGGAGGGCACAAAGATGATCAGAGGGATGGAGAACCTCTGCTATGAGGAAAAGCTGAGAGAGTCAGTGTTCAGCTTGGAGAAGAGAAGACTTTGGGGTGATCTCATTGTATCCCTCCAGTATCTAAGTGAGGCCTTGTAGGAAAGACTGGGACAAACTTTTTAGAAAAATCTATTGCGATATCACAAGAGGTAACGGTTTTAAACAAAAAGAGGGAGATTAGGTTAGATATTAGATAGAAGTTTTTTCCAATTAGGGTGGTGAGACAGGCACAGACTGCCCAGAGAGTTGGTGGATGGCCCTCCCAGGAAACATTCAAGGTGAGGTTTGACTGGACTCTGAGCAACCTGACCCAGTTGAAGATGCCCTGCTTGGTATGTGATCTTTAAAGGTCTCTTCCAAGCCAAACTACTATCTGTTTCTATGATTGGACTCTGTTCTTTGTTGCTGGTGGATTACATAAGTCAGGACAGCTTCAGGAGAAGGACCTGACACACCCTTTACTGGCTGCCTTCCTCATCACACAGGAATCACTTAATTCCTCCTAAAGAAGTTTAAGATGTGTTGGGATGTTTTCTTCAGGACAATATATGTGAGCATATCATTTTATAGAACTCACTTCTTTAACAGAAGTTAGGCTTACATCTCTGTATTTTCAATAATGTAGTAACTTTATGGACTCTGTAAATCACAGTATAGAAACTATCATTTCAGTAAGATGTCAGTTTAAGTCTAGCAGAAACTCACGATCCTCTTCTTACAAACACCCGGAAATTTCCAGATTTAATTGAAAATTCTGTTTCAATATATCACAGAGCTATATAACTTTCTTTTTTTCAGAAGTCTTTCTCTTTCCAATTTAGCATGCATAATGCTTGTAAGTTGTATTCAGTGAAAATGAAAAGCTTTATGTCTCTGAGACTCATTTCTATGTAAATGAACTAACAAGCATGTGCACAGCAAAGCAGAGGCTATAAAAAGTAAAATGGAGTTTAGTTTACCAATATTTTGCAAGTGTTTTAACAGCTTGCACAATTAAGTTTGGAACTATGGTGAATTGGATTTGTGTGTGTATTTTTATCTGTTTGATTGACAAATTTTTTCCTTTGTTTAACTCTAATTACCTTTTTGAATTACTTTCAAGTTGGAAATTTGCATGTACCAGGCATCATGTATCATCGCCATCCTGCATTGCATGAAGATACATCCATATGTCCAGTTGCTTGACTGTCAGGAGCTGGGGAACAGAGAGAAAATATATGACACTATCAAAATCCGAACTACTGTCCAAGAAATCTAAGTCTGAAAGAAATCACAGTTCTCAGCTCCCTTCATTTTCAGGGAAAAATCTTGGATATGAAGAGATATAACTTCAGTCAGACTGGAGATGGGACTGAAACAACTTTAAATTTTTCTGTGAGTATAATCCTCTAGATTATGAGCAAAAATTAAAAGCAGGTATGAGAATCTTCTTTAAATAAATATTTTCATCCACCTATGGTAAATAAACTGAGAATATAAGAATCACATCACAACTCTCAAGGATTTAGGCTATGTAGCAGTTAAAGATGGATTCCTCATAATTAAATGTAGATGCCTTTGTATGACAGAATCATCCAGGCTCTTCATTATTGAACAGAAAAGAACATCTCATCATACATAGACTTCTGATGTAAACTAGAAAACTGTTTTCTAAACATTTCTGTTTTGCTCTTGAAACAACAAGTGACTAGCTTGGATGAAACATCTGTACTGCAGACATCTGAAGTCCAGTCAGGTTAGTCCACACTTATTTCTACATTTCATGGAGGCTTAGGTATAAGAAATACTCATCTGCTTATACTGGCAAAATATTCAGCTTGTGCCAAAAGTGGAATTTTTAGAGAGAATATAACTTTAAAGTCAAATAATATTAAGCACCTTTGTGCTCATATGGGTGTGCAGATGTTTGCTTGCCACATAAGCAAGCAGCAGTTTGTCATTGCAGCCCTTTTAATCCATTCCATACTTTGCTGTAGGCAATGGAGGCCTCTTCTAGATACAATTCTGAATCTCCCGTGAAGTTTTTGATTATGTTTTTATCATCTCATTATTAATATGAAGAAAGAGCGCTGTTCTTATGGTAAGTATAACTATTACTGCATTAATAAAACAAAAAAGTTGAACAGATTAGCTGATAGATTTAAAAGCATTATTTTCCAAATGCAACCTAAATGTGTTTCTATATAAAACTCAATCATAGCTTCTTTGACTGACCTAAGGATTGACTCAATGGCAAGTACGGAAATAAAAAAATCCATGGCATACAAAATTGAATGAAAAAAAAAATGGACTAAAATCATTAGAAAAAATGTTTAACAAAAAAATCTAAAATCATATACCTAACCATAAGAAATATAAGCCACATCTACTGCAGCCTGAAACAATGTCTCAGAAAGTGTTACAATTCATAATGGGTAGATAACTCAACAAGAGGTCTCAAAATAAGGCCATAACACAAAGCAATAATATAATATTGGATGTGTAAATAGAGACTAGTGAGTAGGGATAGGAACATTTATCCCTGTAGATGGGTAAGATTGTATTAAAATTCTTTGTGTAGTGCTACTGTTTGCATTTCAAAGCGGACACCAGTAGAAATACAGTGAATTAAAAAAAAAAATATTCCCAGCAAGAAATAGAAAGAGATAATTCTGCATAGTATATTGAAGAGTTTTGAGAGTTGGCATGACTGCACTGTATAAGTGTGGAGGGAGAAAAATGAATACAAAAGGATCATGTGGTCTAACAGGAGAAAACATAAAAAATTTTCAATATATCATGCTGGATAAATTGAAACTAAAAATGATTAGAGAAGAGTTAATTAACTCCTGGAACAAACTATTAAAGAGAATGCTGAATTCAGTGTGTCTCTTGACAAGACTCTCAATCTTTGTAGAAGATAGGTGTTAGAGAAGTGCTAGGTAGAGTGGAGAAATTTAGAGATCTCTGCTATATATATTAAGTCAGATGAGATGATGAAAAAGGTTTCTTCTGATTTCAACTGAATTGAATCTATTAATCTAATTAAACATACTTAATGCAAGGGATAAGAATGTGCTCCTGAGAGAAACACATCTGAATTTCTACCCTGACACGATTCCCTTCACATATGTTGTGTCACAACTGGCCTAATCTATCACAAAAGCTGAGACAATAGACCTTTAGAGTTGTGTAAGGAACTGGAGATGCATGCAACTGGAAAATGACATGTTTTAAATGACCTCACAGGCCTTTTGAAGGGAAATTTATGACTTGCAACTCTGGCTTTGAGACACAAAAGGAAAAGATCTCTAGCCAAAAAGATTGCTCCTGATCCTGAATTCTGCAGTCCCACCTTTTGGAGACAGAAAGAGAGTGTATAAAGCCTAGAGAAGAGTTTGCTATTCAGAATGCCCATCACCTAAAACTCGTCTAGTCAGTTTTTACAATTATCAGCTGAGGCTCTTTTATCTATGGGAATTTGATATTGTGGTATAAAATGGGAGGGAAAGAGATCAGAGGTCGCTAGATGTCAGTACAGCAAATTGAAGAGTCTTATTGTATTGATAGCAAATGGAAAGTCTGGGAGGGTGCAGTGAGCAAGAAGACTGTGTTTTGCAGGAGACTGATGCATTTTCAGAGCTTGAAATGAAACAAAATGCTTGACAAGGACACTTACCATGATGAAACTTGGCAAACGTGATTCAAAGGTGAAGTGAAACCACAGAGTTTGGTGTGGTGCATTTGGAGCCACGCGACTGCTTCTTTCCAGCTGCAGGTTCAAAGTTCGTGCTCCAGTATGTGTGGTACAGGTACTGGATTGCTTCTGGGAGGAACTGACTCTTCAGGAATCTGTGTCCTCCTCGGGAAAAAAAAAAAAAAAATGATGTTGTTGTTGGGGCTTAGTTCAGGAAGGAAGAGATAATGGTGTATTTCAGATTTATCTGCTGTGTGACTTTTTAATTTGTCCTGAAATAAGGCTGCAGTCCTTGCTATAACATATATATAGATGATTCAATGACCATCATATTTGTACATGGCAGAAAAGAGCACAATATCTTTAACTGAAAAATTGAATCCTGTTCCAGGGAGAACTTTCAGGAACTGTTAGCAGCATAGAATTCTTTAGTTTATTCATGTATGTCCAATTGCATAAATATAATAAATACATGTAACACAGAACATTTTGGTATCTTCTTAGAAATAATTCTACAGTAGAAATTGTCATCATTTTAATTACATAGGACATTATATATAAATAACAAAAAGGTGTGTAAGAAATGTGTGAATATCTGCTGGTTAAAAGTATGTAAGCAGAAAATAACAGAGCCCATTTAAATACTGTTTCTTCCTTGAAAAAGTGGTTGGCGTATTTTTTATTGAATCTGTCACTAAATGATGTTTAAAAATTTAACAGGAATAAATATTTTACTAGAGCTCCTGAGATATATTAGTTGTTAAATTGATGAAAAAAAATCCATAAAGGACCTATTAAATACATCTAAAACTACATATTGTTTCACAGAAGGTAAATACCGATTCTAATTGCTCTTTATGGTGTTTTCAAACATAGATTAAAGGCAAACAAATGTATTTCATGCTGATAAAATTTCAAAGCAACTTACAGTTCATCTTAAAATGGGAAATATTTACCTTTTACAGTTAAACTTTTGTGCTTCCATTTTAGGATCTACCTGACTAGAAAGTGCATAGAGCCCTTTACCTGGAATTTAATCTACCTGCAATGCAGATATTTTATTAGAAATTTACCTTTACGTAGAGGTGCAAGAAAATACTTTGAAATGATGTTTTCTATCTTAGTTCAAATTCTCTGGAAAACAGGAAAGTTACATTGGAAGATGTAATACTGAAAACAACTTAAACCCTACTGACACCCAAAAAATAGTAATAAAAGTTGTTTCTGCTGCTTCATACACAAAATACATTTATAAAATGTTTACAGGGAAAAATAGATTAATAGATAATATTCTAAAGTAAATATAGGCTTAAATCTGATAAGCCGTTTATCTTTAAAATAAGCACTTTTTCATATCATTGTAAAACAGATATTTTGATGAATTTTGAAAGTCATTTTACAGTAGGGTTTTGATGCTAAGCAATTCAATGAACAGGGTCCCAGTAAATTTTATTATCGCTCAATAAAATTTGGATTTTATTCTGAGTTCTGAGAACCATTCTTTAGAAGATACATTCAAGATATGAATAAGCACTTTAAACTTGATTGTGGTGTTGTCAGTAGTCTTTATTTTATCTTAAAAGTTGTTTTCCAGAATAGTCATGACCGTATTTCCTAACTTCTGTGCTAAATCTGCAGCAACTTTAAGTACAACCGGAGGTTACAGCTAAAGTATATTTGTGTTCTTGCACAAATGCTGAACAGTGTCCATTCTGCTGCCAGTCACACGAGGGACATGTACATTTTGATTTGCCACTTATGAATCAAACGGCAAAACCTGCTCAATTTAAATATTGACTGAATTCTGTTATGGTAAGTCACATAAAATGTAAGTTTCCTTTCCTTTGCTACTAATCATTTACTTTTGGTGGTTAGTTTTGAGCTGGATCAGCTTCCTGAAAGAGCTCACTCCCTAGTCTCAAAAATATGAACGTTAGCAGAGTGGAGACTGAGAAAGCAAAGAGGCTGAGAGTAATGAAGGATAATTGCATCACAGAGTGTTGGATATAGGTGACATTAAGCTGAGATGGAATTACATGCTTTATTTCCTGTACTTAATAGAACTCATCTCTGATTCCATGTCAACACCCAGCATGAGAAGGCAGCTTGCCTTTTGCAAAGTGTAGATTATACATGACAATGACTTTTAGATTAGGTGTTTTGTCGTACAGTCCTTTTTCCTCATGTTAGAAAAACAAATATTTACAACAGGAAAAGCAGTTTTTCAGACCCCTGTATCTGTTAGCTGAGAAAAAAGGGGAGACGTTTCTTCTTTATTTTCCTTTACTTCTCATGAGAGTGCACATTTTTGAGTAGAACAGAACTGGCTTCAGTGAAATACTTTTAGTCTTGGAAAATTGAATACTTTACATCTCATAAATTACTTCTCTGATTCAAAATAATTATATAATTATTTCTTCAAAAAGAATGAATGCAGTAGGCTCTTGGATATGGGGCCAAGTGTAGATGATAAGGTCTTGCTATAGCTTGATAAAGAGCAATTAAGAAAGATCCTCTGCTCTCTCTGCTTCTTCATGATTAAAGAAATGATCTGTACAATGATAGGACATTATTCTAATAATTTTTACTTTGGACAGCCAAAATAGGTAATGGGATTTTAAAATTTCTACTTTCTATCAGAGTGAATGAATAGTATGTTATCACTACAACACCACATCATTTTGTAAAGCTAATATTATGAGCAAATTACTTCAGTAGAATAAAGCGTGTGAGACCTTGTGTTTCTGTTTCATAGGATTATACAGTACCAAAACATAATGTATAATTAGATCAGAGCTTTTAAAGCAGTAAAAAGCACATTTGTCCATTGACCCTGAGACTCATTCAGTTGGTTAGAGCTGGGTGCTAATAACAGCAGGGTTGTGGGTTCAATCCCAGCACCTACCTTTCATTTAGGAACTGTACTTGGTGATCCTCAGGGGTCCTTTGCAACACAGAATATTTTTTTGAATATGTAATTTATTTTGCAATTTCAGTATAAATTAAACTTCCCCAGAAGTAACTCAGTTTTATGGTCTTATACTACACACACACATACACACAAACACACACACACACACACCCCATATATCAAAATAGAAACATTAGTACTGGCACCATTTAGCTTTCATGGAAGGAATGCATAAAAGTCCTTTTGTTTATTTGGCTTGACCTTACAACAGACAACCATCTGGATAACTACTGTCCACGATGCCAAAAAAGCTGCTAACCCCTAAAATAAATAAATAAATGTAATTAAAATGAAAATCTGCCAAGATTGTGTAATCCTATGTCTCAGAGTCAAATCTACAAATACAGGTCAAATATTGATTCTCAAGAAGCTTATCTTGCATAATTGTCTTGTGCTAGGAGAGAGAACACCCCAGTGCTTGATGGTCCTCATTCACTTTTTACTCAGTATATTTTATGCTCAGTTGTATCTAACTTTGCCTGACTGAGGGGGTAGGATGAATTCTTGTCTGTCAATGTTATATTATGGACAGATGACATAAACAGTAATTCAACCTCTGGTCTCATTTTACTCATCAAGACAGTTCAGTTCAGATGATTTCAGTTGGAATTGCAAGTCCATGAAACCATTGAAAACCAGGCCATAATCCACCTGAGCCTTGTCTGCTTTTCTGAAAGAACAAACCAAATTAAAGTCAGTGGGGTTGGTTCAGGAACAAGGTTCAGCCCTACAAAACTCCAGTACCGTAGCTGAAGGACTGGATGGACTTGAAGATCTCAAAGGTCTTTTCCAATCTAGGTGATTCTGTAAACGGCTGTAAAACTGTAAAATGTGTTAAAGTGCATTTGTTTTGCCGGTTTTTGCAATTTTATTTGTAATACCCAGTTTTTCCTGTTCATTCTTTTCTGGGAATGGAAATAGTAATTGCCACCCTCTTTGAAGAGTTTTTTTTCCTGCATTTTTTTCAATTGAGTTGGAAAATGCGGTTTTTCAGTAAAACCTAGTTGCTGCCTCATATTTAATAATCTATAGAAAGTAAAGACAGATCATGTATGAAACAGACTTGCCTTTATTTTACTTTCCCTATCTAATAGTCATAGAATACCTGGTTAGAAGGAATCTCAAGGATCCTTTGTTCCAGCCTTTCTCCCTAAAAGATGGTCTAGCACCCTGTCTGTCTGAATCTTAAAATTGTCCAATGTTAGGGAACTCATCACTCCCTTGGGACACTATTCCAATGGCTGATCATTGTCTTTGTGAAAAATTTCTCCGTTGTGACCAACCAGGATCTCTTCAGGAGAAACACTTAGGGCTCCCTCTCAGGCCATCAAGTGGGTGCCTCAGTGCCCCTTAACAGAGAGTCTGCTCTTGCCCTGTCTGTTGTGTGCTACTGCTACAGTTTTTTCTGCCAGACCTTGCCTGTGGGTGTTACAGCTGCTAAAGCTTCCCATCTGTTTTTGGTTGCCATGCTGGAGGGTGTGGACAGAAGCAAAGTCCTACCTCGGTGGATAACACATTTCTCTACCCCTCCTGATCTAAGAAAAAGCCCCCTAAGACATTAGATAACAGCTGTCATGAAAACTGTTGTCCCCACTTCAGTGGCACAGAGCCCACGGATTGCCTTGTGACAGTACTGAAACTGCTAAGGTTACAGTTTTCCTTTCAGACACACGATAAAATGCCATAGTAGATTTGCCATGGCGTTCTGAAGAAATTATGAAGTGCTACAGACAAATAAGTACAGAGATCGGTTATTTTCTTCAGATACTGGAAGGGGATACTGAATTCACTGAATGGGACCTCTGAATTTTCTTAAAATCAGTTTCCTTTATGAAGTTTTAAGTTGGTCCAAACCAATACAAAATGAGGTAGCCAGTGTATGTAGTCACCTTAAGACTGGGGGAAGATCAGAATTTTCTAACATTAGCTACATATTTGATCTTAGTGCTTTTATTGCTTATATCTTTGAAAAAAGAATAAAGACTTTATATTGCGTTAAACTAGGCTTCAATCTCCCTTACTCAACTGTTACAATGTGATCAATATTGATTAAAGTAATTTTTATTTCATATTCAATTTTTTTCTTCATGTGAAAGCTGTTTTGAAAATGAGCTGTGAAACCAAGCTGTTAGAAACAAACCTGAATTTCCCAGCAAATCTATGAATAGAGGAAGATTTTGTGAAAATCTTACTCCCTAAAAAGCAAATATTTTTTGTTCACAAGCTTGATTATTCCTGATATTTTCCTGACAATACCTCTTTATTTCTTATATAGAAGATTGTTACTTCTGACTCTATACATTTTATCATTTGGATACTTATCATGCATAACTGGAGGGTGGTGGTAAAAAACCCCAACAGTTTTAATCAAGGTAGGATTATAATTATTCTGTAACACCTGTTCCAACCAGATGCCTCTGACTGTTGAATGTGATTCTCTGAGTTCTCACAAATTGCACAATGAAATATTTTTGAAATGAATGGCCAATCCATTGTAGTTTTGCCAGAATAAGTGCTAAACAACAAAACTGAAAATTTCAAAATATACACTCAGACTACTGCAAAAAAATAAGAGGAAAATCTTGATAATGAAAAATAAAGCACTCATTTTGAAAGACTGAAAATCTTGTTTGCCCTAAGACACTACAGCAGCTATTCTCACCACCAAGGACTCCCTAGAGAAAGGATTATCATTATAACTGAGTCCTGCTACTACCTGATATTTTAAGTAATTTTAAAATATTTCTTCCTTCAACTTCTTCCTAGAGGTATGAGTTCTACTATTATTGTATCTCCATAAATAAAGGCTCTGTATCTGGAGAGCAGCAACATCATATCTGGGCAAGAGTAAGGCTGAAAAGCAGCAGCCAATGGAGAGAGCAGGGTGTACGGTAGATTCTTCTAAAATCTTAGATTTGTGTGATAAAATAATCTCATTCTTTTTTTTTTTTTTTTTTTTTTTGTGCCCTGTCTGTAGTTCATACTCCCTCTTAATTTTTATTTTCCTCTCATGGGTCTCCAGGTTTCAGTTTTCCTTCGAGAGAGAGAATAAAATACCACAGTAGATTTGCCATGGCATTCTGAAGAAATTATGAAGTGCTACAAATAAATAGGTACAGAGATTGGTTATTTTTTTTGGACACTGGAAAGTTCAGGTGCCACAGTCTAGTGATTTGAAGTCCCAACAAAAGCTTCAGTGTTATTTCTTGGTACAGAGAGAATCTAGGAGAATCTTCCCTGTCTCTTGCTGAAAAAACCCCTGCCTTGCCTGAGCCTCCTTTGTAAAAGCCTAAAAGGGCCAGGAAATTTTAAAGGCACACTGTGATCCTTTTCTGAATATTGCAATGCATGTTTTTTTCATCAGAGAGGTTCTGATTGGAGAACAATTCCTCTTAGAAAGGTGTGAATTTGCTAAATGCAAGACTTATTTCACATTTAAAGCTCTGTGGTCTCAATCTGTGTATGCAGTTTGCTTACTGCCCAAATTATTCAACACTCAGCTCTTCTCCAAACAAGGGATAGAGCCCTGCAAAATCAGTTCCAGAAATATTTTAAAATAAATCAAGTTTTACTGTTTCAAGTGTCGTTTAAGTTTATTCAAACTGCAACAAAATTTGCACATAAAATTCTGCATGAAATGAGGCAAACTGTAATACATCTGTATGTGGTATGTGGTCAATACAGCAAATCCTATGGAAATACAGTTTATATAGACTAAATTTTATATCTGATTAAAAGTTCCTTTATAACCTTTCAGTCACTATTACAATGTGCTAAATGTGCTAAATCCATACGAATCATCTTTGTTTTTGAACTTTTGTGATTTTTACATTCTAATTCCTTGATTTGTACTAGCAACACAACCAGAAAATGGAAAAAAGCTCTGAAGGATTCAGTCCTTCTGACAAAAATAGAAAAACCTTCCTTAGATCAAATCTTGAAGATTATTTAGAAAATAGTACTGCAAGCATTACAAATAATGAAAAACACAGCAAAACTATGCATTTAAAACTTTATTTATAATGAGTTATAAATTTCTGGTTTCTATTTGAAAAATTTGGAATTAGTGTGTTTAGAAAACATAAATATCATTCTGGATTCAACAAAAAGTAAAGTAGGAATTATCAGGTGACAGGATAGAGATTACTGATATTTTGGAAATCTCAGGGTAAATATTCTAGCCTCTGGTACCTGCTATGTAGAGACGACACAGTGCAGCCTGAATAAAAGCAAGGATTTTAAAAGAGGAGGCTAGACTTAATCTTATGTAAATCTGATGGAAGTAGCACAGAGTGCTAAGTCAAATGAGTGCAGCAAATGAATATTGTGGACACCTTTCAAATGATCTTGATGACAAATGTTTTCATTTACCAATACACTTGTAATTTGCCTGGTAGTACTTTTGCTAAATGTAAAGATGTCTGAAATTAGGGGGATATTAATACCATCTTCTGAGACTTGCAATGCAAGAAAGATCTCAGGCACCGTATTGAAATTCTGAGCAGTAGCAAGGCATTTCTCATACAGGAGTCGGTATAGTCGTAAAGAGAAATTGCAGCAGGGGGGAATGAAATGCAGGTAAACAGGCAGCTAGGACCTGATGCTCTGAGCAAATACAGTGTATAACCAGGAGCTTTGCTCTGCAGTGGCACAGCTCAGGAGGCAGGGAAAGCATCGCTGAGCTTTCTGCAGGAAGTTGGAGCGCAGTGCTTTGTTACTCTTGTCACAATCTACTCAGGTGAAGTGAGCTGAGAGGAGCAGGTGCAGCAGGGTGATGGGCCAAGCAACGAGGCTGTGCCTTGAATACATCATGAGGCATTGAGCAGCTGCCTTTGAGAAACAGCCCTTTCAACAGAAACTTTGAAAGCATTTCTTTCAGAGGCTGCACTGCACAGCTGCCCTTACTCCCATTTTCTGCAGCACAATCAAGAACACATCTCACTGTTGACAGTAGAAACGCCTAAAAACTCTAAAAATGGCTCCAATATATATATATATATATATATATATATATATATATATTTACAGTCACTGTACAGTTACAGGGCTTACCCTTTTAGTGAATGTACTGTAGATCATATGGTATCCCTCTGCCATAAAAGGCTTTTTTCCTCAGATTTTAAAATTTATTTCTATTTAAATTTATTTAAATAGAAATATCCTAGTTTCCCACAGTTTACGCACATTTCTTACTTTACAAAATTAGTAAGTAATAAAACCAGATTGTGAATCTCCTTTCACTGAGAATCATTGTTTTCTTAAGGGTCTGTCTCTGTTCAGGGAAATCCTGCTGGGCATACTTAAGTCCCACTGACTTGAAACTCAGCACAGACTCAAATGTTTTCTCCAAGAGGAGCCAACACTGGCTCTAATGTGACATCTAATTGCTTACTGGTATGTAAAAATAGTTCACAATCCATCTGAAGTTTTCAGTGGTGATTATTTGACTTTTTGCACTTCTTACAGCAAGGCTTAGAGAGATTGCAAGATCAAGCCCCTTTAGCTATACCATTTTCCTCAGGCCTCTGTTCCTCGCAGAGATCAAGGAAGCCTGCTTTAAAGAAACTTTGAAAGGTACAGCTGCAGTGACATATCTTCTGATATGGAGATATGTTTTCCTACCTAGTCACTTATTACTGTGAAAATTGAAAATACAATACACGTTTTTTCTCCAGCCTAGGAAAGTATGATTTCATTGGTTTAACCCCACAAAAAGTGAAATGCTTCATGTGAAGGTAGTAATTTATATGATTTAATAGTTTTGACTTAATGGTAAATAATGGGTTTTGGTCTGTAGTTCTGCCTTTTACAAATGAGGGACAGATCCTTTTTTTTTTTTTTTTTTTTTTTTTTAAACAGATGCAGTTTATTCTGTATATTATACAAAGTAATCTTGGGGAGAAAAATTTTCTCTATATTTTTTTCTTGTCTCATTTTGTAAATTAATATGAGGTTAACAAAGATGTTCACAAATTCCCATTTCTAATTATACAGCCACTAGAATCATTAATTTCCTGTGAGACTAATGAGCTAACAATGCATTGGATTTTCTTCCATTAAATATTTGTTTGGTATTTCTGTAGTCTGAGTAAATTCTATTTGGCATCTGTACAAAACAGACTTACTCCAAAGTATAAATTATGTAGGACTTTGTTTTGTTTTAAGTACTGAGTTTTTTGGTTGTTTTGTGTTTTTTTTTTTTTTTTTTTTTTTGTGTTTTTTTTTTTGTGGTTTTTTTTTTTTTTTTTTTTTTTTTTTTTTTTTTTTTGCTGGTTCCTGTTGCACCTGTCTGATTTGCAGAAGATTAATGAAGTTTAATAGTTTAGTTTTAATATTCTGCCTTCTTTTGTCATTGTTGTAGCCTGGGAATGTCTATTCAGTGAAGGATTATAATACGTTTTCTTGATCAGAAATAGTTAAATATGCCTTTTATGGTACTATTAGGAATTTGAAAGATCAGGGTGAGGTGTGCAATGAGCCATGTGAAAATTCAGTTTACCTCCAAAGCAGTGTTAACTCCTTAGGTTGAGGATCTCTACTTGATAATATGAAAAACTTGTTTTTGAAACATATTAGTCCAAAACATTTAGAAGAGCTGCACAACTCTTTGACTGAAAGATTAACAGAGATAGGATTTCCATTAATCACCTTTGTATGAATGTCAGGTTTTGCACACATTTAAGTGACACAGAAACAGATCACAAAGTATGATTGGCTCATGGCACCTTCACTTTATACTTGGTTTATCTGTTGGCAAGCACAGCCAGGGAGGGGTTTCACAGGAGGACTAAAGTGACTGAAAATGTGTCTTTTTCCAACACTAATGGTTTGCCAATTAAAATACTTTCTTATGTATTTTTATATTTTATATATTTTCATTGTCACAGCTACAAAGCCTTTCTTGGTTTAGGTATGTGCTAATTCCCTTTGATATCTGTAAGGAAATGAGCAAATTAGAGCAGAAAGTACTTTTGAAAATTCCTCATTATTTTGTAACCTGACTTCTTGTGGAAACTATGCAAAGACAAACTCACTTTTTCTATGGATGAGTCCTTTCCTTTTGAACTTAATGAAGGATTTTCTACATTTTTTATCAGGGTGATTATAGAGTCAAAGGTAATGATGTTCTTATTAATTTTTTGGTAATATGTGGCCAAGCAGACTAGGCAGATCATGTCAGTTTCCTATCTGAAGAAATGTTTTCAGACAGCCTAGCAAAAAGTAGCACAGATACCATGAAAGAAGTTTCATTTAGACCTAGCTCCTTAAATAGGAAATTCAATCAAAGTCAAGTTACTAATGCATATAAGATGTTGTTTCATTTGTTCTAGAGCTGATGAACAGTTTGATTAGCTTTTTCAAGGGGATATATTATAAAAGGGTGATTTTTATAAATATTTTCTCTCCAGAACTATAGCAGAATTCATAGCAACACTCAGGATCTACTGAAAGAGCAGAAGGAAAAAATGATCTTCATAAGAAAACAAATAGGTACAAACGACAGTACCTTTGTAAATATGTCCTTACTGCTTATGAATTCAGAACATATCCAAATTCTGACTATTTGTTGATTTTATACAATTTTGTGTAGGTTCAAAATGGCATTACACTGACTAATTATCTTTAATCAGTACTCTAGCTTTAGTTCTGTCATTTCCCATGTAAATATCATTAATCTTGTCATCAACCTAACACTTTTTTCTTCAGCTACAGAAGGTCACAACTTCAGTTGAAATTGATTCTAATCTTGATTTGAAAGTCTAATATTTAATAAGTATAGAATAGATGTAGACAAAAAAACCCAACTCTAGTCTTTTGCTTTTACTATACACCATTCTGACATTTTGATTTAGGAATCCTAAATCTGATGCTTTTCCTAAATTTCTTGAAAGAAATCTCTCTAAAAAGATGTTTCTCTTGATGGTTCAGCTCCATGCAACTACTATAACAACTATGTTTTCATTTAAATACACAGTTAAGAAGTAAGTAATCTTCCTTACATCTTTTCAGCTGCCAGCAGTAATGACTTGGCCACCACCTGGGAAATTGCAAATACAAACTCTCTTTAGTCTGCCTGAAGATGCTTTGTTACCAGATGCCTAAGAAAACATTGGGTGAATTCTTATACATTTTGATAAGAAAAAAAATGGTGGCAGGAAAAAGAACAGTGTTAGTGCTATTGTGTACAATACATTTCAGCAGTCATTGTGTTAATTTTTGATAGGTCACTTTCCTATCACATCTGCTTAATTTTACAGAAAAAATAGTTACAGTATTTGAAGAAAAGAAAGACCAAATGAAGTTGTTGCTCCAGTTTTCCCAAGGTACTAAGCAGATTAAATTACATTGCCATATATAGTATTAAACAGACATTAGATTCAATCTCAGCTAAAAGGCCAAGGAAAATAGGATGCTTGAAGTGAAACTCCAAATAAAGAAATATATTCTCATTTTAATAAAATTAATTTTATTCCTTCTGTCTTTATATAGAAATTTGTATCTCCGCAACAACGAGCACAACTGCAGCTAATATTTGTGTGACCTTCAATATTATGGTAATTTATTTAAATGTTCTTTGTTAATTAAAATATTTCACATAAAAGGCAACTAACTTACTTTTACCAATTAATTATATCTTTGAAATTTTGGAGTGATCAATTATCATAATCAACAAACATTACAGAAATAAAATAACAAATGAGTCTGAAATGCCAAGTGGTCTGTTTTCAGCTTGTTTTTTACTTCTAATTTAAAGGAATTACTATTTTTAAAATGAAAACAAATTTATGTGTTGTTCAGTTCTACATAATAATAATAGAATCTTCAATAACAAGGAAAATAGTAGTTTCAAAAATCTTGCTCATTGTAAACCTCATAAAGTGTGTGCAATACTGTCGTGGTTTGGAATGGTACTCTCCAGTTTAGCACTCCCACTAAAAAGACCACCTGTCGCTTCCATCTCCGCCTCCAATGGGAAACAGAAAAAGCATGGATCAGGGGTTGAGATAAGAACAATTTACTTGAAATAGCAATGACACAAGAAAAAAAGAGTAACAGCAACAATGCTGATAACAAGAGGTATAAAGCAACTAGAGAATTAACACATAAAATAAAATTCCAGACTGTTCCACCCAGAAGGAACACCCTTCCCTGAGGAAGCTAGAGTCCCTTCCCTCCCATGCCTTCAGTGATATAAAGTGGTATAGAATAACATCTGGACCCTGGCCATGCCTGTTCAGCCATGCCCCCTTCCATTTATTGCAAAAATTAACCCTGTCCAGGCTGAAATCAATCAGGTACATATCTGATGATTAGGTGAATGCTCCACCTTTACAGCTGTGGAAAAACTCCCCGAGATTACTATTAGATAAGTCAAATACAAATGTAGCTTCTTGAATGAAGCTTGATTGTTTACCTCTAACAAGGAAAAAAACACCCAGAAATATTTATCTATTCAATATGTTTTTCAAGAGTGAATAACTACTGCAAGCTAAAGATGACAGTATATGATCAAAAGAAGAAAAAGATCAGAAAATATTGTGTTGCCTTAAGGTATTCAGTGTTTTCCAATAGTTAGACAACTTGTTGGATAGTTTTTAGTACATTCTTTGCATAAGAATATCCCAAATACTTCCAAACCAAGTTTTGAAGGATGTAAGAGTCTCAAATTTTAATTTGCAGTGGTTTTCACAGCAGATTTTTGAGTTCTATTCAGCAGACACAGGTACATCAAATCCAGTAACACATTACAGAACAAGAGGAGAGGGAAATAATAGTCCACTGATGAACATTTACACCCTACCTGGTTAGAAGTCTGCAAAAGGGTTCAAAATCTGGAAGCTGTTA
Organism: Sitta carolinensis; assembly: GCA_032173965.1. Classification (NCBI taxonomy): domain Eukaryota; kingdom Metazoa; phylum Chordata; class Aves; order Passeriformes; family Sittidae; genus Sitta; species Sitta carolinensis. The sequence continues at coordinate 16,980,619 of JAVUNC010000006.1, read as the reverse complement.
GCAAAACTTAAGCATGAGGTGCCTAACCATGTACTCTAGATAGCATGGGGTAGGAAAATGGAGTATAAATTTTTAGGAAAAACTGTTACAAGTTTACCCCAGTGAGCCCCTTCCTGCCTTCCTGCCTTCCTGCCTTCCTTCCTCCCTCCCCTCCCTCCCCTCCCTCCCTCTACAAAATTGTTGTTCTTATCCTCACAAAATATAACTCAAACTTTAATGCATAACAGATTCTCTACTGTTTTTTTTTCCTGTATAGTGCCAACCATCAGCATTATTTCTGACTGCTTTCTAGATGGAATGGACAATGTAAACATAATCCCTCTGAGGAATTAAATTTTCTTAGTGAGAATATTTGGGAGAACTTGCATTTTGTACTTGAAAACTGTAGATGCTGATGTAGATTGCAAAGGTAATACTGAGACTGGTGAAGATATATAATGTATTTGAATTTCTTTTCAAGTATGTGTGGAGTGACATTTAAAGAAAAATATATATAAAATTGAATTTTCTCAGTATTTTAAGGTTCTTCTATGGCTATTTTTCTTTTTGAAAAGCTGTAATGTTAGATCTATAACAGAATAGAGCAGCCATCTAGGTGCCCCTCTGTGTGAGGTATATGACCTTTTGTGTTTATAGTTAGCAGAGCTGACATGACCATGACTGATGAAATTAAATGCATTTTTCAAACTCCTGCAAAATCTGAAAAACTTTTTTAAATGGCAAGATTTTTAGAATCATAAGGATGTATGCAAAGAGTGAGTGTACAGTGAGCATGACACTGCAGCTACTTTATGGTCAACAGGTCCTAACTAGTAGCCATTGTAGATTAATCTTTACATTAATTAAGAAAGAAGTAAAATCTTCTTGTCAAATCAGCAAAACTACGAAAGAGATGAATGTCAACTTGATTCTTGAAATTAAATATTGTGGCTCAGGATCCTTTTTCCTTAAACACAGATTTCTGTGGGTGATCAATGAGGGCTCAGTGCTTTGATCGTGTCCTCTTCTCTGTGCCTACTCTTCATGTCAGAGATGAAGGGCAGGGAATTGTTATGCTTTGGCAGTTCTGTGTCACCCCAAGTTGCTCCTATTCAGGGAAGTGCCCTGACTGGATGTTTAAGCTGACTTCTACCCTCATTTACATCAACACAAAAAATACGAGTGATTCTGGTGCCAGAATCTTTTTCTCCTTCAAAAAGAAAATCAAACAGCATGACTGAACTAAGACTGAACAAGAAGCTCCATCTGAATAAAGAATGACAAAAAAGCAAGAGAAAGCAGCTGATGCAAAAGCAAGGTTTTGTATTTGTGCTTTGCACTTTGACTCCACTGGATCCAGATATCTCTCTGAGCCCGAGTTGGGAAAAATAGCCTGTGTGTCATGTGTCTATAAAAGGCTCAGCAAAGCCTTCCATTTCTCTGAAAAAGAAGTATAGCATTTTAAAATAAGTAACTTCTTTTCAGCTGAAAAGAGGGCCAAGGCATCCAGACACTTCTCTGGTTCTCAAATATTCTTTGTGGATGGTTAGTTCTATACATATTTTTTAATAGCTTACACCTATTTAATTTTTTTTTCATATAAGGATATGTGATTTTATATGTTCATTGTTATATTATTTTAAATTTTTGTTTTATTTATATACATAATTTTATCTTTTTATGTCTTTTCGTTTATAATTATTTCTTCCTTTACGTGAAAACAATAAAAGTAACACTCTAATTGAATTTTATTCAGAAGTTACAATACAAATACTAATGAAAAGGTTATTTCTTGTGCCCTGCTCCTGCAGACATTAAACTTTACCTTCTTAAGATGAAAACACTCAGAATCTTACCAGATCATCCAAAAAAGTTTAACTGAGTGAAAGAGAAAAATACTTGAAAGAAAAGGCATAATAAAAGAGCTGATTTTTGCTAGTTTGATTTTATTTCTATTTTTATCTTTAGATAAAATATCTACATGATACATTGTTTTGTTCTTTTTATCTGCCGACTGAAAATGACAGAAAACTTTCCAAGTAATTAGAAAACACTTTTTTCAAACTTAATAAATGTACATTACCATTTTTTTACTTTCAGGAGGTTATGAATTGTTTCAGAATAGATGATATATATAGAAGACCGATGTAAAATATAACCCATGTGCAGCCATTCATCTGTTTTCTCTATGGTTACCAACAGGACCATGCTGTTGCAGAAGGGCTGAGTTGCTCAGCTACCTGCTTCCCTCTTCTCAATGGCCCCACCACACAACTGTTAAAAAGGAGTAGAGGACATACTAGCTTTCATTTTCAGTGCCAGTTTACTCAATCTGACATTCAATACCCAACATATATTAGAAGGATTCAAAGCCTGGACTTTCACCAGTGCTGCTGCTGTTATCATGCAGAACTCATGCTGTCAGCTCTTTAGACCGTGTCTTTTCTGAAGCTGCTCCTCTTTCTCCTATAACAGGTTTCTTCTTGTAAAGGAAGGGGAAAAGACAAATTGCCCTTGGAATGGTGCAAACAATAAAGTCTGGCTTCCTCGAAGAATTTTTCAGGATGCCAAGTCTATATTTGAATATGATACAATGTAAGAGTTGTTTCATGCTAGGATGAGAACATCCCAACAAGAAATTTGTGGTTGCCAAAGCTCAACTTCGTTGCAAATTTTGGGAATAAGTTTGGAAAAAAAGAAGAAGTGGTCAAGGTTTTCTCAATTCCTTCGACAAAAAGGCTAAAAGCAGGCTACATTTCAGCCGAAAGGAAACAAAACCAAAGAAGGACAGAGGGAGTGGAACAGAGTAGTTACTAAAGAACTCTTAGTAACAGCAAGTGATGTCTTCTACCTTAGAATTGCTGACCCGCCCTTGTGTATGCCCACCACTCTCCTCATGGTGCTCCTCATTCTAGCTGCACCTGGGATAGGCAGTGGTGTTGCTCACCCTCATAGATATATACACATTCTTTTATGGGCTGGGTTTTTTCCCCCCTGTCTAGCTTTACAAACTGAGGGGATTTGTATAATTCGGTCAAATACCTTAACTAAGCTTTTGCAAGCCTTTGCACTCTAGAAGTGAATGTAACAAGGTCTACTCAGGTGTAAGTTGTATTTTCTTCATCTCAGTTCTTTTGACATTCTTCTCATTAAATGTTGATAGCTGTGTGTTTTTTATTTTCTAATCAAATCTACAAATTTTACATTTAGTGATACAAATCTACAAATTTTACATTTAGTGATAGCTCTTGTATTTTACTCTCAGGCTAAATCTAAACCAAGAGGTTTCAATAATGAAGATAAAAGGAGAACATCTCTGAACTTGAATGAACCATTGACCAGGCTGGCCAGTCATGAGTATAAAGGAAAAAACAAAGAATGAGAAGAAAACCCCTAAGCATAAAGTAATCTCACAATATTACTGACTTTTCAACCTCCTAAAATCCTAACACAGTAATTAGAAATCAGTTGAATTGTGATTAATAGTCAGGATTTTCCTACTAGCATGCAGTAGAAGATGAATTTGAAACTGTAGGAATAACAATCACAATTTCAAATATAGCATGAACAAGGATACACACAAATACAACAGCATTTTTTTTTTATGAGCCATATCCCTGGGACTCTCCCATGTGTAAAAAGCTACACAGGTGTTAAAATAGTTTGTAGAAGCAGTCAGTAGCCACCATAGGACTGGAACAGATGTCCACAATGCAAGTTCCAAAATAGATACCAAATGCCAGGCTTAATAATTGTTATTTTTCTTGAAACAGTGTTTTTGGATGTTATGTTACTGGTCACTAGTTGTAAAATTTTTATGGACTAGAGAAAGTTGTCTTTTCATGTTTCCAAACTAATTTGAGTGTTGACTAATAATCATATAAATTTGATTGATTAAAATGCCACTAATAAAAAAAAATAGCTTTGTTTGTTGCTTATAAATAAGGAAGTGTATATTTATCTTTAGCTTATGAAAAGATATAATTGTGAGCACACATTGTTTACCTTCCAGGCATTTGGAAATCAAGTGAATAGTGAGAGGATGTTAGAGAAATGCTATGCTGCTTAATGCCAGCCTTTATGAGGACAGGCAGATGTGATGGACAGATGGGTGGACTAACAGAACTAAATGCGTTATTAGCTGCTCAGACATTTGTTGAATGTCAGCCAAAACTACTGAGTCATAGTAATTGACCATTGTTAAACATCTCCCATGGGGAGAACAACTACATGCATAACAAAAATGTGTAACATTTTGGTTAAGATGCAGAGACAGGAAAATGATTGTACCAACTCTTATCAGCCACATTGTAAAGAGTTGAAAAAGTTTGTTTGCTTTTAAAATATCTCTATGAGTTTCAATTACTCATCTACCTACTTAATTATGATAATGTTTTAAAAATATTTATGTACTGAGTTCCTCCTTCTACACAACAAGAAAAACAATATCTGGCATTTTGATTATGCCTTTCAATCAAATAGTTTAGAAACTTTTGAAATAAGGCTCTTATCATTTCTAACACTTATTTTATTCCTCATTTAACTGCAGCCACTACAAATGGAATACTGTATATTTCTAACAGTATTTAGCATAGGGCTGTTCCCTGTAAACTGTTAAATAATACTTATTTGTTCTCTGGTATCTGCTGATGGATGAATTAAATTACTAACGATATTTACAGAATTAATAGAAATGTATTTTTGTCCTGACCCTCTTAAAATTAAACTGCACTTCACTAATATGCAGAGACTAACTGGAAATGGACTGTAGCACCTCTGAAGGAGATCATAGTGTGAAGCATACCGCAACAGTGAGTAATACTTGGGAAAAAAAATGATCTGCCTTCTAACATGACAAGAATGATTTGCAGTTAATAATAGAGGGAGTAAAGGCCAGTCTTTTCAGTTACCCTTGGCTTCACCTAGGACAATATAAAAAATCACTTCAGTTGCTGTGAGCTACTTGCCTTTTCCCAATCATTATTGCTTAGTTATAACTTAGTGATAAAATCTGTCATTACTGACTTTATTGACATTAAAGCTGATTTATTTGCATGCCTGGTGAATAAGAACTGCTGGCTTTCAGATTGCTTGCGTACAAGATAGTAAGTGCATCACTGACTTAATTGTCTTTTGCTGGTTCACTTGCTCTCTAATCTCAGTTTGAAAATAATATTGGGTCAAATTCAACCTTGGCATAAGTCCACTGACTTCAGTGGTAGTTCTCTAGAGAAGGATTTGATCCAGAGGAATCTGAACTGTCTATATAATAATGCTTTTTTTTTCCCCTGCAATTGTATAACGTGTCAGGAAACAAGATTTTTTCCTTCTGAAAATTAAGTCATTTATTCAGTTGGTTATGTATGGACTCATCTTCCTCTATTTTAGGTTCCTTATATTAAAAAAAAATTAGCATTTCCACCTAATTTTCCTGTGGTATGTGTTTACAGTAGGAGAAAAAAGAAACTAAATACCAATTGAGAAACTACAGTTTCATTGTAAAACAAACTACAATCAAGCAAGATTTAATTCTTCACATAATGAAACATTTTTGTAATGAGCTATTCCAGGGAAAAAAGAAGAGTTTTTTGTTTTGTTTTGTTTTCCCCAACAGTTTCCTTTCACTTTATGGAGAGTTCTTTTAAAGAGTATTTTGGTTCATAGTAATCTATTCAGCTATATACTACTCCCATTTTCAATATATCTGACCAAGACAAAAACTGGGAAAAATTATTTGTTTTTCAAGATTTGGTTTGGTTTCCCAGCTTTGGACTTCCAGCCAGCCCTTCTGAGATGCAACTATTCAAACTACTCACCTTCACTTGGACTTTAGTGTTAACACAGATGACATTGACCATAAGTATTTGAAATAACTGAACTCTCATGAGTAACTGGAAAAACATCCAGAAAACAAAACCTATGAATTATCTATATTAAGAAAACCCAAAAGCCCTTCAGGCAAACATGCAAATAGAAATTCAAGCTGAATCATAGCAGCTTTTTGAAAATCACTTGAGATTTCAGATCCAAAAATATCTACTACAGGGTGTTCACTGATGGAAATGGTAACATTTTGACCTTAATATGTACTATCTTGAGTATTTGTAAAGAGTAAATGTGATATTCATAGAGAAATGTGTTTAAAATGGAACACTGTTGACTGCATGTGTGGAGTGTTTGTGTAGAGATGATCAGTATTAAGAGATAAATTTTTTCTTATGATAAAAAATAAAAATACCTCTGCATTGCAGGAACATTTACTTCATTCTATTTGCCAAACAAATTCTCATTGAATTTCACTGGAGTTTTTACTCTTTATAAAACAAATTTCTGTCTCTTTTGTGGGTATAATTAGATGAAGCTTACTGAGATAGTGAAAAACATTTCATTAAATACTTTTGCAATAATTAATCAATAAACGTGAAGTGACTTCTCTCTTGAAACATCTTCTTCTGTTTCTCAAATTTTCTAGTCAAATACAGTGAATCACTTACTCCCAGGACTTTAATCTTTTTTTGTTAAGTTTAAAAAAAACAACTATTATCTGATTAAGAGTGCTCCCTGTGTGCCTAGACTCTACTACACTAAATGAGGACTCTAAGAGATTTTTTTTTGTTTTTTGTTTTGTTTGGTTTTTGATGCCAAAAGAGCAGACCAGATTAATCACATGATACAGCTGGAGGAAAACTCTGAATGTCATTTAATTTTCTTACACCTGCCGAGAAGAACAGTGGGGTATTTTTGACAGATGCTTGTACAACATCCAGTGATGAAGATTCCAGTCTCCACAGCAACATGTTGCACAAGTTCATTATCCTCTTCGAAAGACTCTTTAGTGCTTTGTGAAACTCTTTCTAGTGTAACTGAGAGAGTTTATGATTGTTTTTATGGCCTAATCACGATAACCAGTGTAATGTAACAATAGGCCTTTTAGATGTATATATGTTAGTGTACAAATAAGCAAATAATTTCTTGGTATGACTTTTAAATTTGTTGTCTTTTTTGCTTTGTTGGGTGAAATTTCTCCTAGTAGTATGAATTATTATGAGTCATTTAACTTTTCCATTATCTACAATAATTTTACAATAAAATTTCCATATCATTTACATCACAAAAGTATGGTTCTAACTGTTAAATCTTCCCCCATATCTTGTTCTCATGGTTTTTAGTATCATCTCTAGAGCTTTTCTAATGGCAGGCCAGCAATCCACAAAAACGTGATAACATATTTTTCAATATTCTATTGTTCTTCAATAAAAATTATCATTTTCTTTGTTTTGTATTTTTTTCCCTAGGTACATTGGGGAAATATATACATTGCACATTAGACTTTCCTTAAATAAATTGCCCATCATGAAACTATTCTTTTTCTTAGTGATTGATGTTGATTTAGGAGGTGTCAATATGGATACATTCATTTAAAGTAGCCAAATCCAATATTCACCTTTGCTTATGCTTTAGGAATTTTCTTTATTGTTATGACAGCTAATTCTCTGTCTTGTTTATGCATGAGATTCTTTGTTGAATTTTTAATTCTTGACCTACATAGTTTTCAGAAAGAGATTTCCATCCATCTTTCTATTTATCGTTTTCTTCAGGACATTAATAAGTGTGTAATAACTGTGTCAAGTACCACTACTGTTAGAAAGAATACAGGGGCATCTCTTTATTAACCTTCTTCCATGTTGAAGATGAGCACTTATATTTATTCTTTGTTTTCCTATCTCTGAGCCATTTTCTAATATGAAACAGAACTTTTATAATTTATTCTGTGGCTCCTGTTTCCTTAATAAGCTCCTGTGAAGTATTTTTTCAAAAGAAATCTTAAAAGTCCAATTAAATTATTTTTATTAATGGGTAACATTTTTCTATTAACTCTTTGGTATTGAAAATAAAACAATACAAAGCAGTTGTATGCATTCCAGAGTAAGAGAAATCTGGTGATTTCCTAATTATTTTCAGTTTAAATAGTCCTAGTTTAGTCAGGTGGGAAGGTTCAGATTCTGATATACTTCATCATTTTGAGAAAGACTGGTATTGGAAACATTTTAATTGTAAAAGTTAACCAGCCCATTTTCTTAAACAGCAGAGGGCTTTTTGCCCATTTCAGGTATTGATATAATGGAAGGTGTGCTGTTGCCTAAGACAATTTGATCTCAGTATACAAACTTTTGCCATGTTTTGTCATGACAAACTTTTGTCATCCAAACTTTTTAAATTAAGTGTAATACTGAAAATATTTTTCATAACAATCTTAATGAAATAAATTGTACTTATTATGGGAAAGAATGCCTTTAAAAATTGTTTTAATTTACTTGTACAGTTTTAAGAGTGTGGCTGTTCTAATTCTTGCAGGATCATTACAGTACTCACAAACTATTTTCTAGAATTTCCTCTAACTCAGTGGTCTATCAGATTAATTATTAGTCAGTACGTCTTCAAAACTATTTACTTTGCTATGAGCAGGAAATATTCTGCACTGTTGTGCTTCAAAAGTTTTTGAAATTCCTTAAATGGATGATAAATAGCTTGCTAAATACTGTGATTTCAAGAGACAGCTAGCAGAGTCAGTATGCATCTACATCAGATGAAATTATAGCTGCTTAGTAGAGGCAGGAATTAATATTTTCACTTCCACGAAACACAAAATGAGCTATGTCTAAGGCAGCAGCTCAGCAGTTGGAATGTGTCTTTCAAAGTTCTCTTCAGAACACAGTATAATTTTCCTCAAGGCACCCTTTTCTGAGTCTATCACACGGAAAAGCATTTTACACCCAATATGATCAGTTCTTTTAATGTTAACTTAGAAAATAGGGTGTACTTTAAGAAGGATTTTTGCTCGGTGATACAAAGTATATAAAAGACTATATATCTTGAAATATTTTGTGCATATTTATAACCATTTTATTTTGTTCTATAGTATTAGTGCAAATATATAATACAAACCTTATATTTTTTCCTATTTAAAAAAAATTAAAAAAAATTAAAATAAACACTATTTTGTAAAAATCCTTTAAAAAGTAAACCTCTTAAAAATACACATAGTCAAATAGTTACATGTAGACCATGTTGTTGCCTTGAAAATGTCAGAATATGCGACAAATCTAAAATTTGACATAATTATTTTCAACATTTTCTTATGATAAAAAAAAGAAAAAAGAAAGAACAAAGCAGAAAAAAAGAGATATTATTCTATGTTGAGAAATTATTTTGAAGATCAGAATGTTCTCAGCATATTTTCTTTTAAAATGTACTACAAAAAATAATTGTGCTGATATAGAGCTACCATATTTGTACTGACCATGATTGGGAACCGATATAATATTTCCTTATAGTTATGCTCGTGGAAAAAACCCCCAAAACCTCAATGAAAAAAAGGGAATTTCTTAACCAATGGGAAAGAAGGACCTGTTTCTTGCATGATAATGTGTTATATATCCTGTGTTTGTCCCTCAACTTACAAATACATTACAAAGACTCCCATTTATTGGTGTTGGAAGCCTACAGGATAGAAACGATGCTACTGTAATGACGGCTGTATTCCTCTTCCTGCTCCAGAGCAGGACATGAGGCAGAGCTCAGGGACTGTTCACCAATCTGCCCTGCCAAGTGTGGAGCAGATGATTGCACTGCCGTGTTTGCTACTTTGTAGAGGCTGGATTGCATGTAATCACTGACAGCCTCTGGTGCTTTATTAATGGGTAAGACTTTGCCTTTTATACTTTTCTGTTTCTGTTTCTTCATTTCTTTTTCTGGTATTTCAATTAAAAAAAACATTCTTTGTGTAAAGGTCTTTCTTTTTGTTTTTTCTATTTTCTAATATCTTTTAACTGAATTCCACACAGCAACAATGTGAGAGGATAATAGAGGTGTTTATAGCCTCTCACTGATATTGTAGGATTATCTAAACAGATTCGTATAATCTTTTATGCTCCACCGAAAATAGAATCCTTAATTTTCTTTTATCTGCTAGTGAATGATTCTGTTAAGAAAAAGAATTTGTGCAATTCTAATTATATAAGAAAGAAAGAAGTACCAAGTAAAAGGTGTTTTCAATTTTGTAGGTCTTTCTTCCCAAAAAAGCACCACTTTCACTAAGTAAACCTGATAATGTAAAATGTTTCTGTCCCTATTGTCCACAAAATACAGGGCTGAGAGAGGAGACTTGTTCAACTCTAGCTTTAAAAAGTGGGTTGAATTTAGTGCAGATGATTCTGAATGCCATATAATTAGGCCCCAGTCTATACTAAGAGAAAATTCTTCTGACATCTGGTACATGAAACATTGTGTGTTTTTAAGAACTTTTATTTCTGTAGTTCATCACTGAACTCTAGGAGTACCTAATAAATATTAATAAAAATAATTTTCATTACTTCAGTTAGGAGTGCTCTGAGATTCTTTTTATTTTACTACACATACCTGGAAACAGACTTACCATTTGGTCCCAATACATAATTTCAAGAAAAGCATCAACTGTTTCTTCAAGAGACACTGTTAAATCAATTTTGCATTGTAAACAAGTCAATTGCTTTCTTATTTTGTCTCTAATAACTATTTCCTCTATTCAAGCTAACAGAACCTGAAAATGCAATTTCCTTGTTCCTCCTTATTCAGATCTTCTCTTATCTTGGGCAATGAAAATTGAATGTCAGTCCCATTTTAGTTAAAGTCAGTTTCGCTTTTAAACTTGCTGTAATACAATCTCTTCGTTGTAAGTACTGTAACACAATTAAAAAGAAGGGCATACTTTATTTCGAAATTGTAAATCCTACCCTTGGCTGTAGGATTTATGAAAGAAAGCAAACAAAATCCCCTTCTATATAGTGAGAATGATTAGGAAAAAAACAGTAAGGTAGTGGAAAGGGGAGATAAGTTTTCCCTTGTTTTATTTTTTTCTTTCAGCTTGAAACACATTGATATACAAAACTTCCCCAATACTAAGCAACTTATTGGACATTGCTTTTTCTGTAAATACGTTGTGTATAGCAGAAAAGACACACTAGAATGTATTTTTAATTTAGTTAAGAAATTACAGTAGAGCTCCTTGTACGTTGAGGCTTTCTAAGATGACTTTTCTACGACTAAGTTAAACAACATCTATAGAGGATATTACAAAACAGGAACTTGGATAGTTTTCTAATAAAAATATTGGTCAACATTTTCTTAACAAACTGGAAAAAGATCTAGTTGCTTATGGAAATAGAAAAAATAAACTGTGATTAAATATCCTTTATCCCACCATGGGTGATATCCATGGCGATTCATCATGATTAATTAAGAATTTTTTATGTGCTTATTATTTTTACGGAGATATAATGCATGCTTTCATTTATAATTCTATATTGGCAGTTTCATAACTCATTCATCCGCCAGAGATTGCAATTCTGCTTTCACAGCTGAAAGGTGCCATACAAATATGAGTTATTTATATTTAATAGAATGGCTCGAGGCATATTGAGGTTTCACATGGACACATGGTGAAAACCACCAGGTACAGAAGGAATTTTGATATACACAGTGTTTCAGACAGATTCTAATTTAAAATTCTGTAGGGAAGATACTGGCAGAATTAATCAATTTCTAGCTATATTCTTTCCTTCCCTTGAAGACATTACTCTATTCTGGCAGGATTTCATGTAACTCCTTCTGGAACAGAAGATGACTTGGCCTCTAAGATCACTGTTAAACATGGACTGCAACAGTTTTCTGAAAGTTGAAATGTGTTGGTAGAATGGCAAACAAATACAAGCTTCTAAGCCACTATTTATCTCTGATCAGTTTTCCTTCCAATTAATTTGCAAAAGAAAATGGCTGTACTGTCAATTCTTTTCTGGAATGCAGTAAAGTCTATCATCCACTTCCACTTTAAAGTTCTTTGCCTCCACTTGGCAGAAACCCTCACAAGTGTTATGGTGGTGTAAGTCTCTCACAACAGGAATTAGTCTCACAAATGGAGCAGAATCAAGTATTGCAATGTTACTCTACTCCCGATGCTTAACAGACAGATCAAAAAGATGAACAGACAATTACAGATATATAGCTAAAATGTGATATTCTTGTGCTTCCAATAAAGATGGATTAAAGACAGGAATGAGATATTTAAAGTACATCTACACTAGTCAAGTATGGCAAAAGTCAGAGTTAAAAATATTAATTTCCAGGCAGTGCAAATATCTACAATTTAGCAGACAAAGCTAAAAGGTCAAATTCATGGGAACTGAAGATAGATAGCTGTAAATGGCTTGATATTTTTGCTCAACTTCTCTAATAATTTCTTTTCATTATATTTCACTATATATTTTTAGTTTTGAATGACTGTGTGTATTTATGTGTATTATGTGCATGTATTTATTAAGTCCTCTCTGAGTGGTTTTCTATAGGAGGTCACGAAAGAGGAGTTAAAGTTACATGAAACTTTAGTTATAGCAAACAATTCACCTCATTTATAGACTTATTTTAGCAGTCTTTATACTTACTGCAAGAATTTGGCAACAGAATAAAATAAGAGTAAAAACTACACATTTTTCCTAAGAATACTCAAGATAACACATATGCTACACAATTTAAATGTCCCTTTAATATTTACTTAAAATTTGATTTTTTTTCCCAAGCCATTAGAATTTTCCCCCTTTACTCTGTGTTAAAGTCATCTGTGAAATTGAAATTTGGCAGTCTACAATATGAATCTGCTACATCTAAAGGCTCCATTTTATCCTCTCTCAGAATAATCTGTCTGGTCTCAATGTCCATTGCATCTGATGCTGCAATAGAGAAGATTAGGTATGCAGCATATAAGTATATGCTGAAGGAACAGATATTGTAAGTTTGAGTTTTAATTTACCACAACACTCCACTAAAGTAGAAAGAGCTAATTTGAGTCAAGAAATACTCTATTGTAATGGGGTGCACCTTCTTTAACAACCACTTGCATTAAATTAGAGAGAAAATTCAGTAATGCTAACTTTTAAATCTGTACCAATTTTTTCTTTCAATAGGTAAGATTTAATCAAGTATAACTTCTCTTATCTGGGCTTTAAGTCATATAGTAGTAGTTATTCAGTCATGCATGATGAAAAGTATATGGACCTGTGTTTTATATGCATTTTACCAGAATTTATGTCTTTCAGTATTTTACCTCAATAGCTCTTTTAAAACTTTTGTGAAAACATCAGGTAGGAAAGAGAACTGATCCTCATAGAACCTTGTCAAATTAGAAAGATCCGAAGCTGGAGTTTTCTTGACGTACTTTTTGGGTACATTCCTCGGGAAGACCCTAAATCATCTAAGCAATTCACTTGATTCCAGGCATTTCTGTCAGGTGGAGAAAAAGTGATTTCGGTGTAGAGAGAGTTAATGTTGCAGAAAATCTGTGGAAGACAAGAATGGATGTCTGCCCATCATCATTTATCAAGTCTACTAAGGCTGTTTCCTTCCCCTCTCCAAACATAAGAATAGAGGATTCCAAGTGTTAAACATTTGTATCTGATAGATGAATTTACAGTTGGCTAGGTTTTATTTAAATGTTTTCTTCAGATCACAGTGTGACTAGGCTAGGAACAACATGCAGAAAGGATTATTGTCTCCCCTCTGTATTCTTTCCATTTTTGCCAGCATTGAAGAGGAGCTTCACAGTCATTTGTGGTGAAAACTAACTGTCAATTATTAGCTATAGAAATCTATCCTACAAATCAACAAGGATGTCCACACTGATTCTTCTACAGAAGTCTCTGCACTGCTTATTTACATAGTACACAACAAGAAAAAAAAAAGTAAAATCTATTGAGCTATTTACTATTTTTCAAAATATATATTACAGAGAATTTGTTTGAGAATTGAGAAAAGAAATTCTGCAGTGTTTTGCTTCACCACACTTTACAATTGTGAGTAGCAGACCTCAGCTCTCTCAGATTAAAGTAGCTTCAACTATGATGGATTTCAGTTTAAATTCTTTTGTTTTATTGGAGTTTCAGCAAACTCTGTTGCTTGTGAATACTCGATGTTGCCCACAGAAAAATAAGGTTGGTTATTTTTTGTTTCTCTGACACATTATCATAAAAATTTCTACTAATACCTCCTAGACCAGATTAGATTTCTGATGTACAGTTCTCATCACAATTGTTGTTCAGACACATATATTTTTTGACTAAGGGGCTTTGTAATAGTGGCATATTAATATTCAGCATGTCTGATTGGTAAGTGATGAACCAAAAATGTTTTATTTTATAAAATATTTTATTTTATAAGTGAGCATAAGTTTGTGTCAATATGGCACCAAATACAAAAATAGCTCCCAGAGGTGTTTTTCCCCCCAAAATAGTTACGATTGAGGTGGGGCAGGTCGAGTCCCTTGCTCCTTCTTAAAGAAACCACAACTGTTCAGTAGCAGTATAACAGATGTTCAGAATTGTTAACAATCTAAATGTAGGTGTGGGCAGATGCATGATCTCTACTACACATAACTTTGGGGAAGAGGGAGTTTTAAAGAAAATCAATAATGAGTAGATCTGTATACAAATTACTCCTCTAATTATATTAAAAAGGTAGATTAAGATTCTTTGCCTCAGTGATTGTGGTTAAGATAAGGCAGACAAGTGATGAGAGGAGCTATTAGTGTAACCATGCATGACTGACTTGGCCAGTATTAGTAGATCAGTATGAGGCAAAATATGTGGCAGCATAAGAGAGAAGCTTGTGCTAAAGACTCAGTCCTACTCTTTTTGGTGCTTTTCACTAAGGCCATAGGAAATGAAGTGCGATTAAGATAAAAGAAAATTAAAATAAGTAAGTAGGTCTAAAGGACACAAGGAAATTCTGTTTCCACATTAACCAATATATCAGTGACATGTTGCAGCATAACTTCTGTAATTCTTTCAAGAACTTTACTGGCACTGCTATAGGTGGGCACTCCCTGTGAAAAAACACTTTATGAGACCTGAATGGTTCTTTTAGGCACAATGACAAATCGAAGACGAGGTATGCAAAACATTATCACTGGTGACGAATACTTTGCATCAGGATGACCTCAGAAAGGGGAGTCAGGGGTGTGTGGAAGACTGTTTTCCTCAAGAATGTGACTACAAAAATGTATATGTAATCCTCACTTTGTCTTCATGATTTACTCTCACAACAGATATTCTTGTATTAATATTGGAATAGATGTAATTCTATAAGCATTTATTTTTAAAGGATTGGAAACCTTGAAAATCGTCTGTATTAGTATTAGAATTTTAAAAGCCTTGATAACTTGTTTGACTTTTCATATATTTTTGAAAACCATCATATGTCACATGGACTAGCAGTGTGCAATGAAGGAACAAATAAAAAGGTGGAAATTCAATTATACTCTTGCTTTTTGGAATGCCCAAGTAGTATTTCTGTAATTTTCTTGGTTTTTATTTTCATATGCTTTTGATAAGAAAAAATATAAATATATATATGATTTCCTTTAAAATCAAACATCTGAAACTTTTATCTTTAATTTTGAGAATATCTTTTTTTTTTTTTTTTTTTTTTTAATACGGGTCTTTGAACTGATAATAATTGCTGCATGATTTCATTCTCAATTGCATCTCTGCTTTGAAAGATACACAAGCTGTAGATCACTAAATATGTGTGGAAATCCAAGACATAGTTCCTTTACTTAAGCATGTACTATATGCTGTCAATATACAAAAGTAACGGCATCTTGGGCTTACATGGGTTGATCCTTGCACAGCTGTCTAGTGGTGGCCTTATAAAATTGATACCAGAAAATGAAAGGAGCCTTGCACTATCACATCGGGTACTTCAATAGTCTCTTTTTGAGGCAATTATGACAAAATTATCAAGAGTTCTCAGAAACTTCTGGAAGCTGGTTTGTAGCTCTCTTACAATTCCCGGCTTATTGTCACTTGCTGGGAAGTTTAAAAGTATGTAGTTTCCCCCATGGAGGCATAACTACTGTGGAGATGCTACCACCAAACACTCTTGAGATTTGCCTGTTCTCTACTACTCTCTCTGCCGTTGGCTCACATCACAATTTTTCTCTGGTTTGCTAGGAACAGAATTTAGCTTGTCTTTAGCTCTCATTCTCCCCACTGTGTCAAATGGATTGAGCAAGTAAAATCATGGTACATTTGAAGCAAACCATAGAACTGTAAAAACATGTCAGGGTTAGATGATATAAAGCAAAGTCAGGAAAAGACAGGTGTAACAAGACATGGCATTTCTTCAGAGAATGTGAAACTTCCTGCACCCAAAATCATCCTTATTGTGCAACTTTACAACTAACAGTATGACACCTACCATAGTAATTTAAAATACGTTTAGAGTCATGAGCTTGCAGCCACATTTTACTACTGAAGCTGTACATAATCACTCATGCTATTTGTATGTGGACACATGCACTTCTGCTTCCCTCTATTTCTGGCTTCCTCTGGTTTAATATTGCCTTATTCTTTACAGGCAATTTTACATAAACATAAGCTGAGGATATGTTTTCCATCAGCCACTGCTATTTGCCATCTAGACAAAGAAGATAACATTTTCATTCTCATTTGCTTAGGGCTGGTCATCATATTTCTGCTTTAGAAAGTACATCTGCTCTCCTCTAAATTAATGCCATCAATGTACTAAACAATGCAGTTCTGTGTCTGATGTATTGTGAGACAAAACAGAACAAAGCAGAGACAAAAATAAAGCATCTCTGTGAGTTACAGGGGACAATCAATTAGATTCATCATCTGTTTTACATTCTAGTCACTGCTTTTAAAAGAGAGGAGTGCATAATACCATGGCAACAGTTGGAACTGCAGTTCTTTATGTTATATAATCATTACGGATTCTTCAACATTCCCTGAAAATTGATATAAAAAGTCACAGGCGTTGTACTACCTACTATGCTGATTAAATGACAAGTTTGTAATTTACAAGTGCCTTATTGCCATGGGAAGGCAATCATACAACCAACCCCTTTTTCTAACTCAAGGGTTTTTGAAACATGCTGCATGATTTCTAGTTGGGCTGCAAGCTAAGATTAAATTGAAAAGGATAGCATGTAGATTTTTGAACATGGTGTTGACATTTACTAGCCAATCAAATATTGCAACTTTCCTACATGACAGCAGATGTTGACCTTTCAAGCTTTTCCTATCTGCTTTCACGCATTACCTGCAGAAATTAAGATTAACTCACTTCTTGCTCCTTGCTGCTATTAATGTCAGCTGGGAATTGAGAATCATGAATTCATTTATTACACAGAATGGAGACTTGTTTTATACTCTAAGCACAGAAGGGCTGCTCCTGGGAGCTGGTATTTTTGGAATCTGCTTCAACTACCTTTGTGGTTGAGGGATAGCTGGAAGCTATGGTGTAGAAAATGTCACTGGCAACAAGAGCAGAAAGAGACAGTGGAGGACGGATTCAAGGAGAAACCTGGGGGCCAAATACTTGCAAATAGAATTGCATACAAAGAGCTTAAAGTCTAAAATAAAACACTTAAAGGTATTCTAATGGAGTGCAAAACTAGATGCAAGGCACCAAGGTCTCTTTGACTTGTTAACTGAACTATGAAAATGTAAGTCTGCATAATACACAGCCTGGTAGCAAGAAACTTCAGGGGCTTACACAGCATTGCCTGAGGCTCTCTGGTATTATACTCTGAGGGAAATGTTAACTTTGGTAGAGATGTCTCCTGCAATCTGAATAAGATTTTGATAGAATTTCAGCCAATCATGGGATCATGTGTTTAGAAAGCAACAAGGAGAAAGAAAAAGAGAGAAGCATTTTCTGTCTTGTCCTTTTTTATGTTAGGAGGAAAAGCTTCTTTTGAGTATCTACAGAAACATTATCATCACAAAGGAAAAGCTAATGTCTACAATTGTAACAGCATTCCTGCATACATTAACTTGTTTATATGTTATTTTTTGTTATATATGTAACTTGCCAGTGCAATTGGTCACTATGCTTCAAGTAATTATGAGTTTCATGCATACATATTTCTAATTTTGTACAAATACACTTCAAAGAGGTATCTAATTAAACAACAAATATTTGCAAGTAACATGAATTCCAAATTAACCAGGAACACCTGTAGTCATAACTGAATAGAAGATTGTTGGTCATTGATTTGAAATCAATTCATTGATCTTGAAATCATCAAGATTTCTTGGTCATTGTCCCTGATCCTCATAGAGGACTTCAACCACCCTGATGTCCAGGAGAGACTTAGAACCAATAAGACTTCTCTGAAGACAATTAACTGTCCAAGCCAGATCCAGTACACCATATGATGCTAAAGTTCAGGATCCTGAGATGAGGGAACCAGGCAAATAGTAGGATTATAATCCCGGAATTCAGGACAGCAGAATTTGGCCTATTCAGAGACCTGCTTTGAGGAGTGCCACAGCAGGCAGTTTTGTGGGGAAGGTAGGTTTAGAATAACTGATTGATTTTTCAGTGCTCATCTCCCCCTAACTCAAGAATAGTCTATTCCAATGATCAGAAAGTCGAGAAAGATGATAGGATACCCAGATAGATGGAGCTGCTGACAAATCCAGGACACATGAAAATAGATATGATTGGTGGAACAGTCAGGACTATGGAAACATTTCCCAAGTGTGTAGGGATGGGGTTGGGAAAGCAAAAGCCCACCTCGAGTCAAGACTTGAAAACAATGTGAAGGGCAGCAAGAAGGATTTGCATAGGTAATTCATTGGTTAAAGGAAGATAAAGAAAGAAATGGTTTCACTGCTGAATTAGGCAAATGATCTGGTGAGAGTTAATATGGAAGACACCTTCTTCATATATGCATTTACTGGCAAGAGTTGCCTTCAGGAATCCCAGATTGTTGGGAAAGTCTTGAGCAAGGAAGGCTTATGCTACGTAGATGAGGATCAGATGAGAGAACATTTAAAGCAACTGAACATAAACAAGTCTGTGGAAAATGTTGGGGTGCACTAACAAGTGTTGAGAGAACTTGCTGATGTCATTTCCAGGTGATTCTTGATTATCATGGAAAAATTCTGTCAGAAGGTAGAGGTTCCCAGGGATTAAGAGAAAAGGAAAGAAGAGGGAACCAGAGCTACAAACCAGGCAGCCTAACCTTGACCCCGGGAAGGTGGAGAAAGTCCTTCTGAAAGCCATTTACAAACAAATGAAGGACAGGAACGTGATTAGGAGTAGGCAGCTTTGATTTACAAAAAATCATTCTTGACCTGCCTGATATCCCGTGATAACTTGTCAGTGGACAAGAGAAGAGCAGCAGAGGTTTATCTTAACTTTAGCAGAGTTTTCAACACTGTCTCTCATAACAGCCTCGTTGACAAATTGATAAGAATGGCTTAGACAAAGGAGAAATGAAGTGGATTGAAAAATGTCTGAACTGCCAGGACTAAATGACTGCAGCACAAAATCCAGCAGAAAGATGGTCACTAATGGCTTACCTCAAGGTTTTATCCTGGCATCAATATCTTTTAACAACTTCATTAATGACACAGATGGTGGAATAATGCACACCCTCTGCAGGTTTCCAGGTGATGCAAAACTGAGAGGACTGAAACACCAGGTGGGGATGCTACTGTTCAGAGAGACCTTGAAAGGCCAAAAATGGGCTGATAGGAACATTCTAGAGTCTGGAAATCAACTTTGCAGAAAAGGAGCTGAGGATACTATTGCGCAAAGAAGTCCAGTGCTATCCTGGATTAAAATAGGAAGGAACCTAGCAGGCCTAGCAGGGAAGTTTATTCCCCACTACTCAGAATTGGTGAGACCAAATCTGGAGGGCTGTATTCAGTGCTGGGCTCTACAGTACAATACAGATGTTGACATACTGAAGCAAGTATGAAGGTGATTATACTGTGGAGTAGGTTGCTGAGAAAGGTTGGTGAGTCTCTATTCCTGCAGACTTTTGAAACCTAACTGGATAAGATCCTGAGCAAACTGTTCTAGTTGACCCTCCACTGAGCAAGATTACTGGACTGAGCAATGGATTCCAGAGATCCCTAACCTATTATGTGATTCTGTGAAAAATGAGTTAACAGATTAAGAGATTGAGTCAAAGTTCAAGGCTTCTCATCAGAGTTCCATATTGTGGTCTCCCGATTATTTTCCCTCAGACAATAGAGTAGTAAGTAAAACTTGGCTCACAACCCAGGAAGATACTCTGGTCCTAGTAATAGGCAGCATTACCAAGGTGCATTTATGTCCAGCCCTAATTTACACTTGTGTGAGTGATGTTCCTTTTTTCTAGCACTGAATATATTCTCCACATCAGCAGAGGGCATGCACTGTTGCTGCCACAACAAAAAGAAAAGGTCTAGAAACACGTGTGCTTCAGCTTCTTTTCACTAGTAGCTCAAAAATTTATGAAAAATTAATAATCCTTAATATTGTACCAGGTAGAGATGGATTAACTTGGAGGTTGGAATTTCCCACAAAACCACCCAATAGTTTACTGTCAACCCCCAACTGGATCTATGAAACCTGTTGGACCCTACTGTTACACAACAGCAATAAAATGTTCATTATGAGATTGTTGGAGTCTGAACTTCAGTTTGTTCTGCAGAGTCCTGATTGATAGAAATTGCATTTGTAATTGAGTTCTTATTTCCTGTAGGGGCTATAACTGATAGCAGGATAGAATTTCAAGAAGGGGGAGCTACATTAATGATTAGTTGTAGTATTTATTCTTACGTCAAAGACAAAGATTTATAGACATGATATAAAAGTGCATGCTTCAGGGCAAAAGTCAATTAAGCTGATGAAAGAGGAACAAGCTGCCTTCCTTTGTGCCACAGGTTTCCCCACAATTGTTCTTTTGAAATGTTTTTTTCTCAAACAGCTGGGAAAACTTAGTGGACAGTTTATATCTTTGGAGGCTGGTAGTCTTCCAGCATTCCATGGACTAATGATTTGGTCTCTCAGACAGCAACAGCAGCAGGAACAACAATAATATATAAAATTAAACATACAATTTTAATCTGATCATATTACTACTGACCAATTATTTCAGGCAAATGTAAGGCTGGACTGTGTTACGGTGCAAAATAAAAAGACTCTCTTGTCTTTTAAGAAACAATAATTTACATTTAATTTGCCACTCATGACTAATTTCTCCCAGCAGGAAAGAGAGCGAGATGTAATATGGTTTAATTTTAGTCTGCAGGCTGTCCATTCTCAAACAAAATCAGAGCTTGCTTTCCAGTTTTCAAGTGAGAGAGAATAGGCTAAATAGTCTGGGTACCAACATGTATTGCAAAACTTATTATTAATGGCTAAGACCATTTCTAAGATCAGAAAGAAGAATTCATGACCATTGGATGCAGCTGCTGTTTATGTGTCCCGTCCCAAGTCTCTAAAACCTCTCAATGTACATTTATCTGCTTTCAACACCTGCATCATGGAAATAGTGTAAATGTTATCCATGCCAGTAAATATTGCCATACTGACCTTCCACAAAACCCGAGTTGAGTTAGTAGGAGTCAGCAGCTATTTTCTGCCCCCTGGATGCCAAAAGTCAGCAACAAGAGCAGTGAAATTTTAAGATGCTGAGACATATTAACTTGCTGACACTTGTGAAATGGAATATTGGAATTGTTCCTAGATAAATATATTTAGTGGATGGGGATACACATCTGTTGTCTGTGACTGGTCTTTGAAGACCCCATGAGCGTACACCATACAATAGCTGACTGATGTAGTAACTAAAGAAAAAACTAGTTTTAAAGGCCTCAGCTGTCTTCTTTACTGTACCTTTCCTTCCAAGACAATTGTTAACGTGACAGATTGTGTGGACATCTAACCAGTGCACAAAAAAGGTCTTCCTGAAATTAAATTTTCCTCAAGCTGAAGGAGCAGTAAAAACTTTAAGTTCTCTCCTATCACACCAATCACCTCCTTCTCTAAAGTCACCCTGCAATGGATGCCTCTAAGGAGATGACAGTTTTTATCAGAAGAAATAAAAGAATGAAGGGTCCAAAAAGCTGAGAGAGTGGAATGCCAGACAATTCTGAATAACCATTGTCTAGTTTTCAAATATGGTTTCATTTCAGTTGGAATGGGAAAATGCTTGGTGAAATAATTGCTGAAAAGCATCACTTGGAAATTACAACTTGTCTCAATGTACCAAAAATAACCCAACTCTAAAAGCTTTTGGGCAAGAGTGGTCATACACAGACTCTCAATGCCTGTGACCATCTGGCATGTGATGACAAGAGTCCTTCTAAAGGCAGAATAACTGAAAAAGACCTCTGCTCAAACCCACCAAAGCCTCCACAATCACAGCTGAGTTCTGTTGCCAAGTGATGTTTTCGCATTTTCTGCTTGAATACCCTGACTAATCAATCTTTCACTTTATGGTTAGTTTATAGTCTGCAGGATGTAGACACCCTCCTGCATAGTTCAAGAAAACTGTCTACATTAGTGAATGATTTCCAAGAGAATGAAAAAAAAACATTTCAAGTGTTTGCAAGCACCTGTTTGATTCGTGAGCATTAGACTGCTAGTGGTTGTCTCACATATTTCTTGGGCAAAATATATATTGGCCTCCCCCCCGTCAGTGTTTTCACTCCAGTAATTTCTGCTCCCATTCATTCTACCCTGGTGGTTAACTGCTACACCTCAGGAAAATGACAACAGACGTATGTGTTGGACCTCTTTGGTGGGACCTTAGTAACGATGTGACAAGACAGGCCTAGCTTGACAACTCATTGGAAGCTGGATATAATTGTCAAAACATTCAATCTAGAAGTAAACAAGTTTAGAAGAGAATGAATGACTTAAATCTGAAGTTTTAGAAATCTTTATATTATGTTCTCAGTAAAGGAATTTAACCCACAGGTTTATAATCTCTCCTTTAGTCTCCAAGCTAAATTTGCTTATAAAGTTAACCAAATTGGACTGTTATAGCATCTTATTCTTTCAGAACTGTACAGCAATTCACTTGCCCCATATAAATTTCTACTTTCCTCCTAACCTTATTTATGAACTTGTTTATCAGCATAACATTTTGTTATTTCTGTAAGTTTGTTTCATTTCTGCTCTGAATTCATTACAGTTTATCAATGCAAACCCCAAAGCTAGCTTCAACTGAAAATTTAATGAACCACACTCTGAGCCATTTATCAGTTTAGGAAGTGTGAGAATATATTTTACATGGCTAATATATGCATCACAACATATAAACCAATTAATATATAAACAACCAGTAGGTGCAGTTCTTAACAAAATCATAAACATTGCTGAACATTTTATTTCTTATTTTTCAACAGATAAAGGTGATGGGTTTCCAAAACAAACAAAACAGAGTTTAAAAATAAACCTAGATGTTAACGAAATCTCTGCATAGTGCACAGAGATGGCTATTGACATAAGAGCAACATCTAAATCAATGACTAGAATTCAATGATTCAGACCACCAGGGTCTAATTGTTTAGTGCTTAATTAGTAATAGCTAATGGTTTTGTCTTTTCTGTGTAAAGTTAAAATATACTAGATCACAAAATCCTGCAGAAAACTGAAATAATAGTTCACATTATTCAACACACACTGTTGGGCTTCATTTTTCTTGGGAAGAAGGTAAGCAAGTTGTGTTCTGCTGTCCATATTTATGATGTCAACTGATGGTATGCTGCTAAAAGAATATAGTGCTGCATTATTACCAACTGAGCATGAAAGATAAAAGATTTTGGCATATGAAAAAAACTCTAGTGAAGTAATTTAAAAATATGATATGAGAGACATTAGAATTTTCTTGTAGTTTTTAGTAAGTGTGCAGTTGAACCGTCGTCCATCTGCCACAATGCTGTTTACAGCGTACATATGTCATTTATTCTTGGTTATGCTTTTAAAGGTAGCATATCTTCTCACATGCTATTTTATTATGAAGCTTGCAATGTGTTTTGACTGTCTGGACCTGTTAGAAAGAAAATTTAAGTCGCATAATGATTTAAAAGATTTTATAAGTAAATACTTTCTCTCTCCAGAACTCAGAACTTGTTTCTGCTTCTCTGACCAGCCTTTATTTTATGATATTGAGAATTTTTTCACTGACCTATTTTTAAAAACTTTTTTATATTTTATTTCTCATTTTTTCATTCATTTTTTAGTGGCTATGATGATAAGAGTTCTGAACACTGCAGAAATTCAGCAGCTGCATAACTGTTATAGGAATAAGAAAGGAAAAGGAGCTGCTTCCAGGCTGATTAAAACTATGTTAAACTTCAAGAAACATATTGTCTAATAAATGATAGGTCAAATTTGTGTTTTTTATTTTTTATAAATAGACTGAGATGCAAGGACTAGATCTGGAAATAATAATGCCTGACTTTACCTATCTTTTCTAACAAAGATGATCACTGTTTTAAATTTGAGTAAAAAGAGATCCTTATGCCTTGCATAAACGTGACAGTGGTATGGTATTCTCTAAACATAAATACAGTTGAGCAGAATTGTTATAAAACTGTGAAGTAGTTCACCAAATTTTCTAAAACACTGGTAAATCCTAAGAAATTTTGTTTTCTTCCAATCTTTTGAACCTGTAGGAAAATGGTCCTTGATATTTGAAACTTATGGGGAATTGTTTCATGGGTTTTTGTTTCTCAAGATTTTTCTGAGAATGAAATTAGTAAAAATGGAGAGTTACGAGATTTTAAAAGTACTAAAGGTAAGAGTAAACAATGATAATAATAATTGTCATTGATATTTTACTTTTTAAAATGGATTTTAGATAATTATATGAGTTTTATGAATTGTAAATTATTGTGTTTGTTGAGCATTAAGAGCTGCAGTCTGTACTTTCCTGTATTTCTCATTATGCATTTTCCAAAGTGATAATAATTATTTTTATATTTTAGACAACCTCTTTATTGTTCATTAATGCAGTGACTCTCAGATATTTCTTTTAAAATCAACATATTTTAAAATAGTTAAATTTTTATGTACTGCAATCTATCGTGAAAGGGGTTTTATTTGCAAAGACCTTAAAAAATACAGTCCAGAATCAGTAAAAATAAAGACCCAGCTAATTATGGAGTAATTAGCTATGAGCTGTTCTTGATCATATTATAATGATAATTTAGGTGTTTCTATACTGTTGTATACTGACAACAGACATGACATTACACTAATTTAAAGGCAAAATTGTGTCTTCATTTCATTGTTTAGTGGAAAGTTGGCAATATTAGAGCCACTAGCCTTTGTCAAGAATTATATGGCTGACAAAGGTGACATCTGTTTAAACATACAGCCATCGTCTTGAGTTTGTGGAGAAAAGAATTATTTAGAACTATGGGAAACCTTTCATTGAGTTAGAAATCAATAGTATTTTTGAATTTTTTTTTTTTTTTCCTTTGGTTAAACATTTATTTTTATCACATTTTCGTAAAAGACTTCTTGTCTTAATAAAGTATAAATACCCATCATTCAAACTCAGTCTTTTAGAAATGTTAATCTAAACCCTTGTTTTTACATGTAATATTCAAATTATATTAACTATGAAGAAAAGACTTAACATGGCATGAGAAAATAAAGCTAAGCAGCAATAGATATTAGGTTTATTAAAATTAAACAAAATAATGGGTAGCTATGAAGTCGTCTTACAATGTATCTTTCAAGAGACTTGTAATTCCCAAATGTGTTTATAAATGGTTTTATTAAAAAGAATTAAAAGTTTAACAATAAAACTATTTGTTAGCACTTAGTGCAGTGCAACGATAGGTTTGAGTTTTTCCTGTGTCAACATTAACTTGATGACTACAGAAGGAAAAAAAAAAGCAATAGTAACATTCCCATCCAGGATGACAAAGAGCCAAAACAGTTCTGCTCCTAGAGTCATTGATCTCATCAATAGATTTAGACTGCCCAGAGGAGCAGATTCTATTCACTAGCTCAGGAAATAGTTTTTGTAATTTAACTGTTGGGTTGGTAAAACTTCTTCTGTCTCTTGCAAGATAAACTGGGGAGGTATTTAACTTAAAAAGAACAGTGAATATAACTCTACAGTTGTAACATTTTTTTTTTTTTTTAAATAAAGATTGCATTTAATACTTTTCTATTCAAAATAATTTTATTTTCTTTGATTAAAAAAGTCTTCCTTTTTATTATAAAGATGCAGACTAAGACTAAACTGTGAAACTGAAACATTTGCACTTTATCACTTTGATGGAATTCATTAGACTTCTTTAATTACTATTCTTTTTCACTTTGACATTTCTCTTTTAAGTATCCATATATTCAGAAATTAAAGAATCTGATTCTCATATAAGCAAAATTTTCAAAGGAGAGAAATTCTTGGAAATGTTTTTTCTGGATTTTCAGAAAACAGTAAATTTGGACATCTTCTCAAGCAAGTCTCTGGTTTTCTATTTATCAGATTTTTCATTTTTAATATAAAACTGTGATAAAATTCCTCTCATAGAGCCTTTTGTGATCTGAAGGTAGAAAGATTTATACCAAAGTATTTTTGCTTACATTTAATTTAGAGCATAGTCATATTTAATATTATTATGCTTTCATAGTTGACACTGAATTGACTATTTGTTGTCCATATTCTGATACACTTATATTTAACACTGCCAGGTTCAGAAGTATACCAACAAAATTTGGGATGTGGCTTGCCAAATATTTTTCTGTAGAGAATGAAAGTCAGGGTAACTAAATTGTTATAAACTGTTCGAATCTCTAGGGATTTCAAAGACATGGGAGAAAGGAAAAAGAAAAATGATATTTTGAAATCTTTGGTTTCACACCTTACAAAAATATGTGCATCATGATAGGGAAGGTGGAAATGGTTTTAGAACATGGTCATTTCAGACACAAACATGGACTAGACAGCAGCTCCAAATCCCAGAATAGATGAAAATAGGGAGCAGTTATTCAGAAATTTTATCATGTAAAGTGTCAGACAGTCCCAGAGGGGTGTAGGTTGGAAGTGACCATTGGAGTTCACATCGTCTGGTGCATCTGACCAAGTAATCTCAGCTAGACCAGGCTCCCCAGGACCACATCCATGGGATTTTTGAATATCTTCAATATTTTGCAAATACTTAATTATCATTTTCCTCTGTTAGGTACGATATAGACAATATTCTGTTTAGAGTTTTGTCATGAGATCCAGTTGAAATTGTTAGATGTATTAGAAGTCACACAAAAAATGAGATAAGTTTCTGTAAGGCTCCTTAGCAACATGTGATTTTAGCAAAGACAGCACTCTGTGGTTACATTTTAATTGGAGTACTTTCTGTGAATGACTTAAGGGAAGACCTTTTTCAGAAGTGTTTGAAAATATTTCAGAAGTGTTTGAAAATATTTCAGAACAAGGTTTTGATTGGTTTTCAGTTTTCCATGTTGCTATTCCATTGTCCGAGTGCTACTTTTCTGAGACAGTAATTTTAATTTTTTACTAGACTTATAATTTAAAATAAAAAAATAAAATCATATCTTACATGTTAAAAGAGACATTGGTTTAGTTTTCAATGTGCAGTTACTTTTCTCTACTAGGACAAGAGAGTGTTTAATAAAATTTATTCAAGGCACTTGCAGTAGAGCTCAGATAGACCATAGGAACTGCAGCAGATTCATTGCAGGAACCCAGCAAATATCTACAGGATCAAAAGTTTTTTTTTCATTTCTACTACAATCAGCAACTATATCTTGAGATGAATATAGTTCAGTTCCTGACCTTCCTGATAAATAACCATGTCCATGTTAAAGAATAGCAGAAATTCTTTTACTGCCTCCATTCTATGATGAATCGAAAGGGATGAAGGGTAAAGAAAATGTATGTTCCTCAGTAAAAATCTGGCAAATTATCAAAAGTTCAGATGGGCGATGTTATTATAGGATTGATGTTTAATATTCAGAAAAGTAAAATAATACCTTAATATTATTATTAGCCTGATCTAAGAACAATTTATTTCAGCGTTATTAACAGTGAGTAATCATCTTCCATTCATTTTGTCTAAATTTAACTTCTGAATTTCATGTACACATCCAAACTCTTGATTTACATTTGTATTTTGGGGCATAATTTGATTTACCATTTCTTCTGTTTTTACACAAAACGTGCTAATGACATGTATAAAATTGAATACATATTCAAAGAGCCAAAGAACAGATCTGAAGAAACTCTATTTGGCTGCAGCATGCAGGGCATATCTAACTCTGCTAGAAAAATGTCATTTCCCATATGAGCTGTGCTAATGTAGTACTTGTCATCTTAAGCTGCTTTTTGCTGTGCAGTTGGTCAGCCTATTACACCAGCAAACTCTCTCTGTAACCATCAAAAGACCAGTTTATGTCATAGCATTTTCAGAGCTCTCATCAACCAATCAAGATAAAAATACTAAAAAAGCAGTTTTTCTTGCAAAATTACAGCACCCCTGCTTCTGCCCCAGATGGAGATGAAGTTGAAGTGTGATTTCAAAAATGGCAAGGAAAATGTGTGACAGACAGAAATGACAAGGCTTTGTCTACAGCTGGTGAGACAATGAAGTGAAAAACCTTCCCATTGTCCCTAAACAATACGTGTAGGGTTAGCTGTGCTATATTATTTGAACATACTCGCTGAGGTCAATTGGATAATAAGCAGAGAAGACTCACATCTTTTGTATATGTGTATTAACCTCTCAAAATGCATGCATTTTTAATTTTTTCCCCTATGGTTCTGACATCTGTGAAACTAGGAGGCCAAATGTAGCCACATGAAATGACTCTGTCATCCAGGCTACAATGCTAATACTGTGGTGAGAGTTTGCTTCCTTCAGTTTAGAAGAGCAAAAAAACTGTACTAATAAAGTTATGGATATATGACATTAAAATTCTAATTAGATAACAGGGGAAGAAAATGAAATGAGAGTAGTCAGCAATTGGAACAAGTATACTGTTGTTAAAGACATTAAAAAATCTGACTTACTTCACACCTGCTCTGAGTTGTGGGTTGAAGGAGAAAACCCGAGATCCCTCCCAGCCTAAATTACTGTGTGAATCTGTGATTCCATGCAAATAGATTGCATGAAGCTCTTAGCTATTTGTTGGATAAATAATTAATTATTAATAATAAATAACTTCTGATAATAACATTAGATAAATTATCTAGGAAACATTTCTTGATAAATTAGAAAAAAACATTCTGTTTCAGAGAAGAGTTGTCTGCCGCTAAGTCCTAAAAGAGAAAAAAAGATTTTAATGTGTAAATTGGAAAATGCTACCTCTCCTTAAATATGGTGATATAGAAATGTTTAAACATTCAATTTTTTCTTTCTTGAACCATTGTATTTCATGTTGCCCTCAAGGGAAAAAAAATGGTTTGTCTGATTTTTTTTAGTGAGCTGACATCACAGTCAACTAATTCCCTCCAATACAGTTCCATCTTTCAGTTTTTAACCTACCATCTGTTCAGTCTTACTTGCAACCCCTTAAATTATTGAAAGGGATCAAAAGCCTTATGTTTTTTTTCTGTTGTTCTAGGCATTTATTTAGATTTCAAAGAGCTTTCACAAAACAAATATTACAAAATATTGATCTTAGAATATCATGGGAAGGTATCTAATGTTACAGTAATCCAACTCAAAACATTGTCTTGTGTAGACAACACTGTATGCAATGGTAATGAATGGTGAAATGAAAGGACCAAAAAAAATCTGTTTTCACAGCTTAAGAGGTATTTATCTTCCATGTAAGGATCTTTTTGACCACAGAGAGTTCCAGTATAAAGCCAAAGACACAGCTGTTAAAAAAGGGGGGAAAACACTGGCATTGCTGTGGTAACTGCTTGTTACCAACCACCCTCTCAACAGGATGGAAAGGATGAAGGCTGGCAGCCAGCCTCTGCTGCTCATTTGTGTCTCATCATCTGCACAGGAGTTATATCCTCACAACTAACCTTGGGGTAATCTGAATATTAATGGGAAGAAAGCCTACCCATCCAGGCCCTGAAAATTCTAACGCTGGAGTGCATCACAGACACACATAGGATTTTCTGCTGCCTCTGAAGAACATATGGATCAGCATGGCAGACAGTGTCATCAATGCAGTAAATCGTTCTTTTTAAAAAAACAACAAAAACCATTTTATTTTCTTCTTCAAGGGAGAAGAAAGGACAAAAGTGCTTATAAATATGATTCCAAGAGAAATAAAACAATTCTGAATGGAGTTCCTGGCATCTCATCATATTATTGCTGTCCCAGAAATCAAACAGATTATGTAGCTTTCACCAGAATAGGGACTATTGTTGTACACCTGAAGCAGTTCTATCATTGCATCTGATCCATTTCTACATCACAGTGAAAAGAGAAGGTAAAATTTTGCTAGAAACAGGTAGGATGGATCTTTTCAGTATTTTGTTATCCCCCTGATGTTCTTTTGTCTTAGAACCATTTCCAAAGTCTCCAGGAGGAAATGAAAGCCATATTTTCATCTTCCCTTAAAACTAAACCAAAACAAATCAAACTTGTGAATTAGCTGAGTGAAAATTCACTAAGAGAAAATTTATCCTGTAATTTTCTTCCTATACAGTACTAAACCTCCACTATGACAATATAATAATTTAAATGGTTGATATCCATTGGATACAAGTTTAGTAGAGACTCTGAGCCAGACTGCTACATGCATACATTTGGAATACATTATATGGCAAAATTAGTACAATGAAATTAATATCACAGCTTTGAGTATAAAACATTGTCCTGCTTTTGGCTGGAATAGAGTTAATTTCTTCTAAACAGTTGGTCTAGTGCGGTGTTTTGGATTAAGTATGAAAATAATGGTAGCAACACAATGACTTATTAGTCAGATTTCTATCTTACAAGTCCTTTCTATCTTGGGTTTCCTCTATGCATTTAGATTTTCTAGGATACCAGAATAAACTAACTATCTATTTTTTTCCAGAATAAATTTGATCAGTTGTGAATTAATGAAAAAGGCTTTAAAGTTCTATTTTCTCCTTCCTATGCTATGTCTACCTTTTTTTCTGTATACCATGAAAAAGTCAGGAGAGCATCTTGAAAGAATCATTTAACTACAGCTTTATTTGGTAAAATTCTTTGTAGCATTTGCCTGGAGAAGGATCTTGAACTCTCCTGGGACTTGTTAAAATTCTCCCAACAATCTCAAGAAAGTTTTAGATGGAGTTTTTTACTTCTGACAGAGTCCGCTGTGAGCCTTGGATGAGGGAAGCACTGATAAATTGCACTAAAGAGCGAGCCTGAACTTGAAGGTTCATAATGGCCTTCTTTATCTTGGAGATTAACTGGGTTGTAAAAATGTCAGATATTTCAAAAATATATTCTTCTGAGAAGAGAATGCTTGGTGTCTTCTAGCAACTCCATTCAGAGTATTCTGGCTGAATATTTGTCCTTATTATAATACTTATGAATAAATATGAATTTTATAAAAGCAGTCTGCCTTCTGCTTTCTACCACCTATTTTAATGAATAATATATATTTTTTAAATGAATCAATTTTCTTTTAGTACTTCATTTTCATGAATGGATTTGAAAGAGTTTTCAAAGTGCTTCACTGAGATTTGGATGAGCATTCTGTATGCATCTATTTTACCTAACACTGGAGAGTTTCTTTTTCTGCTTTTTATAAAAATTTGAAATGAATGTGTTTTTTTTAAATTTTAAACATTGTATTTTCATTATGACATTTGATATAGTCAAATATATTTCCGTTCTGTTTTCTGACAGGTGTTTCCCATTTTGCAAACAATATTATCTTTCAGTTTATTGGTTAGAGGTCAAATGAGTAGTTTGAGCAAATAAATTTACATCATTTGTTTACGTCTGTGACAAAAATTTAATATAAAAAGGACCTTCTGGGGGAAGAAAAGTTTTGTCATAATTTTTGCTTTTTTTCAGTTTCAAATGTTGCCTTAAATTGAGATCAGTTGTATCTCACTATGGTGACAGGTGTCATGTGTTGGGTCACATGAATCCTGGATACAAACAATCTGTACATGTATAACATTTTCCTGAAGATTCTGTTATTGCCTCTTCATTGCTCTTAAAACTGTGTGTATCCTGGCAACAGTTTTGTCTGCAGCATCCATTCAGATGAAACATCAGGACATTGTACCCCCGCCATTTCTGTACTAGATGAAGACGTTTCACAGATGTACAGTGTCTGCTTGCATAATTTCAAAGAATTTTTGCTGTGAACTATGCTACACCAGGATAAGAGCAAGAGCTGATTTAGGGCCTAATCTCTGTGTCTCTTGGTAAATGCACCAGGCTGGTTTTTCCTGTGCTTCAGCAAAGCCACTTGTGCTGTACCCGTCCTGCTGACTTCATTCCTTGATACATGAACCCTGGAAAGAGCATGGAAGAACTCTGCAAAGTTTTAGTCCTCGAGCTTCCCAGCTGAATGAGGTACAGATGTTATAAATTGCTTCAGGTTTGACATGGTGAAAATGAAAGCAGTCCTCTGCCATGTCTGCACTGAACTCTGTGTGGTTGTAACTGTGATCTTGCAACTTAAGTTTTATCACTGCAATTAATAAAAATGAACTGCTTTACAACTAATTTTTCTAACATAGATTTTGAGCAACTGATTACTTTATTTAGACTTTTTGGACAGGATTTAAATGTTATTTTCGATTTCAGCCCTGTGTAGGATATCTTTATGAAAGAAAAAACTGCCTGTTCTATATCTTTTCAAGAATACTGGAGGAAGGCATTTAGTATTTACTAATTCCTCATTACCTGGACTATACCTGGTAAAGCTCACATATGAGACAATCTGTTCAGTGTCTTACTCCTCTGTTGAAAGCCCTTTATGAACAAATGAAAATTCCAAAAATAGCACAGTCACCAACACAAAACCCGGAAAAGCAAGCCATAAATAGGCAAAATCCAAATGCGTCTTTAGAAATCCTCACCCCAATTTCTATTCAGCATTTTCTTCAAATAAACAGCTTCTTTTTCTTGTTCTTTCTCTTTCACTATTTGTCACATATAGAAATATGAGCATAAACCCACGGAAACACAAACAAGAGGAAGGATAATGCCTTTGGTTATGCTTTATTAGTTGTACAGCTAAAACAGTTGTAGACTGTTTTAATTTTTTTCCAGAGGCAGCGAGGTTGAAATGCCTGCTACAAAATCCACTGCAATCTGTCCAGAATCAAAAGAGAAAAGGGAAAACTACGAGTGGAATGTTTTCATAACTTTTGAATATGAGATGCCCAAATATATGTTTTAACAGCCTTGCAGGATTACATTGGCACTGTTTGAACATTACACAAAGAAATCCACAGGAAAAACTTACTAAAATAAATATATCTCTTGACTAGTTTTGAACTCAATTTTGGTGTCAAGTACTTTTAGTGTTAACCAGCAGTAATTTTATTTCATGATGGCAAAGGGGATGACAGTCATAAGATCAAATTTGAAGGGAGATAAAAGAATCTTTTGACTAATCAAAAAGAGAAAAAACAATCTTAAAACCCCAGTGTGATTAACGTGGGTATGAAAGCCTATTTGAAACACTTGGTATATTTTCGTAATTGGATAGAGAAAAATTAATTTCCTGTGAACATTTTTACAGTAGTATGATCTTGCCTCTCAAAAATATGTAAAAGTTTGATAAGGCTCTCCTTTTACATATATTTTCAGAAATGTTAACTTATTTCTCTGTATATTTCTCTGTATATTTCTCTGTATATTTCCATGGCTCTGTCTAAGGCTGAGAGGAGGACATTATCTTTCAACAGCTTCTGCCTAAATGGTTTGTAGACATTAGACTTTGACTCATATATATAGAATGAATTAATTTGGGACAGCTGAAACAGTTTCCATTCCTGCATTCTGCTTTTCTCTCCTGCCAGGCATATTAATGTAAAGTATATTAAAGTTAGTGGTGGTTTATGTTAGCATCACAGTCTGTAAACTACGATGGTTCATCGTCAGCCATGCCTTTCACAGCCTGCTCAGACAGCCCTGCTGTGGGAGTGTAAATTTATGGCAGAACAGAGGGATGGAGAAACGAAGATGGTAACCACTGTAGCTAGACAAATTTAATCCAATGCTATAAATGACTCAGCATCTGCAGCAAGAACAAAACTCCTCCTCAACTTCATTGTAACTGGCATGTTCAGTTCAGCAAACACAAATAGTATCTGGTTTAGTTTTTCTCCTGGACATAACAGGAATAGCTGAATTCATTATTGCAGTGCAGGTTTTAGTTCATGTTCTTGCTTGAAACTTACTTAGCTCTGTATACTAATTCTGTCATGATAAGTTTTTCCTTTTTTTTTCTTTATATTACACTCGAATTTAATCTCTCTTCGAGAGACAAAACTTTTAGAAAAAAAATCAACTTCAGAGACTTAATATATACTTTGACACAAAATTAAAAGAGAATGACAAACCAGTAACTAAAAACGTAATAAAACCAACTCAGATTTCAGAGTACTTAGGAAAATACAGAAATACCTGGGTACTATATTACGGAGTGCCCCTTCCTGGGGACAAAGTTGAAATGCTGCATTTAGCATAACTACAAAAATATACAATTTGTTTAATCTGTTTTCTCAAAAAAACTTTGGAGAAGTAAAAAACTAAAGGCAATTGGATGTTTCTATGAAAATGGCTAAACAATACAATTTTTGGAACTCTTGAAGGCAATTAATGGTGCATGAAAAATACTTGCCAAAATTAACATATTAATATTTTTGAGTGATAAAACAGCACAGGCATCTCTAAATATTAACATATTTAAAGAAAATTCAAGTTAAAAGAATATTATTTTTTTAAGTCTTGTCAAGTCTAAAGTACTGTTGCAAAACACAGATCTATGTCCTAGTGGTGTCACTCATATTTGTGATAGCTTAGTAAATGTAGGCACATATGTAAACTGTACACTCTTAACTATTGCTCCACTGTCAGAAATTTTAGAATACACAATGTGATACCCATAAGGAATGTCAAATTATTATTATTATCATCATCATCATCAACAACAACAACATTATTATCATTATTAATATAATAAAAATTCTAGACTAAGAAGTAATGATGGTAGATTTAATGTCTTTTATATAGATTTGACAAACATGATTTCTGCCTGCAACTACAAGGAAAATATGAGATTATTTTCTTGAAAATAAAAAACCCCTAGCTGCATTACTATTTAAAATTTTATTTTATTTATTTTATTCAAATTGCAATGTGCTGAAGTACTTAAAAGCATCTGATTTATTTTATTTAAGAGGTGAAAATAAATCTAAAATTGTCTATATAACACCAAAATTCACATTTTCATGTATCTGTCCATTTTCAGGGAAAACAAATGCTCTAGTAATTAAATACTAATTAAAAACATATCTATGTAAGCAAGATATTATTATACCACCACTATACAAATAGAAAATATGTTTTCTTAAATCTTCTGACAGGATTATCATGACTGTATGGATTGTTACTTTGTTTAACGATGTTGAATTTCAAAGCTATAGTTAAAAAATAGTTAAGGCTCACTGTACTTAGCCAGCAGAGTCTGGGGACATGGAGATCCCTGCAGACATAGTCTAGTGATTTGTATGCTTATTCCTGATAGTTAAGATTCATTCTAAATACTTCCTTTCAAACTTTCATGGCAATATGGAAGCACCATATGGGTTTTTTTAGAGGAAAAAACTAATCATATATCCTGCTGAAAAGATGTGCCAGGTCTGCTGGAGGAAATTCCTGACTCAGCCAGGAGGCCTGCAGCTTCACATCTCCACCCACTCGAGACAGATTTCCCTCAGATCTGCCAGGTGACTTGTACAGAAACCCTTTGACTTACCTCGGTCTAAAATTGCACAGTCTAATGAACAGAGTTTTGCTATTGATTTTGACAGACAAATATATTTGAGCATTTTTCAAACAGTTTCCTAGGTAGATTGGAGGTGATGAAAACTTCCCAGCTGACACTGACAAGCATTGAGAAATGTTTCACTGACACAGCTGCAGTGGAAAGAGGGCATTTGATCAAGCCTTGAGTTTAAGAAAAAAAGTGCCACACCAAACAAAGCCACTTTTGCCATATTCTTTAGAGAAAGAAGCAATCTCCCTTCAGTATTAAAGGTATGTAAAAATATGATAAAATGAAGTTTGCGAGCATAAGTTGGGAGTTTAGGATTTCATTTCAGTAACAGCAGATTCATAAGGTTTTAAAGCTGGAAGACACCATGATGTCATCCAGTCTGCTGTCCTGTAGAAAATATATCTTGACTTTACAGTTATTAACTGAAGGAAACAATTCTGCAAAATTCAGATAACATTTGCAAAGCTGGCTTGCAAACTGTCGGAAATGATCATTTGGTTTTATGAGGTGTCTGGGAAACAGGCAAATGAAAAACTTGCTATTTAAATTATTTTTTCTTTTCAATAAGGATTGACTATAACAAGGTTAAAAATATTCTGAATTTTCACATTTCTCTAAAAGTCTGCTTTCGCAGAAAGTCCAAAAATGTGCAGACATTTACACTGTACATATATAAAAAAGTTTTTAACTGTTCTGGTGACATTTCATCATGAAAACATAGAGGTTCTTGCTGAATATTAACTGCTAAATTGTGTACATTTTAGCTCTTATACCATGTAGGATATTGTATTTGAAACATCCTGTTGTTCCTAGACCTGCATGATACTGTGCACAATAAGGAAGTTTAATGTTTCTAGAACTTCCTGGCAAATGCAAATTGAAATAGACTTTTAATAAAGTGTTCATGCAGGTTTTTCTGTGTGAAAAAAAATGTTGTGGGAATTGGGTCTGAGTAGAAGAATTAATGTTCCTTAGATTTGTAGGAAATGGCAGGAAAGTGTTTGAGATGATGGAAAAGCTGGGTAGAGTGCCATTTTTTGCACTGACAACCTATAGTACGACAAACTCTCCTGATAAAAACTGGGTCCCTATTTCTCATTGTAGACTGAATATCTGGATTTGAACAACTACCTTACAGTTTTCCATTTCACTTGGTTATAGCACGACTGATCAAAGCAGTGAAGAAAATAAGTAGTCAGCCATCAGCTTCAAGATTTTGATAAAAACTGATTTTTTTAAAAAAAACTTTTTCTTGGCTTCGGATGTAAACCTGACTTTAGCAAAACAAATTTAACAAGTGGAAAAGTGGAGTAGACTAGCCACTGTTTTCAGTTCCTGAAATCAGTGTAGAGGCCTAGACGTGTTCAAGCTGTTCTGTCTGAAGCATATGGCCTGGTGTGCGGCTTTTACAGATCCAGCATATTTTGCATTTTTTACAACATGACATATGGGTTGTGTTTCAATTTTATTTTAAAGCCTTGTAGTTCTAAGGAAATTTCTGCCTCTTCTGTCACCCACAACTGGGGAATGGGAGATGGGGTGAGCCAGATGAATTAGAAACTCCTGTGGCTCCTGGAAAAAACAAGATTATTGTGCCACCCAACAATGGGCATTCTCCTGCAAGTGTGAATGTAACTGAGGGCTGAATGTTTCCCTCACACAAGGTCTGCCACTGCGAGTATCCTTTGACCTTGCTGTTGAGTAGGGCCCAATAGCTCAACTGAAATGATCTCCATGTTCTTCAAAAGATGCATTTTGTATGAACACAGATAATCTGAGTCTGAACTCATAAATATACTGCTGTGACATCAGATACCTAAGCCAGTGTCTGTTCCCATGTATTTTCACTATGTTCCCAGGATATGACTGATCTTTATGGCCCATATAATATGAATATGTATAAAATTGACTAAGAAAATAAATATTAAAAAATATAAATATATTTATTTATAAATATAAATAAATATAAAATTAACTAATTTATAATGAAAATACATATAAAAATACATACAATGGATCACCTATGGCATTGCTACAATTTTATATGAGATCTTACTGAAATCCAGCTTTGTTGTGGCCTAAGCAGTGCCTATGGAGTGAATCTGAGCTGCTTTGTTTAACTAAATAATTTCTATCCCTCTAATATCAGGATTCAACAAAATAAAACCAATTTGAGGTCATTATAGCCAAGTAAAACATCTTAAAGGAGTGTGTGCATCTTTGAAACAAAGGCAAATGTTGAATATGGTTCACATGAAACTTTGGAGATAGAAATCCCTTTCGATGTTGAGCATTAATTCTAGTTTTAGTATGAAAGTGTAATTCAGTCCTTATAAAATCATTCATATAGAATTCATCTTTCAGGTTCAGAAGTTTCACCCAAGTTAGTGGAACGTTTCTGTTTCTGACTGAAAAACTTGATTTCCAGGATGCATTCTGCATATATTACTGATAAAAATGTGTTGGAGAGAAAGAAAAAGCTGATAGAACTATGGGATTTTTATATATCACACTTTCACCAGGATCTACATCCTGATTTCCTATTTTGTGTTGCTTCTGAGCAGTTACACAAGGAAACCAGATGAGAAATGAATGGCCAAAGGCTTATATGTCATGATATTGCATAAGAAAGCGTGCTTTTCATTTTTTTAATGAGCTGAATTCAGTCAGTATGAGTATGCTTGAACCATTATTACGGGTGTAGACTGGCCAAAGGAAGAGTACTTTCTGGTTTTCTTAGGCCTAAAGTTTCTAAGTTCTATTCTTCATGATGTTTTGGTTTTAGAAGGTCTGTTCTCACAGTTTGAACATAAACATTGACATTGTTTTTGTAACAAATGTTTAATGTTTTGGATTCTTTCTATGGGCCGGACTTTCTCTGATGTCTCTTGGCTTTAGCCAAGGTAGGTGAAGAGTTGTCTCACTCTCCCTGCCAGTGAGAATGGCCTGTCTAAAAAGGTATAAAAAGGGGTCAATTGTTAAAATAGAGTCAGATCATGTTATAAATGAAGAATTTGTGTTGTGTTGTTACTCACCACAGCAACAGTACTTCACATAAAGCAGTACATCTGCTGCTGCAAAATCTTAAATAATATTTACTACCTGTCTGCTGGTCCATATGGGTAAACAAAAAGTATCACTTAAAATAGCAAATCCCTTTAGATATTTGACTGGATTTTTGAATCTTGTAGAACTGGAAGATTGTATGGGTCAGGGACAGGGAGACACGTCCCTTCCCTCTCAGTGCAGTTGTTGAGTCCTACACCATCTGCATGTCATGTCTCTGTTCTCCTCAGCCACTTCGTGGACTCATGATGCAAGGACATTCTCCCTGAATGTCACAAAGGCATGTATTGCCAGAAGGGAGTGAGCTCAGGAATACAGCTTTGCAGTATAGTAACCTGGAGCTTTAAAACCCCCTGAAAAATCCTTAGAGAATGCAGCACTGAACAGAATTCATTCAGTTACTTATTCATGCATAAACTTGCAGACTGAAACCTAACCTACTCTGCACATCACTGTGAGAAAGTTTACACAAAATACATAAAAAAGTTAAAAATAAGATTGTAGCCCTAATGAAAAAATAAGCCATTGAATCTTCTGTCACTTTTGAGCTTTACTGCTCATTTGAAAGGCTATTCCTCTAAGAAAAAAAAAAAAATCCATAAACGAAATTATTTATTTCAGAACAGTTTTGATGTTTGTTATTAACAATATGGAAATTGTAAAAATTTCACTCTTTGCAGATGTGATGAAAACTAGAGAAGTGCTAGTGTGTTGTAGTCTGTGTGAGAGGGGCGTCTGAATGCTGGACGGTGTTTCTGAAAGCTGGCTAGTGTACCAAAGACAGCTCACCCCTGCCCAATTTCTTATTCATGTTTCCTAAGTCTTCATGAAAGGCCATTTTCAAAGTTTGGCTCTGGGAGGATTCATCCCAGATTTTATATAAATATTCTTCCAGTCTAGATGCATCAAAGCATGGAAAAATCTTACTGTGTTTTCATTCTGTATGAAATTCTTGGTAGTTTGTAACTTAGAAGTGTGTTAAGTAAGCATTTCTACCAGCATTCTGGATAACACAGAAGCAAGAAAATTAGGAGTTTTGAAGGGAAAACTTCAAACTCCTGTAAAATACCTGAGAAAAGCAGGACAAAAATAAAAGGCATAGTGAGTTAGTGAAAGTATCAGTTCTAACCCATTCATCTTTAAAATTATATTTATTCTTCCTACGCTGTTAATTACAATATCTACAGATCTGAATTCTCATGCTATAATAGCTCAGCTAAGCATTTCATGTGTTTCTGTGTGAAACTGTATCTTCTGAACCTTAATGTTTTTTTAATTCTTTTTTTAAAATACTTGTGTTTTTGCTGTTGTAGTTCAGCAGCTCAAATATGGAATAAGCATTGTAACAATGAAAGAGAGTTAGAAACTTTATTTTCAGAGAAAAAATTGCAAGAATTGTGGGGAATTGCACTTTTAAGTAGGATAACTCCAACGACCTCAAATTTATCTGAAGTGGGACAGAAAATAAAATCCCCAAAATTGGTAGGTATTTGTAAGGAGACAGGTTTTATTTCTCAAACTATATGTCATTGAAATTTATTCTAGGATTTTTAAAGCTGTGAAACTTTTAATTTTTTATATAACACTCATGATTTTCCTCAACAGAATGGAATTAGCTAAAAGCAGTGGGGCAAAAAAAAGGGAAAAGCTTAATTTTCCAAGTCAAATGAACATTAAATTAATGCAAAAATTTGTAATTTAATCTTATTTTGTTGAATCACTCATATCCTTACCCACAAATTTATGTTTCAGCTTCACCTCAACAAATTTTAGCTTTTTCAATTTTTATTCCAGCCACAACTCAAAAGACTGGAATTGCAAGATGCGATTCCCCAATTTGTCATCTTCTGTATATCTCTCTGGGAAAGTAATTTTTTTTACACTAGATAACATCAATTCTCTGGTATTTGAAAACAGACAACACTACATGCTTATTTCACAGTGTTGCTAAGCTTTAAAAAAGGTTTGTAAAGGATTCAGTGTTTTCTAAGGATTTCTTATTGGAAGGTGAGGAAGAATTATTTTTCAGTGTATTGAATAGTTTGTCTGGAAGATGTATTCACTCACTGGCTTAAGATAAAACACTGGTAACTACTACTTCACCTACAAAAGCAATCAATTGCTGTGTGAGTTCTGAGTTCAACCTCTGCCAGGCTCAACCTCAGCAATTTTGTTGACTTTTAATAGTAAAGTAGTCATGGCACAGGAAAAGATTGACAAAAACCTGTGTGTTGCAAGTCAGGAGGCAGAAAGACAAAAATGAATTTTGAGACAGGTGTTTTCTGTTACAGTAGGGCTAACACTCTAATTGTTATGAATGTGAATAATTTCATGTCAATAAATCATCAGTGAAAATGGATAACACTTGTGTTTTGTTGAAGCCATCTGGTGCAGCCCTAAAATAAAGACAAAATTAAAGAAGACAAGAAAGCATTAGTTTTGTTTCTTAGGATCTTCCTGTGTTATTTTAAATTGAATTTAAATCTGATGGATTTGCAGTTAGAATAGACACATGGGTTAATACTGATG
This sequence comes from Sitta carolinensis, assembly GCA_032173965.1. NCBI lineage: Eukaryota > Metazoa > Chordata > Aves > Passeriformes > Sittidae > Sitta > Sitta carolinensis. The sequence continues at coordinate 16,939,261 of JAVUNC010000006.1, read as the reverse complement.
AGCTGTATGCATTGATGACTCTTTCTTTTTTTGTTTGTTCCTCCAAAATTTAGGAACAGATTTCCACAATTGCTGAGATCCACATCTTGTATAACATGAAAGCTATCTCCTGCTTGCCTTGCAGAAGTCAAGAATGGTGTTAAAATTTCAAATTGTAGGAAAAATGACATAATGATCACAGGTGAATATACTACCACTCACATGTAAGAAAGAGCTAAATAATGTCCTCTTTATGGAAAACATGAAACAAATTGTTTTATTTTGTTTACTATTATATCTGCACTTTGAAGACTACAAATGAGAAAATGTAGCAATACTGAGAAATTAATAGAATCTAATATACAAATCATTCACGCATATTTTTGTCTACATTAAATTATATGTAAGGTTGGAGGTGCAATTTATTGTACAGAAAATATTGAAACTGTTTGAAATAAAGCCTTGTTTAAGATTGTACCTCTTTTGCTGGGTCATAGTAATACCTAACAGAGCAACAACAGGGTGCTCATCTGTCTACTGTTGGCACCATCTGGTGTTGACTCCAGGCCCTTCTTTCTCCTGTCCCAGTTAAAAATTTTGTGTTGAATAGAAATAGAAAAAAAAAAAAATTGTCTAGAACAGCATCAACAAGAAAAACTAAAAGCAGTTTGCACCGCTTTTGGTGTAGTTATTCAGTATCTCTATTACTTGGCCTGAATCAGGAAGAATAGAAATTAAAGCCTTGATTTACTACACATAAAAGATTGCTTACTGTCTTAAACATTGATTCCACTCTTCACCCAAACAAGATTCCAAGCCTGAACAATCCCACTATTTCCCTCCTCAGGCAAGTGCAGGAGCAAAACATCTGTCTTAGTCTTTTCTTCCTGGTTCTTTGGCAATGTCTTGCTCCTCTGTGCTACCCATGGTTGGCAGTTTGGGCACTGAGAGCACAGGACAGCTGTTTTCAATTCCTTCTCTTGGCACCATAGACTGAATCTATACTCATAAATTAAACATTCCCAGGACCATTCTCATCACAGAGGCCAGCTGGAACAGAGAATCTCACATGCACACTACTGCACTCTTTCCCCTCCAACAAGGGTGACATCATCCAAACTGCCTAATAGGACTAGTCCTTGGTCTGTTGTAACTCCCAACTGTGCTTGGTAATTGTCTGGGAGAGTCATGGTTGACCCAGAGCCAGAACTGTACCAGAGACTTTTTAACAGATGATTATGTTTCAAAGGTCCAGCATGTTCCTTTCATGCTTCTAACATAAATGCAGTAATATTAGTCATTGCCAGAAATAAATTGGAATTGATAAGGAAGTCTTTCTTAGCCCTGTGTAAGTATGATCAGCTTTGCAACAGTCTAGTAGGAATTAGATGTAAACAGAGTGTTACCCAAATCCACTCTTTTCCAAGTTATTTAAGAGAGAAATTTCTATTTAAATAAGTCTGGCAAAGTGACAAGAAATTGAAAGCAAGGTCCTATGTGTGTTTGTTTAAACTGGCATGCGATTAATAGGTATCCTACAGTTGTAAGTTCACATGTTAAAAACTTTCCTGAAAGGCTCCATTTTCAAGCAAATTTTACACTTCCATTTTTGCACCTGCATCTTATATTATGAGTGCATATCTGGGTATTTGTGACTGTGATGATTTCATTGTTTGTGAAAATTATGTAGTAGAGACCTATGAGTACTAAATTTTAGTATATTTTACTCCCTCAAGATTGAGAGTTTCTGTGATTCATTAGTTTCAGCTAGCTGTGCAATTTCACAGCTTGTGCACGAAAATGGAAAATATTAATTAGCAATTTCCTCATTGTTTGTTTAAGAAAAAACATTAAAACTAGTTGAAATAGGTTCCCGTAGTTCCCTGTATTTACTTCAATATGGAGGAAAATTGCTGGTAGTGTTAGAAAGTATTGAAAATATTAAATATAGGTCTCTAGCCATGGGGAGTGTAAATTAGCATGTTTTTAATTGATTGCAATATTCAGGGAAACATTCCTCAAAGAAAATTAATTTTAGGGCAGCATACTTTGACAAGCACATGTGCCAATTTAAAAACCTGTGATCAACTTTAAATAGGTTTTAAAGACAACAAAGAAGTGTTTCTCATACTATAAGGAATGAACCCTGTCTTTTTAGGAAGGATTGACGGTGGGATTGATTCACACAATATATAGAAATCACCATAACCTTTCGACCTTTTAAAATAGAATTCTGAGGGGCATATTTTAATCTCAGTTATACTGGTGTGAATAGAATAATTCCTCTGGAGATGGCAGAGTAACTCCTAATATGTGCCAATGTAATTGAGAACAGAATTGAACATACAAAGCCCTGGTCTGAAAGAAAATGCCAATTGGCTTAAAACTGGGAACACTAAGGGACTGCTTGCTAATCAGTGGTACCCTAAACACTGAGTGGAATTTTCAAATGTTTGTTAATATTATGTTGCTTTTTCATCCTCTCTACCTTTCTTATTTCAGAAGTCTCTTCTTCAATTGACACAGGTGGATTTCCACCTGTTTTCACATGCTTATGATAATCTTGCATATAGCACATAGAGACGGGATGATATGAATGAGCAAACTGATGCTTGGTGAAGCTGGTAACTTATTTTTCTCTTGTTTAATAAGGAAAGACATAATAATTCCTTAGAATCTATTCAATAACATACAGACTGCTGTAGTCATTTCTCAAGGAGGTAGGACTCGTATATAGGCATAGTGTGCATCTACTAGAGCTTCAAGGAACTTTCCTGCAGTCTGGAATTAGATATGCATACTCCTGAAAATGCTGCTTTGCTTGTAATTTCATGCTAAGAAAGGTGTCTTTCATCCCCTTTGTTGGCTTTTATGAATCTTAGCTGACCTTCCCTTGTCATGTATGTGGGAGAAAGGAGGTGCTGTCTCACACTGGCTTAATAATTGGTAATATAAGTAATTCTATTTGCAGTCAACAAAGTCTACATAAAGTCAGAGTCAATGATACATCCTGAAAAATGGAAGTCAAAAAAAATTAACCTTTCCTTCTGTGTTAGTCCTTGAAAACTGAGAGATGTGTGCATGAATTGCCACAAGCACAGAACAATGTCTCATGGCACAAGGTAGTCTTAATCTATTTGAAATGGAATCTCATTTTCTCTAGCAGTATGGTATGAATGTTCAATCAAACTATGTTAAATGATTCTGATTTTTTCAATGTACCTAAATGTGCTAAGTCTTCCTTGGGATGATTCTGAACCATGAAACCACTCTGTTTTCTTTTTGCAAGGTTGGAATAAATGGAGTTACACCATCGATGATACTGAGTTCATTATGCCTATTTTGTAGAACAGCTGTATGAAGGAAAAAAACAAAAAATAAAATATTCTTTGTGGCATGATATCATAAAAATCCCCCAGTTTTCATATAGACTAAACAAGGACCAAGTTGATTTAAACAAATATATCAAGGCTAAATAAATTATGCATACCAGTTTTAGCACCAAAATTTGTCTACTTTGTCAACTTCTTACCTTCCTATTTTTAACCAGTGCCAATAAATAAAGGCATTTTATCAATTTGCTCAAAATGTAGGTAGTATATATTTGCTAAGGACTGACAATGTGCCCGATATCAAGACAAGAAAAACATTTTATTCCTCATGAATACTCAATCTTCACTTGACACTGTCTCATGCAGCAACTTTGCCTCTAAATTGTAGAGACACAGACTACCAAGTGAACAAGGAGTTGCCTGGATGTTTCACTCAAGAGATGATGCCAACTGCTTGATATCTGAGTGGAAATCAATGATGATTGGTGTTCTTCAAGAGCTGTTTGACATCTTCACTATTGGCAAAATGGGATTGAACGCACCCTCAGCAAGTTTGCCGATGATACGGAGCTGTATGGTGCAGTAAACAATCGAGAGGGAAGGGATACCATCTGGAGAGGCCTTGACAGATCCCCTGTGAACCTCATGAACAACAAGGACATTGGCAAGCACCTCCCCTGGCTTAGGGCAAACCCAAGCACAAATAGGCTGGGTGGAGAATGGATTGAGAGAAGCCTTGCAGCCAGGACTTGTGTTGTTGGATGAATACCTTGGCACGTGCCAGCCGTGTACACTGGCAGCCCAGAGGCCAGTTGTATCTTGGGCTGCACCAACATCCATGTGGCCAGCAGGTCGAGTACTAGAGTACTCTGTCCAGCTCTGGGCTTGATGGGGACATATTGGAGTGAGTCCGGATGAGGGCCACAAAGATTCGTTGAGGGTTGGAGCTCCTCTTCTATGAAGAAATTTGTGGTTGCTCAGTGTGGAGAAGAAAAGGCTTGAAGGGGACATTATCACAGCCTTCCAGTGCCTAAAGCTAGCTACAAGAGAGCTGGAGAGGGACCTTTTACAAGGACCTGTAGTGACAGGACAAGGAATAGCAGCTTTAAACTGAAAGTGGGTATATTTGTCTAAGATATTAGGAAGAAATTTTTTACTGAGTGGGTTGTGAGACACTGGAACAAGTTACCTAGAGAAGTTGTGCATGCCCCATGCCTGGAAATATTCAAGGCCAGGTTAAATAAGGCTCTGAGCAACCTGGTCTGGTAAAAGGCATCCCCACCCATGGCAGAGAGGTTAGAACTAGATGATCTTTAAGATCCCTTCCAACTGAAACCATTCTATGAATTTATGATGATTCATACATTATAACAGGATAAACTGAAAAATCAAAGGGAATGCAGCCTTGGTTCAAGCAATCAAGAGAAGAAAAGGAAAGGCCAGAGCAGAATGAGAAGCTGTAATAAAGGCCTTGGAAAGTTGTGCTTGCTATTCCTTGCTGACACTGGACCAGAAGATCACCCATGACAAGTGAGAAAGGATGACTGCTACTATTCAAGTGACTTACACACTGGAGGTATTGGTTGTTTGGGCTGTTAAAGATGCTGCAAAACTAGTCCCAGGTTCCAGCATCATCAAATAAGAAATCTGCTGCCTTGGGCAGTTTAACACCTGAGCACTTGTTTATTTTGCCCTCATAGATCTAAATTACAGTAATTATTTTTGTAGTGATTTGTCTCCTTTGGACCTTTGTTAAGTACTTTACTAAGGCCTGCACATGTACATGAAGGGTATACTTCACAATAAACAGATGTGACCTTCATCTGCTGGATGGTTACATGTCATTTATGAATTAGAATCCACTTATGGAGTGGTTTGTGAACAACAGTCCATATTATGTTCCATTACATTTCACAGGGCCTTGAAAAAATTATATGGTTGCGCACCTTCTGGATTCAAAATTAATTTATATTTAAATGGCTTTTATATGCATAACTTGAGTAAAATACTAAAAATATAGACATCTAATTCAAGACCACACAACTGGTACTGATAGACCTGGGAGAAAGATTCCTTCTTGTTGACCAGAAATCAGCTTATCTGCTCTTTTAATCCAAGTCAAAAATACCCTTGTTTCTTCTTACCAAGACATTCTGTGATTCTTGAAAATTCTGCAGAAAAAGAAATAAAAATGTTTGAGTTGAAGTGAAAAAAAATTAATTAAAAAAATTTCTTAAGGTTTGCAATTAATTGCTTACTGCTCATCTTGATGTAGTCAATATATACAATATATTGACTGGTCAACTATACAATTTTATATATTTCCTTTTTTTATTCAGAGGGATCAAAGACAATTTAATAAGATAAGTACTTATTAAAAGACATCTTGACCTTGTCCCTGAAAGCTTCATTTAATGAAAAGTGCCAACAGTCTTTTCTGATTAATATATTCTTATAATAAATACTACATAAATTACATTCTGAGTTACAAAAGAACAATTTCTATCCTCATTTGAAATTCAGAAAACACACAGATTATGCTTTCAGGTGGCAAAAGCTCCAGGGTTTCCTGGCTGTCTTTTGTATTACACAGTCTTGTAGAGTGCTAAGGGCTTACAGATGCTTATCAAACATTCATGTAAACACTGCTATCAAAGCTGTGTTCTCTGCTACTGGCTCCATACAAGAGGGTCAGCATGAAACATAATTAAAGGAAGGACAAGGCTAGAAATGTCATGGCACCAGTCTTTGCTGTATTAGAGGACTCACATAGCATTCTCTCTAGCAAAGAACAAGAGCACTAGATTAAAAAAAAAAAAAAAAACAAAACAGAAATCAAGGATTAAGAATGAATTCTTTAAAGTGGTCACATATTTTAGAGTGCATATGTTCAAAACACAATTTCTTCCAAGCTAATTATACTTTCATTTTTCAAAATATTGCCAAAAGTGTTTAGATAAAAAGCCCCAACCTTTCCACTCCAATGCCTGAATTTAAACATTTGCCTCATACTTTTTATTCTTACATTAATTATTATTGACAGTAATTCCTAAATAATAATTTCATCCATATGCCAAAATAAAAGAAATAAAGTCATTACTTTATTAAAAGGAAAATTCTTTTGGCACTGAATTCACATTTAGAGCTTACTGAGACACTTATTGTTAGAACAAAAAAGGGACTCATGCACTGCAGAGGTAACCACTGTCATATTCACTATTAGGACAAACTGTAGTGCCACTCAAGGAACAAAATCTTCTGCTAATTAGGGTCAAGTAAAAACAACTAACCTCTGTTCTCAGGTACAAACAGGCTGAGCAGTCTGCTGGTAAGCCAGACATTTGAGGTCATCCAGGAAAAGCATTTGTCTTGCTACCAACAAAGTTCCAGATTTTAAATTTCTTTCTGTGTAGAAAACTTATCAATTCCAGACTTTTCATATGAAACAAGAAGAAATATGATGCAAAAAATGTTCAGTGCATAGGAATATCATATGAAATGTTCTTGTCACTCTAGAACCATTGACATCTTCTATTTTATAAATATGTACTTCAGTCTTTGGGTTTCAGATCTTTGTTGTTCAAGTAATTCTGAAGTCAATTGAATCATCATTAATAATTGGACTAACTACGAAGTAAATGCGAACAGATGACCAGAGTTCTTTTAGTGTGAAATGTATTTTTGAAATTGATACCTGAACTCCTTTCTTATGTAACTTTTGGATAAAATTGTTTTTATAAGTTTTTGAGAGAAGGTAGAGCTCAGACTTAGGATTTGAATGGAAATATCGTACAGAAAGTAGCACTGACTGTATTTTGACTTTATCCTTTTAATTTCTTCCTTATGAATATGTTATCTTTTTATTCACTAGTTCTGTTTGTTTTGATGCTTTAAGTCTTGCATGATTATATTCTACAACTAAAATTTGATTAAGGTACATCCACTTCACTTATGTTACTCAAACTGATCAGAGACTTCTGGAGCTACAGTTCTATCAATACTTATGTAAATGAAAAACAACTTGTAAATTTCTACTTAGTATTCAAAAAGAGGAAAGAGTGTATCTCAGTGTGATCAGAAGCAAATATAAATTGAAGATCAATGTCACCTAAAGACTAAAGAATGACACATATGAATACCTATTCCAGTTTGACGCAACATCTACATGAAAAATTGTTGCTGTGGCAGCAGATATGCAGTGAAAAAGCCATGAAGAACAGATCCTAAGACAAATCACCTGCTTCAAAAGTATTGGTACCCAACATTCTGAACCATCTGAAACCTTTGTTTTTTGTTTTCTTATAATTTTTTTTTTTTTTTTATGGTGATGAAGATTTGGGGGTTATATTTTGGGTTGTGTTGCCTATATATGTAAACAGTACCTATATATGTAAACATGTATAGTACCAACACATGAAGAGGACTTCAAAGATGAAAAAGCTTGCAGTTAGTCTTTTTACTTCTACTTCATAATAACATTGAAACAATTTCTCTTCTCCCAAATGGTCGAAAAGTTGTAAGTCACAGAAGAGTGGCTCTCAGCCACAGCAGTAGGGAATACAACTATAGCTCTGTATTTTTTCAAGTACTGCTGTGCATCACATCCAACAAATCCACTTTCATGTTGTTGCCTGGCTGTCTGCCATCCACTGCTACATCTACAGCCACACAAATCCGACTACAAACACCTATAGCACTCCTCTTAACCCCTCTCAGTCTGAAAAACTGAAGCCAAGAGGAGAAAGTAGCTAACTAACCATACAAATAGTGCTTTAGACAATGTCCAAATTTAATATGTCACCTAGTTCTCTAACAAGTGAGCCTAGCTACTGGAATCATGGTGCTTTTAAGGAGGGAAAGACACCAGTGCTGACCTCATAGCTGGCCTGATGGCCAAGCAAAAAAACTTTTTTACTTTCTGTACATAGTGCAATTAATATATAAATATATTGACTATTTTAACTTAGTGATATTTAGTTGAAATTATGCATTCAGTGCAACATCTAGAGATAAAAAAGTCAACTTGCAAGTTGAAATATCTTCTAAAATTTTATTAATTATCTATGTAGAAACACATCTAAATGGAAAGATGAGTATTTACTTGAAAGAGGACATTCAAAACAACACATATAATAAGAGTAATTTATGTACTAGAAAGGTGGTGAAAGAAAATAGGTAAAGTAGGAATGTATTTTTTTAGTTTACCACTGTGCCAAGGTTTATATTTTTAGAGGGTAGGATAAATGTATTTGCAATGAAGGATGAGGGCTATAGCACTATTTCAATAGTAGAAAACCCAAAAAACCCAACAGCCCCCCCCTCCCACCCCAAATTTTCTGACTGTGCACAATTGATTCAGACGCAAAGAAGATCATTATAGCCTCAATATCTGTCAGCTGTCCTCTCCTGTGCTTGCAACATTCACGCGATGGCTACGCATAATTTATACAAAAGGTACAACATTGATCTATAAGTCAAACAAAAAATCACTACTGAATGATGTGTACACTCAGAAAATAAGCAAAAATAGAGTTGCAAATAGCAAAATAAGAATACTTCTTTTTTCTACTCCTCACTCTTCTCATCTTCCTTGTTTTTCTGTTCTTCACAATAAGGATTTATTAACTGTGATAGAATAACATTAAGTAAAATTAGTTACTTTGCTGTTGTGTTTATTTAAACTTATTTTTTTATATTCCAAGAATTACAGGCATATATTTCTTGGAAATTGCTAAATTATTATAGGTAGATATGCAAATATTCATTAGATCTTATAAAAATAAATCAAATTGAGCTAAGTGATAATCTTCATAGACTAGCATAATTCCATAGATGTGCACTCAGTGGACAATGTCTCCTCTGTAGAGTTCTCCCATTAGTCTTAGATACTTTCTAAATTCTTCAGAAAAGATTCTGGGGTGTTATGGAAACTTACAGCTATTAAGAAAATATTATGAGAGTCTAGAGAAAAAGATGGAAAAAATTACGCAGAAACATGAAAGAATGGGATCTGTTTAATCTAAAGAAAGGGTTAAGGAGGGATCTGATGAGGTGTGTTCTTAATTTTAGAAACTGAGAGAAGCCAATGGATTACTCCTACTAAAATAATATCTGACTCTAGGTCATCACGTTTTCTAAATACTTTGCAACGGAACATATTATTATGAATATTCAAACGATTGTCAAGGATACATGGACATTAGGTTCTAATAAATAAATAAATAAATAAATAAATAAATAAATTATTCACTGTCTTATCTTTTGCTTTCCGACATCAGATGAAATAAGCATCTCAAATGAAGTTGGCATGTGAACATACCAATAGGTGGTACTTCTTGGACTGAAAACAGAAGAGAGAAAATATGTGCAATAATATGTAATTCTAACTGTCTAAAACTAATCTACCTAGTAATATATATTTCAGTAGTGACTTTATTCCTAGTTTAGGTCCTCTTCAGAAAATGAGACAAGCAGTAGAATAGTGATCCTAATTAACAAAACTTCCTTTCTGCCTAGGTCTTATGCCGAACCAAATGCTCACCTTAGTCCCATGATTTATGATGCATCAAACAGCTCTACTCAAGATCCTAGTGAGGACAGTTATCAAATAGTCAATCCATTCTCCTTGATTTTGTCCTGACTCTTTCTGATCTTGCAAGACAGAATTTTCAAATACAGACATTTTAGTGAACAGTTCTCTTCAAAGGGATGAAATCTGAAGCTGCCTGCTCTGTTGCCACAGTATACCACAGTGTGAATAAACATAGGCTTCCCTTCTGCAAGCCTATGAGGACCTGGTTTGGTGACCTAGAAACAAACTGGTTACTCAAGGATCGGGTTTGCCATTTTCATCAGGCCCTAAGCAGAATGAGAAAAATAAAACAGACATTTTGATTATACTTTCTGCTTTTTATATATGGTCTTTTTCATATTGAAAGCAAAGAAGCTGGCACTGCCCTTTAAACAGAGTCCATTGGTGTTTCATCAGCTGTTGATGAGATTTATGCATAAAAATGGCAAATCATTTTGATGTCATTGTATGTGAATCCTTTACAGAGAAGTCTAAACATAACCAAATATAGGTGATGACATACAAGAGTACATATTGCTGTATGAGTAATCACCATTCATCATGCATTAAAGTGCACCTTTGATAATGGCTTGTGCAAAATGGCTTAGTCCCTTAGACCTGAGCAACTATATATGCTGACATCAGTAAAACTGCTGCACTGCTTTGCTTCTCTCCATACAGGTAATTCCAAAAAGCAATTTTCTCATAATATTTTTTCTTGTAGAGTAACATCTCATTACCCATATACATTGTATTGATTAGCAAGTATAGCTGTTTTCTTTGTGTGTATTGCATTTAACCTCCAAGGAGTCTACTGTTTTAATAGAATTAACTTTGAGAGGAAAATATTAATTTTTCAAGCAAGACAACACGGTTAAAAAACCCAGCATCTTTTAATTAAAAATCTTGACTCAGAAGAATGACAATGTGAAGTCAATGCTTCCTTGTGATTTTGGAAACAGCCACAAGTGATCTTTTTCTTTTTTAATAGCAGTGTCCATTTATCCATTGAGAAAGACAAATTAGTTCCACGCAGCTACTGAAGAGTTTTAGAATTTTATTGAAGATACTCAAAACAGAGTTTCTCTTTGTTCTGTGTGTAAATAAAGGCCTGATCAAAAAGACTACAATGTATCCTATGGCCCTTGACTTAGAAGACCAGGTTTATTGCCATCTTCTCAGTCACAAGTTTTCTTTGTGTATAACTGTGCAGTGTTCTGCATAGCTAGTGATTTTCTTGTGGTTACTAGCAAAAAAATTTCCAGATTGGTTAAGGACAGTTTTGCAGATATAGTACATATTCCTGTTAACATACTATGCAACATAGATTTTTAAGATTTCTATCATAACCTTTAACTTATTTTTTTTTTTTTTTTTGAATCAGAGTTTCAACCATCCTTGACACTGTACTTTTTTTCAAGAAGACTAAATTTCAAAGCTGTTCTGAAATTTTGACATGAATTTTGATAAGCCAAGGAAATTGAAAAATGGGGGAGCAGTGAGAGAGAGGAAGCAGACCGACATTTCTGCCTTGGCATATGACACAGTGGAATAGTTCAAAAAGCTTTGGGGCACACAGTCTTGATGGATTTTAAAAAATCCCCCAAAAGTGAGGAAATGAATGCTAATGTTTCCAAAACAAAAAGGAGACTGCAAAATGACTTAATTGCAATAAGCAGTCAATTGCAGTACAATTGTACAAAATCATATGAGTGACTTCCTTGTAAACTGCTATTAAACCTTGTACAGAAATGCAGACTAAGAACCAGTTAGTGGAAGTTGAAACCAGAGAACTTAAAAGAGTATTAGGCAGACCTGTATGACTTTTTAAAAAGGGAGAATGAAAAACCACTGGAACAAGCTACCAAGAAAACTGTCATCTTCTTCTGCTCTTGCTAAATTCCTGGTTAGACCTGGTTGTGTTCCTAGCAAGTATAGTTTACTCAAAAAGCGATGATGATTTAGTCAAACTTTTGTCATTGGCTTCAATGTAGACATAATTGGATAAAATGTAATGTAGTGAGACAGATTTAATCGTGTTTTCTACATTTAAAGTCTATTAAAATGAATAGCTAGACCTATTTTGCAATATATGGAATAATTTTAAAAAAATAGTGTACGTTTTATTTTAACTATCCTGTAAATTTCATTAGATATTCATATTCAATTCTCAGTGAGGACTGTTAGACAGCTTGCAAGTAAATATGCTATTGAGAAGAAAACAGTTATTTTAGTGTTGTAGATATCACCATGAAGTTGAAGGAAAGCATCCTTTGATGAGCTGCTTCAAAGCTGTATGCTTGGGGATTTTGATGATAAGAAAAACTTGTTTATCTAAACCAGATATTAAAGACACAAAATATATACTGAGAATATCAGTTTTCTTGCCCAAAATGCCAGATATTTGAATAATCAGTCAATATTCTTTGGCCCAGCATGTAAAGCTCTGGAATGACTTACTGGGAGGAAGCTTTCATGGTAGCCAGCAATCTGTCAACAGGTTACCAGGGTAACCTTTGTGCAAACATTCATTGTACTGTGTGCCTAATTTCAGCCTATTCATTTACTGTTATTATTTCTTTTCTTATCTTCCAGTAAGAGAGATATGCGGAGCTTTAAAGCTAAGCCCTAGAAATAAAATAAAATAAAATGAGTTAAAATTAAATGTTGCAGGAAACAAACCCACAACATTTATTATTTAATTACTGATTCTTGTCAGCTTTGTCTTACCTGCTATGTTTGATACTTTCTAAGAGCAAAACTTAAACTTCCATTAAAGAACTGTAACTGGCATCCTCTACTCTACAAGGTGCAAAGCTACTAAAGATGTTCTTTTTCCCATGTAATACACAGCAATTGTAGCTACAACTTGTGATTATTTTTTATTTTTTTGAAAAGATCATGGATGTTTCAACCCAACTCTTCACTATCTTTTTCTCTTTCCTGGTACAGGTCATAGCAGTGTAAAAGTTGACATTAAAGCATAATTGTAAACATCTCCTTCTGTCAGTGAATTATTTGATCTAGTTAATTACCTGGCATTTTTGAATATTTGAAGAAAATTGATTTTTTTTATCCTATCAAATACGTATGCAGTCATTACCACACAAAGCCAGGCGCCCAGGCTTTGCACATGTCAAAAAAAATCTGCTGTGTATTTGAATATGTGCCATCATGACTGCCACACTGAAATGTTTATTTCAGAGCATTTTAAATGAAACATTATTCTTTCAGTTTTATGGTATTAGCTGGTTGTTTTACATGGATGATGATGGGCTATATCAGCATCTCTGCAGCTTCCTCCATTCAATCTGGTTCATTTTAATGTAATGTTTATGAAATGGGCTTATATTTCATTTCTGCTCTCTGAATATAATTCTATTTAAGACTGGCTATACTCTTCTTCAATGGCATCTGCAAAGGAACTTAATATCATCTAGCTTGACCTGTATTGTGGAGCTTCTTTCATCCTTCACGAATGTAATTATTTAAAAAAGACTTTCCAGTAATTTGCAACTGGATACATTCATGCACTTTTCTAAAAGTGCACAGCTGAGAGAAATTTATTATGTATTTATGGGGAAATGCTACAGTTAGGCTGACTACATTGAAAGAGACTGCTTTTGCCTTTCAACTAAGGAGCTTTGCAGGTTTTAACCTGCAGCAAGACTGCCCATCTGACATTCACTGCTCTCAGAAACATCAAGTAAAAAGCTTCCCTTTCATGAGGTTTTTTCTTTCGCTTTATTTTTTTTAGGTCTTTGGATAACACCTAGGAGATAAAAAGTATCTGCGCTTGAGTAGGGACTGGCATATTTTCTCTAAGAAGTTACTGTAATGCAGGAAAGTGAAACAGCTGAGGTGATAAGTGTTTCCCACCTTTAGTTACTGTGACCATTGTGAGATACAGTAATGACTATTTCAGCTGTACCTTAGAATTTTCTCAGATCTGTAAAAATATTAATATGTTCAAAAATGTACTTCAGATGAAAATTAAGTTATTTGAGTGTTGTACTTATCCAGGAAGGGAAGCCAGATTAACCAGAAAACTAGCTTTAGATTTGAGTCCCAGGACATATCTTGGATCATAAAACAAGACAGGGAAGACAGGAAGGGATCCTGGATTGTTTGAGGTTTCCTCTGGTCTAGTTGTGACTGGCCCAGCAGAGGAGGCTGCAATGCCACATGATATCATGGGACTCATCCCTGTTTTAGCCAATGTTTTCCCAATTTTAGTAAGGACTGAAGAACATACTGAACTTTTTTTTTTTTTTTTTTTTTTTCCTCAGACGAAAAAGTATTCACTATAGATTAAAGATTTCTAAACTGAGATAATCAAAACCCATGGATGCAACAGTTGAGTAAGGGAAAAATCAGTCTGGAATTAGGATGCTGTTTAATGTTTGTTAGAATGTTTGTTTGCTCTTCACTGGTGACTTATCTAAATAGGAAGCCCTAAGGAAGATGTTTGTTAGAAACTGTTACTGGCACAGGTATAACTGAGATATATGAGTGTAAGTTTATTCATTTGCCTGTAAAATGTTTTCTTGAATAAAATATATATTAATATACTTTATAAGCAACATACAGATATCTTAGTTTTAAAAAGTAGGATTATAAAACAAAATAGGATCAATAGGTTACTTCGGGTATTTATTTTATTGAAGCATTACATATTGTTTTGAAATTCTATCATGCATCACTTTAAAGTTCGTTGAGCCAGACCCTCAATCTGCATAAACCATGGACAGCATTCACTTGACACTTTTGAAACTTTTGCAAAGTTATTGTGAAGAACTAGAATGTATTAGGGACAGTCCCTACTGAAGCTGATTGCAAGTTCTTAAAATTTACATTTGAATTTACATTTGCAAATTAAATTTACAGTGTGGTTGCCCTCCCTATGGTGTTTGTTGAATTGAAAGTGATGTTTTTGGCTCAGTATTGAACATAAATTAAAGTAAATTTTAAGCTAAAACACACCAGCTATTTTTGGGAAATAGAAAAGGAATTGGCTTTGTGAAACAAATAATATCATTTGGGTAAAGAAACCTTTTCATACTTTAATAAAGGACTTTCAGTTGGGAAGCTGGAGAAATGGAGAGTCAGGCATGACTGAACACGAGGTCAGAGAACTGTTTTGTCTGTGTGAAAGACACTTGCCTTTGGCTGACTTACTCCTAAAAACATGGTTTGCACATGGTAAATATGGGTTTGTGTGTGTCTGCCAACATATTCTCTGAAGATGCCATCTGCATTGAGCATGTGGCAGCACAAGGAGAATGTTTGTGGATTCCAGGTCTGCTGAGGTTATGGGCACACGAACCACAAGCAAGAAGGCTCCCTCCTGAGCATGTACTTGTTTCTCCGTGACAGGGGCAGAAGAAGATGAAGCACATGCAAAACCCAAACATATGTACAAACCTGGGTATAAAATTTTATGATGTAAATGTTTTTGTAACTTAACAAACTCCTACTCATGTAGGAAAACATATTTATGACATTGACTACAGCTTCCTTACCTATGTTCATTGTAAGGACATTTGTCTTTCCACTGTTGTGCCAGACAGTCCCATTCGAGAAGGCATTAAGATGTACGGAAGAAAAGCTTCATTAACTTTCACAGATTTTACAGCAAATTTAAAACTGGAACAAAATAAATTGATTTAGTAATTTTAATAAGCTAATTTTCTTTTATTAATGAGAAAACCAAACTCCTACACTAATGAGATAATGAAATATATCTTTTGCACAAAGAATATTCCAAGAAATGAATCAATATTTTCAGTAAATACTGTGATCCAAGATATGCTTTTATTTTAGGTTTGTACCTTTCATGGTGTTTGCTTTTGATTGCTGTTTTGTCTCCTGTTGTAAATGTTAACAATGTGCAACCTGAAGTAATTATTAGAGAAAGTGATAGCATATTTGCTAGCAGAGGAAATGCCAGAAGTACTGTGTCTTCTGTTTCCCCCTTCAGTTAAATGCTATTATTTTTGCCAGACATGTTGGCACATTGTTGTGAGTTCACACAGTTGGGATGATTTCTATCACTTCCATGGTGATGAAAAAGAATGCTGTAAGAAAGAAAACATTCTAAATGAGAAAAGAAGAACAGAGAAATTCAACTTGCTTAAGGTGACACAGGAAGCTTCTAAGAGAGGCATGATTCAAAGAGAAGTCTTCTGAAAATTACATGGGACACCTTAAGAAGATATCTACCTTTTTCCTGCAGCAGGCTTTTTCTTTCCTCAGAATAATTGTTCCATATAATTTGTGGTATCTGCAAAGAAAATTGACTAAAAAAACTGCAAAAAGATGGTAACCTTTTCCAGCAGCTTCAACATCCCTTACCCCACTCTAGCTGGTAGTTCAATTTTCAAATCTTTACCTTGAGTTTAAGACAGTATTGTGTCCATTGATTAATTTCGCTTATCTTCTTGGAGTCCAACCTGCCCACATTTATTTTTTTCTTTTTCTTTACACTGTAGGGTTTTTATTTAGCCAGATAGTAGTTCAGCATCTCATAAGCTTCTGTTTTTTTTTTTTTTTGAAGTGCTCCTCTTCCTAAACACATGGAGATACAAGATTTGTCTACTTTCAAGACTTACGAAAATGAGTAGTGTGGTGATTTAACCCCATGCAGACACTTCCTCATTCCTTACTTTCACCAGGTGAGATGGAGAGGAGAATTGGAAAAATCCATGGATTAAGATAAGAACAGTTTTATAATGAAAATTAAGTAAAACACCATTATAATAATTGATAATTATAAATAATAAAGATAATAGTAATGAAAAGGGAGATAACAAAAAGAGGGAGAGAAATAAAATTTAAGGGTAAAAAACAGTGATACAGAAAAAAATTGCTCACCACTCTGTGACTGATCCCCAGCTTGGGGATCGAAACAGTGATTGATGACTGTTGGCCAAATCCCCCAAGCTGATTTACTGGGTATGATGTTCTGCGATATGGAACATCCTTTGTGCTCAGTTTGGGTCAGCTGTCCTGCCACACTGCTCCTGCTTCCTGTGACCTGGAAACTGTTTCACATAGGAGCCTTGCTCAGTGTTTTAAGGAGTCAAGGATTTAGTGGCTCCATGTATCTCCACAGAAGCACATAGTCGACACTGCAGCAGGTCAGTTGAGCTATTTTTCTTTTAGTGCTGTCAATTCACAGAAAATGCGAGTTCAGTCTATTCTCATTTGTGAATGTCCTGGAAGAAGTAGAAACCAGTACAGTTGTCATTTACAGACCATATGGAGACCTGAGGAGTAATTCTTAATTATAGTCACAGAAACAAAAACAAAAGTGCAGAAATTCATCATTACACTTTCTAATCAGATGAAAAATAATTTTGATAATGTTATCAGTCGTTTCTTCCAAGTAATCCTATTATTTTTGATTAAGAATAAATTATATTTTTTTTGCATCTGAAGCACAGTGACTAAGATTCTTAATAAACTTTTCAGTTTAAATTATTCAGTTACTTCAGGCAACTAATGTTTAAATAGGTTAAACTGTATGTGGTAGAAGAGCAATGAGCATGTTTTTCTCTGACCATCAAAGTGGTTCGATTACCCCTCATACACCTCGTAAAGGCAATTGGTATGCTTTTCTGTTCTTTCTATTCTGATTTCTGTAGGAGGATGAAGCATTTCCTACAAGACAGGACAGAAGGAAAGTCAAATAGAAAGAGAATTGAGACAAGGATAAAGGACAGTTATTAAATTTGTGAACTCTATCGGGGACGTGAAGATAAACTGTATGACTGACTAGAACTGTATTGGAGTCTGACATTTCATTTTTATGCAGGTCTCGGTTTGATAAAGGTAACACATTGAAGAACACTGCAATTCCACAAAAGCAGTTAGCACATTCATTGCATATCAGATGGCTAAAGTGCTTCTCTTTTGTTGCTATCTCGTGTCTCTATATGGAGCAATATATTGCAGGGGCTCATGACTGAAGATCAGACTTTCTGCTGCTGTAGCCAGCTTATTATAAGATTCCTTTTTTATTGCATACAGCAACATAATATCTAGCTGACATTTTTTGTCACTCAATTTGTAGGGCTGTATTCATTTGGGATTTTTTGAAGCTATATGTACCCAAGTTTAAAAAAAAAAATAATAATAATGGAAATGCATAAAGGAATGAGCTGTAAGCTCACCATTAGGTGGACATTGAATAAGGGCTGAAATAGAGAGCAAAAGGCTAAGATGAAATCCATTTGAGTGTGAAGGAACTACAATTGGTTACAAAGTTAGAAACTATTTTAGGACACAGTGAAACACCAACACCATCTGTTTGCTAAAGAAAGAAAAAGAGAGTAAAAAGGATATGATCATTTGTCAGGCAGGAGTATGGCAATATGGCTTGAAGCCCTGACAGCCCTAGACTGAAGCTGTCCAGCCTGCACTCTGTAAAGCCAGATTACTAAATTTGCCAAGTCCTTGATAGAATTACTCTTCCCAATACTGACTCAGATTCAGGGCATGGGGAAAACTAGTGCAGCAACCAGTATATTGTCTGCCAGAATGTGAAAACATGGGGTTTATTAAATATTTAGGAAGAGGTATCTTTCTGCGAAGAATAACTTTGTTCTCTATTTTGCTAAAACTTTTGCTTCTTAGTAATTACACCAAAATACATAAATTTTGTTAAAAAATTACTTAAATACAGGGAAATTTGAAATTTTGTAATGCACAGTTAGATATTTCTAGAGGCATTTTATACAAAAAAAAGTTTTGATGGTCCTATTGTAGATCCTAGATCCTGAGTAGACTAGGAGTGGAAGAGAAATGTCTCTATTGTTCCTCACTATAGCCTAAAACTATGATGTCCTTTGTCCACTTTTGTTGTAAGTTTGTGTTAAAATTTACAATGTACCCACATAGGGTGCATCTACACTACTGACTGTTTCTATGCAAAAAAGAAGGTAGGAACTTTTGACTTTCCATGATTACAGGGTCAAGTTGTGCAGCTGTACCTAAAAGGCAATGCTAATTAGATTTCTGTACAGCTATCCTTGATTATTTTGCTGTCAT
Organism: Sitta carolinensis; assembly: GCA_032173965.1. Taxonomy (NCBI): domain Eukaryota; kingdom Metazoa; phylum Chordata; class Aves; order Passeriformes; family Sittidae; genus Sitta; species Sitta carolinensis. Next base: position 16,920,328 of record JAVUNC010000006.1, on the reverse strand, counting down.
ATTAAAATCCTCAATACATGTAGAGAGAAAAATGTTGGAAGGTAATTTTTCTACATTGCTAGTGGAGATTTCTGGATGGTGTAGTAAGGCACATTCCACTCTTCTCTTAACCATGAGGGAAACCTTGAAAAGTGCATAGCAACTTTTCAAAGCAAACTCTTAATCCAGACATAGATACAAACCAAATCTACAGCTAAGAAAAGCACAAAACAGCACAAAATCACCAGCATAGATGCACACAGAGTCAAATCTCAAGATAATTCACTTCCCATCGTAAAACAATGAAATTATACTTCTCAGCTAAGTGGGAGATTGTGGCTATTTCTTAATTATCAAGTAATTTGGCCATCAGACTTGATCCAACTACTTCCCTGCTCTTACTTTACACAAGTATATTACAGCAGCTCCAAGCTTCCTTTGAGAGCAAATCAACTAGCTCCCATTTAAACAAGTGTTTCTTTAGGTGCATATTCTCCCCAAGTATTTTTCTTGGTAGGCTCCATGGATTAATCCCAAACATTTGGGTCCCTTAACTCCCCATAATTCTTCATGTTCATCCATAGAGGTTTTGCACTTATTGTAAATCAGTTGTGTCCTCTATTCCCTCAAGGGATAACATTGTATTAATTACTCATTACAATAGAGTGCAATATGTACAGTAAAAAGAGGGCTTTAAACTCAGAGGAGCACCACAAGGAGTTTGGAAGAGATCTTGGCCAAGTTTTACACAGTGAGGTAGACAGCCTTCCCAGTCTAGTGGTGTCCAGCGTTGCCAGTGTGGAGATCAGCCTTTCTGCACCCTGTGGCCTGGGGGACACTTTATACACAGACTGCTATTCTTCATTATTTTTCTTCAGCTTTCCAACCAAACTTAAAAATGCCTTAGATGATTAACATTTTTCTATACTGCGTCCAAGCAAATGCACAGGATTTTTTTCTTCTGTGTAATTTTTTGGTCTCAGAATTCAGCCTGACTCTTGACAGTACAATTCATTTAAAACTTGCTTTGCTGACTTATTAAAGTACACACACAAAGGAATGTGTCTCTCTGAGGTTTTTCTTTCAAATATCATTAGTTTATGGTTTTTCTTCACTAATTTGAAGTTCACAGTACACTGTAGTCCCCCAGAGCAAAAGGTGTAGCACATAACTCAGGATCTTACTATGTTTTATCCAACTACACTTGGAAAAACCAAATCAATACATGGGCAGATTAATCACTTAGATGCCATTCTTATCTGAGAAGGGAAATAAACTGAGCGGCTTAGGTTCATAAATATTGAGAACAATCATGACCACATCATTATGTTGTATTAAATTAATCTCTGTACTGAACTCAGTAAGGCACATTTGGCCTCATATCTTGACTATGACATCAAAAGAATGAGAATCCTTCTGCTTTTCTCACAATTTATTTCTGTGGTAGCTTGTAACATTATTTTATTTCTCTTAAAAGCAGAATCCTTCTGCTTTTCTCACAATTTATTTCTGTGGTAGCTTGTAGCATTATTTTATTTACCTTTTTGTCTTTATCTCCCCATTTCTTGAACTGTTGCATACACTGTTACACTAAAGCATATGGCTGAAACAGACATGTTTTTATTTTTGTTTTGCAGTACTGATGGGTTATTTGAAAAAAGTCTAATTCCAGATAACAGGTCTTGCATAATTGGAAGATACTGAAGTCCATGATAATCCTATTTGCTTTTTTCTCTTTTGGAGGTGATATCCACCACAGTGGGAAAAGTGCTTATGACTAGAAATTATCCATCCATGAAGCATCAACAGAAATGTGTGTGTAGCAGGATTCAAAAGAATTTATTTGTCTGGGTATGCATGTACATGTACCATTTGTCATCCATTGAAATAGATAAAAAATTGCTTTTTTTTTTTTCTTGTTGTTTTTTTTCCTGTTTTTGTTTTTTTTTTGTTTTTCTAGAATTCTATAAAATGTACACAAATGTAATGAAGAGGACTATAGCTTGATACTGACTAAAGAGACATGCTTTACAAGTAGACATGTTTTACTATTCTATAAAGCAAGGTTTTCTTTTTACAGTTAGAATTTTTGAGAAGGCTAGTATAATATAGCCTGTCTTTACATGCTATATTTAGACATTTAGAAGACAATATCAGAGGAAGAAAGCCATGAAAGCAAACTTAATGAGTTTGGCATTTGCAAAACAAATGTTCATAAAATCGATTCTCCATATGTGCCACAAAAATTTAACTTGAAGAACGCTTGAAATTAACAATCTCTAAAAACAGCAGAATGAACTTGCTCAAGTTACCTGAATGCATGAAAATCACTGATTGTTTTGGTGGATTATTCTGCTAGATTTAATTATTTATAAAGACAGACATATAATTCAGCCAGGCATGAAAATTAATTAGAGTTTTATAGTTTACTATTCTTGAAAAAGCAATGCCCATACACTCTTAATTAATCAGTTTACATAATATTTTGGCTTTCTAATTCTTACCAAGAAGTTGCATTATTTTGCAACTTTTATTGCTTTTTTGCAATATACCCTTCAATTAAAAAGTATTTGGATAAATTTCAAAAATACCTTATACATAATATAACTGTGCCTTCATTTTGAAACTTTTTCCATGAATTGCTTGAGGAAATTTGAATGTTTTCAACACATAATATTCTGGTTAGGCTGTTGTCACGTGTGTATCGAAGGTGTAATTATTAAAGTCTAAGGGCATGCTCAATATTGCAGATTTAAATATATGTGAATCTGTCAACTATAATAGTAGTGTCATAGCATGTGTAGAAAAATTACTACTTTAATTCCCACCAGGAACTTGAGAATTTCCTGATTCAAGCTTAAAATTGAGTAAAATATTTCCAGTGAAAAATTACATTTCAGTTAAATTAGAATTTCATAGGAAATCATGTTATAATTTCAGATACTTATACCTGAAGCTCAGTTTTATACTTTATAATGATGATGTATTTAAAAGAAAATATAAAAGCTAGCAATGTCAAATATTAGTTTTATCCGTAATGCTTATGCATATTTATCATTATGTATAATTATGTATATGCATCTTTACAATGGGATGTCTATATAGGTAATATACATTTGAAGGGGATTTCGACATTTTATCTTAGTGTAAAAAAAATTACATTTTAAAACCTTAGCATTTCACCCAAAAATGGAAATTTGCATTTGAAGCAGGTTGTAGTGTAGTATTTTCCTATGTATGGAAAATATTTGCCTGAAAAGAGTGACAAGGAGATATGCTCACAGTAGAAGTGACTGTTGGACATGAAGGTAAAAGTTTGAGAAAATCTGAGCTTCAGCATCTAAGCTAGGCTTACATGCAACTTTAGCAATAATTTTACACAGTGGGCAAAAGTGTGGATGAAGTCATCACTTCTGCATTGGATGTGATGAGGTCAACCAGATGCTATCTGAAGCTCTCCATGAAATATTGCTTTAATCTTTCATTTTTAATTTTAGTTAATTTTAGTGTTATTTATAGTGCTAATTAGCAATGGATGAAAGATGAACAAAAAAGATTCCAAAAAATAGTTTTAGCAGGAATAAGTAAAGAAAAACAGAGCTCTGAGAAAAAGCTGATACAGACATTCAATTCATCCTAGAAAACTGTAATAGGACACAGAAAAGAGAATTAAACAGAAATAATTTATCTCATTGTATTTGCCTTCTTCTATTTCTGTTTTAAAAACTTTTTTTTTTTTTTAATTAAAACAAATACTTAAGGAAACTAAGATTATATCAAGTGATTAATCGTTGTAGATTCTGTGCTTGAAAATTTCAAGAGGAAAATACAATTGATTTCCTTTTGGACAATTTGGGTTTTATGGTATAGGGAAGATGGATGACTTGCACCAGGAGGGGGAGAGGCAAGAGGAAACAACAAAGCCCATAAAAATGACTTCTTTCAAAATGGAATTGATCAATGGATTATGTAAGGTGGTTATCTTCTCTAGCACCAGCAAGGGAACGATCTCCATGACCAAGAAAGTCCCTTTATGACCTAATGTACTCCAGTATCTATCATTTAAAGTTTCTTCAGGGATCACTCAATTTTCAAGATGATGGTTGTAATTGAACCGTAAGCTGGCAAATAAGTTGAGTTGGAACAGGAGATAACAATTCCTTATGGAGTCCAAGTTGTTCCCAGAGCACAAAAATTGGAAATTTGCATCTCAAATGACTGAATCTGTTGCATAGTTATAGTGATAATGTAATCCTATTTTTTTCCTTTTATTTGCATATTTACTCTCCAAAGCTCTTTTAGATTTTGCTAACTGCAATGTACAGATTTTTTCAATCATGGGTCCAGATTTTAATAAGATTGCTCTCTCTTAATTTAGAAATAAATCAAGGTCATGCTCTGAATCAGGACACACTCAGCTTCTCAAGCTGCTTCATGAATGTGAACTCCACATAGGTTGGGATTGATACTGTTTGACAAACCTGAAAAACAGCAATATGAAACACTTGTCTTATTCGGAGCTAAGTGAACAATCTTTCTGACATCACATCTTAGACAGTCTGTCTCAATGCTGTCTGGAATTGAGCATGAAACCCTTCCTGTCACCCTCACACTGTTGTGTAGAAACTGCACCTCACAAACCTGACATAAAGGCAGGTAGTTAAGATTGTTATGCTGGGAATTTGTGGATAGAAGTATAATGTAAACATACTCCAGCCCAATACTTTTTCTCTAAGAGTGAAATGGAAATGAAAATAAAAATCTTTTACTAAGACAAAAAAGTTCATCCTCAGAGAAATAGAAAATCCCATTAAAGTGTTTTCTTGCTGTTAGCTGAAGTTGCTGACAGAGTTTAAATCATCATCAGTGCACTTTTCATTACAGATCACTCTACTTTACTGCAAATCATTTCTACATTTTATAGGAGTGAAATTCCATAAAGGAACATTACTAAACTTTTTTGTTTCATGTCAAAGTTGAATAATGTTTATGACTAGTGGCATATTTGCCTTTGATGTTGTATTGCAGATAAATGTTTTTCTTTATTTTATTAATGCAGCATAACTTTCTCTTTATAGTTAGTACAGTCATTAGGTGGTGACACTAATACTGTTAAGGTGTTATAGAAATACAAATAATAAAATTGAAGAAGAAATATTTGGATTATCTTCTCTGTTTCTGGACTTACATGATTTCAGATTTGATTGAAAATTCATTTATGTATTAAACAGGCAGCAGTAGGGATGAGATGAAAAGGAATCACATGGGATCCTGAAGAAAATCTTTTAGAAAGGAGTCTTTTTATCTTTAGTTGGAGGTAAACACTGAATAGCAGATTTACAACTAGTTTCAGGAGACATTAGACTCTAGTTTTCAATTGTTATTGTGATGTATTCATCCAATCTCTTCTTAGAAAGGAAGACACATATGATATTTATCATTTTCAAACTTTTGTAAAGCTCTGTATGAATAGTTTGAGTTCAAAAAATATTTAGATAGAGTAAAATTAATTATAGGGCTGAAAACAAAGACTCCCTTACACTTCAACTGTAATTATATCACCAAACCACAAAAAAAGAAAAAAAAAACAGGATGAATTTCGTTTACTGATTTTTGTGTATAATTTTAATCTGGAAACCAAGATGCTGCAAGTATCATCTCATAGTTTGTAAAATAATTTTCACCTCTTCCTTGGATGGAATTTAAACTGCTTTTACAAAGTGTAGGATAAATGTGCAGTCTTTTTACTACAGAGTGTTTGTTTCTCTTCAAGTCTCTAACAGCCTTTTTACTGACATGTTGTAGTGTATACTGCATTGGATAGGAGGAGTTTTGACAGTAGATTATCAAAGTGAATGCAGGTTTAGGTACAAGGGAAATGAAGAAGTCAATGGTTTCTTGAATATCATCCATATTTGAAATGGGAAGGATCATTTTTGAAACATGAAAAAAACTCCACCACTGGAAATAAATATTGGAAAATAAAATTCCAAACTATAACTAACCTTATTAGATTACCTACAAAAGTATCTATTTCATACATAACAGTAATTTCTGCTCTTATGGCTGCAGAATCTTTTGAGGGAGTCTTATACCTGAAATGAATATTTATGTTTGTATTTGCAGTGTCAAGACAAGTAATTTTTATATATTACAGTATAAAAATAATTACAGTAATTTTTTGCAGAACCATAGGTTGGTATTTTAGTACATCATCTAGTCAGCTAACTTTCAATGTATTCATTGCCTTCACCTATTCTCTTACTGTTAGATATACCCAGTAAAATTCAGTAATGCAGTCTTTACCTGAATTGACAGGTTAATAAATCTCATCTACCAGTTGTCACCTATCTCTAGCCTTCAATTTTTTCTCTGGAAGTGATCCCATACATAATTTTGAATTTCACAGTGTTCTTAGAGTTTTTAAGTTTTTATTTTTTTTTTGCTTTACTAGAGACAATATATTAATGATAAACCCCCAAAGTATAATATATACGGTTATAATAACTATAGAAAATTTTCTTTGATGTTAAAAAATGTATTGGTTTTCAGGGTTCTATTTATAGTTTTACTTTTGAATTTTCTTACCTTAAAGTGGAGCTGCACCTCAAAGCCTCTGAAAATGTTAGTAATGTTCAAAATATAAAATTCATAAATTCTTCTAGATGTTTTGTTTAATGTACTTTATGAATACTGTTTGCAGATTAGAAAAACATTTATTTCGTTATACATGACATACATACTTTTCCCCCTCTAAAATACACACCACTATGAAATTCAGGCAAACAATAAGACCAGTTTATGGACATAAAGTACAGGATGGAGATGATCAATGGTTCAAAGAAAAGAACAAAATGTTAACTGTAATAAATTAAATTAATTCAAATGTGTATTGAAAGAGGACTCAAGGCATGGTGTGTACAATGCTAGTGCCAAAAGGCATATCAAAAATCAGCAATAGCTACCCGTTTCACACCTGCCAGATATCCATCTCGTTCCAGGTGAGAGGGGAAGTGGGGCTGCTGCCCTCCTACCTCTGCACTAGTCCAAGGACGCACCTGCTGCCAGCTCCTGCCTGGGGTACCAGTGGCTGCAGGGATCCTGCATCTGAACAAACTGGGTTGGAGAATCACTGCTCTGATATTTGGGCTGTAAATTCGTAAATGAATCAGTGTCTTGCTCGCTGTCCCTGTAGGGTACAGAGCAGGGAGTAGACACAAAAATCATGGTGGGAGGTGTTATACCTTGTCTTTGCCAAGCAGTCACAGCCACCTTGCTTAAAGCTGATCATGGGTCTTGTTGAAGATCAGGAGCTGGGCTTACAGATACCTGCTTCTAAACACCACAATCTGCCTGGAACAGAATAACTCAGAATACCAGTATTTCTCCCTGAGAAAGACGCTGCATTTTTTCATTCATGGGAGAACCACATACACTTGCTAGAAGCCATTGTCCAGCAAAAGGGTTCTAGAAATGAACTGTAAAAAGTCCCAAAATTTTTCATTAATTCCAGGAGTACAGGACAAGACTTTTAAGATGATAGTAACTACAAGTGGAGCAGAAAGAATAAAAACATTAAAAGAGAGAGAGATAACATTACAAAGGGACTTAGAAAGAGAGGTGGAGGAATGGGTATGAAGAAAAGAGAAAGCTTAAGTTCGAGAATGGTAGTCATGCACAGTGAAAGGCCCAGCAGGGGAAGAGAATAGAGAAAAAGTACTGTTGCCAAATCACTAAAGCGAAGTTGCAATACCTACGCCTTTTAAATTGGTTTTCTGTAGAGTGGCGTCTCTGCTGTAGAGAATAGCACCTATAGAGGGCTTTTGCTTAACCCCCTGCTGATTAGAACAATTTATCTACAAAGATATATAAATCATATCTACAAAGATATACATTTTCCTTGCTCTTCATGCCTTTAATTTCTACTTTTATCTACCTTTCATATTTTACCAAACCCAAAGGCTTTCATGGCATCATCAGTCTGCTTCCATGGGGAAGACAAATACCAAGGATTGAGAGAGGATAACAGCTTCAGTACTACTCAAGAGTAGAGATCTTTCTTTCTGAAAACATAGATTCCTTATCCCTGGAACATTTATTTAGGAATTGTAATTCATGTTTGTTAATTTATACCTAAATTTACTAGATAAAAAAGACAAACTATTGTGGATCACTCCTGTAATGAATTAAGAAAATATGTATTATTGCATTTTAAAATTAAACTATTTTAAAACAAAACAGGTAGACATATATAAGAGAAAAAAGGAAAGGGAAAGGAAAGGGAAAGGGAAAGGGAAAGGGAAAGGGAAAGGGAAAGGGAAAGGGAAAGGAAAGGAAAGGAAAGGAAAGGAAAGGAAAGGAAAGGAAAAAGGAAAGGAAAGGAAAGGAAAGGAAAGGAAAGGAAAGGAAAGGAAAGGAAAGGAAAGGAAAGGAAAGGAAAGGAAAGGAAAGGAAAGGAAAGGAAAGGAAAGGAAAGGAAAGGAAAGGAAAGGAAAGGAAAGGAAAGGAAAGGAAAGGAAAGGAAAGGAAAGGAAAGGAAAAAAAGGAAGGGAAAAGAAAAAAGGAAGGAAAAGAAAAATGGGAGAAAAAAGAAAAAGAAGGAAAAGAGAAAGTAAAGGGAATAGAGCAGCAATTTTCCAAACATGATAATCCTCTGTAAGAATATCTTTGCAGGCTGAATTGGTTAAAGCTGTGACCAAAAATTGTGAAATATAGAGAATGTCCTTTGCCTCAGTTCTCTCTTTTTGAAAGGGTTGTTTGCTTTCACAAGATGGGTAAACATGGAGAGACTGAACACGATGCATCACAGGTGAAGAATGCTGTGGAATATTTGGAAAATTATAGCAGCGCATAGGAGAATTACTGGAACTTGCAGGATATCAAGGAATTCTGCATTCTATGGTATTTCCTGTGGAGGGTGATCTCACATCACTTAAAAAACCCCATTAATTTCTACAACTCATTGCCATGTTTGAAACATATAAATAAAGCAATATAAGACTGTGATGTCCCAGATACCACCTACTGCTCTGTGATGAAAATAACAATAGAGTGTATTGCATTTCTTATACCTAAACATATAATATCTACCCTGAAAGTAAGCCATTTTATAGCATAGCACCTTTTTGCCATTATGCATTAATCTTTCTTTGATCCAAGACATGTAGTACATAAGTTAATACGAAAAATGAAGCCAAGCCTAGAAGTGATGGAAAACAAATGTCATTGCTGGCTTCTGTTGTTAGTGATGCATTATATCTTTAGGCAGCAATAAAGGTAATGATTTCAGAACTCTAAAATGAGACTGATAGAGTTAATTTCACAAAAATTCTTCTCATCTAAACATTCTGAGCAAAAGCCATCATTATCAAAGGTGCAATGTTATAACTTTAAGAAAAACTACCATGGACAGAAAATACATGAAAGAAATGCCACTTGTTTACTACTTCATAGCAGTTACCAAAGTGCTCTAAAAATCTATTCTGAAGAAAAAGAATCTAACACTTATTTTATAATCTTATTGTAGAAATAAAGATTTTATTTTGAAACTTGTTGGCATTGATTTTTTAGAAAACAATGAAACTAAGAGATCTAATGTTAAAATGTGTCAACATTTCAAAAAAGAACATTTCAGATTCAATTTCATATATAAATTTGTATCTAGAAATTTATTATGAAATGAAAATTGTGACTTTAAAAGTTATTGGCATTTAAGAAGAAAACATTTTATTGAGATTCCATTTCTTGAATGGTGTCCTCATATATTGGCAGAATTCTATTCTACTAATCAAGACAACTTATTTACCCTTACATGTATGCTTTATCTGGCCAATTATTTCACATGGAGTGGTCCATAGGTGAGCTAATTATATAATTGCAAGTTTAAAGTTTTAAAATGCCATTTAAAAAAAGTACTTTTACAGCTTGGCATTTTTAAACTCTCCAGAAGTGTCTCAGAAGATATGCACGCATCTCTCTCTTTACTTTCTTTAAGTCCCAAAGTCTCCAAAGCAGCTTTTGAGATGCTACTCAAAACTACAATTACATAAATCTTCGTGTTTAATCTTCTGCATGCCAACATTTGCAGAAATACTTTTGTGCTGAAACTGCTCTGCAGAAAGATACCTCAGGGTCATAGGTTAAGCCAAGGATTAATTGTAGTAATGTGCTTTTTAAGTTTTTGGGATTTTTGTACTGTTATATGGTTTGTTCTATGTATCCCCTATGTTCTTCCCCTATTTGAATCACCCCCCGGTCTCTGTTACCTGTCAATATTGAGTGATGTAACCCCCAGACCCTGCCGTCACTCTGAGACCTCACCTCCAGTCCGGAAGGTTCTGATAAGATCACAGAGTGATTGGATGGAATTCCCGCTTTCCCCCCACTGTATCCGGGTTCGTTCCCCTCCATGTCACTCAGTTCCAGAGCCGTCCCCCCTTGTCCCTAGCTGGTCCCAGGTCAGACCCTACCCCGAGTTCCCCCCCCTTTATCAGCTGCTGTGCTCAGGGGCGCAGTGGGGCTTTGCCTGGGCTGTCACCGGGCACTGGGGTCCGCGCTGCGGGACGAATGAAATCCCTGATGGAAGGGCAAGCGGAGTGTCCCTGTTTCTGTGCTGTCCTGGGCGCTCGCTGCCCGCAGCCCAGCCGAGCCCCGCGGGTTGGACAGAGTGCGTGTGGCTGCGGAGCCGCGCCCGCGCTGCTGCGGGGCCGGGGCGCGGCAGGCGCACACACTGCGTCAGATTAAGAGTGTTCAAAATGATTTCTCAAGTTACCTGGGAAAATATTTTTGTGATACTGTGATCTGATCATGATCTTAAATTAGGATCATTGTTTGACATTGATTAGCAGCGCTACTTGGTTAAAATAAAAAGAGGACACACAGCTACACATAGAAAAACAATTGGGCATCCACAAGTGTCTATCAGAACATGGGTAAGTTAAATACAAAAGAGGTGTGTAGCAAGAGGACAAAGAACAGTCAGATGGTTTCAGGGGTGGCTGTTTGGCTGGCATAGCCATGGATCCAGTGCCCATGGGTCCTGCCATTAAATAGGCAGAGCAGAACAGCTCCAAAAAACATTCATTACCTGAAATAACTTTCTCAAAACCAGCTCAGGTGTGTACTTGATATTGTGCTATTTAGGTACTAAAATCAAAGTTGCCTCAGTACAAAAGACTAACAACTATGGAAAGGTATTCATTTAGCTGATAACTAGCATCTGAAGATAATACTACCAAAGATCCATTTGTCCCTGCTTCTCCTTTGCACTGCCATCTGGAAAGCTCTGTGAATGCTGGTTCATCTGACTTTCCTTCTGGCTTTAACTAATAGAATCAACTTAAGCAAGATTACTTTAAACTGGAGTTCTGGATGATTTGTTGTATTTTATCTAAAGTAGAGCTAGTGAGCATCTCATTGACAGGATGAGAACTTGTTCCAGGAGGGTACAAAGAATCTTCTGACAATGGTAATATTTCAGACTTTGCCATTTTATATTTGGCAGAAACACTGCAGGCAGAGGCCAGCATTAGCCTAGTGATACTGTTGCTGCTGTATGGATTACTCCAGTTATTTCTGCACATCACTGCAGAGCACTCCAGAGTTTGGAAAGCTAACAGAATCTTGAATGGCACTGAATTTTCTTAAGCATTTGTCATATATTTCATAATAAATATAGTGCAGAATTTATTTCTAATTTTCATCTGTGGTAGAATAGCTTTTATATTGCAACAGATATGTATCTCATGATTCAGTTTCCATTTTGCATTTGTATATATATATGTGTATATATATGTATATCTTCTATGTATTAGAAGAATAATTTGAGCACACCTTTGTATGCAACAATAATTTATATATATTCATTTAAATATATATGTTTTTTAAAAATAGTTTGTGGCAGCATAAGAAAAAATCCCTCATGAATTTGTCTTCAGTCTGAGACCATCCTGAGTCTACTGCAATTATGACTAGGCTTATCAACTCCCTGCATAATTTCTCCTTTTCTATTGTCTCCTGTGAATCTTGAATGTACACTTAAAAATACTTTTGTTTCGAGATGAATCAGAAACTTGTACATGTCTCATCATCCAGAGTAACCAAAGATGCTTTATAGTGCAGCTGTGAACACTGCAGAGGTGCAAGTTCGTGCACATGCACACTATCAGAAGGGAGAGCTTGTGCTGTGGGTGAAGCACTGGGCACAGCAGCACAGTAAAACAGCCTCACTCTTGCAGTTTTATTCCTTCAGTGGTTTGTTGGCATAGTTTATGACAGCTATTTATATTCATTTCAAGCCTGGGGGAAGAACAAAGCTTGAAAGATGGTTGCTGGTAAGTTTTTCATCCCTAAAAAAATGTAAGTAAAATGGAACATATTACTTTTTTTTCCCCCTAGTGGTCTGATAGTTATATTTAATCATTCATTTTACATTGAAAATACATCACACATATAAAGAACTTATGATGAACAAAAAATAAAATAATTTCTTTTCTGCTTTGAATTTATTTAGATGTAAAAATAACAAATATTATGGTACAAGACATTTGTTATTTCAGGAGAATTTATTACATTAACAAAAGTATTAACAAAATTAAAATCAGAAGTTAAGGTAAAACCAAGGCATGCATTTGAACTAGCAAGTCACAGAAAGCATACTGTAACTGGTGATGAAATAGAAAAGAAAATATGAAGACTAAAAGGTTTCCATAGCAATGCACTAGTATTAATTTCTCTTGAAGCAGATAATTTCTCTAGAATGAGAACACTCTGGCAAAAAAATATGTACATATATTACAAAGGTTTCATTCACTAAATTTCTTTCATGATTTCATTTTATAAAACTTCAGAACTATTAATTAAGTGTGAGACAAGACTCTGCAGTATAGTGGCTCAGCACATACAGAAAATAAAACACCATCAGTACTAAAATAGAACACATTCATAAAGGTGAAGAAAGGGTGAAACAACCTGAAAGACTTGTTAATGACATGCAGAAATCATTATTTTGTTTTATTACATTTTTCTTGTACCAACTGCAAGAAGAATGGAGATAAAATTCAGATTTACCTCTACACATTCCATATTTCATATTTAGCTGAAGGTCTACAGAGTCTTGATTATGTAAGTACCAAGGTTAGTTTTTAAAATAAATTAGTGTATAACTGGTGTGTTCCAAACTGTTAGGATGGTATAGAGTAGCCAGATCACAGTTACATCTTCCTCATTTGTCCTTTCTTCCTTCCCCATGTTTTTCATATCCAATGTGGCAGGAATTACAGGGAAACATTGTCTTCCTATCTATCTTAACTATGAAATAGAGTAATTAATTGCCATTCCATAGCACAAAAGATCCTGAAATAAAATCTTTCTATATGAAAATCTAGATGATGATGATTATTTATTAATGACAACACGTATTATCATTTTGGTCAAATAGAAACACACTTGACTTCTGTATCCTAATTTTGATGGGAATTTTTCCCCACTGAAATGTTTCTTTATAGCATTATTTAAAAAAATATGTTAGGCAAACTCTCTGGCCCACAACTGCCATCCAGCATAATTTTTAAAGAAGCAAGCTACCTTAAAAGAGGAAGTTTGGAACCAAATTCTGTTATGCACTTCACTTTCATGTTTACTCTTCTGAGAGGAAAATTACTTTCTGCAAGACATTCAGTCTAAAATTCATTCAAATTTTGCATCCATTTAATTTTATTCTTTAGCCTGTGAATATTTTGTGCTCATATAATGAATTTGTCAATTGTGGCAATTTGAGAGAACCGGTCTCACTAAAGTAAGTGTGAGATAGCCTTTAATATTCATACAAGACTCTGATCCAAAATTTCCAATCAGCTAAAACATAAATATTGATACATGGTTAATACTGAGTTTGTGTTGTACCAATGTAATAGGTCATGCACTATTCTTTCCTGTCTATTGTCACAACTTAGTTTAGTGTTCAGCATTTCCTAGCCTCTTTTAAAATAAATATCTTTGCTATCGTGTATGAAATGGTCATTGTCTGGGAATTTTTGACTTGATCGTGGTACCTTAAGAAAAACGTTTATCTTAGGTCCTGAAGTCTTCTACATTTTTAGTGATATCTAACAAGGAAAAGAAAGAAAAGAAAAAATTTTGGGTTGATACTGTCTCTCTTATGATCTCTAATAGCTAACAAGTCATACGAAGAAAATCATCTCTGTAGGTCATGTCTGAAAAAATATTTTACAATATTTTATTCAGCTATGACATACATTTTGAAGAGTCAAGGAATATTCTCCAAATTGGTAAATTATCTAGAACAGCTGTCACTTTCTTTATATAAATGCACATGAATATTTGCAAAGCAATTCACTAATGGAGTAATACATTTCTCAGTGTAAATATGATTTGGTAAACAAATGAGCAAAATTGCTTCCTTTGATAACGACATCAAGATTGGCATCTTTGCAAATTAAAACTGGTAAAGAAAAGAGAATTGCTCAAAGCTGTTACCTTTTTAAGCCCACTCACAGCTCAAAAGCACTGACTCTTTTTAAGAGAACATAAAAATTTCCAAATTAAATGGATTCATGTCTATGTGGAAAGAAGGACATAACAGACAAAATTATATATATGTATTGTTCTTTGAGTGTAATGGAGAGTTCACTCCAGAGGTATACAATGATTTCGCAGGCAATCAATCCAGATTTACATTGATATTGCAGAGTAGAAACACTTAGAATTTTAAAGCAAACTTCAAAATAATCCGTAATTCTATTGAAATTAATATGTTTAGATAGACAAAAGATCAAAGAACATTTATGTCAGAGATTATTTAAAATATATCTAATGTAAGAATAGATATACATTTTAACCAAGAGGTATATATTTGAGCATTTAACTCACTTTGTCCTTTCAATTTTTTATTTGTCAGCATATTTTGTTTCCCTGTCTTGCTTTATTATTCAATGAAATTGGAGTGAGAGCTGAACTTTGTGCACCACAAAATGCAGGAAATAGCTTTTGTGTCTGGATCCACCTCTTGTTTTCTGGTAACCTGAATATCTGGGACTGTGAATCTTTCTGAGTCCTCAATTCTGGTAATACAAATTGGCCACTATTACTGGTGTCCTGACCTCTCTGATTTCCTGTATCTGTGGACTCCAAGAATGGTTTTCCTTTTGTTTTGTTATTGTTAACAGCTCACTCTCGCGATGTGGGAGATACTTCCCCCATAGGGATGATGTCTCTTAGCTGTGTGTTGTGAAAGATTGTATTCTGGTCTTCTGAAAGGTAAAAACATTGTACTGAAGCTTGATGACAATTTGATAATAGTTTGGTAATTTCCACCTGGGCTGTTCTGCACTCCCATGAAAATATTTACCCTCTATGACTGGACCTAGCTCTGAAAATTCTATTGCAGTTATGATCCATGTTTTCTTTTTCTGTGCCCATCATGTTCCAAGTATCTATTCTGGTACAATTTATAGCATATTTTCTGTCTGTGTTAGCCAAACTTAACATAAACGTCAAATTTCAGAAATGTATTTGCAACTTGGTATACTAACATAAGAGAGATAAAAGGTAACTTTAGGGGCAAATATTGCTCTGTTATTCCTTCTAGACCTAAAACACAATAATCAGTTGGAAAATTTGGCCTCAGAAAAAGAGTGTTTTGTGAAATTCTGATCTTCTAACCCTTTTTTGATCTCTAATTTCTAATATGTTCAAGCAACAACAAAAATATATCAAAGAGTAATATTCTTGACCAGGCTTTTATGAGGATTTAGTCTTGGTAATTATCACAGGCAGCCTTTTATTGAGCATAAAATATGTAAAATAGATATAAATAGATAGAAAATACTTAATGGAAAATCATCCTCAAATATTTTCTAAAAAACTTAGATAATTCATTTCCTAGGAAAAATGTATACTTTTAATTCACAGTGAAATGCATTTAGAGTCATATTAAGGCTGGAAGAGATCTCCAAGATCACCAACCTTTGAGCAAAAGCCACCACGTAAACCTAAATCACAGCACTACATGCTTTATCCATTTTTTCCTGAATTCTTCCAGTGATGGTAACTCCACCACTTCCCTGGACAGCCTGTTCCAATGCTTAACTACTCCTTCAGTGAAGAAATTTTTCCTGATGTGCCTGTATTTCCCCTGGCACAGGTTGAAGCCATTTCTTCTTGTCCTATTGCTAGTTGCCAGGGAGAAGAGACCAATCTGCTTCTGCCTACTTTTTTCAGGCAGTTGTAGAGAGGGATAAGGTCTCCCTTGAGCATCCTCTTCTCCAGACTAAATATCCCCAGATGCTTCAGCTGTTCATCATAAGACTTTTTCTTCATACCCTTCATCAAATCCATTGCTTAGGACTGGAGAGAGGGCTCGAGATGTGGCCTCACCAGTGCTGAGTGCAGTGGGAGAATCCCTGCCCTGGTCCTGTTGGCCCCACTCTTGCTGATGCAGGTCAGGATGCCATTGGCATTCTTGGCTGCCTGGGCACACACTGGATCATGTCCAGCTGCCTGCTGACCGGCACTCCCAGGTCCTCTTCCACAGGCAGCTTTCCAGCCACTTTTCCCTGTAGTGCTGCCTGGGGTTGTTGTGATCCCAGAGCAGGACCTGGCACGTGGCCCTGTTGAACTCCACACCATTGGCCTTGGCCCATCAATCCAGCCTGCAGAGATCCCTCTGCAGAGCCTTCCCATCCTTTGGCAGACCAATACTCCTACCCAATGCAGTGCTGTCTGTGAACTTACTGAGGGTGCACTGGATTCCCTTATGCAGATCATTGATCAAGAGATTAAACATCTCTGGCCCCATAAGCCTTGACATGTCACCATGGCTTGTATTTTAAAAGAGAAAATTTATATGTAACATATGCATTATGAAATGTACAGCAGATGACACTTCATAAATAACCATTACATTAAGCCTATGTTTTTTCCCACACAGAACCAGACTTGAGGTGTTCAGCATGAGCAAAAATCAATGGCAACTGCCACATCTGCAATAAAAAGAAAGAGCTTTTCTGATGGGTCTCTAGATTTTGCTTCTGTGAACAACCTGCCTGTGATATTTCCTGTCATTTTCTATGCTTTCCTTACTGTATAACTCAACAGACCACCAGTGTGAAGAATTAGCTATCCATTCCTTTCAGAGGCATTATTTCTATTTCTTTGTTAAAAAAAAAAAATAAAAAAAAAGTGTTCAGTACTGCCTTCAAATCAGTTTTTTTCAGCACATTCAGTTTACACTGTAAAGATATTTGTAAGCAGTTTCAAAGGAATATGCCTACCTAGAGCCCAGTGGAAATTTTGTAGTTTGGAGGCTATACATCTAAACTTAATAAAAATGTAACTGAGTAAATAATGATAAAGAGAATTTAGATCTAACATATACATTATGAACTGTATAGCAGATGACACACCATAAATCAGTAACTGCCATTTCACAATAGAAGTTTTATACACTCACAAATGATGCACATTATCTTTGCACTTATTCCCTTTTTCTGCAATATATTTTTAAGATTATAATATGCAAAAATTTTCAGACTGCTTGCTAAACAATTCTGTATTCTTCCCTTTATATTCATTATTTAAAAACATGGTCACCACACATACATAAAGAAAACTTTATATTAAAATCCAAACACAAATTTCTGCAATACAAAGAAATACTTTTATTCAGCTACTAAAGTCACTATTAATGTTGGTAGAGTCCAGAATAATGTTTTTTAAAATCCATATAATGGATTTTAAATTAAATTCTGCACTAGAATGCAGAAAATTGGGCATACAATCTAAAATTCCCAGTGCACCTGCTGTGCTTAGGTTTTCAGTTGACCTAAGAAGCTGAAAATATAGAATGAGTTTCCATTCACTCAAATTATAAAAGGCAAAAAGTCCAAACCTTTGGAATACTGACACAAAAGGAAAACAAAAGCCTTAAACCCAAAGCACTTGTATTAGATTGTATTTCTCCTTTCTCTCCCATATCCATACTGCATAACCAGTGTAACTGAGAAGAAAGGTGTGGTATACTCAGGGAAGACAATTGAAGATGTGACTCTTCCATGATGAGATCACTCTGATCCTCCATGTAAATTTCTGCTTCTTTAACAAAATTGGCAAGACAGGGAAGATTTTCAGCAGCATTTTGAAGACTTGTATCTCAGTACAAACACTGATGAGAGCAGCTGACAGAATCCAGATGACCAAAATCTGTATCTCTATGTGTAGGGACTCTAGAATTGCTGTCCAGGCAATATGTAGATAACTCTCCAGAAGAAGAACAGGGCAACTGTATCAATCCTACTCCTACTAAATGTTTTAGATGTAGCAGCGGCCATAGTCCCAATTGACATATTTTTTCTTTTATTAAAATTACAAGAAAATATTTTAAAATATCTAATGGCCCACCAAGCACATTCTTAACACATAGTAGAGCTAAGCCCCTGACCAATCTTCAGGGCAGCCACTGCTCCAGTCACTACTTCAGGACTAACCATAATGGGTTCACTCCATTTCCTCATGCCTTCCTAGCCCAGGCTTTCCGAACCCTGGTCCTACTGCAGTAGTGATGAGATGCCATACAAGCAAACACATTTCCAGGACACCATACCCCAACCGTCCAAAAAGGCTGATGATATGCAGTAATGCCATTCATCACATCTGAAGCATTCTTCTTGCTAGGATTCTTTAAAGTGTTTTGCTGCTCCAGCTTAGTCACTACCCTGGAATAAAGCAGACAATGCCCTCCCCCCAGTAGGAATTAAAGCCCTCAACCCCATAAAAATCCCCCTAGTAAACACTGCGTAGCATCATAAAGAACCAGACCTAACTCCAAATGCTTTGACTGACACCCCCAAGTTATATGAGAAGCCATACATTTTAAGCTATGTATGAAAAAGGTTGCTTTTTAATTGTAAAAATCAATATGCTAAACAATATACATTTGTACTGTGATAAACTCATGAAGACACAAAAAATCCCTGTATCTGAGTAGTTAGTCATAATGTGGCAATAAACTCACATATAGTAAATGTAGTATAATAACTGCAGAATTAAAAAAATCAGAAAGAAAAAGAAATATCCTCGGTCTAGGCAGTACTGACATCTTTGAGATGTGTTTGGGAATAACTTTCATGGTAAAAATTGAGGCAATTGGTATTTTTTAATAATGCAAATGTAATGCATTAATTATTAAATACAATATGTTTTGTCTTTATAATGAATTGGTACAGATCCTCAAAGTTCATACAGACTTCCCACTCTTTGACTGCTTTATTAGTGATTCTGTGGCTAGTGTGAGACACTAGGAAATGCTTCTATCACACCAGTGCATCAAACATTAACAGTTTCTGTGGAAACCCCTACAGGTCTCTAAAGTTTTTGCCCTCCTATTCTCCTTGCCCTCTCTGTCGTCATGAGACCTATACAAGAAACTGAACACTCTTAAGTGGTCTAATACAATTATTGCAAAAATGACACAGGTAGGGACTAGAGTGCTTTGATGTTTGCCAACTAACCTGAAGTGTCTCTTGACACAAACCAAAGGTTAAGGCAGATAGAAAAGAAAAAATATATTTGCATAATTTAAATGTAAACATCTCATTTACTGTTTTGGAAAGTGACAAAAAAATCAACTACTTTGATATGCACATTTTGCCTTTGATATCAACAACTCTCATATTAAATTCCTGAAGCGGAAAGTGCTATTACAGCAATTTAGAATACGTTACTTTCATTCTGTCAAACCAGATTAAAGGGGACTAGTATGAGAGATGCCTACATTTACAATTGATCAGATAATGGTTATGCTGTTAGAGAGTATAATTTCTCTATAATGGAAAAAATTTGCTTACTTTTTTTTTTTTCTTTGAGAAGACTAAGAAAGTAGGTTTTTTTCCCTTCTCCATCTTTTCCAAATTTCCTACTCACATCTCAAATCTCGGAGATATGCTCAAATATTTTTGCTAAATTTGGGACAGTACAGATGGGATGAGAGTGATTAAGACAAGAATGCTTTTATCTACTTCAAGCCTCTCTGAAAAGTTTTGACCAGTTACCTTGCTAGTCTTCTGTTTTTTACACAATGCAGTAACAGTAGAACAATATCATTGAGATTTTTCACAGAACTCCTGTAATATCTGAAAGGCCTGCAGAAGACAGATCTTAGGCTTCTGTGTCAATCTGTAAAGGCCTCCACATTTAAGGGATTGGGATAGATTATTTTCTTTATCTTCCAAGTTATTTTTAACTACATTGGATGATTTGAATAGTATGATGTCTGTAGGTAGGTTTTCCCAAATAATCCCATGCTTGCTTTTTTTCGTTTCCAATTTCAGACGGAGGGGATACCAGAAATGTGAGTTTGTCATGACTATGTAGTACAGCCAGCATTTAGCTGACCTGCCTCAATATACAGTTGAAGGACTAGTCAACCTTTTGACATGATCTTGTCTCTTATCAGTGATGAGAATGGGTTTTGGTTTTCCTCTGCAGAAAGAGGGCTTTCCATTTACAGCCATTGTGCTGGCATTCTTTTCTCTATGTAATCTTGCAGGCCATTCAAAAAAAGAAATGCATCTATGGAAGTGACATGTTGGCTTTTCAGAAATTTCCATGCAACCTCATTTTGCTGTTTCCTCACAGTATTCATGCACAGAGTTTTGCACCTGATCTGACAGTTACAAAGATTTAGTTACAAATTCCTGCTATGACATTTTCCTACTTAGGTATGCACTTCACAAATGAGTACAAAGCCACATTGTTTGACTCCAGCACTCTTTGGGGACGATACCAAAAATCACAAACTCAATTAAAACTGATTCTTCAAACTTTACTTTTTTATCTTGGGCTCACTTTGAATTCTCTTCTCTTTGCTGCATCTGAAGCCAACAACTACCTCCCTGCTGTGATAGGATTTTAACCTACTCGTATGCACAGTTGTTAGTGTGACCTTGTAATAAAAGAGGGTTTTTTACACTATTAGTAATGTTATTAACCCTTTTCACCACATCAATAGACTTTGCCAAAAAATTCTGAAACTGCTGATATTTAACAAGAACTAAGAAGTTGAACTTCAAGCGCTATGTGTTTAACAAAGTTTTTATTATAAATTCCTTGCCAAGGTACAGCTCTATAAACCCATCATGTAAGGTAAATTAGTATTGACCCACCGAGTATATATAATGCTTGCTTCAGCCTCCTGTTCAATTCTGCTCTCTCCAAAATCTCTAACGCCCTCCAAAATTTTTTTTCCATTTAGATAGGTGATTAAATCAGATTGTGTGCCAGTTTATCTAGGGAGCACAAGCACAGTGAAACTGTAACTTAATCATTTTCTGCTTCAAAAGTGTTCATGGGACTCTCTTAGTCTAACTATTTGTTTTACCCCATTTAGTTCCATAAATCCTTAAAAACTTGTCAGACAGTATGTTTCTCCAACTTTGATAACTAGTGAAATATAAATCTTGATACTGTTTCAACCTCCACATTAGGAAAAAGATTGTGTTTGCAGAGCAAATATCAGATGACCACAACCACACTTATACCTCTTTTATGGTGGTCATAGAATAAGCCAACAATAGGCAGCAAGACTCCAGGGAATGGCTTCTGGAATGGGATGACAGCAGTGTCAAGAAAATCTCTTGTTTTCCTTCTGATGTGTTTGAGAACATTAACTTTTGATTATACAGAATAGTTTTACATTCCTCTATGGCCATCATACCAATATTTGATTGAGCATTTTATAAGCTTTATCTGAGCTATGCATGATATTTCACACAGCCATACACCCTCTTTATGGATTACAGGTATATTTTCCTAGATGAATGGTCCTGTGCAAGAACAGACTTCTATGAAGTATATCTACAAAATTTCCTGTGATATTTTGGGCCTAGATTCATAGCTTGGTAAGTGAGAAGGCTTTTCTGGGTTCTGAAACAAACTGCAGGAATTATTTTCATACAGATGTTAAGTACATGCAGTCCTTGTCTCATGTATTTCATTTTATGAATATAATGAATAGGCCTCAGGTGTTCTTTAGTTTCCTTTTTCCAGTATGTAATGTCATTCCTGTAGCATAAGTGTCTTTCCCCTCATCCATATTTGTCTCTCTGAAGTGTAAAGATACACAGTGGGTACTTCTTCCACTAAAAAACAAAGTCAGATTAACTAATTAAGACAGATTAAAAAAAAAAAAAATCACTGTATAAATTATCATCTAACACCTAGGAAAAACACTCTGTCCTTATAACTTGCCACATGCAATTTTCTCCTTTGACCTCACATCCCAAAACTATGCATTGGAGCTATTCTTCTCTCAGAGAAAAAGACACAAGAAAGTTTCAGTCAAGGATATTTAAACACAACCATAATAGACAATTCTTGTTGTGAAGTAGTTCCGTGTTGTTTTCCATGGTCTGATATTAGGCAACATTTGCCATCTTTACAGAATGAGAGAATTCTTGACCTGAAAGCATAAATTCCTACAGCTGAACATAAGATCTTAGTAATCCAGCTGTAATAATTGTGTGAATGCAATTGTGTGAATACACAGAGGACACGATACTGGGATTGCACTAGAACTGCAAATAAGGGATGTTTGTTAAAAAAAAAAAAGGAAAAAATAATCTTTAATTTTTTATTGCCACTTATAGATAGTACTAGCTGTTTGAGATAAAAATCAAATTTGATTTTTTATTTTATTTGTGTTTGTAGAGCAATGTGTGTCAGAATCTGTAAATTCTCAGAAAATGAATGTTCATGTATTAGAAACAAGGCTATACATATCAATTCAGCACAATAAATATTTGCAATCATAGAAAAGATTGTTTTTATAGTAGCTATTGCATTTGTACCCAAGGAGAGTAGTGGTGACAATAAAAACAGAGGTACTTACAACTTCGTAATGTGTGCCTATGATGAATTTGCTGGTAGTTCCAGATGGAAATTACTCTGTAGCAGTATGAAAATCTGGGCACCTCAGAAGGCCTAGAGGTATTTGCATTATGCCACTACTTATTCTTTTATATGTTCATCAAAAGACACGAAAATAAAAGATTCTGAGTTGGTAATAATTTTTTTTTGTTGTTGTGATAGCCCATGGTTCTGTCAGCCAAATTCAGTATAATATCTTAGTATTGCTTTTCTTTGCCATCTAAAATATTAATACAAGATTGAGTAAATATCCTTAAAAAAGTCTATAGAGCCCAGAGGTTATTAAGAAATTCTGGTTTTGTCTTCAGGGGTTTCAGTCTCCTTTCCATACCTGCAGATAGCTTTTGTGCACTCAGCTTTTGAAGGATGGATCTTTTTCAAAGCTGAGGGGGAGGAATGCTAATAAATCACATCTTTATGAAATATTCATTAATTCAGTGAGTTCTTTACAAGGCTGCTGCCAAGGCAGCACAGGGTGACGAATTACATTTAACACACAGAGGAAGTGGTTGACAAGATACATTGTCTATATAGAGGGTTTCCTGAATGGTCACATACAAAGCTAACCAACAAAAGTTGTTTACACTATTAAACAAGCAAGACAAAAATGCAGCTGTGTATATCCTTGCCAAGTCCCCCTACCTCCTCTTTTGTGAAGCATTTTCCCTGCTGGCTTAGTTCTACTTTGTAACAAATTTTGGTCTTATGAGGTGCATTGCTTAGAACGCTAGTGGAAGGAAGTCAGACAGCAAGAAAAAAAGTGAACCAACCTTGTGGCCTTTGTTACATTTTATAAGAGGATGTGGACTTGCTTTAAGGTCTCTCTTCATATATCAGCAGTCATCAGAAGCACACTGCACAAAAAACAAACTGAATGTTCCTTCTCTAGAAAGGGAAATGAAATCTCTTTCTTGATTGCCCCTTTCATCTCTTTTGGACTCTGAAAGCAACCCCTGGGTAGCAAGGACACTGGAATCAGTATGACTGTGCTCCACCTTGCCCACAGTTGTGCCCTAACACAGCATCATGATAGAGAGGATGGCATTCTTGTGAAAGCACTCGAAGGGCACGCCTTTCATTATAAGGTACATAGCTTTTGACTGGCTCAGTAAAAGAGGGATGACACAGATTTACAAAGAATCAAAGGTAAAGGCTGCAGAAAGTAGCCATTAAAATGCAATGGAATTCTTTCTCTTTAGTGGAGTGTGCAAAGTGTTGAGGAACTAGGTTTTGTCCTAGCCATGAAAGAAAGATGCAAGGACTATGACTCAAGGAGATTACATATTTATTAACTCATCTGGGAACTAGGCAGATCATCTTAATGACTTCCATTTTCTGGAGAGCAAATTCCACCATGTTAAAAATCTACACCCTCTGGACTTCTACCAGGGTGTTTGTCCTACGTTCTGCAGTTATGAAGGTAAAGGGGAATGTTGAAAAAAGACATAGTCCCCAGCTCACCACAATGATTTTTAAATTTTGTTGATATAGTTTCTATTGTTGTAGGATTTTTTTTGGGTTTATATCTCTGTCTTATACCTCCAAAATACATACACATTTTGAGAGCAATATGGATGTCTTACCCTGAAAATAAAATAAACTTCTCTTAATTTGCATATCAGCTCCCTTTCAATCTGTTTGTGTTGAAAAGAATCTTAAGAACAGTTTAGTTCCAACCCCACACCATGCTCAGGGATGCCATTCACTAGAGCAGGTTGCTTGAGGCCCCATCTAGCCTGGCCTTGAACATTCCCAGGGATAGGGCATCCACATCTTCTCTGGGTAACTTGTTCCAGTGAATAAAAAATTTGTTCCTTCTATCTAATATAAATCTCTACTCTCTTGTTTTAAAACTGTTCTGCTTTGTCCTATCGCTATCAGGCTGTGCAAAAAGTTGCTGTCCTCTTTCTCAAAAGCACCCTTTAGGTACTGGAAGGCTGCAATGAGGTCTTCCCAGAGCCTTCTCTTCTCTAGGCTAAACAACCCCAACTCTCTCAGCCTGTCTTCACAGGAGAAGAGCTCCAATCCTTGTATCATCTTCATGGCCCTCCTCTGGTCTTTCTCTAACAGGTCCATGTCCTTCTGATGTTAAGGATCCCAGACCTGTATGTAGCACTCCTGATGAAAGGTCTGGAGATCAGAGCAGAGGGGCAGAAACATCTCCAACCTGCTGGCCACGCTGTTTTTATGCAGCCCAGGATACAAGTGGCTTCTGGGCTGCAAGTGCACACTGTTGGCTCATGTTCAGCTTTTCATCCACTAGAACCCACAAGCCCTTCTCCACAGGACTGCTCTCTTTGAGTTCTTCTCTCGGTCTCTCCTCATGTCTGGGATTGCCCTGACTCAGCTGCAGAACCCTGTATTTAAACTAACTGAACTTCACAAATTCCTCATGGGCCCACTTCTCAAATTTTTGCAGGTTCCCCTGGATGGTATACCTTCCCTCTGCCGTGCCAACTGCAAAGCTTAGCTCCATGTTGTCTGAAGCTTGCTGGGGGTGCCTTCGCTCTTTATGTCACTGATGAAGATATTTCTATAAACAATGTTTATGCTTGATTTCAAAATCTTTAAAAGAAACTCAACCCTGAGCCTTTTGTATCAGATAAGAGGGAATAGTTGTTATATGAAGTCTTACCAGTATTTTAAAACTGGTAATGTTCTTTTCTTAATGCTGTCACAAGTAGCACTGTGTAGTTTTATATCTGGCAGCTGATGTGAAGATTTTGAATTCCAAATTAAGTTTTTGATGATAAACAATTTATATTTTTTTCCCCAATAAATCTTGATTTATGCATTAAAGTTCAAATCAGAATCTAATAACAGACTTAGGAATCACTTTGAATGGGTTTTAGGACTGCAATAAATTTTAAAGTGCTTACCTGAGGAAATTCAGCTGATCATTAAACATCTTGTTTGCAGATACTTTCTGTGAAATACCTTCTGTTTTTAAAATTGACATACATATAATTGAGAAAAAACCCAAAATTTTTTGTGACCAAATTAAACAAAACAATTTGTTTCAGGAGCAAAAGAGTAAAGTATTAATTCTTGATTTTTTTTTTCATATCCATATGAGTTTCTGTTAACCTAGGTATCCTCATTTATTTTGGAGAAAAAACAAATTGGTATCATAAATATTTTGAAGTTCTCCTGAACTTCACAACATTGACATTCATGAGAATTAACTAGCAGAATACAAAGGCACACCATCTATAGTAAAAGAACAAACACTTTCCTTTATATAGCAGGGTCATGAGCAATGGATGTAGACAATGCTATTGAAATGCATGATAATTAAAAATAAGAAGTTGAAGAAGTACGTCCAATGGGAAATGTTCTACAATTTGTTTCAGTTTCTAAGGTCAATTTTGAACAAATTCAAATAAACTTACATTTGAATCCTTTCAGATCACCAGGGAACATACATCACTGAAATATCACTGAAGCATGTCATCTGGCTTTTCCTGTGCTCCTAATCCCCTATCCTTGAAATGTCCCCTGTATTGAGGTTATGAATAGAGAGGTTCAGGAAATAATTTGGATATCCATATGCCTTCAAGAATTTGCGGGAGATCTTTTTTTTTCCCTTGACACCCTCTAGGCTGGACAAGCAGCCAGGAAATGAGTCCCTGAACCTTTACTACTCCCCACTGAGTGAAGATAACTCCTCACTGTACAAATTAAGTCCCCATGCCCTTTATCAAGTTGGATGCAGAATTCACAAATGAAATATGAAGTTAAATAATACTTAATACTTTCATAGATTTTACATGTTTAAAGCAGAAATCAACTATTTGAGCAAATCAGACTTTTCTCCCAATTTAATTTCTTTCTGTGTTTTTTATTTTAGTCCTACCATAAATTGTACAAGGTAATTGAGAACTTTTAATTGGGTTTATGATATCAGTATTCAAATATGTATGTTTATTACTAACACTAAAATGCTGCTCCCCTTGTTCTACTTTGTGAAATGGCTAAGGAAAATTTACAGTATCGCTTCGATAATATCTTATTCACACATATTTTTGATGTTTATTTCTACAAATTCTAAATTTGAAGGTTTTTGACTTAGCTCAATAAGGTGAAGCTGTAGCCTCACAGGAGACAGATTTACGTAGACTTTTTCCAGATAGCAGTATCATAATCAGCTAAAGACATGAGGTTGCACTTCAAAAATTATCAAAATTATGATGAAAGCTTTCCTTTTCTCTTTGAGCTCTCATGGTAAGAAATTTAAATTTGCCATGTCAGCTTCCAAATCTGATTAAGAAATCCAAAATCCATCTTGTAGAATTTAACATGAGTTCTCCAAATATGTACCAACTCCTGCAGAAACATTGATGTTTGAAAATCTGAAATATGGTCTAGAGCAGAATCCTTAAGGCCACAAGAGGAATTCAACAGATCAGGCTTAGTAATGACAGAAAACAGTGCATATCTCATTTTCAATAATGAATTTATTAAAAAACCTCAGGATCCAGGAGTTCTCACATTTACTGCATATTCACCTGCAGACAGCAAAAACGTGTGCCATGCATGTGCTTTCCTTTTGCTTTAGAGGAGGGAAGAAGGCCTAAGAATGCCTTCAGGGTATAGATTGTATTGAATGCCTGTACCTCTATTACAGGCATGAGTTCTGAATTAAAATTTATATGCTGATTTTTCTTGTTTGTTTGTTCTTCCACTTTGGATAAGTAATTTGGGAATATAAGCAAGAAAAATTACATCATATGTATACAAGATTTAATCTTAAAACTTCCTTCACTAAGCCTTATTATAAAATTCAGGAAGAAAGCAGAACTTTTCAAAAAACACATTTAGGAAAAAAAATATGTTCAAGGTAACAAATGACAAATTGTGGTGATAGCCTTTATAGGTTCTGAGGTTTAGTTCTTTACAGTGTATCTTGAAGAATCTAGTAGTGGTAATTTATGTCACATCTCAGAAGTTGTGTTGCTGGATTTCTGTTTGGAATTTACTCTGTAGGATCACCTTAAGAGCTGAATAGACACTAGCTATTAAATTCCTCCACTGTATTTTTCCCAAGGAGATATTTCTATACACATGTGAGTAAATGCACGATAATCCAATAAACACTAACCTTCTTGTTGCCCTTCTGAGCTATCCTCCTTGGTGTTATGAGCTCACATCAAGTATGTTAATGTTAATCCTTTCTTATTTAATATGGAAAAATCTCCAAGAACTCAAACATGGGAGAGGGAGCGCAATAAGTATGGGAGTAGAATCAGTTGGTTTTTTTCCTTATATGAGCAAAATATTCTAAAATTGTCCTTATTTTGTGTTTCTTCTCCCAAAAGAAGTAGCACATAATATAATATAGTGTGCAGTAAGTAAAAAGACTAACTTTTATGAATCAATATCAATTTTCTTCTTTCAACTCTTGAGTAACCTTGAAAGAAATACTTGAAAGCAATAATTTTGAAATAAATAACCTTGAAAAATTACTTTGAAAAGCAGACTCTTTTTTCTTTTTTTCCCCATGTCTAACCTGTGCTATTAAGCTGATTCACCTATAAGCATGTTGACTTGATTCAACTTTAGCAGAGCAGTAACAATGTAAATACTAGAATTTGGAGAAGGCTTTCTGACTAATCCAAGAGCAAATTTTCATTGGAATGGCTGTCTTCCTTGGAGAAAGTGAGAAATAGTCTCTCCTCTGCCGTTTGTCTTTTTCTCTGAGTGTTGAGTTATCTGCAAAGATAAAGGGTAAGCACCAAGATGTGCTTAGTCACCATTTGAAGAGCTAGATTGAGGGTCTGTCTATCTGCTGTGCCATGCTGCTTCCTACTTCAGTGCTCAGAGGTTTCTCTCTTTTTTTCTTTATTACTCCAACCCTCCTTTTATAAAATACAAAAATCCTACATTTAGAATTTGATATCTATTTTAGTAATTGGAGTCTTCACACAGATTTATAGGGAAGGTATTATTAACAGAAAGGATGTTATATGACTCATAGTTGTACTTTATATTCACTAGGATTGTGATGCTGAGGCTAATAGTTATCCATTGAATGTTAGGAGATGATACTGCTGTGGAGTTGGAAGTTCAAGAAAACAAATCATAGACATGTTTTAGGGGTCAGCATTTTAACTTTTCATGTTTCTTTTTTAAAGCTTTATCAGTAATTTGCAATCCAGAAACTATAATCTCTGCTAGACAATCAGGTATTCCTGAAATATTGGCTCAGAGAAAAACATCTAACCCATCTGTTACTCATTCCTGGCACAACTTGGAGTAAGAGGAGCTGAACAGGCTGTTTTCAGCTCTGGGTCAAAGAACAGGTGGGGAGACATATCCCATGTTGTTACCAGTGTGGAGTCTACCCTTATTTTTAGGGAATGCATGAGAGGAAATGATCCGATTCTCTTGGTCTTGTTTGTTCAAGAGTTTAGGGAGAGATGCTCAGTTCCCTTAATGCTGTTTCATTTTACCAGTTTGGAAAAGTAAACCAAATAACTTATATTTGAAAACAAGGTTTTCCCCGGGTATTGGCTTACATCCATTGCAAACATCTGGCATCTGTGATGGTATAGGAAATTTCAACATGAAAAATAAGTAGGTGTATTACTTTCATCCCTGATTGTCACACCCCACCACTAAAGTGTCCCTGTAGTACTATACCATCCCAGTCACAGTCCATCCTTTTCATATAAGCCATCACCTCAGAATCAGTTTCCAGGCTCTTCCACCAATCCCTATTCTAGTCCCTTCACTACTAAACTCTGCTTTCTATCAAAACAATCCAAGTAACAAAATATCTAAATATCACAAATAATGTCATATACTGAAATATCTCAGCCTTAATTTCAGGATTTGGAAAAAAACAAACAAACAAAAAAAATATTTTGTCGTCCAGTTAATCAATGCTGCCTGATTTCTGTTACCTTCCAGTTTAATCACACAGGAAGAAAAACAGCATCATACTCTGCAATGACCTGTGCATTACTAATTCTTTTAAGTTGTATGTGCAAATTGGCAAGTTTCATTTTCTCCCATATAATATTAATCTTACAGAAATACAGGGTAGCAAACCATCTACAAGTTATATGGCACCTCTGATAGGAAGAGTTCAGTTTAGTGCTCTGTGATCACAGTGTCTCTGTGATGACAATCTGTCCTTCTATGCCAACACACTATTCAGTAACTGACTGACTACAAAGCTTTTGTTTTCACCCTTACTGCACATGACCCTTCCCATCACTTTGTTGAATGTACATGTAGCATTCTAGAGATAAAACCTTATATGAATGCCATTTTCAAGTTTGTGTCCTGAGGGCTATAGGTATTGTGTTCCAGCTGTGGAAAACTGATTAATTAAATTTAGTGATGAAACCATTATTACACAGTTTGGGATCGTGTAACACTACAATTTTTAAAAGGGCTTGTTTGGTTTATGGAAATTTCGGTGTAATTTTGTGAACATCTAATTACAAAGGCTAATTTTGGTTCACCTAAAATCCAAGTGAAAAAAACAACTTGAGGAAAATCCACACGGAATCCATGTGAAAATCCATTTTAAACAGGATTATTTTCTCTCTTAGTCATATAAAATTTTGTGGTGATTTTCTGTAGTTGTGTGAGTGTGTCCTTGAAACCTTTATGCACTGGATAACTGTCAAAAAACAGAGATGGGAAGGAGAAACTGTGTTTCTGATTATCAGTGTCTTGGAGAATCAGATATTTGAAGTTTTCAGTCAGGAGACAAAATCAGTTATTTATAACTTTTTATGGAATTTTGCAGTGTCTATTAATTTTTATTATAAA
Organism: Sitta carolinensis; assembly: GCA_032173965.1. Classification (NCBI taxonomy): domain Eukaryota; kingdom Metazoa; phylum Chordata; class Aves; order Passeriformes; family Sittidae; genus Sitta; species Sitta carolinensis. Next base: position 16,889,623 of record JAVUNC010000006.1, on the reverse strand, counting down.
GTATGGGTTTTTTTTAACTAATCTATTCTAATGAAGCAGATGTAAAATATTAAAAAGAAAGTAGGTATCAGCCACCAGGGATATTAAACGACTGTACACATGTGCTTTTGGATGAGTGTTTCTATATACGTGTTCAAAGGAGAGAGCTGAAATAGATACCTACCATTTCTTCATTGCATTCATCTGTCTGAGTGCATAAGCAATTCTCTGAGGAGGCTGTTGTATTAAAATTCTACTTCTGCTTTTGTAAAGTTGCTGCAACTGCAGAGTTAAAGATCTAGCAGAAATCTACTAATGTTCAAACCTAACAGACAATGTTATTTACATTTTAACAGTCCTGTGTGTTCAATTAATATCTTATTTTAAAATCTGAGTGTGATAGTTAATGATGAGTCTCTGAACATTACCGTAGCACTGCTGTCCTACACTACTACCATTAGCCTGCAATGCAGCAAAGTGTTGACAGCTATAACAAAGCATCACATCTGCCTTGTGAGCCCAGGGTACTGAAATGCTCTGTTGCTGCACAGACGAGCAAATGTTATTTCTGTTTAATACTGTCACTCAAAACAATCAGATCAGTTGGTCACCTGGAATTGTTTTCCTCAATTTCCTTTCTTAAGGAATACCTATGAAATTTCCTCACCTGAAAAGTATTTGAAGATCTTTGTATTTAATCGGGGTCTATGATCCATAAATGTGTGAAAAATTCGGTGATTTCTTTGCCATGTAAGTGATCTTTTGTCGCAGGGTAGCAAATACTAGCTAGATGACATGTTGCTGCATTCTTACCTCATTTCCACTCATCAGCTGTACAAATGAAATGCAATAGTTGCTGTATATCTACTGATTTTCATCCCTAAATTAATGTAATCTTCTCTGCTGCAGTCATTCTGTGAATACAAGGCTGTAAATTTAACTGACTGCTTTTCCACAGAAAGCTGGTTTGTTTGAGTCTTCCCTGTTTATAGGTACATAAATTGAGTCTTAGTCTTATGTGCAAGCATCACTGCTTTAAAAGTTACAGCCAGTGCAGATTGGAATACCGATTCTCTCCCGCACAGCTAGTTTTCATGTCAGACAGCTACATATGTACAGTGGCTTGCAAAACTGTTCAAATATCACAGTAATACCCTTATAAATAGGACTCTCCAGGAGAGTAAGTTTTCCACAATATTCAATTACAGGAGCTGCTAAAAACTAGAAACTAGTCTATAGACACTGTTAGTCTGAACTAATGGAGCAGCATAATTTCATTAGCTTATTTTTGCATTGGTCTGGGCTGGTTTTTTAATTGCCCCCTGTTGTAATAGTGACCTCATCTTTGTTTTCATTAATAAACCTAGTTATTCATTTGGAAAAAAACAGAAATGGCTAATACTTTTAAAGTATTTATAAGTAAAGATTCATGCTGTAGTCTGGGAGCATCGGAATTAATCAAGAGCAGAACATGAAGATTTGGTTTTGATGAAAAAAATGCAAATATGAAAACACCTCAAGCTGCAGTTTTAAGTACTCTGTCAGCTAGCACTGCTGCCTCAAGCAGCAGTCCTGACCTTCTTCTCTACCTGACAGCTTATTCTCACCCTGCTTTGCTTCCTCCCTTGGGCTAGCAGAAACGTTTCTGCTGCTGCTCACTGAACTAGATCAGGGAACCAATCAGAGCTAAAACTGCCTTTTTTTTTCCTTGATTAATTTTAACTTAGATCTCATTCCCATTTGGGTTCACCACAGGATTGAATGAGCAGGAAAAGGCTGCTGGCCTGTGAGAAAGGAAGGGTGAAATGCCAATTCACATAACAAAAATACTATCTTAAACTGTTTCAAATTTATTTTACCTCATTCTCGCTGTTCACTTGTACAGCAATTTGAAATTTTCTGTTCGAGCTTAACTCCTTGATCCAATTTTGATTAGCTAAGGTTTTGTTTTCCAGAATAACTAGTGAATTTCCCCAGCTACCCCTGCCATTTATAATCAAAAGGTGTATATGTAAACTATATTATTCACAGTGAAGATACAGTATAGTGTAGTACACAAGGAAAAGGTGTTAGGTCTGACAGCATCAGCAAGTACTTTATAAAGACCCTCTCCGACACTTAAGGAACTCCATTATAAAAACAATTTTTTCTTCAACTCTTATTAGTTTTGCTGAAGAACCTATTGGCTATGATGGAAGTTGCCTTTTAGGTCTATGGCTGAAAATATTCTTTGCATTAAAAATGAGAGTAACAGCTTGTATTTGAACCTTTTGCAGAAATCACTAACATTGTCTTAGAGAAAAACCTAGGAAGCACTTAGAGCTGAGATACCCGTTTTCTTTCAGGGTATTAAGCAATTTTAAATAGTTTTGAATAATATATTTTGTTTCAAATGATATATTTTGTTTACTTGGCAGAGTTTTGGTAGCAAGGGGGTTTTAGAGTTGGTTTTTGTGAGAAGGACTAGGGACTCTCCCTGTTTTCAGCACAGTCAGTTTCAGCTGGCTCCAAAATGGGTCCAGTGCTAGCCAAAGCTGATCCCAATCAGCTGTTCTTTTGTGATAGCATATTTAGCACAGGGTAAAAAGTGCTGTGCAGTAGCAGCTGTGAGAGATCTTAAGTGGGGTCAGTGAGGAAAATTGGAGAATCTTACATGTCCACAGAGGAGGCAACAGTGAAGTGCCCTGTTCCCCTGCAGCCGGGGAAGAACCACACTGCAGCCTGTAGGAGCACGTGGGTGTGTTCATGCAGCAGGAGGAGGCTTCTTTTTGGAAGGAAGGCTGGCCTATGGGGATCCATGCTTGGGCAGCTTGTTTCTGGAGGACTGTAGCCCATGGAAAAGATCCATGATGAAGAAGGGGAAAAGTGTAAGGAAGAAGGAGTGGCAGGGATGAAGTGTTCTGAAATGACCATAACCCCATTCCCCATCACTTTTGCACTGTTTGGGGTTGGGAGGAGGTAGTACAGTTGGGAATGAAGAAGTAAAATTGAAGGTGGGAAGTGGAGGTGCAGGGAAAGAATATGTTTTTAGTTATGTTTTTGTTACTTACTGTCTTATTCTACTTTTATTGTCAATAAATTAAATTAGGCTTCCTAAAGTTGTCTGTTTTGCCTATGATGTGATCTTGCTGTCTATACATTGATCTATGAGTTTGTTCACCTTGTTTTTGCCCTATGCCCTGCTGAGGAAGGGGAGTGACAGTATTTTGGTAGGCTACTGACAACCAGAAGAAGTTAACCCACCACAGGTAACAATAGTAACACAGAGAAGTGTATTTGCAGAATTTTGGTGAATTGATCTTGTAGTATTTAATACATAATTGTTCATTCTACAAAAAAAAAAATATCTGGTTTAGAGTGAAAACATACTAGTTTTCTGATTCTGTTAGAGATACTATTTGGATCTAATTATAATTAAACTATCCAATGAAATTTTTATTTAAGAGCAGGCTGGAACTGATTTTCAAATTCTGTTTCTTTTCCAAGGCACTTGTAAATTATCTTGAGTAAAAAAATAGGGTAGCTCCCATGTATCATCTTTTCCGAAAAGTGTGTTTGCTGCATAAAAATTTTCATAAACAGAATTGCCTTTTTTCAGCTTAATTTTCCAGTTCTTGAAACCAATTTGATAAAACTCCAGCAGACAACAAACAAACACAAAACCAAACCCCATAACAACAGAAACTCAGGGAATTGCTTTGAACTTGAGTTTAATGTATTGACTTTAATTTTGTCTCAAATTCTTTCCTTTGAAACTCAGAGGTTCAAATAGTTGATGTTTAAAATATTCTCTGTGACCTATTGCTATGTTTTGTATAATTTAAGAAGTAGAAATGAGAAAGGAGGTCCTAGCAAATTAATACAAAAAAGGACTCAAGCCAAACAGATATTAGGAGCATTGTCTGTCATCCAGAACTTCATAATTGAGAAAAGATTACATTCATAGCCTTACTTAAGAATAAACACATTTATAAAAGCAATCCAACTACATCATAGTGATATTTCACCTTGACAAAGTTAAAATTATATTAACTTGTTTTGAAATTTATAGTTCTTTTAAAAGGTGTTTTTTGAGCCTCTGCATGAAAATTTAGTAATGAAAAGATTGTAATGAACAAAATATTTTTGAATGTTTCTGATTAGTAGCCCTGGCCTTCATGTCCTCAAAGGCTGACGAAGAGAGTAACCTGGAGATTTTTATTTTCAAGAACTGGAATACAATTTTTTTTGTGGTTGGTTGTTTGCTTTAGAAAAACATCACATCTCTACATGTCTGGTTCAAATCTTTTTGTGTTACCTCCTTGAGACAAGCTGTTGACAAAGCTGTAATCCAAAACTGTTGACAAAGCTTCGGTTGCCTGGATGGAACTGTCAGGTAGGAATATGTGAGGAATGAGGTGATCAGCTTTTTTGTTCTGACCATTTTGTATCAATATACATGATAGCAACCATATGTAACCAAGTCTTAATATATCTTGAAGCTTGAGCAGGAAGGGCATGTCTTAATAATGAGGGTTAAAATTAACAACCCTTGTGAAAAGAACGTGAGGACTTTTTGCAGTGAGTTTGTGAGGTTTTTTTAATAAACAACAGAGTTAAACTGGCTTCACAGAGGGGTCCTTTTCAATTTTTGAAAATGTGGTTTTACTACTAAATGAATTTTATCAATGTATTAATGCATATCATAAAAATGTACCAGTAACACCTCCTTCATGGATTTAATTTTGAAACTGCTAGCATCAGCTAGGGTGTATTCTAAGCCACCAAAAACCTTAACTTTAACAAGTATGAGATTAGTGTTAATGCTAATCAGCTAAACAAGTATGAAATAAAGGTGTTATCGACTTCTCAGGGTCTAATAAACTTATACATTCTGATAAATAGAGCCCTCACAGGCTGAATGGACCGGAGAGTAATTCAAATAGAGTAAAACATTCCCTCTTTAATTTAGAGGATGAGAACAGAGCTGAAACTCTTATCACAGATAAGACAGAGCTTAGCTCTTCAGCCAAATGCTAATTATCAATACCTTTCATATTAGGCACAGAAAGAAGTGGTAATGTTGTTCACACATCTTACAGACAGTTTTCAGCTCTCTCTGTTGGAACGTGTCTGTAAGGTTTCAGTTCTGCAGAAGTGCTTGAAGTCAGAACAAAATGAACCAGCCCTTTCAGTCCAGACTAGGTGGACAGAGCTTGAAGGAACTTGGGACTCATTCTCTAAGTCTGAAGAAATACCTGAATAGTCAGGAAACTAACAAAATTATGATAAACTTCAGAGCAATTAGAACTGAGGAGAATGGTTGCTAAATGTGTGATGTAAAACATGTATTTGAAAATATACAATTGTTCTTTAACCCCCAGGTCATTTTGTTAGCTTCTCAGTTTAACTAATTTTGCCTTATTTTTCCATGTGAGCTGAGAATCTTTTTTAGGAAAAGAAATGTTTATATTACAATATTTTCTATCTTGAATATATTTTACACATTAGTTATATAGCATGACAATGAATGTTATTGATGCACACTTAATTTTAAAAATCGGTAAAAATTTCACAATGAAATTTAAAATTGCATGCACGGGGAATGTAATGTACTGTGATTGTAAAAGGTCACAAGAAGCTACAATGATTTCTTTAGGATCCGTGAAACCTGAGCTGCAGTGAAGCAAGGCCACTGAAGATTTCTCCAAGAAAAAGTAATTAAAAGTGTTCTGTCTTAGTGAATTTTAATGTTTTTCCATTATGAAGTTTAAAGGGATCTTTCAACGTAAATACCCTTTTGTATTCAATAGTTCTTGTTTGTCCCAGGTTTAAGAAACCACTTCTACTTTGTATCATCTGACAGATTTTTCAGAAGACACTGCCAGCATAGCAAGGAAAAAATTACTTCTTTTGTATCGACAACAAGAAAAACTGAACACATAGATACTTCAGTGCCTGATTTAACGTCCCTTTCCCATATCAGTTTTGGAGATTTCCCTCCTTATCCACTAAAACTGTTGTCTTAATAAATCAAAAGTGAGGTAAGTATAAGTTACATAACTATAAGTATAGGTAACTATAAAACCCCTCTTTCTTATTAGAGTGATTATGATAATAATAGAAGTGATATTGAGTCTAATATTAACTTTATAGATGTGGGAGATGAGGAAGCCAGGGCAAATCTGATGGAAGTTTGGCAGGTGGCAGTTAAGTGATCACAGTGTGTTTATTATAAGGAGCTATGGTCTAATACTGTTGCCTGAAGGAAGCAGAAGGCAGGCTCTTAAAAGTATTGCTAGAGGATGACTCCAGTCTGATGACATAAATTAGGTGCCTTTTTGAAAACTCAAGTGAGTTTAAAATTCAGATTAAGAACCCTGATTATAGATGTTTTATTCAGTTTTTCTCTGTGCATCGTTTCTTTTCAACCTTAAAAAAGATTATTTTGAAGAAGAGGTGTACTGACCCACTATGAACCTGCTTTTTCAACAAGTGAAATGACACTGTTTGTCTTTGGGCTTCAGTTTCTCTTTCATAGTCTTCAGGTTTCCCCAGGTCTATCTGTAGGAACATCTCTGTAATAAGACTAAGAATTCTTCCCAGTTTCCTCAGTTTTGTGTTTTCCTCAAATTTATTGATTTTAATGTAGTGGATTTGAAGACCTTATTTCAGGATATCCTCTAAAGTTTGTGTCGTCCTTCAGATATTCATTTGTATCAGCATAACTGACTGGAAAAAATGCTTTCTGAGCTCTGGGACTTATATTTCTATGACACCCCTGAGTCAATACAGATGAGACATTATTAGGAGGTTTTCACCACTTGAGAGTTTAGTTGGTTATATCATTGGAAAACGAGATTTTGAAGGGGGCACTACTAAGTAAATTGCTTCAATCGTTTCAATGTCTGGCGACTATGCAGAAACTATATGGACTAACAGAAGACAAACCTGTAACACAGGCTCTTCAAATGCTTTTTCAAAACAAACGTAATTTAAGCCGGCATAAGAGGATGAGATCATTCGGGAAGCATGAAATATTTTGTAAATGTTCACTATTAGGAGAGTAAACTGATGAGACATTTTCAAGTCCTTTCCTACCAGTTAGGGTAGGAGGATAACTGCAAGGTTTCTCTGGGCAGGTAAAGCTTTTTAAGTATAATATTTCAGCCAGCAGTTAAGGCAGCAGTTAAGGCTGATAAAATATAATGAGGAGGTGAAATTTTGGGGGGTTTATTTTATAATGAAAAAATAAATCTGTGTAATGCCTCTATCAGCCTAATTTGTAATTTTTTTTTTTTTTCATAAAAGGAATACAAAATTCTTTAAAAACTGTGAAGGTAAATATTCATGCTTATCTCTTCAGAACTTAGCATTTGTATAGCTTCTCATGTAGCAGAAAATAAGACAGCAAGCAGTCACCCCAGGTTCGATTCTTTTCTGCATATTTTGAGCTCTTTTCTTTGGGTAATGCTGACCTTTAAGATCACCCATAAAAGGGTTCTATAAATCCTATTCATAGGTGGCTGCTATTATAAGATTAAATACAAAACCAATGTCCAATACAGATTTTACTTCTGTCTGATTTCCTTGTCCAAAGGAGCGGTAATTAAAGTGATGTGTATATATATATAGTGTGTGTGTGTATATATATATATAGGGTGTATATATATATATAGAGATATATATATATGTGTATATATATAGTATATTTTAGGATTGTATACTAATCTGAATGCTGAAATTAGGAGAAACTATCTCTTTGGTTCTGAATGCAACCTGGTACATTACTATTTCTATATTGTTTATTGATAAATTAAATACTCCTAAGTGGTGCAAAAGCAGACTTGTGAATTCCCTACTTTACTAGACTAGTCTAGCAGAATATTTGGAAGTCACGAAGAATTCTTGAGAAATTTATGATGAAAACATATGAAAAAAAAATAGGACAAAATGACATATGTGTTTATAACTGAAAATTTGCCTATTCCTATGCAAATTCAAAAGGGCAAAACCAGCAGACACTAGAAAAAGATCTAAAACAATACTGGAGAGATAAGTGCACAGTGAGTATTTCAAAACCCAGGAGCAGGTGAATGAATAGGGAGCTGATTGGTTTTGAAATGAGAAGCTTGGATGACATGACTACAAATTACAAGGTACATAAATGGAATGCAGTTCTAAGTGGGCTGAAGACAAACATGGTAATAGCATAGGGAAATGAATCTTGAAAGCAAAGAGGGAGCTTTATCTTCTGTTTTTCTAATGTAAGGATAAAACCCAACTATTTTCATGTGCAATAATAAGGACAGTAAAGTTGCTCTCTGCTTGTATTATAAAGCTAAATACAGTAATAGATATTTTTCTTCTTTTTGCTTTAAATAGGTGCCATTTTAAGGTTTTACCTTTAAAAAGTAAAGACAAAATAGTGTTGGCTTATTTGGATCATTTCATAGACAGGAAAATATTTCTGAAGTCTCAAAGATTATTTCTGAAATATTTTCTTCTACAGGTTGGGGATGATCTGACTTCTTAATCCAATTGCTCTTACTTTGTCCCTGATGTGCTAATTACTATGTAAATTATTTTCTGGTTATATTAACTTTGTGACTTCTTTTATTCTGAGCTTTGAATTTCAGTGTGATAAGAAAATAACAATCTTAAAGCCTCTGGTCATGCAAGTCGCAAACACAACAAAAGTTTTCTGGTCAAATATATGGAAGTTCTATAAAAAACTCCAGTTTGTTCTGTGGGTATAATGCAGAGACATCATTCATCTATACACTTATTGCCATTTAGTGCAAAAGTACAACTTAAATGCTTTAGAATTTAGAAGAATAATTCAAGGAGTACTTTCAGCAAATGTGCTTTTCATTGCTCCATTTTCTTTAGAGAAACACAAGACTTGAATATTAATGCCACCAAAGTAATGACAAAGTTGGTTGTGATGGGAAATCTTATTAGTAAACAAAAGCTGCATCTGAAAAATATTGTCATTAAAAGCTATGTAGTAGTTAATTGAGTCTGATATGAAATTTAGTGCTGGAAAGTTAATGACTAATGCAGCTATTTCACAGAGCTTGGTTACTGCAGGCTCTATAATGATCTCCTTTGCTTTGTGGTAACAATGAAATTAACCTATCCTTTGTCCTGCAGGTGTTGTGTTCTGATAATGCATATCCTTTACAAGTATGAGCAAATTATTTGCTTTGCATACAAATTGAGCATAAGCTGAATCTATATGGATAAGAAAACAAACACTTATATTTTTGAACTAGAGAATACACATTGGAATGTGAGTCACAATTCAATAAGCTGGCATCCTGGGTGACTTATAATAAAGAGTACAGATAGGCATTTAGATGATTATTGCCTTTTTGGATTTCTACTTCTATGATTCTACAGTCTTAAAACCTTATTGGATGTAAACCAACAGGTTAGCAAAACTCCCCCCCTTATTTCAGCTTATGACTCCCAAAGGACAGAGAGCTTTAAGTAGAGTGGTCTGGAAAGCAGGCTGGGGAGATGAGGGAACAGGAGTAAAAGGAAAATTGCTGGGTTTTGATTATCAAGGTATCTACTGGATTAAAGAAGTCAGAGTGCTTTTATAATTTATATTGAAGTATATAAAAAAGAGCAAAAAATACTCCTGGCATGGTGTCAAAAAACACTGTGAGAGTATCATGAATGAAATAATATGAAATAACCCAGTATGGCTGGAATAAGTATTATGAGAATTCACTGTACTTAAATAAAAGCTTAATTCTTTTTATTCATTCTAGTGACTAGACATGCTTGTGCATGTCTTCTTGGCTAAATTATCAAGAGATAGATTTGCTGTAGAAATTTTGAGAGTTGATTATGGTTTTACTGTGAAAATGAAATTCCAAGAAAAGTTTGAGGATGCTTCCTCTTTCCTCTTTTCCAGTTTTTTCAGGATTCTAGAAGAATGTGTCAGGAGAGATGACAGACTAAAAGAAGATTGATAGGTTTTAACACATTGTTGGAATACTGTTCTTAATGTAGACTGTTCCAACTTGTTTCTTCCTCCTAGTATGAAAAGCAAACGTGAGGAAAAGTTGTGAAGTGCTTACTATCATCTCCAGAACAATGATTACTGTAGCTGACTTAACTCTTAACTGCTTACTGCTGCTATCAGTTGGACTGTGTAGACCCATTCAGTTTGCACATTTAGTTAGCAAGTCAAAAGCAACATAATAACAATAAATTTCAGAAAGCGGCATGCTAGACTTATTATTGCAAGCTCAGTCTAAACACCCAGTTTCTATTCATGCCATAAAAGGGATACATAAACTCGGGTATAAACAAATATTGATTTTTTAATTTTTTTGGAAAGGAGGTAATTATCCAGGAATGATATTTTCAAAGACTAGCTTAGAGTCAGAAAATGAGTGGGAAACCATTCCTTCATATAAGCCATCAGTTTAATAGGACAATACTGTATAATTCTGTATGTCAAAGTCATTGATATATAACTGAAGAGGAAATTAGATGCTGGGTTAAGAAGCAGGCAATATTGTAACTCTTAATCAGCTTTTCTTTATTCTGAACATTACTTTCTGTTCACGGTTCCTCCCTCCCCCAATGTATTTAATAGAAAAAACTTTTACAGGAAACAACAGTTGGGTAAAAGTGTTTACTTTTGGTTTAATTTCTCAATAAAGAAATGATATGAAGGAACTATTTGATAATAGAACCAGTGAGAATGTTGTCATCCTTTGAAAGTCTGAAAATTAGTGAAGGAGAACACAGAAAGCCAGAAAATCCCTCAGAAGAAAAATACTGGAAACCATTTATTTTACAGTGCTAATTTTTTTTTGTTTTGTTTTGTTTTGTTTTGTTTTGTTGGAAAACCACAATTTTGATTTCAATGGTTGACCCACCTCTCACCTGTCTGAAACTGAAATCTTGATGTCAAGTATTAGTGCATAGAATTTAGATATCTCACAGTTATGTCTATTTTTTTACAAAGAGGGGTTCATGGAAACAAGAAATATTACTAAAATTCACAGTGACTTTAAGAGTGTCTCAAAATTTTCAGTGATTGTAGGACAGTTTTGGTTGATAAAAAGAGAAAGTAAAGTTCATTTCTGTGCCTCTGTGTGTACTGAAGAGTAGGAGAAAGAAAGGAAAAGTTCATAAGGCAATTGTCCATATCTTAGTTTAAGAATTTGTACATAAATTATAATACCTGAAATATTTCATTATCTAATTATAAAGCTTTGTGGGAAGCTCCATTTCAAACATCATATACATCAGTAGTGTAATGGTCGCCTCCTGCTTTTTTTCATCATAAAACCACAGACTCATTAAAGTTGGAAGGGACCTCCAGAGTCCATCTTGCCCAATCCCACTGCTCAAAACAAGATGAACTAGAGCAGATTTCTCAGCCTTGTGACGAGTTGGCCCTTTGCTTTCTCCAAGGATTGAGATTCTACAGCCTCTCCAGGCAATCTGTTACATGTTCAACCACCTTACAGCCTTGAGCAGCCTTGTCAAAAGAGTAACCTGAGTAAAAGATGTCCCACCATATTGCAGAGAGTTTGACTAGATGATCTTTAAGATATCCCTTCCAACTCAAAGTTTTTCATGACTTTTCAGGAATTATATCTTTCCTTTTGTTAAAACTGGAATTTCCTGCTTTTTAATTTGTATGTGCTACCTCCTGTCTTTTTGTTAGGTATTACTGAAAAGGGTCTGGCTTCTGCATCTTTATTTTCTACCATTAAATATTGATACACATCAACAAGATCCCTTTGAACCCTTTCTTCTCCTGGCAAAAACTTCCAATTCTCTCTTTCCTAGTTCAACAGGTACTGCAATCCTTGAATCATGTTAGTGGTCCTTCACTGTGCTCTCTCCAGTACATTCATGCCTCTTGTACTGTGGAGCTTAGCCCAGGGAACAGCACTCCAGATGTCTCACCAGTGTTGAGTAGAAGAGAAGGATCAACTACGTAAATCTGCTTGCTGGTAGTATACTTCCTAATACAGCCCAGGATGTGTTGAATTTCTTAGCTGTAAGGGTATGCAGATTGTTGTTGCAGATTGAATTGTGAGAATCAAAGGGACAGAGCTAGTTTTCAGTCTGTAAATCAAGTCCTGATCAAGTAGTCTGATCTAATTCTTGATTTTAAAATATAACACAACAGTGCTGACATTTCAAATGAATGCTTTATTTCTTATTCAAATGCCTAAATTCCACAACCAGCCTTTGGGCACTTTATTTTTCCACCTAACTGAGCCAAATTCTTTTCATCCATCTGGAACCTTACTGAGTTCTATCAGCTGTGGGGCATTTGTTTCTTTGGTTGTTTTTTTTCACTTCAAATTTGTTGATGTATGAGTTGAGATGGGAAATGCAGAAGACACAACAGTCTAGTGTCATATAGAAATATTAGATAACTTCCCTTGCCCCATGCCCTCTATAATTTCTCATATTCCAATCATGCAAAGATATAATAATAATTAATTAATTTTGCTATTAAAAAATGTCTTTATTGAATTTCCATAAGTATTTATCCCTTTTAAGCTGTGAAAATAGACTGAAAAATATATAGTTATTTGTGCCATTGGTTTTATTTTATTAAACCAAACATACAGTGATGGCTTCTTGCCAGTTTTTGGGATCTTTGGAATTATTGAAAGAGATTATTAGTGGTCCAGAGACCTCTTTAGCTGAGCCTTTTCCAATTATTATTTGTAAATTATCTATACCTTGTGATTTCAAAGGTGCAAATTCATTAGTTCTTGTTTAAGTTCGGCCTAATATCTTCTTGGATGAAAAGTATTTTTCCCCTTCAATCATCACTTACTATTTCCCAAACTTAAACTAGGTTTTACTGAAACATTTTAGTCCTCTATTGTTGCAACCTGTGTTAGTTTTTTTTGATTAAGTTTATTGTTCAGATTTAATGTTAATGGTTTGCTCCCTGGTCCCTCCTCCAGTTTGCTCCCAAGTTGATTTGTCCCCAGAGTTGTACCCGCCCATGAGTTACCTATTATGGTGTTTCCCTGCCCTTTGTTCCAGCTCATTCCCTATCAATCATTGTTACCCGCCCCTTGTTCCAGCACCTTCTGTGTCAATGCCCCCTGGAGCCATCCCTTTAGTGTACCCGGGCTGTTCCTGGGTGTCATCCAAACCTCGAGGCCCCATTAGTGCATGTGACCTCCTCTCTCCTCCCACTGACCCAGACTGGCTCTAAAGCAAGCGACCTAATCCCCCAACTCCACCTGAGTGCTCCTTGTTGGCTCGTGTTCTGTATCCCCCCCCTAATTTGCAGCTGTATGAAACCCCGTGCACAGGGGTCTTGTGGCTCTCTGTCTCTCCTCCCTCCAGCCCAAATAAACCTGCTAGTTGGAACCTCAGATTCAGGAGCCTCTCTCTTTCTCCTTCACCTGGCTCCTGTTGTGGCTGGCAGACCCTGCCCTGTAGAGCAAGCGGCTCTAAAGGTTCAGCTGTTGGCACAACCCCGTACCACGGCCGTTCCCCACACGTGGCGCGGCACTGGGGCGACAAGAGCTAGCCTGGGCTCTGGTGAGCTGCGTCACTCTGTGTTAGCATCTTTATTATTTACCTCTCATGGGAATAACTAAGAAAGGGACTAAAGGCTGATTGAGCACTGAATAGTTTCTATGGATTTCAGGGTGTTCAAAAAAAGATAAGAAGGGATGAAAAGCACTGGTCAGTGTCATGGTTTAAACGCAGCTGGCAAGTAAGCACTGAACAACCGCTCTCTTAAAATTATGTTAACTTATGACATTACATCTACTTTCTCCATGTAATAGAAAACTTAGTTTTGAAAGAGGAAGTTATAGAAAGGAATACCAAGAGAAGTGGAGAGCTTAAATATCGTAGAATCATCTCTGGAAAGACCCATGGGACGGCAAGGTAGCTGTGACATTGCCAGTATTCCCTAGGCTTTGGGATGTCAGATACTAGCTGAGACTAATGAGTGATGTTTTAGTATTTTTAGAACTATAACTCTTTTACAAGAGGAGAAAAATTCATTTGGCTGAGGAAATTGAAATTTTGGTTAAATTCATAGGTTATATGTAAGGTGGACTTTGTATATTAAACATAGCTCTGCACTCTGGGTGGTTTGCTGTATTCCCTGAGGATCATGTGCTACTTCTATGTAGGACTCTGTCGACTACCTTGGTGACCTTTTCCTGACTGCATGGTGATGCAATCATAAATATATGAATATTCAACCAGATGGCTTAGAATGTGCAACTGTGTGATCTGCAGCAAGGTGCACTTGTTACTTTCCATCGTGAGTTGGTTTAGGGATATTTTTTATAAAGGCATCAAAGGCACAGTTCTAGGCCTGTTCTGTAGTGAACAACTGTACAATTTGAGCAAAAAGTAGGGTGAGATTCTTTTCCAGATTCACAACAAAATTTGAAAAAAGAATTTACTGAGTTGCAAGTTATATTACTGAAGCCCTGCAATAACACACTTGATCCATTAATAAAAGATAAAAAAGGTGTTAAATTAATATGACAGTCTGTCAGTTATATGTATTTTATTTCCTCGAGTTCTGGATTCTCCTCCCAGGTAACAGAATATGAAATCCTGTTATCTGAACAGATAATCTTGTGACAATGAATTTTAACTAGGCCCAGAAAGTCTGAATTTGTCTTTTGTTTTAAAGTCTCTGGAAATCAGATAAATACAACAAACTTGTATCGTTCATTTACTTACAGGGCTGTCAAATCTACAAAATGCTATATAAACAGTCATCATTATGAGCAACCATAACTTTAAAAACTATCCATCTATGGAAATATAGATTTATTGAATTCATGTGAAATTATATGTGAGACATTTTTCTATAGAAGAAATGTAACTGAACTTTCTCAATAAAACTGATGAGATTTTGTTTCAAGGAATGATTTCCTAATACTTTATATTTTATACTTTATACTGGAGAATACTGTGAAAAGTTAATAGCGTTTTGTTGAATTCTTCTCTGATCTAAAATGGAGCGCTTGTTGTACTGCAAAGTTTCAGGTTTCTTATGAACTAAATGCAGGAGTTTTAGCAATTAGGGATCTCACGAGAGAGTAATATTCTTTCTATTCTTTCTTGATTGTATTTTTTTAAATTTTAATCATTCTCCTATTAACTAGAGTATGTAATGAATCACTTCAGAATGTGATGGAGCTATATAAACAAGAAATTACTCCTCTATTTGCAACAAGTGCATCTAAAATATAACCACAGCATATAAACTTGTTTGGAATAACTAATCTCTACAGCAAAATTCATCACAGAAACATTTGATGGTCATCAGAATCATTATCATTTCATTGATGATAAATCATATATTACAATACTGAAGAAAGATATTTGACATTTTCAGCGAGATTATATTGTATGGGTTTTTCTTTCATTCTTCCTCCTGCAACATTTATATCTGAGTTTTTCCAAGACCAGTGTCCTGCAACAGATGCTGCCAGCAATACTGAATACTTTCAATTAGTAGTTCTCTACTTCTCTGGTAGCTAAGCAACTGACCTGTGGTGAAGAATACATAATGATCTTGTACATATCCACCTTCGAGTATCAGAGAGAGAGAGAGACTTCAAAACATGGGTTTGTTCACCCATATTGATGACTTTGGCTTAGCCTACTATGAATTATAAAGTCTATTTACTCTGTGCTTAATGTAAATAGGTCAAAAACAGAAATAAGAGTCTGTATACTTATGTGGCTTTATCTTTCCCCACTCATTGAAATTACCATGCTGTTAGCAAGCAAACATACAGAAGTCTATAAAGTCAGGGTAAATAAGGATTTGTTATGATCAATATAGAATCATAATTAACCACATAATATTTTTGACTTTCCTTTCTTTAACAATTGTGAGTAATATGGTCTTGTTAATAAGGCAGTGTTTACTGGATGAGAGTTTGATAGAAAACAGCAGCTGGCGCGGACTTAATCCACGTAAAAGAGAGGCTCCTAGTTGTCAGGGGGATGGTAGCATGAAAAAATAGCTGAAAAAAATAACCTTATCCTTTGTAAAGCCTTACAGTACACTGAGTCTGTACCTCAGAGCTGGCAAGCACTTACTAGAATCCCATATTCTAGAAAACGCCTGAGCAGTTTTTTCCCCTCAGCTTAGTTTGATCAGAGGACTTTCTTATTCTGGTCCAATGAAACTTTCACAGTCCTAATCAATTTATTTATCACCTGTGGGAGACTGAACAATGTGAAGAGGATTGGGAGGGTCTTACATATAAAGAAAACAACAGAAACTCTTTAAAAACCCTGACCAAAATACTCACAAAAAATCCAAAAGAACCAGAATTAAAAAAAAAAAAAAAAAAAAAAAATAGATTACTGGGAAAACATTGCAGTGATCTAATTAGATTAGATAAGAAGCATAAGAACACTATGGCCAACAGAGGTACTCTGTGTTTTGTAAAAACGTGAAATTTAAAGGTGAATCTAGTTGTCAAAAATCAGTTTGGCTCAACAGTTGATTTTGCAGAGCTTTAAAGAGCGTTTGGGTTAGAGTGTGGTTTAAACCATTCTTCAAGATAAAGAACATGTTACACTAACAGAAATGATTTGGAAAGGTCTCTAAAATGCTTGCATCAGTCGTGAAATAGTGCTTCAGCAGCTTTCCTTTTTCAGTCAGCTCAAGTCCCCAGGGAGGTTTTAGGAATTGTAATCTGCTGTAAAATTAATTTAAAGGGAAGAGAAAATCTGTGTTGTCAGAAAGACTGGAGAAACTAACATTTACCTAATGGAAGTCTGTGAGAATGTTTGTAATAGTTCATGCTTCAGATTAGTTGTATTTATAATTTTGGAATAGCTTTTATTTTATCACAATTATCCTTCTAGTATTTAAAATACCCTAATAATGACATTTATAACCTTGTCGTGAGTTCATCCTGCCTGGACACCTGCTACCCTACAAAGCTCTACTGTCACTCCACTCAGCTGTACAGGGTAGAGAATTATAAACCCAAAATCTTTCAGTTTGAGGTAAGGACAAGAAGAGATCACTCACACAATTATAGTTACAGGCAAAATAGACTCAACTTGAGGAAATTAGTTTCAATTACTGACAATCAAATCAGAGTAGGACAACAAGAAATAAAATCAAATCTTAAAACCCCTTGCCCCCACCCTTCTCCCCAGGCTGAACTTCACCCCAGTTTTTTCTGTTCTCCCTGCCAGTGGCACAGAAAAGATGGGGAATGGGGAATATAGTCAGTTCATCACACTTTTTCTCTAGGCCTCCTTCTTCCTCAGTCTAAGGACTACTCAAACTCTTCTCCTTCTCCAGTGTTGGCTCCTCTCTCCCCAGGACCACCGGTCCTGCCAGGGCCCTCCTTCTCACTGGGTCACAGCCTCTCTTGGGCATCCACCTGACCTGGTCTGATGGGGCCCTGCTCACAGAAGCCACCACTGCCCCCCCCAAACAAAACCTTGCCACCCAAAGCCAGTCATTAAAATTTATTTATTGAAACACACACTATCTGTATGGTCTTTTTACTGTATGTTGCAATTGCAATTTCCTATGAGAGTATCAAAACTGATTTGGTTGACTTTTCAAGGTGTATATGTTCAGAGCTATCATGTAATTTACTAGCTTTTATCTAAGTTTGTAAAATCATGCAACATGTACTGAAATAAAAAAAAAATTCAGACAAGCAAAATAAAACTGTTCATTAACGATAAATAAAACAAAATATATTCAGGCCATTAGGTGAATCAAACGTCCTCAGGAACTCCATATGTTGCTATTGCTTGATAAGATTTTTAAAGCCACAATATAAACCAGAAAACATCACTGTTTTCCATGGCTTGTCTCTGAGACAGCTTTCATTATCATTTTTGCATCACAACATCTTTACAGATAGTTACTGTACAATTGAAATATTTCTCATTATGTACTGTCTTTCTCTTACTAATTTTTGTATATATCACAATCTACATATATATATAAAAAAAGTGTAAATAAATACTCAAATTCAATAATTAAAAAAAAAATCAATTAAATTCCAAAGTCTAAGATGGCTTTCTACACAGTTAAATAAAAGTCTCAAGTTCCTCTCTGCAAAAGCAATCTGAATTTATATGGGCTTTTAAAAATATTGAATTATTAAAATAAATAATCTGAAAAATTATTTTCTAAAGCAAGAAATTTTCTTTGTCTTAAAGGAGAGTATTTAATTTGGGAACAATGATATAAAAACTTGTAAAAGATAGATAGATCTGGATTCTATTCCAGTCTGGGACTGAGAGTCCCACTGTGATGTGAGGAGAATAAATAAATCATGTGGTCTCCGTTAACAAGTGTAGCTCACTGTATTTATCTCATACTTTTTCAACAGTAATGGGTATAGGATATGTTAAATAAATAAAAAAAAAAAAATGGTAAGGGTACTTAGACTGCTCCTACTGCTCCTGCCTTATACAGAGAAGAATTTTGCCTTTCTGTGAAGAAAAGTGTTACCTTGTTGAAAGAACTTTGACTCCTGGAAGTCTTTGAAGTGTGACGGTGGAAGAGGAATAAAGTGGAACAAGTACTGTGATAGACCGAAGGACTTTTTTAAAAAAAGAAAAAAGGAAAGAGAAAAAAGCCAGCAGCCAGTCAGGGGAAGGAGAGTGGAGAAGAAAAGCCAATAGAAATATAGTCCATATATGTTGAGGATGTTGGAGTTGAACATTTCTATTGCATGCTCAGGATGACAATATTTTCCAATAGACTTATATGCCTGGAGCAATCACAGAAAAGTAGTACTAGATGAGCTACAGGAGGAAGTTGCAATCAGAGGAAAGGGAAAATTTTATTTAGATTAGCATTAAAATAATGTTCTTACATGTCTACAGAATTTGAAATGCAGGAATGGGTTGCAGTGAACCATCTCCATACGTACTTCTCCATTCACGCATAGACCCAGATGTGATGGCAACTTCTAGACTGTAAGAAACTAATATCTATAAAAGTCATTATTGTGAATTTCCAAATGGTTTCTTAAAACTTATTATATTTGACAACTTAGACAGAATTTTAGACCCTCCTGCTTGGATATTGCTACAGCATTCTACAAAGTATTTAACTTCGCTTCCCATTCATTACCACTTCAAGGTGGTTTTGTTCTTGTGATGTCTGTTTTGAGTGATTGTCATGGTTTAAGCACAGGCAGCAAGCCCCAAGGAGACATTTACTCACTACCCCACCAGCAAGATCAGTGAGGGAATTGGAAGGGTAAAAGCTGGAAAACTGAAAAAGCTGGGTTGCATCAAAGACAATTTAATAGCAAAAGCAAAAGCTGTGCACACAAGCAAAGCAGAGCAAGGATTTATTTCAGTGCCTCCCATGGCAGGCAGATGTTCAGTCATCTCCAGCAGAACAGAGCCCCATCACATGCACCAGTGACTTGGGGAGACAAGCACTGTCACTCCAAATGCCCCCCTCTTCCTCCTTCTTCCCACCACTTTATATATTGAGCATGATGTCACGTGGTCTGGAATATCCATTTGATCACTTGGGGTCACCTGTTCTGGCTGTGACAGGCTGCTTCTCCCTACCTCCCATGTGCTTCCAATTTCCCTGCCAGCATGGCTGTACAAAAAGCAGAAAGTGTCTCATCTCTGTGTAAGCCCTGCTCAGTATGAACTGAACCAACTTTGTGCCCCTCATAAATCCAGCCCCACACTAGCTATTGTAAAGAAAGTAAATTCCAGCCCAAACCAGCACACAGATTCATTATTTTTAATTGCTCCTGCAAGATTGTGTTATTATTACATATGCTTATAAGAAACCTTGTTTTCAGAGTATGAAGAAATCATGAAAGGAAGTATGAACTTTTTGTTGCCAGGTAAGTGCTGGAACAGTGATTTGAATATTTTGTATAGAGACCAGCTCAAGGTAGGTCTTTAATATACAAATGATGGTAGTGCTTTTTAAATCTGGAATTCCACATTTCTGTAGAAGGAAGAAAATTAAAAGCTGCCTCCTGAAGAAGGATAGAATGAATTCCGAATGTGGTCTCACAAATATTCTGCTTCCAGAAAACTGCCTGTGTCTCCAGAAAGGGAATTCTGTTCAGAGAGCAATTCCTTGAAAGAAGAATTTGATTTCACAGTCTTGTGCGGTATCCCAACTACTTTTGCTGCATGAATCAGGTACCAAAATCTCTTGAGTTCTATGGCAGACATAAAGGTGGTGTCTCTACATGGAATAAATGCATTGCTACACATTATTTATTTCCTTGTATGAAACCTTTATCTGTCTTTAAAAGAATTTTCAGGGTATTTGATGCACGAGGTCTTAATTTCCCTTCACCTGAAGTAAGAGTACTAGCAGTGAAGTATCCAGCAGTCTGTAAAAACTGGGCAGCTGCAGGAAGCTTCTGTACTGCTTGTTACAATGAGATGTTGTCATCATTGTTTATGAGAAAATTGCTAGACCAGCAATTTATTCAGTGTTGGATGTTTTTATTTTGATTTTGATGGTGGGAATCTTTTCATCACATAGAATCACATAGGAATGATGTGATTGCAGTTTGTGAAAATTGTGTGATGAATGTGGATTTTTATGATAATTTTAAAATATGTGATTCACAGAGGCAAGGTGTGGAACGTATAGTGTTTGCGTGGCAAGGTGTTTGTAGCAGGGAGCTACAGGAGTGGCTTCTGTAAGAAATTGGCAGAAGGTTCCCCTACATTTGACAGAGCCAATGCCAGTGGTCTCCAAGGCAGACCCACTGCTGGCCAAGGCAGAATCCAACAGCAACTTTGTGTGTAACAGTTAAGAGGGTGCAGATGAGTAGTGAACTGCATATGGGCAAATTTATCCAGAGAGATGAGTGAGAATATGTGAGAGAAACAACTCTGCTGACACCAAGATGAGTGACGGAGGAGGAGCTGCGGGCACCAGAGCTGAGATTCCCCTGCAGCCCTGGGTGCAGGCCATGGTGAGGCAGGATGTGCCCCGCAGCCCATGGAGGTCCCAGGGAAGCAGAGATCCCCTGCAGCCTGTGGAGAGCTCCACGTCAGGCTGGGTGGCTCTGCCCAAAGGAGGCTGCGACTCCGCAAGGAGCTGCATCAGGTCCCTTGCAGGGCTTTATGGCCCCATGGAGAGAGGAGCCCATGCTTGAGCACGTTTGCTGACAGGACTTGTGACCCTGTGAGAAGCCCACTGCTGGAACCATTCCTGAAGATCTGTGTCCTGTGAAAGGGAGCAGTTTGTGAGGAATTGCAGCCTGTGCAAAGGACTTCTGGAGAAGTTTGTGAAGGAATCCTTCTTCTGAGGAGAAAGGAGCTACAATCTTTGTTGAACTGGCTGCATCATTCCCCATCTCCCTGCAGTGCTGTTGAGAAGGAGGTAGATAATTCAGAAATAAAGTTGAGCCCGGAAAGAAGGGAGAGGTAGGGGAGAGGTTTTGTGAGATGTGTTTTTGCTTCTCATTGTCTTTCTCTGATTTCATTTGCACTAAATCAAACTAACTTCCCCATACTGTGAAACCATTTTACCTGTGGCAATAATTTGTGAGTGATCCTGTGGCAATAATTTGTGAGTGATCCTTTCTGCTCATCCTGTGAGCCTTTCCTAATATTTCCTCTCCTTCTGTCCAGCAGAGGAGAGAAGTGACAGAATGGCTTTTTGGGCGCCTGTCATCCAGCAGTGGTCAACCCACTAGAACCCTGATCCTTCATAATATATGATCCACATCTGATCAGGAAAGAGTATCTCAGTATCAATCAATCATTAGCAATCATGTCAACTGAAAATGTCTCCAGGGGACAGTAAGGGGCATCGACATATTTAATTTGCCTTTACACAATTATTAGCTTACATGTTCAAAAATATAGCATTTGTATTTCAGTAGATTTGGGAAATTTCCAAAAAGGTTATAATGAGCACACTATTTTCAAACTTAATTTAAGTGACCATGAAGCTATTGCAGATATCTCATGTAATCTAGAACAGTCAGATATTTCATTAAGTTTTTGTGTTTAATTTTAAGGTATTTTTATTTACTTATGCTAAAAAAAGTAACTGTCGTTGTGGGGATGAAACACATTGGACTAATTGTTATTATTGTTATTGTTTTTGTTATATTTTCATGTGTACCATGATAAATTCAGTTATATATTACCTACTCTGAAAGCTAACCATTTTATATACAGATTTAAGGCAATGGGCATTCAACTTTATAAATGGTTGTGATATCCTGTAGCTTCTCAATAGTAATGTGCTCTTACATTACAGTAGAAAAGGATGGATTATGGGTTTTTCAATTTGCATCAGGCATATTAATTGCAGAGTAGGATTTCCAAATAAAATATCAATGTACTGGAACAAACTGTTAATGTACCAGAATACGAACACTTACATTCATTTCTTGAGATTTAAAAGCAATCTTCTTTTTAATATATCTGGATAGTATTTTTTTAAAGTCTGCTAATGAGAACAATGTAACCAATGTTTTCTGAAAACCTTAATTAGCTTAAGTGGTAATAGTGATTTCCTAGTCATTGTACTGGCAAACAGTACACCAAGCCATTAAGAAAAGAAAATAATTTACAGGTTATGGGAAAACTTTAAACTATCTTTTAAGAAATGTGTCATGGAAAATCAACTTTATGTTGTATTAGCGAGAAAAGAAACATTGAATTCAAGCTTTCCTTGTTTGGGGTTGTTTTTAGTTGTTCTGTGTTTTGTTTGTTTTGTGTTGTTTTTGGTGTTTTTTTTTCCCCTTGGAGATGATATTCCTAGTCTAATAAAATTGTATTTGGAAGAGAAGTTCAGCTGGGAATTTGCAAAGTGTTTTTAATGATATAGAATAACAAGTTTATGGTATATGTATTACCTAATTTGTTTCAGCTGCACACAAAGAATCCAAGAAATTTGTTTCAATAGGTAGTAATGATACTAAAAATTTTGCTGTATAGAAAGAAAACAATTCTTTACGAGCTGGTTAGTAAAGAGTTACGATTCTTAACAGTACAAAAGGGTTGTTTACAACCTTTATCTTATTATTAATACACCTGGGCAAGTATATATCTTTTCATTCATTTTCAAATACTAGACTATAGCTGCTTAAAAAGATGTAAATTAATTCATTCTTTGTTTATGCAGTTTTGTTTTATCACTGCTCTGTTTCACACTACTAATCTTTAATTGGCCTTCAATTTCTTTTTCCTTTTTCTTTAAAACAGTAAATAAATGCAGGTCCTTCTTTTCAAAGCCAGACAGCAAGAGAAAAAATATTTAAGTTTTCATGCCACAGCTGCAGGCTGTGAATTATCCCACTAGGGAAGAGTGGAAATACCACCCACATAATCCAACAAGAGGCTTGATTCATTTTGTGTCTGATGCAATCGTTGTGGTCTTACAAAGCTAAAATGAGTTTCCTTTGCAATCTTCACAGGACAAAAATATGAGAATATCTTCCTTACAGGTTCAAAGCAAGATCCCACTTTTTACTCCTATTTCTCCTTTTTATTTTTCTTCCTTAGTTTCTCACGATTTTGTAACTACCTTGACTTTACATATAACAATGGAATTGAGTATGAGACAGGATGTAAAGAAGCAATATCTCCCCAGCCGAACTTGTGACAAGTGGGTTGGTTAGTGTAGGAGAACCAGATATGAGGAACATTACAGACCTTGTTTTTAAGGTTCCAATTTGTTCCAGGAGAGTCAGAAAACCTCCCTGTCTCACTGACATGGGGAGTTAGTTGCCATCTGTTTAAGATCCCAGTGGAAGCACCTGCCTGGGGTCCTCTCTAAATATGCAAGACTCCACTAAGTGTGGACTTTATGCATAGGTACTCTGTAGCTTCATATGGACCATCAATAGTGAATAATGAAGAGAGAGATTAAATTCTGCCTTTTAGGTTCTTTACTCAAGGCTGTAGGGAGGTTTTGTCCTTTTGGGATCCTAATGCTTGAATCTTAACATGGAGAACTTTAAAGTGCTCAGGAGATTATATATATATATATATATAATTAAAAAACCCCAAAACTGGATTCATGACTTAAAAGTTCATCTACTGACAGATGAAATGATGACTGCAGTAAAAGTCAGCTGGTTGCAGTACTTGTCCAGAAATAATACTTTCTATTGTCTCAAAATATTGATATACTTGCTGTCCATTCCTTCATGCAAGGATGTGGTCATAAGGCTGTATTTATTAGGACAAGAGGACAGAAAGAAGAACAGAAGGAAAAGGGGGCAGAGGAAAGGAGAAAGAAGGAAAGAAATCTGGGCTTTTAATTCTCTCTTGATGAGGGCAGGATTAAATAGATATTTTTATCAGATGGACTAGATGACATTTCTACATCCCTTCCAACCTGACTGTTCTATTCCATATCTCCAGTGGATATCATGGACATGAAATTAATGTTTCTAATCTACATGAACTAGAAATTGCAATCATATGTTTAATGTGTGTGAGCAGGTGCACTTTGAAAACACTTTCCAGATCAAAACCCTCATCTGAGTTGGATCACTGAATGAAGGATTTCAGGATGCTGACCAAGGTTAGGGCTGAGTGGTGCAGTAATCAACTCAGTTCTCTCAAGAACCTGTAAGGATGTGGAAAAGCTCTTTTCTTAATCTGTTTTCAGAAGTCTCCATCATAAAAGGCTTATTGATTTCAGATGCAAGTAAAGGTTTGAACTAAAGAATTTAATTTCATTCTAGTTTCATTTTAGTTTTAAATAGTAAAAATTATCTAGTATTTCAATACTTTATTACTGTAGTATTTTTCTACATTTAAACTGAGATTTAGGTTCAAGTTATATTACACACAGTTCTAAATATTTCATCACATCTATATGTGCTTAAATTCATATTTGTTTTAGATCTAAAATCACCATCAGTGCTTATTCTAGTGACAGCAGAAATATGGCTCAGAATTCAGTGAACTCAGAAAAATTTTGCTGAGACCAGTGAAGTTCTAAAGAGATATGGGCAGTGTATTTAATAGCCTTAGACATATGTAATGAACTTGTAGTCATCATTGTTTTAAGATTCCATAAAAAATATAAAAACTGAAAAAAAATTTTAGCTCACCACTTTTTAGTTTACTCATTAATCATAGCCTTAGCTGTATTTTGTTATGTATATTTGGGAGCTGTAATCTCTGAAAAGCTTGCCAGGCATTGCCTGTGAACTCCCACTAATAGGCATCCTAAACAGAAAAGGAACCTGAATACAGGGGAAATAACTGTTCTGAGAGCTCTGCCATGGTCCTCGTTGCCAGGGAAACCTCTTCTTTGTCTCTACGTGTTCAGAATGGCTGCCTCATTAGACACTGAACCTGATCATCACGTTGCACTACCAGGAGAAAAAAAACATAAGGAAGGGGAAAATCTAAGAGTTCCACAAATCTTTATGAAAATGACAAGAATAGGGGTAATCTTAAATAAATCTATGTGTAGCTGTTATCATAATTATGTTCTGTAAGGGTAAATCTGTCCAGGCTGCTTCTTTGCACATTTATTTCCAGGTGGAAGTGAGCAAATCTGGATTGTCTTTTACTGAATTAAAAAAGAAAAAAAGAGAAAAAGAAAAAAGAAAAAAAAATGTGAACACAAAACTGATGAATTGCATATTTTATCTAAAATATATATCTTACTTTTAAATATTGAAAAACACCTATTTAATAAGGTCATTCTGCTTATTTAACTGCCTGAGACATTGCTTTAGCATTTCTATAGCAGATTTTATTCATGGAGTCAGAAGCATAAAATGTCAGGGAAAAGCCTATATAGGTGCATTTATTACTCTGATCATAAAGAGGAATGGTGAAAAAATAGTAAAACATGAAAATATATAGTGACAAGAGAGTTGCTTTATGTTTACTACTAAGTTTTAATCAAGATACTAAAACCAGCACCACATAAACTTCTGAAGTGCAGCAGAACTGGATGCAGTTTCAAGGCATTACTCATTGGCAATAAAATTATGAACCCAAGGTCCCTCAGGAGCTCAGCTCCTGACCTTGGCTGATGAGAGAAGCTGTTGAAAACAGGGCCAGAGCTTAACCTCCACCCTCTGTGGTTTATAAATATCAACATAGGGAAGGGATTTTAAAGTCATCATCCCAACAAGTCTGTCCTCTGAAAAAAAAATTAAATCCAAAACATGGTGAAATAGTTAAGGAATGCCTGACTTTACTCTTCATGAGAAGGGAAAGCAACCCAGCAAGACTTTTTTTTTTTTAAATTTTTTTCTCAGCTGTACCAGATGTGAAACTGAGTGAGTAGTGTGAGTAGTTACATACAAAAACAAGAGAGAGCCTGACCAGGTGGTCTGAGATTAACTGGGTGCTTTAGAAGAGCATAAAGAAATTACATGAACTAGATTTACATGTACCTGGAGCAATTTTCCTTCTTACTAAGTGGCAAGCTATGCTGAATCTCTGACGTTGCCTAAGTAACAGTATTCAAATTAATATATTTTCTTTTTTTAAAGAATGCTTTTCATCTAACAAACATTTCAGGGATATTTTTTTTTTTCCTTCTCTGAGATAATGTTGTTAAAACAGGACTTGCAGATTGCAGCTAAAAGAAAAGAGAAAAGAAATGGTTGAATGTAATTGCCTATCCGCCACATGGCAAGAACTCATGGGAAAGTAGTTCTTTTCAGTTCCATGGTGAAATATTTTCAAAATTCATTGACAGTTGAGTCATTAATGAGAAGTGATTTGTCTAACTGGGGACTTGAGGCAGAGAAAACTATTCTGAAGGGCTCCTGTAACCACTAGAGTTCTTTCCTTTCTGTATTTTTAACAGTTACACATAGAGAAGAACCAGAAGAAGATATTTAAAATTAATATAGCAGGCAAGAAGGAGTAGCAGGAATGGTACTAGAATATTATTTGTAGGGGGTCTGATGTGCAGGTGTGAAGTAAGTGCTCTTTGCAACACTAATTTAATAAATTTTGATAAATACAGAGAAAGTAAATTGTTCCTCTTGGCTTCTCTTTTGAGCAAATACACACAAGGATACCAAAGTTTGAAAAAGAATAATAAAAAACATGTCTTGAATCTTAATGCATAAATGTGTGATCCTAGATGTCTGTGAGGAAAGGTAATTAATGAAAAGATACACTTATAACTGGGTAGCAGTTAAAATCACTCTATTTTATTATGATAGTCTAACCGAACCAGGCTGGAAATTCTAGGAGCTAAATTTCTAAGTTCCATTTATGTTCTGAGCACCAGGTTTTTTCTCTTGAATTAGCTTCCATGGACATAATTTCTTGATTTCATTAACAGACCCAAAATGCAAAGTCTTGTGTCTCTTAATTTTTGAAGGGGAGTTTAGAAAGAATGCTGAAGAGATTTCAATAACCTAAGGATCTCTCAGTGCAGAAAGCAGAAAAAATATTGAAGGAAAAATTTGTATACTTTTCAGTCCCAAATACTTTACACACACACACACACACACACACACACACACACACACACATATATATATATACTTTCATACACAAGAACCACACAAAAAAAAGGAAGGGAGATGCAAATGCAACTTTTGATCCACTTTTGTCAAATTTCAGCAAAATATGTATTTATCAGTGTGTCAAAAATAATTGCTCAATATACCAGACCGTACAAGGTACCAAATAATTCATACTCCTTTATTTTACATACAGCATTGTGAGACCTAAGGAAACAGTATTGTCAAAGTTTAAGCCCTTTAAATATTACACACCCAGTATGCACAATGGTGATAGTTCCACAGTCACCATCATCATCATCATCAAACCAGAAACTTCTCTGTTGCAGTCCAAAATTCAGAGAATATTTCTCTGAATGTTTTGAAGGATCTGAACCCCTGAAAAACACTATTTTTAACCTTGTTCCATGGAAAAAGCTTCCTAGGCTTAGGGATGAAACAGAATTCTCAAGAATGAAAATTAGATAGTAGCATAGTATGTCACTTATCACAGGGTAAGAAATTTAGATTTTTGGGTTTGTTAGTATGGTAAGTAGGTGAAGACAAGATGGAGGATACTTGTGATTTTTAGAGTTTGTCCTCCTTCTTCACCTACTCCATGTTCTGCAGTGTTTGGGACACAGGACGATTGGTTACAATTTGCCACAGTCTAGAGCTACGTGAATAGAAATTTAGCTAGTTATTGGTAAGAAAATAGAAATAATGTACGCTTTAGGTAATGACTGGGTAAATTATCTTCAAAAGAACCTTGATCCCGTGTGTTTGGGGCTTTTTGGTGTCTGTTCTCCTGCACGCTACGCTGGTAAAGCCTGGTGTGCTGAAATTACTGATAAGAAAACAATCGAAGATTGTTTCAAAGAACAAGAACAACCAAGAGTCCAGTCTGCCTTCTTTCCTAATAAGAACTTCTGCAAAAAAACCCTCCCCTTATCAGGGGAGAGATGTGGGAGAAAAGCACTCTAACGTTTGGTGCCCCGGTGTGTGAGGAAGAAAAGGACTCTAACAAATGGTGGCCCATGTGAGGAAGAAGAGAACTCTAACATTCTAGAACTGAAAATATAAGCAGTCTTAGTTGAATGTAGAGGACCATGAAGGAAAAAGAGCACTTGTACAGACTGCAAAAAACCCTTAGAAGTCTCTAGGCAATAGTCCTTAAGTCAGTGAGTCCACAAACTGATACTTGCACATACAAGTCAGCCTTTCAATAAAAATCACAAAATAAGTAAACAAAAGGCCTGGACCTTTGGGAGCGACTTAAATCACATTCAGATGGTATATTACAGATGCCAAATATATTCATGAGATCCTTGGTCCCATGATGCAGCATGCATCTTGCTCTCTGATCTCTGCATACATCAAAGCCCACTGTAAGAAAGAAGCAACAGATCAGCTTCATCTTTATACCATTACTTTTCACATTACAATGTGCACCCCTTGTGTAACCAACTAGCAACACTAAATGGGAGCAATGGTGCAATTCCTAGGTCTTGCACAAGACACATGTAGGAAAAGGAATGAGATTGTTCATTTAAGATATATAAGAAGTGACACACAAGAAAGACACAGGTTTCCCACCTTAGCTGGTGTTATAAGAACATGGTGAGTATCCATGTTTCTTGTTTGTCTTTCTTTTGTCTCTTGAAAACCCAGCATTAGGGGTTTATGCACATCTTCTTGCTAAGGTACCTGCATTAATAGACACAGTAATGGGAATCTTAAAGTTTGTATTTTAGTCCAGCGTGAAAATTGCACTCTGTTGTCTCTCGGGTCTACGTCTCTTTTTGGTGAGCATAAGCAACAAGATTACTTTCTTAAAGCTGGAAAGAGAAACCAGATATATGAACTAGAAATTTACCTGCTTGTTATTCTACCAGAGCCTCCAGATAACACCCTCTGGATACTTGGAATGTAATTTTACCTTTGAAAGGAAGTATTCTTATCAGTCAATTGATATTTTTAAATACCATATTGTCACTGCAAAATGAAAATCACTGATGACTCTCACAAAAATTTGGTACGGACAGAGCTGTATAAAAAATCTTTCTAAGTGCTAAACCTTGAGATATAGAGTTTATGCAGTCTAACAACAGCCCTTCTCTCAGCATAACATATATTAAAAATCTAGAACACACTTCAAGGATTATTTTTAGGGTTTTTTTTCCCTGTCTCCATGGTTTTTCCTTTGAAATTATCTCTGAAACAATAGTATTGTATGCATATTTGTGCCTGTTATTCCAGGTATACTCAAGAATATTTGAAAGGATTAAAAAATACACTTGCCCTTCTGGGTTAAATGTTTTAGTTTTACTTGCATTGACATTGCAGGTGAAAGCCTAAAATAAAATAATAATAAAAAAGAAATTAACTTGTTGGTAGCAACCTACCATTTTCAGTCTTATTTCCAATCACACCGAGACAGAAAGTAGCCCTGACAATCCTGTGACTGCTCCAGCCCATTGTAAACAGGAGGTGGCAGTTCTAGTCTTTGATCCAATATGCTGCAGTGTTATAAAATGGCAGTAACTAGCTAGGGAAGACAGTTCCACAATATGCAAGCTAAATAGCTTTTCCAAGGCTAGACTGAGCTGCTTCCCCTTTATTCCCTTTTTTGTAGAAAGCTAAAATGTGTCACACACACACAGAAAAAACGAATAAAATAGAGCAGCCTTCTGAATTGGTACTGTGATAGAGACTCTAGAGCTAACTACACTGCATCCAAGGCTTTTTATTTTTCTTTTAATTTCCTTTTTTTTTTTTTCTTTTTGCTTTGAGTGTGCAGACACATAAAGATTGTCTTTATAGGGGTTTTGTGGAAACAAAAATCCTTTCTATTCATCTTGTGCTCTGTCTCATGCATTAGTTTCACAAATCATTCTTATCGTAGAAAATACTTTTATTGTAAAATACTAAAATTACACTTAAAATTAGATCAATAATATCCTTCCCCCCATATATGACAGGTGAAATCTAGCAGGAGTGGCTCTAAAATCCAGTGCAGCCTATTCAACAGGCCATCATTTTTTTAATTTCTGATGTCTTTCTGAAATACCGCTGAATTGGTGAGAAGACATTGCTTTATCATTAAAGCAGCTTCAGAATGAAATCTCCTCTGTTGGCTCTAGCTATGGAAATGAGAGCTTTAACCAGCATGTTTAAAAGCACTATGACAGTAAAGACCAAGAACAAAATAGAGCCATTGGAAAGTCTTTCACACAGAAAAAAAAAATAGCAGAACAAGGGAGATAAAAAGGTGTGAAGGATGCAGTCTGACATCTAAGAGAAACTATATGAGCAGGCGTTTTACCTGCCTTTTAACCCAGCTCAATGATCATGACAAATACCAGGAATTACAGAAGAAATACATTACACAGTGATATTGAGAATTTTATAGAATGCCTGGAAGCTAGGTGGAAGTGAGAACTAGTGAAAGCACCTGACATTCAAAATCATGCAGAGTAGCACATATCTGCAAGGTGCAAGTCTCCAGAAGTTGCTTAATGTAATTGCCAAACAACACACTTTCTTAGGAAGAGTCTTGGGATGCTTCATTTTGATCAAACAATTTTTGCCTTTCTGTTATTCCACCTACATCATTTCTGCAAGTAACTTCTCTGAGTTGAACAACTAACTGCTTTGTACTGTGGTGCATGAAACTAGGACATAATGTCACGGCCATAGATAACAAAATATCCTACTGTTCCCATCATGTCGTCCAGTGGGAACTCCTGTAGTCAGAGATTCAGCGGAGCACATTAATCTTCACAATGTTATACAAGACATCACTAACTCAATTCCCTCACATCCTCACAATGGAATATGTTCAATTGTAGAAAGATAAGACATAAGTCTGATGTTGTTAATCAGACAGGCACGTACTCTGACATGTTTCACAATAAGAAGGGAATACAGATCATGACTTGTAGCTGTGGAAAACAATAACAATGTTATACTGAACCCAAGAAGAAATCTGGTTATTTTTCTAAAAGTATAAAGGGCAGGAAAGCAGTATGGTAGTACATATCATTCTGCCAGGATATTTCTGAGAAATTTAGGAAGCATTTAAGGGATATACACACAACGAAACTCAGTTTAATTACTGTCTATCAGGTGAGCAAAGGTAACAGTCCCCAAGAGTGTCTTATGGCCAAAATCAGGTCTGCAGCACTGCTTACCCTTCTTTACATTCCAACTTAGCTCTGTTTAATGACATCACAATTACTGAGCTCTAGAGGAGCAGAGTTGAAGTGTTCAGTTCTTCTGATATATAATACCTTAAGATTTGTTGATCTACATTTCATTAGAGTATTTCCTAAAAAAAGTATTAAGCCAAGGTAAAATCAGCACTTCATATCCTAATTAGCGGAGACATCTGTCAAACCAGACTTCTTACACAGAAGATCTCATGGTCAGAGCTAAGAGGCTGTGCAAAGATTCACAGATGTTCTGGGTATAAAACAGAAAAAAATAGAGTATGACTCATGTTCTTAAATTTCTGTTCTAAGCAGAGGTATGTGCCTTCCTGTCTGCTAAAAGATCCATCTATTTAAGGTTTTAATTTTATTAGATTAAAACATTTTCATAGTGTCTTGCTTTGGGACAGGTTTGGGAGGGACCTTCCCAAAGGAGTCTCCTCTAGAAAGTGAATTCAAGTGGCCCCTCCTCCCCAGTAGTTGGGAAAAGATGTCCTTCTAGAAGAGTGGAATAAAACTCTATTTAACAAAGTACCCACGAACATGAAAAATGAATAATATTAACTAATGGAATCTGTCATTGTTTTGAAGAGGTGCCAAATTCAGAAAGTCCTTGTCGTGGGGTGTAGCTCTGCTCAGTCTCTTCTCAGTCCCTCCTGCTCTGGAAAATGCCATGTCCCAGGCCCTAATAGGTCACAGGTTTGAGCTCCTGATGTTTTTCTGGATTTTTGGTCCAGAACAGGTTTGAACAGTGCCGAGAAAAAGAAAAACCACATTCCAGGGAACTTCTCTGCCTCAGCTAGCTAAAAAAAACTAACAAAAAGCAAAGGAGAGCTCTCTACTGCTGTCTGTGCTGCAGACAACACGCATTGAGAGAGCTGAAGCTCTTATACAGCTGCGAAAAAATTCCACCGTTTCTCCTTCTGCCCACTTTGCTCTCAGATCTGTCTTAAAATGACAGAACTCAATATCCAGCATAAGCAGAACAGATGACTGAGGATACAAGCATCACAAAGTTACCCTAGAATACAAAGTCTTCTTTATCCATGGAAGAGATCAACCTCCAGCTGCACCACTCACAAGGAACAGTGTTACTTGTTCATATGCAAGATATTTGGAGCCAGAACTTGAGTTAAGTTTCCCTGCGTATATTCAAAACCCAGAAATCCTGGAGCCATTTGAGAGGTTTTTTCCAGTGATTCCACTGAAAACTGTATCACTTTTGCTTATTTATCTCAAATTTCCTGGGACTAGAATCTCCATGAATCTCTATGTTGCATATCCTTGAAAAATGTTTGAGCAGCAACTTACAGAGTTAGTATTTTTTCCTCTCCTCTCTCCCACACGAATATTCTTGAATGCAATAAGCACAGCTCTATCTCTGAGAATCCTTCATCTTAGAAGATCAGTTAGCATTTGGGAGATGAGGGCTCAAATTCTTGCTATACCAGCATTGGGTGCTATTTTCACACACAGAAGTTCCATGTAGCTCCAAAGTCACCTGCACAATTCAGTGGTGTTCTGAACAGACAAATGCAAGCAGCCCTCTTGCCAAGACACAAGAGGGTTTTCCATTCTGAGGATCACGCTATGAATGCTGCTCGAGGTCTGGTGGTTCT
The DNA here is from genome assembly GCA_032173965.1 of Sitta carolinensis. Lineage (NCBI taxonomy): Eukaryota > Metazoa > Chordata > Aves > Passeriformes > Sittidae > Sitta > Sitta carolinensis. The sequence goes on along the minus strand of JAVUNC010000006.1, from coordinate 16,856,386 downwards.
TAGGATAGCTATGTAGCCTTGTAGATATCCCCTGAGAGAGGAATTAAAATGAAAGCATGGAAACTGAGGCAGACAGAGAGCAATGTGGCAGTTCAGAGACTGAACAGTAATGTGGGATTGGTACCTCTCTGAGAAATAAGATTTATAAAGCTCTCGTTGATGCTTCAGTATGTAAACTGTCCTGATAGTTTCAGTGAGACTACTGATGAAGAAACTTAAGTGTGTGGTTTGATACCTCCAATAAGAGACAGATTACAACATATGTACTCCACTAGATTTTTAAAATATTTGAAAAAACTTAGTAAGAAATATAAAGACTTAGACACACAAACAAACTGCTGGAGCTAAAAAAGCTGTTCTGTGTCAGCTGAGACATTGTAACTGTTCATAAAAATTCTCTTTCATTGCAGATATGAATAAATCAAATTGCAATTTCACAAGAGCAGAAGCCCACACATTGACAGGAGAGGAGATGGGAGGAGAGAAGAAGAAATTGAAGAGGAAGAGACATTTGCAGAGGGAAGAAAAGAAAAAGTCTACCTGCCTTTGAGAACCAAATAATTGAGAAAAATATAAAATATAAAATCATGGTTTCTGGAAAAAGAGAGACATACTTGTCCACGTGGGAAAAATACTAATCTAAACAAAAAAGTTAAAGTTGGATAGAGTTCAAGGGGTTGAATTATATACTAAAAGTTGGGTAATTTCACAGTAAACAGTACATTTTTTGTTTCTACTTTTTACCAACTCAGGTTTGTCAAATGCTTTTGTTAAGTATTTCTAAAATGATTTTACATGAGATTTTACTCCTTTCCACATTATATATGAAAATTCCTGTCTTAATTTAGGTTCCTTAACTAGGTTGCTGCAAGAGTTGTATACACGGTGAGCAGATTTGTCTAATAAGTTATCAGAGACATTTTTTTCTGCACAACCATTGACATGTCTCTTTTTTCTTTTATTTTTCTCTCTCTCTCATTTTTTTTTTTTTCCTAAGCCACATAGAGTCATAAAATCATTGGGGTTGGAGAAGACCACTTAAGTCATTGAGTCCAGCCATTAACCTGGGACTGCCATGTTCACCTCTAAATAATGTTTTCAGGTGCCGTATCTACATGCTTTTTCAATACTTTCAGGATGGTGATTTCATCACTGCCTTAGGCAGCCTATTCCAGTGCCTGACCAGCTTTCATTAAAGGTATTTTTCCTAAGATCCTAAGTCTTCCCTGGCTCAGTGCGAGGCGCTTTCTTCTTGTCCTGTCACCAGCTGCCTGGGAATAGAGACTGATTCCCATTTCTCTACAACCTCCTTCCAGTCAGGTGTGGAGAGCAATAAGGTCACCCCTGAGGCTCCTTTTCTCCAGGCTAAACAACCCCAACTTCCTCAGCTGCTCTTCATGGCTTGTGCTCCAGACCCTTCACCAGGTCTGTTGTCCTCCTCTGGACACGCTCTTTCTTGCAGTGAGGGGCCCAGAACAGAACACAGGTGTGGCCTCACCAGAGCAGAGGACAGGGGGACAAGCACTGCCCTGGTCCTGCTGGCCACTCTCTTGCTGATCCAGGCCAGGATGACATTGAGCTAATGTGTGTCAGATGCATATTCTTCTTCACTGCCTCCTTGATCTTGCCAGTTGCATTCTTCTCCCTCTTGTCACCAGTTTCACTTCATGAGCCTTAGACTGCTTCATTAATTGTGACTCATCAGAAAAATATAATCACACCAATTCCTGCTCAGTGTCATTCACTTAAATACCGAGTTTTTGTCTGTTGCTGAGATATCAAATATATTTTATTCTCTGGATATTACAGTAAAATTTGAAACTGCCTTTTCTTAGTTCAGTCAAGTGGAGGGATCAAAGTTGTGGGGTTTTTTTTGCTTTACCATTCAATTCTTTGTGCAATTTCTAACTACCCTAATTTTTTCTTTCCTGTGAAGGGCTTGTTATGAATTGTTTTGTTAAATATATGGGATTGTTGTCTAATTACATCAACCTAAATATTTAACCAATACAATTATAAAATGCACATTTTAAACCCAAGTTATTAGAAGTCAGGAAGTCAGGACATCCCTCTGACTGTCCTGGAAAATTTATAAGTTACAAGAATTTAGGTAGAATGATAATTACCATATCGCAGGCTGAAAAAATAGAATTTTGGGGTTTTAGAATGTGAGTTTAAGGAGCAAAGATGGAATTAGGGAGTGTCCCTGTCCTTCTTCTTTGTCTCTTGTACCCCATCTTCTGCTGTGATAGTGGCACTTTTTAATTGGTTTAGAGTAAAGGTACACTGTTTAATATGGGATAGGTATTGGAGAGTTATTGTAAATAAAGCATACATAATTTTTAGTATGAAAGATAATGCCATCCCAAAGGTGAGGAGTTTGTCACAACCTGGCCTACAATAAAGATCTCAGCAGGCCAGAGCCACAAATGTGTAAGATAACAAAAATAAACAATCCTTGAACAAGAGAACAGATGATCTCAGTCTCTTCTTCAGACACAGGGCTGGGGGAAACAAGAGAGACTTTTGAAATATCAGATCATCACAGCAAAACAAAAATCCAAGAATTATTCATAGAAATAGTTTGGTTTAAAACAAGTTTTTCTGTTTAAAATAAGTTTGTAGATACCAAGTTCATGATAAAAAAGGAAACCCAATTCCTGCAAGTAACTGCAAGTATGCAGACTGTTATTAGCACAAATGTAGCATTGGTATCAGTGGCTTATTTCCCTTTTAAAATATAAGAAAAGGGGAAAAATATTTTGTGGTATATCTTCATCCATTAATCTTTAGCACCAAAACCTCATGAACATGGTGAAAGACACAGAGCAATTATTATATTCCGAAAAGGTCAATCAAAAAATAGATGAAAGGTAAAAGTACAGTCAATAAATAATCTTATAAGACTAAACATTGCACTCATCCTTTTCAAGTCACTCAGTCATCTACAGTGCCCTCAGTGACATTTTTAATGTATTATTTCAAAGTTCTTTCTTTATTATTGGGAAAGGAACTTTTTTTAACTTATAAAGCTCCATCTATAGTCGAGGTCTGGTTCACCGTAAATGAGCAATTTCCCAGTGGACAAGGAACTACTGTGACAGGAAGACAGGAACATTAATAATACCCATCTCCTGCCCCTTTTTTTTTTTTTTTTTTTTTTTTAAGAGGAGACTTACAACTTTATGGGGACATGTTGAAGGGAAAAAAAAAAAAAAAAGAGAAGGAAAGAAGAGGTAGGAAATGTTATTTTGTGGCTAAAGGTGGTTGAGATATCGTTTTAAATTTTTTTAAAAAATCTTTTAAATTACTGCTTAAAACTACAATCCTACAGTAGAAGGCGCTGCATCTTTGCATAACAGGCCAGTCTTTAAAGTGTAACATTTCTAAAGATGGTTAAAGGACTTAGGTGGCACTTTGAACTTGAAAGACATTAGATGCATTTTGGGCATGGTGTAAAATTCCTGGAAATGGCTTTGATAGCCATGTAATTTTTTGAGTTTCCTCTCTCTGTTCTCGATATCCAACAAACATTAAGAAGTCTAATATAAGCATCTAATTTTAAAGGTTTGTCCCTCACGAATGTAATGTTCAATGTGTTCCTGTCCTTCTACACTGAAACCATTCACATTAAATTTGTACAGCTATTGAACAAGTTGTTGAAGAGATGTATCCTTCTTCATAATCTAAGAATTTAAAAATCTTAATTTTTGCAAAATTTTAGTTGCTTAAGTCATAGAGCCTTGTTCTTGAAATGTCCCCATCTATGAATAGTTTGTCCTATTTAGAGTTACCATTTGGCTGTAATATTATTTATAGAATGTATTTGATCTATTCATATTTTATCTATTCACACAGGAGGTCTGCTTTTCAGGTGTTTGATGGCAGTTTACAAGGACTCTAATGACAAATATCCAAATGTAAATGATTAATAAATCAGTTATGCACTTTCAGAAAAATAATCTGCTCAGTGTATTAAAAAAGTGAAGAAACATTAGACATGGGAATATAGAGGAGGCCAAATATTTGTAAATAATTTGTTAAATGCAAAATTAATTTTCTAACCACTATAACAAATAAATAAGGAAGAAATACAGGGAATTCAGACAAAATAAGAATGTTCAAGGTCATTGAAGAACTAATAGGTATGTGAAAGGGCTGCTTTTTTTTTCTGAAAGGAAAAAATGGAAACCAGGGATGTATACAAAATAATGGATGACCAAATAAGCATATATGAAAAATAAAACAAAGACATTTCCTATCCTGGTTCTATGATATAAGAGCAAAACTATAATTAAGTGGTAGAAGGCTTGAAGTAAACATAGTTCCTTACGAGAATATTAAATCACCAAGGCAAAGCAACTGAAAAGTATAAAATGAAGGCTGGGCAGGCGATTCCTAGTGTAGAACAGTGGAGCACCTTTTAACCCAAACGTTCTGGATGAGACAGGGAGCCCAATGTCTATTCTGGACTAGAAGTAGAAACATGAGAGAGAGCTCAGGCAACTCTTCTGATTGGGTGATGGGTGGGTAGCAGTGAGCAGGATAACTCTATAAGGGAAGGTTCTCTCGCATGGTACTTGATTTTGCCATCTCTTTAGGGGGAGGCTAATCAAACTCAGACCAAGACAAAAAGAATTGAAGTATTTATTGTGTTCTATTTCCCTTAATAAACTGTATAAACTTCTGTAGTGCAACAGCTTTTGAGACTGAGGCTAAGTGGAAGAAGAAGCTATAAACATGAAAAGAGAAACATTGGTACACAAGGCATTATGCTGGTGGCAATATTTGGGAAGTATTCTTATGACCTACATTTCTAATTACCAGCAGCTCAAAAAGTTTTATTTCTTGCAGAATTTTGTGTGAGAAGATAGTTTTGTATCGATCAACAGTTTCTCTCTCTCTCCAGATACTGATCTGAAAACTGATGTTTGCAGAGTAGTACGTATCATACATCGACATTATTTCTCTCCTATTACCCAGATAATGTACTGTACACTTAGTACTATAAAACTCTAGGAAATGATACAAAAATAATTTTCAAAGTCTCTGTCTTGGTTTGTTAAGATATTGAGGACATCTAAAATCTTAAGTTCCAATGTGATTCTTCTGTACCAAGTGACATTGCTGAGAGTTTTTTAAGAGACCTATGAACCCCTGCTCTCTGAAGCTTCATAAACTCAGTTCAGGGAGAGAGTAAAAGCATTGGATTTGGAGCAGCAGCAACTGGCCCTGACTGGGTTCATGCAGCATTAAAAGCTATTTAGCTGTCTGCTCAGCTGTGATAACTACCTATGTACTTCTGCTGAGTCCATGCCAATTGTGTAGTGGGTCTCTGTCTGAAATTTAGGAACACTACCACAGATAATTAATTAATTAATTATTGTGAACTGACTTCACAACAGTTTAATTAAGATTGCAGATCAGCCTCAGGGCTGACTATTGTTATGGTATAGATGATAATTTAGAAGTTGAATAGCAGTGATCTGGACATGCTAATTTAGACACTTGGAAATGGCCTCATCTTTATCATGGTATTTGAAAATCTCTTGCCTGACTTCCTGGCATCATGTATGCAGCAAAGGCTTTCTGTATATATGTGAGTAAACAACAGTCTTTGGAGAGAGGTTCTGAACAGCAGAGATCTTTAAACATAACTTTCAGTGCTCAGTAACTACAGAGTGGACCAACAACTTAGGGAAACAGTGCAGGATTATTAAAATTGTGGTGGCTAACCACAGTGCTCAGTTAAGAGAATGGTATTTAATCTTATTCTAAAGTTAAACTGTCAATTTTTGAACCACATAAAAAATAATTAAACATATTCATATTAGAATCAGTTTGAAACATTCGAAAATGGAAAACACTTGCACTCCAAATGAAAATTATAACTATTATAAAGTTTTTATAACAGAAGGAAATCAGAGTATCAGTTCCCTGCGTATTCCAGCTCCAGTCCCTGTGTATACCAGAAAGTCTGAACGGGAAGTTCCCTTTCTCCACCATATGATTGAAAATAGCAGGTGATGAGACGCAGGTTTGCTGTGACAATAAAATATAAACTTACAGAAAAAGTGAGCTGTTCTGTTTTCACTTGTTCTGTTGTATTCATTTGTTTCTGGAGCTTGATTACTTGGTTACAGCAAAGAAACAATTCCCATGGGCTATTTTCTCATTTTGAGAACAGAGAGAAATAATATCAAGTGCTGCAAGGAAGAAAGGGTGACTAAGGCTGGGAGTTGTCAGGGCTGAACGTTTCTTGTAACCCTCTAGGGTTAGTCCCCCTCTGAAGATACTTACCCCTAAGCATTCAGAAACTGTTGCTTTTAATAAGAGAGCTTTCAATAGATTTACTTGCTGTAAAGAAGACCATGGAAGAAAAGAGTGTTTATTCTTTCTGTCTCCCATGTCATCAACCAATTTAGAAGTCGAGTTTCAGTTACATAAACTTTATTACTGGTGATACCTGATTAAAAAATCCAAGCCAAATAAAGTCACTCCAGACCAAACCAAACCAAACCTTGCCTTCTTCACTTGTAAGTCACAAGTTGAGTGGAGCTGGCAGGTAGAATAAACTGTCCTTCCACTTATACACAAAGCAGATATTGCCTACAAATCACTGAGATAATGAAAGCTGTAATAAAACCTCAACACACTTTGAAAAGTGGCATTCCAGAGAAGAGTAGAACTTTCAGCAAGTATTGTTTGTGTTCTGGGTGAAAGTTTTTCTATGAAAGAACCTTAGCTTTTTTCCTCATTTTTTTTTTCCACTGCTTTCATGAATTGAACTTTCAATATGTGGTGAATCAGTACATTCATTAAATATTAAAACCAATACGAACATCACCTAATCTTCCAGGAAAGAAACCTTATTTTATATAGTGCTGGAAAATTAGAAACTTGATATTACTTAATCACATGTTAGAGAATGCAAATTGTGAAGGAATGACTATATGAAAGGTTATACAACATTTGAAAAGACAGTTATTTAAGAAAAATGTTTGGAAATGTTTTGTTTATGCTGTTGTTTACAAATTTATTAAAAATTTGAACATTCAAAAAATAAGATTTAAGAAACATGAGGTGTTTTGAGTTTTTACCTGTACATATTTGAGTTTTTCCCAGTTCTTGCAGTTGTTTGAAAACCCATAGGCACATGAGATTGGTCATGTATCTTTGTACTTGTAATATAAAAATTTGTAGACTATTAAGCATCTGCCCGTAATTTCATAGAGATCACACTCCAAGGACATACAGCAAATAATCTGTGTATAACTCTTTGATCCTCTTCCTGATCAGGCTAGCTTTACTATTGATTCCTTATTATAATTTATTTAACATAAAAGCTGTTACATAAGGTGGTTAAAGTTGCTTAATGAGCTAACCGATTAGGGAGAAATGAATTTGAGATCACTTTGAACCCAAAGAACCAAAATTTATGAGGTTTGGGGTCCTGGAGGAAAAGAGTAGAGCACAGTTCTTTAATTAATAGGATATTTGGGTAGAAAAGATATTAACTACTGAACAACTTTGATTTTTTCATGGAACTGGAACATGAAATGAACTCATTCTCTGCTTTTACTTATGCCCTTGACACTGAGCAGAATTTGCCCTATGGCAGACTGAAAGCCCCTCATACTAACACAGACTAAATTTCAATTGTTTGGTATTTTTAGTATAAGATCAGAATAGAACTACTTAATCAAATAAAGTTATAGAGAAGAAGAAAGAACAGAAAAACTGTGCTTTAAAGTATAAAGGGAAAGTTTAATTATGACAGTCATTTTCACATTCATTTCTGTACCCCATTTTTAAATCAATTAGACATAATTACACTTCACAACTTTTTTGCACCTGAATACATTAATGTATGTGATTTTTCATCTCTAACAAAATAAAGGAGGTCACAGCTAAAACCTTTGCAATAGAATGATAGGAAAAGTTAGCAGAGAAAACTGTTTAGAAATAAAATCTTCCTAAAACCCCTTGTAAATTTTTCCGTTATCTCTGTTTGAGTGCCCTAAACCTTGCTATTTCTTTTAATAAAGGTATAATACAGACTTCAGTAACAATCCTTGCACTGTTATCGACACTATTGGTTTATAAACAGTCACAGTCACTCTCTCTGCCATCTTGGCTTGTAGTGTACTCAGTTTTGTAACAGCTGAGCATTCAGCCAATTAAGACAAATTCAGGATGAAAGATAACTTAAAGAGGAGGTATTCCTAGCACTCAGTATGCTGATATTTGCAAAATTGTGGCAATCTTTTAGGTACATCTGCAAAACACCAAAATTAATCAGAGGCCATATGCATTTATTCTGTTGCTTTGGCAGAAAACCTTTAGAAAATAGCACTTGTTTAGCTTTAAGTGCCATTATCATAAATAGGACATGATGTAGAGAATTGAAGAGAAATAGAAATAAAAGCTAGCTTGAAAACTAACTGTATGTTTTAATATTGTCTTCCCTTAGGAAGATTTTTCTTCACTACTAATTTATGAGAAAAGTATAATTAGGTTACCTTTTTTATTTTCCATGACTCCTCTCACAAGAATATGGATGATCCACAGTTGAAAAAAAATCTAAATCTTTATTTCTGATGTTTACTTTCAAATATTTTTTCAATCTTATAAAATAGTTTGACTGAAAACAGAATATCTGTAGAAATTACAGTGGAATTATAATTCTAATTGTCTGGGATTTAAAAAAATATGTAACTGAAGAGACAACGCAGACTATAACCCCTACATGTTTGTTAACCACTGAAAATCTATCTGGAAAAACCCTTGAAATTTCAAGTGAGAAATGTGCCTTCAAGACAGTGTGCCTCAGTATGGTCAGTTGTTTGAACTCTGCACATTGATAAAAAGTAATGTAATTCTCTACTGATGCAGCACTAAACACAAACTCTTAATTATGTCCAATGGCATCTAAATAAGGGATTTTAATTCTTAATGCTATCTCTTTTTTTCCTCTCCAGGAAATAAGAGTAATTTCGGCTTTGATCCAGCCTCCTAAATTCATCCTCCTAAGGTATCAATTCAAGCTACTAAACTGAAGTTCAGTTTGCATTGCAGACAGTCTGCCATGTGTTTTTTTCTTTTTAAATTGCCTTCATCATTTCTGAACAGGTAGGAGGCTGCTGTATTTTTGCTTCCCTAGTGCTTGACTTTGACATTTCTACTGTCATTCCATTTCAGCTATGACCACGACTACAGTAATTTCCTTGTTTCTATATGAGATTAATCTATGTTGAAGGTGGCCTTCACTTCATAATTATCACAAAAAATTCAGCGTTTAGTCACCATATAACAGAAGGGCACAGCACACCTGAATAGCCACATAACTAACGGCCAATATACAGGGAAACAACTTCCCAAAGCATAAGAACACTAACCAAAATCAAAAACCTCATCCCCTAGAAACTGGTCCACATAAAATTATAGAAAAGTTATGGAAAATTTATGCAAACTTTCTAGCCCGTGTACCCTTCAGGGTGTCTGCTTAACATCACAGGTGTCTACATGCAAAAGCAAAGCCCAATTTTGACAGCATTTTTCTCAGGAATTTTGACACATTCTGGATTTATAGTGGGTTTATTCAGGGCTCTTGAACAATTTTTGGAGAGAGACAAGGAAATGTTAATGTAACGGAAGACGTTGGGAGAGGATGTAATGTTGACAAAGGTCTCTCTGTATTTTGTATGCCAATCAGGCACTCTCTGCTGTATAGAATCTGTTGATGTATTAGTTCTGTCAGACCTTTTGAACCTGCTAACACTACTCATGGGATTCATCATATCCAAACCTAGGCTTTTCCGTTAGAAGAATATTTCATTCAATCAAGATATTTTCTGATGGCACTGTTAAGGTTAATGGGAATTTCAAGTTAAGTGCTGAAAAAGAGACCTAAAATAGGATTTTCCCTGTTAAATATGAGACTCAATTTTTGTTGAAGTTTTAATGCTTCAGACAATAATACAAGTTATCCTGCAAAAATTGTCTTTAATCTTTCATGCACCCCATTAAAAAAAGCTAAAATTTTGCTTTCAGTATTAATAAAGGTGATGATAATCTTGCCAAAGATTTTGGAGAAGATGAAAGCAATATCTCTAGCAAAATGACTTATATCAGTGAGTGTAAACTGAAATAGAATACTGGCAAATATTCAATTCTCAGCTGCTTGAATTAGTTTTACTGAGAGGTACCTTTTACCTAATGCCAATGAAAATAATAGGAATCACAGGGTTCAGAGGATACATCTTTACTCAGTCAGACTAGATTCCCTACTGTATTGCCAAAGTTGAGGGTAGTGTCATGCTCTAATTTGATTGGTTAGCTAAAATACTATAAAAATAACAACAACCACAAAAATATTCAGTATTGTTCTTGGTAATGGGGAAGACAAAGCTTTAAAGAGCAGTTTGCTAAATAATAAATTATAAATTGGCCTATATTTTAAATAAATCTGAGGGTAATAACTTCAGAAACACGCTGGACATGAACCTTACTTTAGACGAAAACTAGGAACATTTTGTTCCAAGCAGCTTTTTGGTTTGTTATTAGTGACACCAATTGCCACAGAGACAGTGTTCCTAAAGATGAAATTTAACTTTGGACAATTAACAATTTAAAACCTATATTTAATTTGTTAATAAATATTGCATTTAAAATTCTAATTATGTATATATCAACAAGGTTATATATATATAATATCTATTATCTATTATGTAATAGCTAATATATATCACATACCATATATAATATATTTAATATTTAAATTTAATATATAATAAACAGAATATAGAATATGTAAATTGTATATATTATATATAATACATATTGTGTATATATAACATTAACTTTCAAAATGATCTTTAAGTACAAAGAATTATTGTGTTGTAAGGCATAACTTGCACGTTAAATAGACAATGTAAACAGAGTTAATACAAAAGTCATAATTTTAATAATGATGCATGGGCTAGGTGATGGGTATCATCTTTAGAAGCATAATTTTGATGTCAATAACAAATGCAGTTAAAAAAATTCCTGCTTTATATTGCATTGCATCATTTTGAGTAGAAGTATTTGAAGAGGAAATACACTTCTAGCATGCGTTAGGAATCATTTGATCCAGATACTGAGGGAAACCTGAAAATAATTTTAAATAATTTTCGTATTTGCTCATGGTTGTGAACAAACTTTGAGGAGAAGGACTCCTTAGCATAGCCATTGCTGCAGTCTGAAATAGATGTAGTAAGTGGGGGAAAAGTGGTATGAGAAAGAGTACCAATTTAAAGTATCAGGCTTATCACTGTAAAAAATCTGAAGCATTTCTTTTTCCTGCCTCTGCAGCATGCGTGACTGTAGGAAATGCACCCAGAGGAGTAAAATCAAACAATTCAGGCAAGCTGGGTGGACAACCAGCACAGCAACCCATTTCAGACTGCACACAGTGTCTACGTTGCCCTGCTCTATCGCTCACAGCAGGAGAAATTTGGTTTCTCCAGATTCCCACATGGATATATGAACCCTCAGATAAATCTTTTATACATTATTTGTGCACATAATAATGAGTTATCCCCTGCAATGGAGCACTGCTGTCTTGACGAACACACTTATGAATTTCATAGAAAATGTGTCTTGAAATATAAAGCTTACGTCAAGCTGATATTCAAATACTAATGTAATCCACTAGTAAGTGTGTTCTGAAAAAAAGCATAACACAACAGGAGACAACAGCAATCAGAAGAAGCAGATATCTAAAAGAAAATTCAGGTATATCTGGCATTTTGTAAAAATAAACAGATTCCAGTTCTTTCTCATAAAGAGAGTTGAAATCATGCTGTGCATATTCTGGCATTTTCAGGATCCCAAAAGTATGAGAAACAGCTGAAATTTCTAAAGGCTTTCATAAACATTTGATTTAATTTATAAGGTGAAATTTTTGCCTTGTGAAAGCTCGTGGAAAAATTCCTTTTGGCTACAAAGGAACTGAATTTCCAGTAACCAGGGTTGTTTCAACACTGGACAGGTCTGTACCAACAGTAAGGGAGAGCAATGTACAGGGAATTTTTTACTACTGTTACCAAATGCTTTTTCAGTGCAGAATTAATATCTATCCATTTTTAAAACCAGTAACTACTATGGAAATCACAGAAGGGAGAAGAAAAATATAATTTTGCTACTGATATATTTAAAGTAAGATAAAAGGATAAAGATTTGTGTTTATATTCTTAAAATCCTTCTTTTTACTAGCAGTGATGTAGCCAAAACAGACTGCAGGACTAGAATGACTGAGGAGAAATTATGGAATATTTTTAATACCCTTTTTGCAGTAGTTTTGTGTTTATGAACATTTCCTGAATTTTTTGCTCTATTTTCAGGCTTCTGTATTTTCATCTTAACTTAATTTGTCCAAAACAATTTAAAAATGGTTTAAAAATGCTATTTTATTAAAAAAGGAAAGCTTCTTCTTTCACCACCCAATGGAGGTCTCTCACACAAACTTTGATGAAGAGCTCGGAATTTAGAAGTTTTTGTATAAAAGGACATCCTCCTTTTTCTACTCCTCTTAAATGCTGTTGCTTCCTCTGTTGAAGGTGCTGTATTTTTACTTAGGAAGGAGGTTTTGTTATAAAGCACAACCTTGTGAGGCAAGACTGGATAGAAGGAGAACTGGAAAATATTCAATGGAAAATATTCAGCAGGCAGTCAGCTAACCACAAAAGATGATAGGATTTAGCACGTTTTATTAACATCAATAGGCAGACAATCTAAGAGAAATAATATTAAATGGCTTGAAAATTAAAACAGGAATTCTAATTTGTTTTTCTGTATTACAAAACAATCCAATATGTTTAGTTAACATTTTGAATAGAGCTTTAAAAATATTTGGCTTATACAATTTACTTTTTGATTTTCTTTAACATATGTGTTTTTTATCTAGTTTGACACTGGCAGGGTAAAGTAGATCATTAAAACATTCATTTTGAAAAAAATGTTGCTGTTTCTTCCTGGAATATTGATTATATTTTGCCCATCTTCTTTTGGCTTTCTTGACATTTAGGTAAGGTTTTATCCACACTATGATGTCTAGTGATGAGTATCCCACACCATTGCATGATTTTCACATAAGGATAAAGAAGTCAATTTTCACAAAAAGAGTGAAACAAATATTAAACATATTTTAAGTAAGCCAGTTTCAGTTAATTAAATATTCTAGTCTAATTTCTGGAGTCAAGACATGAGTTGTTTTCTTCAGGCAGTCAAAGGTTTAAATATGGAGAGAAGGTGGGCAATGGACACCAGTCAGTAATGAGCTATGAAATATTAAGTGATTGAGGCTGTTCTCTCTTTAAAAGGATGTTCAATTCAGTTCTGCAATGCATTCGTCACCTATAGTTGTCTTAACCTTATAGGTTCATTAGAAACTTATAATTTAATATGTACTGGTACATTTTGGATATTTTGGTTTTCTGTATCATTTAGTTCGTGTAATTTTGAAAGACAGGTACATAAATATTCTTACTGTTAGACTTCAAATGAACAGAAAGAATTATACCCTATTTCTTAGAAAACTTGTATAATCCTCCAAGATTTTTCTTTTTTTTTGCTGTTTTTGCTGAACTTACACATTAAAATCATTATTATAGTGAATTTTCTGTTTTATGTATTTTTGAAGTTGGTCAAGAGCTGCAGGTTCACAGGAACTTTTGGAGTCTAATAAAATTTGATATAAAATATGGATATGAAAATATAATTCGATTCAAGATAGGACTCTCAGTCCTGATAATTTCCAGTTAGCTGTTTTGGAGGGAACATACAGATAGAAGCATTTTATTTCAATTGACTTTGGAGGCCTATCACTTGTTCACCTTTATGCACAAGCTAAACATTGCAGGGGCTTGAGAATTAGTACTTAGCACCTTGTAAGGACTTAGTGGCTCATTAAGCAAACACTCTTAATGTTCTTCACTTATTCATCATGCATCATGTAATAAAAGCAAAAGAAAAAAAGCCATGCAGGAATAATAACCTTGTCAGTTGATATGAAGAAACATTTGGGTTAAATTCACTAATGCTTGGAAATTCCCCTCTTGATAAAAGAAAGAAAGCGAATTATTCAACATCCTTGATCAGAGGTTCTTGCAAGTTCTAGGCATTGATTTAGGCATTGTCAAATAAACCAAATCAAATTGTTACAAAAATCAAAGTAATTATCTATAAATATTTTCCTTCAAAAGCATTTTTCTTAAGCATAAAATGCACTCTTGTCTTTTCCACTCGTTGTCTAATTCTGTTACAGTTAGTTTAATTTATACAGGAATATTATAAAGCAGATTTCTGTAGCTATGCTAACAAAGATAAATGGAAGTAGGAACCTCAATAAAATTTTGCAAACAATTCCATTATAGCTTGTCAGATGCACAAAAACCTCAGGTGTAAGTTGTTTCATTTATATGTCAGTTCTGTCGACATCGCTGACTAAAAGTATGGACCCTTAAATTCAATCTCTGCACAAAAGAATAAAATGACAATTCAAGCATGAAGCTTTTTACTGTGTTTTTAGCTCTGACATTGTTTACTACCATATAAGATTTTATAGCAAAAATGAGAACTCAAAAAGCCCAAAAGCAAACTTTCATGTTATTTTAATATTGACAACATATTCTAACCAAGTAGAAAGCTTGCATAATTTAGTTTCTCCTTTTACATGATCTTTGTGCCAGTTGCAACAGGCAAATAATTTACAAATTATTTTATTTATATACAAAGTTTTATAGATTGTTTCTACTATATTCAAAATACTATTGTGTCTACAAATTGCAACTTGTAGATTCATGTAAAATCATGGCTTTTCTGTTTGTGGGAACTGAGTTCTTTGTTTTCATATCCTTTATGGCCAGTCTGCTGAAGTTTGTATATGGATAGGGCATTCTTATCCAAAAATCCACTAATCTACACAGGAAGTGGAAGTGATGTCATATAATGGATTGAAAGAAACTTGCAGCCTTGAGTCAGAGACTCAAGCCCCCGGGGAAAAAAAGAGCACCTCTTTGCCTCTCGTCCTTCTGCTGGGAAATCTGTTTATCATAATCAGAGAGAGAATCAATTACTTGGTTCAATTTGGTGAGGCGAAAATATGTACTTTAGGAAGTTTTTAAGACAGCCAGTGCAAGTTACTAATCTCTCATTTAATCTGCTTTTATATACACATTTTTAGATTTTATAAAGAATCATAAAACAAATAAATAAACAAATATATCAAGGCCATTGCCATAAATTCTATCCAATGTCAAATATTAATGCAAAAAAAAATAAATATTGTAATAAGAAAATGAAGCTCAAGTGTGGCAATGAATTAAATCAAAGGCCATCCAATTAAATATATTTGTCAATCAAATCATTGAGTTAAGACAAGATGCATTTAATTCTTATGAGTCTCACTACAGGAACTGAATTAGTTTATTCAGTTTCCTATCCCCAGTAGAATTAATCTTTTATATTTGCCTTAATTTGCCAAATTCATTAACACTCAGTCCTCAGGTCAAATGTAGGTTCGTTTTTTCCTGAAGTGCTGCTGTGTACAGGACGTCTCCTTTCTCTCCCCCATTTTTTTTATTCCCGTTCAGTCTTTGTTCTGCAATCCTGCATCTGTAAGAGGCAACTGACCATACATGTTTTCTTACAGGGAAACTCGTTTATCTGACAGTTCACAAACATTAAAAGGAAAAGCATTGCTGCGGTTTACCAAATGAAAATCCTTCAGATTCCCAGTGCCTGGAAATTATTCTCTGTTCCTTCCCATGGGATGGAGATTATTTCTTATGGTAAGGAAAGCTTAATACATACAAAAAATATATATATATATTAAAGAAAATGCCAGATATAATATATAAAACTATAAGAAAACCAAAAGTGAGGACTAAAGTCTTTAGACTTTGTGGCATATACTATTAGAATCTGTGTTGTAGTTTAGGAACAAAGGTGACACAAAACTGACAAAACTTTTGCTTCCTCTGATGATTAAGGGGGTGTGATATTTACAAAGAAACATTCCTGTTCCTGCCTTAGACAGCAAGAGAACGTGTGGGTAAGCTACTACTTACCTGTGGGTAAACTAAGCAATTAATTAATATAAAATAAAATAATTTGGCAATGACTCTTGTTTGGCTAACTCCATTCGGGATGAATATAGAAGAGATTTTGGAGATTAAAATATTCCAATGGAATACAATAAATCCAAAAGACTTAGTCTAATAAGAATTAAATATGCTTCATTTGGGTTCTTTTTGATTTTAGCATATTCATAGTTTCACTAATTTAAACCTTGTTGGTATGATATAGGCTGGAACCCATGAGAATGCCAGTCAGGGAATGGAGATGCTGAATTTGCTGCAATGGAAACCTTTTATCCTTACAGGAGCTAAATCCAAAATGAGTGCTTAAGATGTATTTTTTTTCTACTTTAAACTTTTTATTATAATATTTTATTGTTTATGGGTAACAGCCAATCCATGTCTTATGGTGCTTAGTTAATTATGTTAAGAAAAATTTAGGTTGTAGTTGTAATTGGTGTTTCTATTATTTTGTTTTTCTACTTCTTTTTTAAACTGTTTGCTTTATTAACAGTACAAGTTTCATTCCAATAAACTTTAGAATACCTACATTTCTTTCTTGCAGTAAAATTCCCCTAACTTTAAGACATTTTTTATTCTAAATCACAATATCAGCCAATTACAAACATTCCATGGCAGAATATGTTTATAATTTACTTAGAATACTTGTTCCTCTTTAATTTTCTGCAGTCGTTATTATGATAGGAAATCTCTATTATGATAGGTACTCTCCTAATAAGACAGAATCCTACCTACTGGGTTGCACTTCCTGTCTCCTGCATTTATGGAGGAAAACTATGAAAATGATGCTGCCATATCTTGTTATTCAATCCACATGGTCTGTTCTATTAGCAACTGGGCTTCTAGAGTGTAAGCAGTGTCTATTTTGCAGATGTGCTAGCCTTTCCTCATGACATGACCAGAGGTAGGCTCACCAAGTCTTACAAACCCAGCTGCAGCAGGAGGCTGCCCCACTGTGCTGCCCAGTCTGCTAGAAATCAAAGCTGAGAGAAGGGCTTTATAATATTAATATTTACAAAGTGCTAACGTGGTCACAGGGCTCTCAGTAGGGTCTGTGCATGGTCAGCAAGTGTTCCTCTGTCTGCAAAGTGCCCATATAGAGCAATGAGTTTGTATTTCTCTCCGTGCAACCTCTCACAAAGGCAAGCCAGGTACAACATTTTAAAGAGAATTAGGTCATATGTTCAAAGGATCATATGTTGTCAAAATAGGAAGGCTTAAAGTACAGGCAGTTTGAAAAATCCCCTTTCTGAAAGCTCTTTAAGGTGTCAGACTATATCAACTATTTGGAATATGGTTCTCAAAATATTAAGAATAAAACAAGAAGGTCCTACTTTCACTTTAAAAAAAAATGCTACATAATTTTAGGCACAAATATTTTTAACCCCATTATTTGAATTAGAAATACAAATAATAAATAAATCTGTACTTAATACCAGACACAACTATAAATAAATGTTGCCAAATACTTGCGAATATTTCTGATTATAAAACTACCAGATTAATTTCTTTTTTCTTCCCATGCTTCCCAGAAAGCACGTCTAAATAGAAATAAATTCAAGGAATGTGTGATCTGCTTGTGGATAAGCCTTGAACAGAAGGAGAGGTTAGCATTTTTAGCTAAATTATGCATTGCAAATGGCTCACTCAGTTTCTTAGCATTTGCATAAATGGCCCTGGTTCAAAATCTCCCTGATTGATTGCAATGGGAACAATTTTACTGGCTTAGGTTTTTTAAATTTTTTTTCCTTTTCTTTTTTTTTTTTTTTTTTTTTTTTAAATCACTATAGGGCTCAAAACTGTAAGACCGGAAGAAAACCAGAACAACAACCCCATTTAAAACCCACTTTCTAATCTTAATTAATATGGCAACCAAACTGTTTTCGCAAATTAAGTTCTATAACTGACCATCTGGAATAAAGAAGTTAGAATTTTACTGAAAACAATTTCAAGTTTCAGACAGAAATTCTAACTACTAAGACCAGTATTTCAACCCCTTAAGCTATGCTTTTTAAGGAGAAGAACTTCTCTGAGTAACAGTCTTTGGATAAATTTGTATTTCAGGAATGTTGAAGCAGAAAAAACACATGCTATTAGCTTAGTTACTTTGCTTCTGTTTAGGAATATGGTAATGAGCTGCCCAGAGGTTTGCTCAGCAGCAGTGAGTTCTCAGATATGGAAGAAAAAAAGCAAGAACTATAAATCAAATTTTTTTTTTTATTTTTCTGGATTATTTATAAGACTTGCATCTTTCAACAGCATTACTTAATCACTGCTGTTTTGAAACTATTTATAGTACCCTTTTTAATCTCATGAAAAAAAAAAACAACCATTGAATTGCAAAAAATCAAAAATTTCTAGGTAATGTAACATTTTGAAAAAGTCACTCAACCACTCAGATTTGTATTATTTCTTCTTTAATCAAAAAACTCAGGAAATGTTATGTCTTGACCTAAGAAATAAATTAAGAACTTCATCTTTATTTCATTAGCTGAATAAAACATGACTGAAAAAAAAAAAAAAAAAAAAAAAAAGATTCAGTTTCTAAATACTTAAGAGACATGAATGGGCTTCCTCTATTAATTATTATTTTAAACTGATACCTTCATAGGGCTGTTGTGAACTGCAGAGCTCTACAGTACATATAAATAAGTCCTGCAGGTACTTGCTTTTATGTTTTGGTTTTCTGCATCATCCTTACACTGTTTTCTAGTCTTCATCTGGTCAGAATGGATAATTTTGCTGCGAGTGAAGACACAGTTAATGAAAATATGAGAACATTTACAAGGCTCAAGATTTGTGAACCAATTAGGAGCCTTGACTGAGGGTTTTGAGAAAAATAGACAGCATGCGAATCCTATGAAAGAATTTTTAATGCTGGAGCAGTTGCTATTTCTGATACACATTCTCTGCAGAAACATGGCTTGAAATATGGGATTTTGAAATTGAAAAATGCAATTTTTAAAATTTTTACTTTATTTAAGTAAATTCATCAGTTTTCCAGTTTTTTGTCTTACTGTGACTTAATTGTTAGACTCCTCATAGATGAATGCCATTCATATATATTAAAAAAAAATAAAAATTCTTTGGTGTAGTTTTAAATTGCAAAAGATTTTCAGTTTTGGCTGAGAAATGTGAACTGCAAGGAACTTCACATTTGCATATAGGAGCAAAGTTGAACCATTTGCATATGTCTTGCTTCCCAGATTTGGCCCAAAGTAAAGCAAAGCAACTGTGAGCAAAACTGAATCCTTGATGTAATTTTCCTATTAGAAAATAGGCCAGGTACAATACTAGAAAAATCATGGCCAGGTAACCCAAAGAATTCCTGCAGTATAATTGTACCACCTTATTTTAACCTAAAGTGTGATTTAGATGGAATTTAAAATGAACTGTAGGTCTGAGTTAGAATATTGACTACACTAGAAAAACATTTGTTGAACATAAGATTGATTTTTTTTGTCTCTTTTTATCCACATTTTAAAGTGAGCAAAAGGATATTTCTGCAGTTTAGAAGAATGCTCAAGGTTTTAGAGATCTTGCTTTGGTTCAGAGGCTTTTTATGTAAACTTGACCAAATACTTGACACCTCTCACCTGTCATTGATCTAAACTCGTAAAAATCAGTGGGTTTCTTCATCTGAAAAGAGTTTTGGGAAGATTATTATAGAGGTTGACTACTATAGTTAGTATAATAGGAATAGGTGTCTTAGAACTACTGGAGACAGATAAAATCAGAAAGACAAAGTGTTTAAACTTTAGGTAAATGCATTTAAAAAGACATTATGATCCCTCAATGTTACCATAACTTAGGTGTTAAGTCTATTATATTGATTGCAGCTCTGACAATGTGAGGATGCATATTAGGTAAAGCTTGTAGGAAGATACAGTATCTTTATTTAGATCAATTGGTATAGCTTGAGTAAAGAGGGAAGCTTTTGGATCCATAAGCTCTTTTGCCATGACAAAAAGAAGAAACAATTTTCAAAGCTAAGTACAAGTTTTGGAATAAATGTTGCGGATGTTACAAGATATGTTAATCAGACTGGGAGAAAGAAAATAGTTGATAGCAAAATTTTGTTAAAAGAGAAAGATGAGATGAATTACCATGATCCATGAATTCTTAGATGAGAGTGAATGAAACTCTTAATATCTCTACAGTTTACGACTTTGGAAATCTGATGATGTTTGATTTTTTTTTTTAATTTTTTTTTTTTTTTTTTTTTTTTTTTTTTTTTTTTGTTGAGAGCAAATATTGAGAGGTGAAGGTAACTGAGAATTGTTTTGCTTGTTTGTTTTTTTGAGAAATTTAAGTGAAAGTCAAATCATCACTAAGAAAACTTCAGCATATCCTTTACATGATCTTATTCTGGTGCGTGGTGATTTTTTAATTCTGTGCCGGTAATTTACATGTCTATAAACAATGACTCATTTGCATAATGCTACTCAGTTATGGTCAATTTTGATTTGGTGCCTAATCTTGGAAATTTTGTTTCTGAGGACAAATATAGTTCTGAAGTAAAGAGGACAGCTGAAGACCAGTTTCTGGGAAGTTTTCTTCTCCAGGTAGGATCCTTGTTTTATACAACTCCTAATATATTGTATAAGTCCTAGATGATTCTAGTGTCCAAACCAAGTAAATAACTTAGAAAGAGTGTAAGCAAGTTCAACATTTGTTTTCTCTGTATTCCAAAGTCACTCCCTACAAAGTATTTGGACTCTTCTCTTTAAAAGTCTGTTTGCTTGGAAAAACCTCTCCTCTAGATAGTTGAGATGGGAATCAGAACTGTGTTCCCCAGAGCATGCACAGGTGCTTTCCACAGGTCCTCTTAGTAATTTAATATATTAATAAGATAATTAACACATATTGTTAATATGTGTTAAATATATTAACAAGATAATTTCACTAAATTATTACACGTGCAACACACATCAATGACTGAGAATTTTCCAGTATATTGTAGGATAACTCTTTGTAATAAAGTCAGCAAGAAAAAAAACCCCTGACAGTCAATTCAATCAATGTTTCACTAAATTTAGTGGAAGGCTGCAGGCAGATTTATTCTAGTATTCCCTAAACTATAGTTAGTGCAAACTATATTCACTGCCACCAAGCAAAAGATAGGAGCATTTCAATCAGGTTTTCCCCTGAACTCCTAGCTCAGTTTAGCTTAGGTCTTTCCATAGCTAGGGCAGTTTCATATTCTCTGAAATTATTGAAATAAAAAATTAATTTTATTTTATTGTACAAAAATGTGAACAACTTCACACTCTCTATACAACTATTTGTGTTACAAGTAAAAACAAACACTACAAAAGACATTTCAGGACAACTTACCTGGAGAATTATTGCACCCAGATACCATTAATTTGAAATGAAGACAACATTCGAACAAAAGCTTTTGCAGCAAAATTTGGGGCTATGCTTCCTGATAAGAATCGTGAAAAACACTGAAAAAAGAATGACTACCTGAAGTCCATTTATTTCGTTTTGCCTCCCAGCCTCTCACACCCCTCCAGTTCTGTATTCCCCTCTTTAAGTGCATTTATTTGTGGAAAACATTGTTTCCTTTTATTCTCAGCGTAATTGGACATATATGTAAGACATCTTAGACTTAAAGCTTACAACTTAAATCCAACTCTTGCTAAACAATCAGAAGTACATATTTTAAAACAGGATATGCTTTTTTTCTCAGCAGGGTAGCATTTCAGGTGTGTATTTCATGTTATTTCATACTTAGTTTTAGAAGAAATCTTTTGAGAAAATATTTTACACTGATTTTAAAGTCAAAACTGCTGAAATCTCAGCGGCCATTGTCATGACATGGCAATGAAAATATTAAAATTTAATTTAATCACTCAGTTATATGAGGTTAATTTACTGATGGAAATCACAGACTAAAATATATAGAAAAATTTAAATATGTCACTGAATTTGTTGACTGTTCTGGACAAGATTAAGAGCACCTGGATAACTAAAGAGTATTTGGACCACTCAATGATTCTTGCTTAAAGACATCTTTAATAAAATAAAAACAATCACACAAAAAAGGAAAAACCCAAACCATCTGAATTCTATTTAACCTCTGTTAAATAGAATTCAGAAGTACTGATTCTAAGCTGTTTTCATAGCTTCATCTTTCCTGTCTTTGTTGTTGCAAACGACATCAAAATTTTGCATTATTCATGTAATTTTTTGAACTGGAGAGACACTCAGGTGTCCAAATTATGAATAGCTATGTCATTTCAGATCCTTTAAAACATTTTGCATTTCCTTATGAAGTTAACAGATATGACACTACAGAAAATGCACGTTATTATAAGAGAGCTACTGAAAGCTAAGCAGGACATGGGATGTTTTAATTGGCTCTAGACATTAATATTTAAGCAACTAAATCCTGTCATAGATTTTCAATTACTAGAAACATTATATTTTCTTACTAAAATCTGGATTTGTTTGCCTTATTGTTAATTTTTTCCAAACATCTTCCCATCTCTTGTTTTCCTTTTGACTTCCTTCACTATGATGAATTCTGAAAATGCAGCAGCCCAAAAAATTCCAGCTGAGACCTACCCACAGTAAGTAGAATGACCTATTCCCCAAATATTTATTATCTTATTTTGGATATAGCCTTATATTTTCATGTCAGCCTCTTTCAAAATTCACATTTCTGCCTGAATTCATAACAACTTTAATTTCCAAAGCCAAAGTACTTCCTCAAATACAAAATATTCCCTATTTGTTAGGGAGTATTTCAGCTGTATAGAGGTCAAGGCCTGTGATGAGAAGGTTGAGTGCCAATGGGTAGGACCCTGGGGGAAGGCTAACAAGGCAGATCTCCTGGTGGGTGTCTGACATAAAGAATCCAGCCAGGATGAAGAGGCAGGTGAAGTATTCTATACTTCAGTGCTGGATGATGTTTTATGATTGCTTGTTCTTGTCAGAGACCTTAACTTGCTACATATCTGCTGGAAAGCCAAGACAGTGGAGAGGAGGCAGTGTAGGAGGCTCCTGGAGGGTGTAGAAGGTGACTTCCTGACACGGGTCAAGTGAGCCTAGCAGGGGTGGGACCCCTTTGGACCTGCTGCTTATGAATTTATAAGGGCTAGTGGGAGATGTGGAGTCAGAGGCTGTCTTGGACATAGCAACCACAAAATGATAGCGCTTTCAAGTCTTGGTAAAGTAAGGAAGGGGGTAAACAAGACTTCTTTTTCAAGAAACAACTGAATGTGAAGTGCTATGGACTAGTTGACATGCTGGTGTTCATTCACAGGTTGGACTCTGTAACTTTGTAGGGTTTTTTCTGATCTTAGTGATCCCATGATTCTGTTCAGCCCATGATAAATTACAAATGAACATGATACCCTTACTAGTCAGGTATTACAAGTATGATTTATTATATATCTGGTCCATTTCCTAGATTGTAAGACCCAAAACCCAGAGGCATTATAACTTTAACAAATATAACCCCATATTCCAGAAATAGACTTCCTTTTCATATTCTCTCCTTTCTGTTCAGCTAGGGACTCAGTCACACATGATTTCGTCTTCACTATTTTTTGTATTTTGCTTATGAGAATGTTATATCAGACTATACTTAAGGCTTTTTGAAAAAAAATGTAATACACATACAACCTTCCTACAAGAGCAATAATCTCATAACTAAAAGGAAATTAGGCTTGTTACAAATATCTTGATTGTACTAATGCCAGGTTTTGTGTATGTTTCAACATCTCCTAGGTACTAGAGGCTGATTATTTAATCCTTTGTTTAAAGTGTGTTTTTTTTTCTCTCCCTCTCTCTCTGGAATGGACTGATTAGTAAATATTTCTTGCATTCTCTGTTTTTCCCATTGGCTGAAATCTTAAGACCAAACATATATGAGCTGGATCATCTGAAAGCAGAAACAAACCCACTTGTTTCAGAGCTCTGAGTACATCTTCCTCCTCTCCATCCTGCTGATCTGGCTGATGGGCCAGGTGGAGGCAGCTCCTTGCTTTGCAGAGGATCACCAGCAGTGCTCTATAAGCATGTCCCTTTCCATTTAGGAGCTGCTGTTGCCAGTGACAGGCAGCAAGCTTTTATGAGTTTGCAAGGCCTCTAGATTGAGACATGTCAGACCACTTTTATCTTAATGTTTCTTGACCTGTGGCTTTGTTGTACTTGTTTTATGACAGAATTTTCTCTAATCAGTCAAATGTGTTTGTCTAACTTGCCTTACCTTTGCTTACATATATGTGTGTGTGTAATATTTCCCTTGCCCATTAACAAGATGCTGAGAGTAACACTCTTTTTGAGGTGAGTTGTAGTCTGAGGCTCCTGGGCCTGAAGTTTCTGAGTTCCTAGAATCAGTTTCTTCATGATGTTTTAGTTTGGGAGGACTTGGTTCTCACAGGATTGACATAAACATTGCAAGTGTTGTTGTAACAAGAGTAATGTTTATGTCAAGCCAGGAGCCTCAGACTACATCGAGTTCTTGCACTTGGGTCCCAACTAAAGCTGTTTACCATCAGCACTGTAGCTGTTAACAGTGCTGGTCAAGTGTGTCCTTATGTTCCTTATTGTTTTTCAGATCTGATCCTGGCTTGATATATGAGAGGCATGTCACGGTTATGAGTTTGCCTTGTAAGCCTTGCTTCCTGGCTGCTCCAAAAGATCTCTATCCTGCCATGCTCAGGTTTGTTGGGCAATGCCCTGCTCTGTGGACCCCATGTCAGCCCCCACACTACCAACTTGCAGTGCTTAATTAAAGCAAATCATCCATGAAGACATCAAAGGTTTGGAGCAAAAGTGTCATAGCAATGACTTTAGTGTTTATTTACCAATAGGCATGGTCCAAATAAATGGGAAAAAGTGATGTGAAAAAGGAATTCTGGTGGTTTTGTTTTGATTAGATCCTTTTTTTGCTTGGCTTTTTTTAAACAGAAGGTGTTAAAGTTTTAAAGGAAGTACTGCAAATCGGTTAAGGGAGGTAATTGACTCAGTCAGGTAGATGAAGGAAAATCTGGATAAGAACTTTCTCTTTCTATTTACTCAATTACAATTGAGTGACCAAAATTTGTGTTGTGTGATACTCCTTTTCCCGTTTGGAGCACTTTATACAAATTAGTATTTGCAGTGCTGGATTAGAAAAAGTAAATGCTGCTTAGTTATAGACTATATTCTGCATTTCTTCTTTCTTTGTTTAAATTTAGGAAGCTAATCCAGAGATTGGGCTAGTAATGAAAGTTTGTTGAAATGGATTTACCTGTCCTAGAAAATACAGATTTTAATACTTTCCTTCTTTATAAATCTGTACCAGAATGTTGGCTGGAATAGTCTTGATTTGCCTTAATATATGCCTATCTTAACAGCTAGAGGCAGTGAACGCATTCTAATAAACAAAACTTTTAGAAAAGTTGTAATTTTCTATAAACATAGAAAGGAACAGTTCCAAAGGTGGGAGGGGAAAAGTTGCTAGACTCTGAATAGTCTTACTTTCTATAGGTTGGGGTGAGGTCTAAAGCAAGAGATACTAGGAAAAATAAAAAGATGGCTGGCTTTGCACGCCTTTTCTTCTGTAAGTCTAATCAGTACCATGATTGCAATCTTAATGGAATTTTGGCATTTAACAGAATGAGTGCCTTGTGTTTTGTTAATATCACATTTCTTTTATTCATAATCTAATTGTCCATTATTTATAACTCTCTTGAATCCATTATTCATTGAATGCAAAATGTTAAAATAATGGAAATCTATTTCAAGAAAAAAAAAAAGCCATCCCCTTGAAAAAAGGAGTGACTTCTCTACAGTACTTAAATTATGCCCAAGAATAATGTTTTATGAATAATACTTGTTAGATGGGTTGATAATTCAAGTTAATTTGTCCTCAAAACTTTGAATTTAATTGTACTGTTATTACTATATATCCTCTTTTGGAAGACATGATTTGCACATGCCTACCATCCAAAAATCACATTATTCTGCAGTCTGAGGCATAAAACTTTTTTTCAGATACCAGTATCATCTACGATACTTGTTAAAAGTATATACTTATTTGATTTACCCCCTCCTTTGGACATGCATCTTGTTTTGTTACAATTTTAAAGAACCTGTAAAGCTGACAAAATATTTATTTAAAAATCTTCCTTTTGGAACTTATTAAAGATTTTTTTACTTTGTCAGATCTTGCCTTTATTTAATATACTTTAAAAAAACCCCAAATCTGTATTTTATTAATTAAAACTTCAGCCAGCTTTAAAAAGCAATGTCAGGAGCAAAAAAAAATGACATATTCTTTTCAAAATCCATAGTATATGTGGTGATGTGTACTTAAAGAGACAAAACTAAGAAGTTCATTTCTATCGTTATGAGCATAATGATGTCTTCCACATATAAAATGTGAGGCCAGGCTGAGTCTTCTGAGTTTCTAAGCAGTCAAAGAGCTAAGTCCTTGAAGCCATCTTAGAGAATTTCCCACTTAAATTGTTGGTTTCTGTAAGTTTTTGATATATTTTGTGGAGAAATCTAAAAATCTCCTTTAGGGCTGCAGGCACTATTAAGTGTTAAGACATCTAAAACAGAGACACTAATGCCTGAGTCACTCGTTACGTTTAGTAGCTACACTTTGTCTTATGAGTCACAACTGACTAATTATAACCCATGAGTTTGAAGTATAGCTTGTCACTACTACAGTTCATCATGTCTAATTGTTGTGGTAAAGACTTCCAACTTGGTTCTTCCCAGGAGAAATCTGTAGCAAGAAATACTGGGAGGCCCTTTTAAAGACACCTATGATGGTGTATCATGATTATAATTTCTTTGTTCTGTCCCTAAACAAAAAAAAATAATCTCTGCCTCTATTGAGCAACACCATGTTACTCACTATAATGATTGCAAGCCCCTTCTGGTTAATTCTACGTTGAATTTGAAGAACCCACTAAAATAAGTGTTGCTGTCTTTTGTGCATTGGCAAAAAGGTTTTATTATTTGACTACTCCTTGAAAAGTGAGATACAGAGAAGCTGCAAAAATGCCCATTGATTCTTTTCTTATTTGGTTCTTCTTTTATTAAATAAATTATGTTTAAGGAGATTTCCAAAGAGGACATACGGAGCAAAAAATATCCTTAAGCTATAAACTAAGGAATAACAAAAAAATTGCTAACAACGAGTACACCAAATCAGTACGATTTGTTCCTTGGGAAGCCAGAACATTCTTTTTCTTTCCAGGTACATACAAAAATTCTCAGTCCAAAACTAGTCTTAATTCTTAAGTTAGAACAGATAAAATGGAAAACTGTCGACTATTTTCCTATAGATAAGAGCAGTCTCTCTTCACATCCATAAAAGGGTAAGTTGAATTAATAGTTGTGTTTCCAGTATGAATTGTTACCTATGTAACTACTGGTTAGAGACCTGGTGTTATTCAGTGACCTGAAAACAACTATGGGTATGACATCTACTTCATAGCCTGACACCAGGAATCTCGAGAAAGAAATAAGTTTCTATCAAAATTTCAGAAATTTTTATAATCAGGGTTTCAACATCTTTGGAGGATTGAGAGAATTCTATGAATTTGCTAACTTATTCATCAGAGCTCATCCTGAACTTTCCCCTTCAGATTCTTTTGCTTTATTTTCTTGTATGTAAATGCAGACAATCTGTAACACTCAACGCTGTTCTTTGTGCTCTTTCCATACACTTGCCACTGAGCAACTATGCTATAAAAACCTGCAAAAGGTGATGACTCACCTCTTTCAAATTTCAGGCACATCGTAAAATCTTCACCTCGTGAATGGTGAGGGTGGTTATACTCACAGGCAAAACTAAAAAGAAACTCACTGAGGATAAAGCAACCGCGTCAGAAGCATATGCTGCAAAGATAGCTTAGCTTACGTACAAGATGCCTCACACATTCTTCCCAGATGCAGTAGCATTTCTATCAGCGATTGCAGAGAAAGACAGGTCTCCTATAAAGATCCAAATTTCTGTTTATTTTAATTTTTCCCTGATTTCGGGAAAAAAAAATCAAAAAAGGATTAAAAAGAACCCACATACAACAGCAACAAGGCAACAAAAATAACACACAGTGACTATGTATTTGGGATATTTATATGAATTTGTGTGATTAGTTTAAGACCCCTTTTTCCATCACTTTGATATTCTCTAGTACACCATAATGGAGAACTTTGAAAAATTTTCTACTACAAGCTTTTAGAAAGTAGAAATATACATCTAGCCCCTCAGAAGATCAGTTATGGAACTATTCGAAAGTGCTAATACCAGAGACATGTATTTGTAGGTTTTGGTAATTTTCCAATGTAAATATAAAATGTAATTCACATTTGTCTTCTGACTTTACCTGTAGGTTAAATTATATTTTCCATTTGATTGGATCTTCACTTATTTAAGATTTAATTTGATGAATATTTTTTAAATACTTTATATGAATTTCAAAAGAGTTAAAATTTTCACAAGAATGATAACTTCTCAGAATGTTTTGAATGTTTAATGCTGTTTATAGATTATTTTTTTCTTTCACAAAATATGCCACCAATGAGTAATATTGTACAGCTATTTTTGTTTACATATAAACATGTGTCAATATACCTTGTACCTGTGATAATCCTTTGTTTCTACATTTGAAGTAATTTCAAGTAAAAAAGTGTAGGTCCAAAGAACCTAAATCTGTCAGGATGGATGAAATTTCAGACCAGCACATAGTATGTTAGTTTATTTCCCATTAAAATATATTAAAAAGTACTCTCTGGACCATTTCAGAGGTAGAGCACAAAAATGCAACAAAGTAATTTTGGACAAAAATAATTCTACTATTACTCAAGAAAAAAACCAGTCATTCTGTAACTTGAATTTTAAGCTTATCATGGAAGAACCAGAATTAAGAATCACTAAGACAAATGTTTTTTTTTAATTATTTTAATTTAGTAGAATATATGTAAATTCTCTCAGGGTTAAAATAAACTCACAATTTAGATATTTCATATTTTAAAAACACATTTAATCCACCTTTCTTTAATCAATGGAGCTAAATAGCAAAGTATGTCTGATTTAAAAACCAGCCAGTATCAAAAGGGAGCAGAGGGTGTCAACGTACCTAGTGCTTTCATCAAAGCAGTACATACATTACTTTCATGATCTTATTTAAAATTAACACCACAGAGGATGAAGAACTTCATTCTGTCTCAGTCCTCTGAGTCTCTGCTTGCCCCGTTTGGTACACCTGCAGCTAGCACATACTCCAGTTAGTACTTTTAACACATCATCTGCCAGGGAAAGAAAGGGAGGGCAGGAATAGCTTAGCAAGCAGCTGCTGGCAGAGAATGAAAGGTTTCATGCAGTGTGAATGAAGGATTATAGTGTGAGGTTGGCAGCTGATACAAAGTTTGGAAGAAATAATCTGTTGTTTTAAATCATGAATTATGAGAGTTGTTTGTATAACTTAGGGAGTGAATCCTAGTCACTTACAGTTAGCTCAGAAATTTCTAGGACTAGACTTCGATGAAAAGGAGAAGCAGGGGCGTGCAAAGCAAAAGGAAGATCAGATCACTGTTGTTAACATAATTCAATTTTAAAAAAGATTGCAGAGGTGAATGAAATCAGCAATTAAAAAATTAAGTCTTGGGTGAGAAAATGTGTTGTGTTTTGTACTTAAATGCTGTGGCTATGAAACCATTATGGACTGAACTCAGACTCTCAAGCTTGTTTCAGTGTACCAGCTTTATACCATTAAATGCTCCAGAGAAAATGGCAACACCTCGATTTACTTTTATGGTTTAAATGTTCAATTTATTTCTATTGACCTGTATAAGTTGTCTGTATTTCTTTAATAATGCATTATCTTTCAGCTCAAATTCAAAGAACATTGTTGAATAAATGAATTCAGATTAAAGTAAACCAAAGTCTTAAGTAATAGAACAGGCCATTTGTATCTACTCTCAAACTACAAATCCTTTTAAGATCCCCAATGCAAAATTAGTGCCATCTAGTATGCACGGGGGGCAGACTGGGGGTAGAGACTAATTCAGAGTGAATTAATCTGCAGTTCATTAGCAAACAGTAATGTTGCTTTTGGGAACGAGGAAATTAGCAGGATTATAATTATAAGCAACAAGTGTTTTCATAAACATATAATTGCTTGTCAAGGGTGTACAATATACTAGTAAGGCCATTAGGTAGGATTGATGCAGGCCATAAATAAAATTTTCAGTTATGCAACAGATTGTGCTTATAAAATAACACCATTTCTGAAGAGCCATTATAGTGACCAAAGCAATTTCACAGGTGTCAGCAGGCCTGGTGAATTGCAATAAGAAATTAATTAAAAGTAAAATTTCCTTCTTTATCTTTGTAGATTAGGCACCCTACTTACAGCTATCAGCTGAATCCCCTAGTAATGACAGTAAACCAGCATTAGGCACTGAAGGAAGAGGTTCAAAGAGTAGATCAGGGTGTCTGGACTCTGTCAGGGTTTGTGTGTGTGCACGCAATGCAAGCAGTGGTGTGAAAGAAGAGAGGCAGCCAGTTGCCAGTAAGTCTCTTTCTGTAGTGGTAGCAAAGTGATTGGCTGCCAGGGGAATCAGCTAAGATACTGTCTCCTATGGGGCCTTGTTAGGTGATACAGCAGACATCCTGCAAAAACATTGAATAACAAAGAAGCCTGGCAGGCAGAAATGATTGGGCTGCCTGTGGCTGCTGTAACCAGTCTCTTCTAGCAGGGTCACTGGATGGGATACTATAAAGAGCATGAAAGGGATTTAGAAGAGCTATGTTGCCTAGAAACTGACTGAGCCTCTTTACAGGGGAGAAATTTCTACACTCAAAACTCTTTAAAGACTTTTCTGCTTTTAGTGTCTTACAGAATGTATTTTGGATGCTAATTCCAAAGAGTTTTGTGAATGCTACAGGAGATCAGTTGTTTGTAAAACTTGCTTGATACAAATTTCATGAATGTAAAATCCTTTGATTCTAGTAAGGCTTGAAAGAGAAACATTTCTGCGAGTATTTTATGTCTGTTCTAAATTTGATTTGCACTTTCTGCCTCATTTTTATCATTTGTCAGTTTAAAGGCCTGCATCAATGATTCAGACATTTGCAAGGTGACAGCAGTGACATGCAAATACACAAATAGATTCGTTTCTGCAGTTGCATAGATCTAGATTAATGGCTGCTGTGTTTTTTATAAATGTGTTTTTGGCAAAATTCTCAGGCACCAGCAAATATCAAATATGAAAATCTGTAGAAACATACAAAACACATCGAAACTGCTTCTAAAATGGAAATATTTACAGATTCCTTACTGCTTTTCTTTAAACTAGAGAGGATGGGGAGACAAAATAGCAAAGGTGAAATACCTTCTCATGGTTTAGCTTTTAGTTATTGAGCCAGTTCCTGAAATATTCTCAGGCAAATTTTTGTTGTTTTACGTGACTAAAGAATAAGTGGGGAGAGATTGGAGAAATTTTTTCAGTGAGCTGTAGTGGGAAGAAAAGACCTCTGAAAAATGATGAATTCTTTCTAAATGTAAATTATATAAATAGTTAATATTAAGGAGAGATTAAGCCAATCCCAATGAAAGAGGACTGTTTTTTCCAATATCCTCTGAAATCATGCACCTAAGCATAAATATTTTATGTTGAGTAAAGGGAAATTCAAATATGGCAGCATGAAAATTCTCACATATCTCGCCCAAAACATGCAGATATCATATACAGTAAAATTCTTTCTGCTTTCTTTTTCTTCCAAGGAAAAGAATTTGCAAGGTCTGATAAGACATTAATAAAGATATGAAGATAATTTACATAGATGACAGAGACTTGTGTATTACAATAAAATATATATAAATATAATAACATATATAATAACATCTACCAAGATAATATTGTTAAATAACAACAATTCATAAAACTCCACTGCTGATATAGATTATTGTGATAATGTTGGGTTCAAAATCCTCTGGATTCATTAATGATAAGAAGACCTTGAAGCAGGTCTTCTTTGGAAGGCATTTAATTTTATTTTGTTGGCATTTGTTACTGAATCACCTTAAGACCGTCTGGAGTTGTTGTTGAGTAAAGGAAGTTCCTTGTTTATAGCTTTAATATACTTTATATATCATCACTATTTTCCTCCAGATTAATCTTGTTTGAACCAGATACTATGGCTTTTGCAAGGGCATTCAAGTTCTTACAGACACTTTCACCACTTTATGCATCTTGAGGTTGATTCCAGAAGTACTCCTAAACAATCAAAGTTTGTTTCCTTCAGCAAAAAAATTTCTGTGATAGCTTTCTATATTTAGATTTTGAACACTAAGATTTCTCCCTTTTAAGCTCAACAAAATAGATTACTTTGCTGACACATCTGGCTTATGTATGGTTGACAGAAAAATGCATCTGATGCTTTGTAAATAAAATAACAGAAATCAGATTTGTTTATAAGATTGAGAGACCTTTTAAGTTCCAGCTTAGCATTTGGAGTTGCCTGACAGATTCCTCTTTTGGTGCCTGGAATATTAGTTTGATGAAACAAAACATTTCACAACTTTAGAATCTAATTGTGTTTTTTAATTTGAGAAAGGAGAATTAATTATCTCTAATAATTCGCTTCAAAAATTAATTGCCAGAGAAGATATTTAAGTATTATTTAAGTATATGCAGTTATTTTCCCGTTTGCTTGAAAATGAAGATAACAAATAACATAACTAATCTAGTTTGATGCTAATTGTATAGGTCATTGTGAATACTGTAGTGCAATGAAATTAGTAAAAATTTCAGCCCCTCTTCATGGTTCATTAGTGCAGCTTAAAATACATATATTTATTTTTAAAAATATTACAAAGAAAACATATTCCACAGGATAGTGTTTTAATAATATATAGAAATATGTTATTATCAAGCTTTTAATATATTAATATGTATATGAAAAAACATCTTCATATTCTCGCATGAACTGTGGTTGTGCATGAAATTTGGATAACTGTACATAAAAATGATTAGGAAAGATGGTGTATGCACAATATGTCAACAAGAATGAAGTCAGGCAAAATTTGCATTAAATACTGAACAATATTCAAGTTCAAAAATGGGAAGTTTTTCTTGATTTGTGTGATAATGTGACATTTTGATTTCCCATGATAAAAAATGTCACTATGACTTGTTTAATTTGTAGTACAATGCTAGATAGTTATAAAAAAAAGAAATATTAAACACCTATTTATGTTTTGCTTGAAGAACCTGAAGTATGTTATTTGCTGATTAATAATTTTTTAATAAAATGAAATTGCAATTTTCTGTTCTAGTTTAGAACACAATAATATATTAGACAAAATCAACAGAAATTTGCCTAATTGCAAGTTAAGGAACATCAGGAAAACCTCATGTAAGACCTTTCACTCTGTTCAGAAAACACTGATAACACTTACTAGCAGAAGAAGAGGTTTAGGTATCTTGCATTGCTTATCAAATTGTTGTAATACAGTAGCAAGCTGCATGATGAGCTGAAAGTGGCCCATTTTCTAGGTCTAGGTTCCCTAAAAACAATGGACAGCTATCATTTAAACATGTGTAAATTCATCAAATTAGAGAAATGGAAATATCTCTCTAGAACAAAGGACATAAAACTCACCATTAGAATGCTGAAATGTCAGGAGTCATTGATTTCAAAATGGCATTTTTTTAAAAACATCTACAGGCTATATTCTCAAATACTGAGTTGTAGGCAGTTATCAGCTGTCTACATTCACCTATTGCCTCAAAGTTTTATAACCTCAGATATTTTGGCATGCTCTTCAAGTAGGATAAACTGCTTTGATCCTGGGATATTTTTTGCTGTATGACAGACTCAAAGACATTCACCTTTCCAGCCTAGCATGTGAAAAAAGTCACTAAATATGATACTACTCTTGATTTGTTCTGCTTTACAAAGGGAGTACTGCAGAGGAGAAAAAATGTAAAGATTTAGGCAAGGAAAGTAGAACACATAGCACTCTACATCCAGTAGGCTCTTTGGCTAATAACATTGCTATTAGACACAGGTCACTTCTTCAGAGGGAATAAGGAATATGTTCATTCAGGCAGTCAGCTGAATCAGACTGCAGCTTTAGGGGAAATAGTACCGAAACTTGGCATTAACTCAGGTTCCTTTTCCATTAGGTTTTGAAATGCCTCCTACTAGGAATAGTTTTAATGAACAATACGTAGATCTGAAAATTAACTATACAAATTTATAATGTCAATTATAATGGTTCGTCTATGTTTTTGCTGGTTCTTATTTTATACAATCACAGAATCAGCTAGGTTAGAAAAGATCTTGGAGATCAAGTCCAACCTATGACCTAACACCACCTCATCAACTAAACCATGGCACTGAGTGCCACATCCAGTCTTTTTTTAAACACCTCTGGGGACAGTGACTCCAGCACTTCCCTGGGCAGCCCATTCCAACACAGAATCACTCTTTTGGTAAAGAATTTTTTTCTAATGACTAACCTAAACTTCCTCTGGCATAGCTTAACAGAATGATTTTTGTTTGTTCTGGTGCCCAACATATGACAAATATATATGTCTAACTAAACAACATTCAAGATACTGCAAGTTTGTATATGAGAACCTAAGTTCATGAACACAATAATTCTTTTTATTCTTTAGAAACTACATGCATTTTTATTCAGTTTAAGCCTCTAAGATTTCTAAATAATTGGAACTGAGATGTCTATCTTCAAGCAGTATCCATCTATAGGTCTCGGAATATTTTCAGTTCATGCCCAAGCTCAAGAAATACTGGGTTTTGTCTCTGTTTTCACTGACCTATGTTTTATAAACAATAAAAAAAATAATTATTCTGTATTCTGTGTCAAAACTTGAATAGCTATGAACCTTAGGAGTCCTCCAGAGACCTTCACTCTGATCACACCATACTTGTTTTGAGTGTTAACCCGATTGAGTCTCTCATAAACATAAAATTTGGATTCTACGACCTACCTTTGACTTGTTTGTCATGAGTCTGGAAGACAATTCCCTCATTTGAGTTTTTGATATGGAGGCAGTTTTTAAAGAGAATATAGTCTTGTAAACAAGGTGCATTTACCAACTTGCATTGATTGTCAGGCTTCATTTCAGGGAAACGTGAAAGCACATCAGTAGTGACTTGCTATAATCCTGCACCACAATATATCACCAAAATTAAATTTATCATAATGAAAATAAATTAGTAAAAGGATATTTTATTGTGTCAATGTATAAATGTATTTTAAAATTATTTAAATTCTAATTAATTTTTGATTTAAAAAAATATAAAATAACTTTTTTCCCACATTTATAACTTTTTAATATTTACTTTGAGTTTACATAATGTTACTTTTCCTCATTTTTTCTTTTTTTTTAAAAAAAATCTAAATGCAGTAGATTGAAAATTATGGCTTGTATTATGGCTTATAAACTATTTGCAGGTTGAAGACAATTATATCCACCATATTAAAATATCTCATCTTCAATCACAGGTGTTCCCACTGTACAGAAAAGATCTGCAGTGTGTTTTGGAGAAGTATGTACTTTATTTCTAGATGGCTGGCAATTAATTTTTCAACCAGGAGCTGCCTTCAAAATTCACCATGGCACAAGAGACAATTTTTTTTCCCATTGTTTGTTTCTTTGTTTTTCTGGAGTCCATCCCTGCCCTCTTCCATCTGTTTTCCTACAGGTTACATATGAATACAAATTTTGAAAAGAATGTGTGGAAGTTCTTCTGGAACACATATGTTCCCTTTGCTAACAAGCTTTTGTTTTCCTGTTAAAGAAATGTTTGCAATGGCCCCCAGAGTGAATTGATCTAGATTGGTCAGTACTTTTGCTCAGGTCAGTAAAAGACTGTAGCATCACAAATCTTTGATTCAATAACTGTCTAGCAAGTTGTTTTTCAGCAGTGTTGAATATGAAAAACAATACAGGGATGTTTCTAACAATAGCAGTCTCCATTTGTTAGTTCTTTGTTGATTCTGTGGTTGCTATTCACTATGTATTTTAATGTAACTTTCATTTGATACTCTATGAAATACATTTTAACCAAACTGCAGTAAGTATCAAGTACAACGATGATTAAATGTAGTTGTATTGAATTTTTCACAGAACAGCTGAAAATTGAGAGTGTATAGTGCAGGCTTTGATTAGACACAGTATATTTATTCTGGTTGTATGGGTGAACTAATTCCTACTGTGGGTTGTTCAGTGTTTTTAATTAAGTATAGCAGCATCCTACTTGGCATGTCTTTACTGCAGCATTGTTCTTGAGAGAACATTAAACTGTTTTGACACTTGCTAATGTTTTGCATGTTGGTAGTTAGAATTCAAGGGAAATAGTAAGGGGGACCATATCAGGAAGATATCAGTACATGCAATAATTCAAGTAGTAGAGAATTAACTCAAGAATTAATCCCGCTCTCCTCTGGTCTTCTGTGGCCTCACTTCAAGTCCTACATATAGTTTTGGGCTCAACAATATAAAGATATAAGCCCTTAGAAATTGTGCAAAATTTGGCTATAAAGATGGTGAAGGGCCTGAAGGGAGAGCCGTATGAGAAGCCATACGAGAGCTCAGGTCTCTAGCTCTTTTCAACCTGGAGGAGACTGAAAGAACATCTCACTGCAGTTAGAGCTTCCTGTGAGGGGAAGAGGAGGGGCTGGCACTGATCTCTTCCCTCTGGTGACCTAGAGGAATGTCATCAAGGTATGACAGGGCAGGTTTAGGTTGGATATTAGAAAGAGGTTCTTACTCCAGAGGGTGGCTGGGTGCCTCAGGAAAGTGGTCGCAGCACCAAGCCTGCCAGATGGTATGATTCTTTGCATTGGTCTGCAGTTGATCCTTGCATGACCCTTCCAACTGAGGATACTCTATGATTCTGTGAATTGCAATGTTTATTCTTCTGAGGGTGTAAACTTCTGGGTTCCCAGATCATTATCAACTCTCAATGTCTGTTATCTTGTTACATTTTAGAATACTTAACTGACAAACTGGCTTTATGAAATTGATAAGACCAGAATTACAGGGTGTGCTCATAGCACTCATGGAATTATTGTTCTTTCAGAAATTTATCCAGTCACTTCCTAAAATCATGGAGGTACTACAACAAATTGCAGTAAGGTATTCCAGTAAGGTATTCTACAGCTTCTTTTTTCCTGTGCAATGGCTGATTGTTTTGGAACTGCCCTTTTGACTTTAATGTCATGCATTTCCCCATGTCCTCATACTGGGAGGACATAACAAGCAGTAAATCCACGTTTGGTGTTTCTATGCCACTTAAAAGTCTATAAAACTCTAACATATTCTTTTTTATATATAAAAAGCCCAGTGTCAATATTCTATACATGAAAACCTTGATTTTCCTTATATGTCTTCTCTCTCTATTTTTTTTATTTATTCTGTCATTTCCTTTGAGACAGAAAGGTCTGACCTGCTTACAGATTTCTAGAAGTGGCTGTGAAAGATGTACATTGTGGCATAATGTTTTCTTTATTTCTTTCTTAGGAAATACGAGGTATTTCTTCAGTAAATAAAGATTCTTTTCAATTACAGCTTAAATTTCCAAGTCATGTTTTCTGCTAACACAACTGATGCCGAATGCATTAATTTCACTACCAAAGTGAACCCAAATCTAATTTTATAGTTAAAAAAAATAGGAAAGAGGAATATTGAAAGGATGTAAACTGTCAGAGGTAGTTCATTAATAAGTTTTGCATCCATACTTGACTAATCTCCACAACTTTAGTTTTTCAGTAACACAGAAAAGATACTAGTGACAAAACACATTATGTAGAGTAAATATTGTCTTTAAAAGTAATCAAACTTAGGATGTTCAAAAGCACTCATCTGATGCTAAGGGGATATATTGGAATATTATATCCTTCTAGCTACCAAAGTGAGTTATACATATTGTTCCCTATTTAAACACTGTAAGCAAGCTGGTAATGAAAGAGGTGCACTGATCTACAAATGTGTTTAGAAGAGATGTGGCATCTGTAAAGTTAGGCTGTATTTTAGTAGACCAGGTGATATAGTTAGAAAAATCAGTCCAAATTTTGGTTAAATTGTCTTTTCCTAGGTCTGGCAATGTAACAGATAACTTCAAGAATATCAGAATGTGATAATTTCTCTTAGTGTAAAAGTAGATGAATTTGTTATTCCTAGCAATGATTTTCCAAATCTGTTTGTCACTGTCTTATGTATTGCTTTTTGTCTGTTTTACACTCTGATTTCTGAAATATCCACAGTAGTGTTAGGAGATTTATTGATCTGTTTCTTGAAGGATAATTAATGTTCAAACGACCATGAATAATTTTATATTTTTCTCATATTAACTATAAAATTTGCCCTCATGTTAAGTGACATTCACAAATTTCAAGACACTTTGTGGGATTAGAAAGGTTGTACTCTGCTAATTTCTTCCCTAGCATACCTTACATGAGAACTATTTTAATCTGGTTAAAATCTGTCTGAGAATTAGGCCTAAATTTAATCTTTAATGATATAAATTAAAAATGCACTGACATTATTGCATTTTACAATCAAAACATATAATTTCCTTACCTGATAGAGTGAATTTAATTTACAATTGAGCTAGAACTTGGTACATATAGCTTCAATACTTGCATACATTACCTTCCTCATATCATAAAACTGCATTGCAGCATTTCAGGAAATGCTGCCCCAGAGGGTGATAACATAGTCAGTGCTTCTTTGTATCAGATATTCATTTTCTCACTGATTCAGAATGCAACATTTTTAGCATCATTTGCAGGATGACAAAACTGTAGGAGTCTAATAAATGTGGACATACTCACAAAGAGTATTTTTAACTGCAGTTTAGTGTACTGAAGAGACAGCTAACCTGAACAATTGTAATTCATCTCAGAAAAGAATGCAGCAAGCACTCTCTAATCAGATTAGGTATGGTGAAGTTACACAGTTGCAACTTCATTCCCTCCGAATACTAACATAAAACAATAGCCAAGTGTAATACATAGAAGAGTTTGAAAGAACATCCCAAGGAGTTTACAGTCAGTATCAGATGATTAAGACTGAGAGAACAAATCAGTTCACAAGAGTGTAAAAATATTGTCAGACAGTATTCTGAGAAAATTTGTAATACATATACATACATACAGAAGTGCTTCACTCTTTCCTAATCAAGTGACCTCCCACTAAAACACAGAAAATGACAGATAATGCATTTACAGTGAGCTACATGTATCTCACACATTTAGCGGAGAGACATGCAAATCAGAAAAAAGAAACACTGTTGAGAGATATTGTGTTTTACTCTTACCAGAGCATTTCTAGATCATCATCAAAAAGTGGTAAGCACAAAGATTGATGATGATATATTCCTTCTTCTGTACTCAGAAGAGAGATGGCAAAATGTCTGCATTGACATAAAAATACATTCTACAAACTTTCTTTTAGTTTCATAATTTTTGTTTTTCCCTTGTAATTTTTTCTTTCATTTTCTTCCTAGCTCTCTTGTCCTGTTTTACTTAGAGAAAGAAAGGAAGAAAGAAAGAAAGATAGGAAGAATGAAAGAAAGAGAAAGAAAGAAAGAAAGAGAAAGAAAAAAAAATGAAAGAAAAAAAGGAAGAAAGAAAATAGAAGGATGTGGGAAAATATACATAGAAAAATTAAATTTTGTACCTAAAATCGGGGGGAAAATAAAACTTCTAACATTTTGTTGGTATAAAAAGTGGAAAAAAAATCACTGAAGTACTTTGCTTCTTTTTACAATTTTCCCCCTAGAGTGCCAAATTTATTTTTTTACTCACTTGAATGTAGCTTTAAAAGCTGCATTTATACTTACTGATCAATTCCACTGCCTCTTTTTCTATAGATGACAAGGAGAATTTGAAAAGCTAAAGTTTGCCGACTTTTTTCAAATTTATTCATGTCTTTGTTTTGCTTTTTACTTTCTGTTCTCTTCAGTAACAGAGTCAGTAATGTTGTATAGTTCACATACACTTTCAAGCTTGGCTTGGTATCTGTTTCCTCAGATAGCTGTATCCAATGTATATTACCAAATTATTTCCCTTCTTAAATGTTCTTTATTTTCACTTAATATTCTTTCCATCAGAGCTTAATTTGAAAACCTTCTTGACCATGAACCTGTATGTCAAGTATTACACTGCAATGCAGATGTATAGTATCAAAGCAGGCAGGTCCATTTAAGTAGACAAGATATCACTGAATAAAGATAAGTTAGTTCAATGAAACTACAGACCCATAAGCTTCAGGAGAAACCTTACAAGCATGCCTGAGGTCCTAACTACTGCTGGCTGGCTGTAGAAATGATTTTTAAAACATATCAGATTGTTTTGATATGATATGATTGTTTTGATATTCAATGTATAAGGCCTGTCTATATTTAAAGCTATAGAAACTGAGTTTAATTTAGTGGTAAACCATGCAGAGATTTCAGTTGCACTTCTTTTTTCACCACTGACATATCTAAACTGTAATTTTGTCAGGCTAAGTCTGAGACCATTTACTTGAAGGAAGTACATTTTGGATTCATCCAAGACTGACCTGTTTAAATATTTTCTTTGACGAAGGCAAAACGTACATTTTTATTCCACAGATATTTCTTCACTGTATCCCATTTTACTGTGGAGAATGGGACAAGAAAACTGTAGAAAACGAAAGACAAAGAAATGAAGACAAATTTTTTTCTTTCGGTTTGGTTAAGATAGGTATAAATTATTTTCCTCTGCAATATCCATGGAAGTCTGCTCTAAGTATTTGTGATTATATCCTCACTGTGAAACTACTTGTGGTTTTGATATTAAAAAATAGCGATTCATGTTGTATTAATGTCCTCTAGATCCCAGAATCTTTTGTATTGCTCTATGTGTTAAATTGCTCTGTGGTCACACACAAAACCATCTAGAATAACGCAATTACATTTTTTTCCAGTAGATTCTTTTTAACATCCTTTTTTTTTTTCAATTCTGTAAGTTTACCATTATTATTTACATAGAAAGATATGTGAGTAGAATATGAACTCCATCATCCAAATTAATAGAGCAGAAAAGTGGAGTAAGTGTTCCTATTTAGTTTTCTCTGTAATGAATTTTAGGAAAATGTGTTCTCTGTACTTTTCATCTAGTTTGATGAGATTTACAGCTATTGAAACCCTTGCCACTGTGCAAGGGTTAGGCTGATAAAATTGGGAAATGACAAAATGATGCCAACAATCTCAAAATGAAGCTGAACTCACCTCAAGTTAAGAAGGTAAATCCTCACTTCTAAGCCTTCATTAGAGTTTCTTATTTCTTTTCAATGCCACTGGGGAGGTAAGGATCAGACTCTTCTCTGAAGCAGCAAGAGATTGGAAGAGAGGAAATGGTTTCAAGATGTGACAGGGGCAGCTTAGATTAGATATTAGAAAAAAATCTTCATCAAAAGAACTGCCAAGCATTAGAACAGACTTCCCAGAGGAGTGGTTGAATTACTATACTTGGAGTTGTTTAAAAGACCTTTAGACAGAGCAGTTAGGAACTTTAGTGGGGGATATGGCAGTCCTGGGTTAACAGTTGGACTAGGGGATCTGAGAGGTCTTTTCAAAATTAAATTATTCTTATGATTCTATGAATAACTGCCAAAATTTAATGCATATATATTACATCTAACACAGAATTCTCACAATCTTTGGATGTCTATCTGACTAACTGACATTCATTTTTTAGTAGCTAGACCAAATCTTTAATCCAGCAAATCTAAATTGCTATTGCTTAGCTCTACAGATTTGTATCCATGTTGTGTGATTCATATCAAGAATTAAGTGTTCTAATGTTAGTTTCCTTTCTGACACTGAGGTCAGACTTCTGATTTGATACCCACAAACCTGTCAGGCTGAGTTACTGTGATAGTTGAAGGTAAATATTGAAAAGTTTTTTACTTTTTATTACAAACATTGAAAAGACACAGTATTTTATAGTAAAAATATATATTCTATTTCTTGTAGTATTCATGAATTTGCAGTGAATAGCTATGATTTTTCCAGAAAGATCTCAAGACGACATAACTATGCTTCTAATGAAAAATGGTTCTAACAGTGACAAACTTATGATAAAATATAAGACTGATACTGAAATGGTATTTTTCCCCAATACTTTTTGTGTCCATCATGTGCCCAGTGTAGCAGAAAATGCCTGTAACACAGATCTCTGCAAGACATCAGAGGCAGAGACCTGTGACAAGAATTCTTTGTGGTCAGACCTGAGAGGGCAGACATTGTGTCATTCCTGATCCTTCTTTAGTCCTTAGGAGTCCTATCATCTTATTCTTCTCAGTGTCACAAATGTTATAGTTTACCCTCTGTGCACAGAACTACAACAGCTCCGTAGCCATTAAACTCAGAAACCTTTTATTTCTCAAGCTATTTGTTACTACTCTCTGTTAGGAAACCGTGCTTGTACTATGGCAAGTCAAGGAAAAGAAGAGCAGAATAAAAATGCTCGTTACAGATAAAGCAGACCCATTGAAAGCAACGGGCAGGTAAACACAAGCTCAGAAATAGTACACCTCAGAGCTGGGGCCTCGCCACCTCAATGCAAAGCTTGGGGCTGCTCTTAGCAATGGCAATACTGGGGAGTGCAGCTGCAGGCTGCATTAACGAACACACTGCACTCACACCCCAAACCATCATCACCACTGCAAACAAACCCACATGGGGTTACTGAGGTATTCATTTATTTATCCTAGCGAGAGGAGACAGGGCTTTGTTATTAATGATTCTTGTAAAGCATTGTGGGCTTTTTGTTACTGAAAGAGAACTTGGCAATCCCACACATTAGAACTGCAAGCCAGTAGAGTTGCTGTGTTCATATGACTTAGCCTCCTGACTTCAGATTTTTGTCTTTGTGTTTTGTTGTAAATTGATCTAAAGTTGCTATGAATCCTTTTTTATTGAATTAAATGAAACCCATACTAAGCCTTAAGACAGGGTATCAGTCAGGTCCATGTTTGATATAGCTCTGCCCAACATTAATTATATAAGTTTTTCCATTTGAGATTATCACAAAAAATATCTCTATAAATAATCAAAAAGTTTCTTATAAATGAAGGCTTATTAGCTGATATAAACTAGGAGCACTCGAGAATGGATCCCTGACTTGTAATACAGTTTCATTAGTGACTTGATTTTGTTTTCTTCATATGTTTGAGAACAAATTCTCAACCGTTTTTAGCAATCTAACAAAAGATATGCAATTGTACTTGATTTCACAGAAGCTTTTTTTTCCCCTTAATTGGAGAAACAGTGTAGAATACTGATGGGTAATCTGATATGCAGTCCATGTCATATGGTATTCACAGAGCTAAACCATCTAATTCTGAGGCATCTATCTCACAAGAGAAGGAAGTTGTTACAAAAATGTACAAAGAATTTTTCATAATTGATTTACTAATTCTTTTTCAGGCTGAAACTATTGTCAGGAAATAGTGAATGAAATTTTATCTTCCTGAAGTTTTTTTATAAGAGCTTTCTGACATTTTCTACCTAAAGACAATTAAAAATCCATAGGTGGAACAAGTATTAATATTCTTCACCCCCAATGATACCTAACAAAGTAAGATCCTTTGTGAATTTATTTCCAGCTGTTCTCTCAGTTAATTTCATTTGTAGATGGCATATCTTCTGAATCTGACAGTCTGGCACTGCCTCCCTCAAATTCTAAACACCCTGACTGTTCTAAAATGTTTTGCTAAACTCAGGTAGGTAGGAGTTGGTACTGGAGAGGCCAGGAAAACATTCTATACTGAAAACAAAGGCTTCAAATGAAGGAAATCTCCAAATAGGCTATCAGAGCAGGATTTTTTGCCTCCATATTAAAATTTCCTTTCATGTGGTTAGTTTGCATTAAGTGGCTACCTAGGGATATTCTTTACAATTAGTTGACATATTGTTTGGATTCTTGTTGCTACCCTATATGTATAATGATCTGAAATCAGATGAAAGAAGTTTTATCCCCCAATACCTGAGAGACTGCAACCCCCCTCCAAGTTTGCCATTTAAATCCCAACTGCGTTGTTGCCTTTAACTATGTAAGACAGCAAGACAGCACATTTTGTAGATTAAACCAATAAACTAGCAAACATAAAAGAAACAAATCTCATAATTGTGGATTTCAATTAAAGAAAGGAAGATCAAAGCAAACATTCTGCTTGAAATTGCACAGCTGCTATCTATACAAAATGAGAAAAAAAAATCCTTCTCCAGCTAGCCATAATTTTTGGGGTGGGGGAAGGAGGAGGGAGAGCTCAAACTCTGCAGTAGAACAGATTGCTTATGCTTCTCACGTCCCAATCAGTAATACAGAAATATTGAGTAATAAATTCCCTGCCTCTCTTGATCTGAGAAGCTCCCACCATCTGTGAAAGCCAATTTGTAACAGCTTTAGTATAAAGATTCAGTAAACAGAAAATCACAAGCATTGTGCCAAACGGTGCCAACATTTGAAAAAAAAAATAAAGC
This sequence comes from Sitta carolinensis, assembly GCA_032173965.1. Classification (NCBI taxonomy): domain Eukaryota; kingdom Metazoa; phylum Chordata; class Aves; order Passeriformes; family Sittidae; genus Sitta; species Sitta carolinensis. Next base: position 16,811,734 of record JAVUNC010000006.1, on the reverse strand, counting down.
CAAAGCATGAGCAACACCACGACCTTTGTATTACAAAATTATCCAGCGACCAAAACACTTTTGACTGCAGATTTTTTCCCTTCTTTTCCCTGTCAGCAAGGAGTGCTGGAGCCTGCACACAACTCAGCTACATCTGTGGGCTGTGTACATAGGTCTTGTCCTAATGCTGAATTATTATTGATGGCTGGGGCAGTTCTGCTCTGCTGGTGAACCAATAATGTCAAGGCAGTACCTGCAAGATTAATTATAGGAGAGAATGGGCTCTGCTTTCCAGGGACTGAGACTTTAATAGAGACTGAGCATTAGTTTCAGGGGATTCAAGAGACAGCTGAACAAATGCCTCAGACAATGTTATACATGCTAAATCCTGGCACTTACCTCTTAGTAGTACTGAAAGAAAAGTTTCAGCAATTGTGCTTAAACCACAAAAAACAGAGGGCTCTATAAACCAAATGAAAATGAAACAAACCCTTACCAACATTGCTGAAACAGGCTCTATAAACCCATGTGAGCATATTGTCCTCTGCAATTACCAAAGAGAAAAGAGACAGCAGCAAATTACCCTAGCATTAGCAGAAAAGGAAATGGCTTTCTGGTGACTGACAGTGCTCAGGTTTTCAAAATACATATGACATTCTACACATGGAAATATAAGTTGAATCAAAGAGCAAAATATTTTATGCTGTTTCTTTTGCACCACTGCAGTGGAAATTTGTACTCCACAGGGCATGATAGCTATAGAGAACTGAGAATATGCAGTGGATGAAGCTGCAGCCATAGCAACAGCTACATATATTTTCAGGCAATGGCAGGCACACAGTACACAATTTAAGCAATATAACTCCTTCACTGGCTTACAAACAAAAAAGAGAAAAGCAAGGAAAAGTGGAGAAGAGGGTGTCAACTATGGCTTATTACCAAGTAATCATACCTTCCACTTTATCAAGAGCAGGGCTTCCTGCGTTTTTCTTGTGTGATCAGACAGGCAGCTGAGAGCATAACTGTGTCTCTCTTTTACTTAAGCCTTCACATATACTATTCCTTTTCATTGTTTTCATTATCTCCTAGGTGCAAAATTTTTTAGAAACTCCTGGGAATTCTGAGGCCAAATTTTCAATATATTTTCCAGGTAGCCACATCTTGTGTCCTTTAATAGTTGTGTAACACGTTTGACAAAATAATCCCAAAATTAATGAGAGCCACAGGCTGGCATGGCTCAGCACAGCAAAAGATAGGCTTATGAAATTAATCCCAAAAGGGAATGAAATAAGTTCAGACTTCACTGATTTTTCAGTTTCAATTGCTAAGCACTTTACTGCTTTTCTTCAAACTTGAAACACCAGCAGAACTATTAGGCAAGCACACTTGAGGCTGAAAGACCTCCAGTAGAATGACATGTTCAAGTTTTCATCTTCACTTTGTGTGCTTAGCTTCTGGGTGATTTCTTTCACAATGTGCTCCTGAAATCCACTGTCAGTTTCATTGGCCATAGGTACGTGATGGGAGATCCTGAAGAATTTGCACATCTCAGACTATCAGGGAGTTTTGCAAGCCTAAACAGCAGTTTAGAGCTTGGCTAAAGGGACTCAAATCCTGCTCCAAAATGAAACAATGAAGCACCTGGAAGTTTTTTCTCCATGCTGGAAAGAATGACAATTTTTATAATAATGTTTTCAGAACCAAAAGATGTAGTTTCAGCTGGAACACACCTATTTATTTTCTTGGGTTTGTTTAAGATTTGTGTTTTAGTGACTGAGTCCATGACAAAGCTTGGAGATGTTCTAAAACAGACATAACTTCATAAACCTTGCTGTTCAGACAAAGTGGAGAATGCCAGTAAAATTAATTTGTAAAGAATACAATCATTTTGAATAGTAAACCCATTTTCTTCCTTGTAAGTTCAGTTCATTTTTCACCAAGAACAATTTAGTTCATATGAAATTAATAAAAGTACAAAATATAAACCTTCCTGAGTGTAGGAAAGCATGCCCCTTAACAGTGCTCCCAGATGGGGCTTGTGAAGGAGTGAAGCTAAGATAGCTTGTAGCTAAGTATCTGAGCTAAGAAAAAGAGCTTAATTGGTTTGTCCTTGTATCTTTCCATACTAACATTAATGTTAGCTGCACAGATATCACAAAAATAATGCTCAGTTTGCTGTCATATGCCATAAAGAAGCAAAAGATGTTAGAAACCTGACTAATAGTAGAGTACATTACTATGTTGTTACCACCCTGAAGACAATCTCTTGCAAGACTGGGTAGCTAAAATGTCACAATATTCCCAAATATATTTAAATGAAGTATGATAACATGGCTTTACTCCGTCTTTATCCCACAGTGGTTTGTGGAGATGTGAAAAACCATGACAAAACTCTGTTACATGAGAGCATCATTCTATTTGATGTCCTATTTGATCTCGTAGTCAAAAGTTCTTGTGTTTCTCCTTAAACATCAGCTGGTATTTTTTTTACGGATGGCCTGAGCTTTCAGCATGAAAGACATGCTGAACTCAAAAGCCAAGACCTGGATTTTTTTTTTTCTCCCAACCAAAGAAAAGTTTTAAAATAGGGAATAAAAATCTTGAATGTTACAAAAATGTTTAAAAATTTTTAGGTAGTTATCTGAGAGGTATTTTAATAGAAATAAATTTATAGTCATTATAAAGTGAAAGCTTCCAGCAAGAGTGAAAAAAGTTGTCTGAAAGAAGGTGGACTCAAAGAGAAGATGGGTAGGCCAAGTACATTCAGTCCAGAGTAAATCAGAGGTAGGATAGGCTATTTTAAAACAAACAGACCACTTTACAATCAGATTTAAAATTTTCCCCAAATGGCACAGTGTATTACTGAATGCTGTTGGCATGCAAAATCACCTGAACTCAAGAAGAAACAGATTTATGTCAAAACTTCAGAGCAAAGCCTCTAAACATTTATAATATGACTTTTGAAGCTACAGACTTCTTATAACTTACTCTGGTCCAACTCTCATAAGATTGTTTCTGTCCCTCACACTTCAAAACTAGTGGTATGAATGTATCAGACACATCTTTGGTCAGGTGATAGCCATTTGGAAACAGTAGGATAAAGACAGAGTCTAGATACTTTCTCCTGTGTTCTGGAAGGTATTATGCAGGTGTTATGATCCAATCGACTTCAATTTACACTGCAGTGCAATGCATCATGCTAAAAATCATGCCCTGTCTGAGTTTTAATCATTCAAATGTAACCAAATCCCAAAACTGAGTTCAGAAGGTAAGCAGTCTTCAGACAACATAAGCCAAGATGACTTATCAAGACAAGCAGTAAAACAAGGGACAAGGAATTACAAAACAGAATAGTCATTCCTAAATGAGGTAATTCATCAAACTAAGAATTAGTTATTTAATGCAGCGGACACTATCACTCCTCAGAAAAAGCAGCATTCCACACCAGGCTTGAAATACTTTTTAACTGTTTACCACATAGTAGCTGTATCATTTTTACCTCATATTAATGTGGTTGCTTTGATAGAGCACTAATACCAACCCCTATGTTTTTCCTTGAGCTGCTGAAGTCAATTTAAAAGTGATTCAGACTTTTTCTGAAATCTAACTTAGTAATGTACATCAAGTCATTTGAATCAATGATCATAAGAGGCATATTTTCCTATGACAAACTCAATTTCTGGCAAAAGATGTGATAGAAATTTACAGCACAAAAAACCACTAACAGAATAAAATAGCTTTTTATCTCTACCCATTTTCCTCCCCTCAGAGGATAATCAAGAGTCTCAACAACACAAATGCCACATAAACTATGGTGATGTGTCCTGACTTCTCAGTGAATATTCATTGTTTTTATATTAATTAAAAGAACAATTTTTTTTTTGTGAACTTCTAGGAAAAAAAAAAAAAAACAACCTTCATTTGTGTGCAATTTTCTTACAGAAATATTTTTTGTGGCTGAGTGGTTTCACAGCTTTATAACTGTATTTATACAGTTTACCACATGAAAAATGAAGGGAATTCAATTTTTTTTTTTTTATCTATACCTACTGTAGTCAAGTGCCATAACTCAGGGGAAGTTATTCTAGATAGGAAGCTATTAATCAAATAAAAGTTAGAGACCTACCTTTAGTAATGTGTAACTACTGCTCCACAGCCTCTGTTTGTGGCTCTTCATCATGAAGCCCAAGGCCAGAATTTTAGCCCAGATGGCTGCAGGGGATGAAGGGTGACTCTCAAAAGAGCTGGTTGTAACACTACATGACTCTGTGCAGGAAGGGAAGAGACAAGGATAGTTTTTCCTCACCATCTTTTTTTTCCCAATAATGCATATTTTTTTTTTTTTCTGGAAGTCACATACACAACATTGATGGGACTCAGAGAGAGCCAACTAGTAAGGGTGCTCAGGACACCAGGCTGCAACTATCCATTATCAGAATTAGGAACGTGTTCGGTTTCAGTGCTTTGAGCCAGGAAGGGAAATGGTACCTGAAGGAATACTTCTGGCTCTTCTACAAGACTGAATTAATTTTGTCATTATCCTTGGGGTGATAAAATTCAATTTTGCTTACAATACTTAGAAGCTTTGAGCTATCTGTGCTACCACCTCAACAGAAAGGAAGGATAATTGTTTTTGTAGGAATGCCGTCCTGTGACAGAGGCATCCTAGATTCTTCCCCTACCTCTGGGTAGAGCTTCTCATGAAGTCATAAACATTTCAGCATGTTTACAGGTATAGAAATTACTAGTGTCTTAATTTGGATATGCTAAAATCCAGGAAATAAGAAGCAAAACAGAGAATGATAAAACTACAGCAAGAAAATAAGTATTTGATACCATTTGCAGTGAAAATCTATTTGGGATAAACAATCAGAAATTATATTTTATTTCCCTTTAAAATGGAAAAAGGTTTGTGAAAATATGAGACCTTCCTCTTCATTTTCTGATTTAAAAAAAGATACTTTTTTACTGCAGTTTGAGTTAGTCTCATAGAAGTACAGTTGATTGTGAAACTGCCTACTCAAGAATTTTTTTTGCAGTGTCCTATTTCTAGGTCAAATGAGATAGAATTTTATGATTTTATGGAAGGTGCTTCAGTACCTTGGTAGTCTTCTAACTAGATTTTATACAGAAATTCATGATCTGATTTATCTGAGTTCTTTTATCAATTCACAAGCTCTTCTCATTGCAGGTCAGACTGTGACTTCCTCCTCAAAAATTCTTTTTTCTTACATTTCCTTATTTCTGGACCAATGGAAATTAAAATCTTAATAGCTTTTTGTTTTCCTCTTCAAGGTAATCAAAATTTTTGTAGTTAGTGTATCACTGATCACACCAGTTCATCTCCTAAGATTAGTGTGTTTGTTTCATTAATTTTCCTCTTTAGAACAGTCAGTAAGCACAGGGAGTCTGAGATTTTTGCGTAACAAAGGGATTCAGTGCATGATAAAACAGACAATACATCAAATTCAAATACTTAAATTGAAGAAATCAATCATACTACTTCTTAAAAAAAATATGTATCAAACTTATTTTCAATTAAAATGACAAACCTGACAACATCAAGCCCATATGCAAGTAATGAAGTATGACTGCTTTCAGTAGCAGAAGCGAATACACTCTTTTGGTCTTCATGTTGTGTACCTTGGTGTAATCATTAGGGAACAGATTCTTATCTAACATAAACTGCCATAATTACACTAGGAAGTTATGACATCTGAGAATCTACTTTGAATATCATAATCAGTTGCACCTAATTTCAGCTACTCTTGGGTTTTTTTTTTTTCCAATACGAGGATTTTTAGATAACTATCAAATTAAAAAAAAAAATTCTGTTGGAGCTTTACAAAGGCAACCTTTGAAACCTACTATGATGTACAAAGTATAATCTACAAATCATGTCAACAAGGTTTATTTCCTTTCATTTCACACTATAACTCTAGGCATCTGCTATAGCAGATAGAAGCAGCTTTTGATAGCTCACTAAAGCTATCATACCACCAAATGACTTGAAAAAAGGGCTAACAGATTTTGTAAAAACAAAAAGGGAAGAAAGTAATAATAAAAGAGAAACACAAAGCTGGCTTGTGCCAAAACAAAACATGTAGCTAGACCTGCCAGACTGTCTTCAGTAGTGAGGAGATCATGAATGTATGTTGCCCAGTACTCTTAATCTTGTCGTGTGAAGTAGTGCGTAGTGGCAGAGAATGCTAGAACTGATTGTTAATTGGAATGATAAGACTGGTTTATCATCTTCTTACTATCTTTCCAGGACATAAATTCTGTTCTTACTACATATAAACTAGGTGTTTTCAAAAACTCTGCTTATGTAATTGGAAATTATTTTGATTCACCTTAGGAAATGAGATTGTGTTTAATATCTTTTGCTAGATATCTGAATTTGATATACTGTCCATAGTACCTGAATTTCCTCAGTATTTAAAGAACCTAGTTCCACAACACTTACTTATCTAAAGAGAGGATTACCTGAAAGGCACACCTGCATCATATTTATAGTGACTCTTTCAGATCTACTGAAATGTTAACTACAAAATCTATGTGTTTTTAGAGAAATGCTATACTATATGCTTCAGACTATAAAAGATGCTAAGGACAAAAGGGGAAAACAAACCCCAATACGTTAAAATGTTATTGTGAAACAATGGATTAGACCTGGAATTTTCACCCTGCCTAGAAAGAGGGGAGGTGGAAATGGTAAGATGTTTCCTTCCACTGACTCATACCCACATACTTAGTAAAGGCTGAGCTGAACTGACACCGTCTGTCAGGGAGTTTGATTACACTCTAGTTTTACTTCTGCATTCCACCAAGCACCAGGTAAACAGCTTGTTCAGTGTGCTTTGAATTTAAGGATGAGAACTAGATTATGTTTAAGAAACTTTCTCTCCAAACAAGAGTTTACATGAAGAAGAATCATGATTTGCTGTGTCAGAAAAGTTCCAATTGCCAAGGGACTTGCAGACTGCCTTAATGCATCCTGAGCACTAAACTCCATATAAGCAAAAAATACTGCTTTGCAACTAGCACTGACAGATGTGAGAGGACACAGGGTGGTCTGCTTCAGAAGCTCTGCAAACTACAGTTAAAAAGGAAGTAGTTGTAAGCAGCTTGGCTCAAGCATCCTGACATAATTTTTTGTGGAGTGTGGGGATGGAATAATTCTGAAGAGCTGCTCGGTACAGCTGTCACTCCTGTCAGTATTACTTGAGCCACCACTGCGATAACTTGAACTCCCACCACCACTGCATCATTCACTATGCTGTTTGATCCCAGGAAACCCTGACGCTGTGCTGTGACTTCAAAGTTGCTGCCTTAGCAGCATGTGTGGAAAGTTATCATCTACTGTAACTAACAAAAAAGTACTGAAAAAATATTAACCCTTCTGTAACAGACCAAGTTTCTATTTCTTAGAAATACATTCTGCATCAATGTACTTTTAAGTTCCTAAATCAACCCAATATAAACTTAGGTCCTAGTTTCCGTCTCTGTGAGGCTGGATTTTCAGTTTGTTGTTCATTATTGGGGGTGCAGTTTTTGGCATAATACTTAATGGTCTATTTCTGGAGCTTTCAAGCTAGTACTCCCTGTCCATACATTAACTACAAGATGCAAGACTAATGTAACCAATGCCTAAACCCTAGTTATCTCTCTGAAACACCTTCTCATTAAGAATTCAATAATAGAAAGTATTTCTTGAAATGGACCCTTTAAAAAAAAACAAAACCAAAACAAAACACAACACACAAAAACCCCACTGCTCAAACCCACAAAATAACAAAGAAATAAAACACTATGTACACACGAAGTACGTACTAAAACATATGTAACCCTCCTGCCTCATGTAACAGAGGCTTAGGGTTGAGGTCAATGTCATGACTTCTCTTAGGGGCACTGGAAAATTGCAGCCCTGATTATTGCTCTGTAATATGATAGGCAAATATGGCTATATACTGGAATATCTCATCATGTACTGGACATGCTCTTTCATGTTGGACATGTAATAATGATATGTTCATACGCAAAAACTGCATTATCCTCTAGAGGCAGACACTGATCTCTGTGGTGGCCAGTGACAGGACCCAGGGGAATGGCCTGAAGCTGTTTCAAGGGAGGTTTAGATTGGATACTAAAAAACAGAGCAGGCTCCTCTGAGAAGTGGTCACAGAACCGAGCCTAACAGAGTTCAAGAAGAATCTTGAAAAAACTCTTGGGCACATGATGTGACTCTTGGGGTGTCCTGTGCAGGGCCAGGAGTTGGACTTGATGATCTTTACAAATCCTTTCCAGCTCAGCATATTCTGTGATTCAACAATACCTACTCAGACAGAAGTATTTAATTACTGATTCTTGATTAATTGCTATTCTTAAAGCAATTATATTTATGAATTTGTTTTAGTGTTAGGGCTTTAATAAAAAATGCAGATATAATACATAAGATTTTTTTTCCTTAATATTGAAGGGCAAGTTACTTTTTTTAAAAAAATAAAAAGAACAGCACCCCAATTAATTTAATTTTATTTGATCTCAGAGATTTTAATGCTGTCCTAAGGCAAAATCTAAGAACCTTGTTAAAATAAAATGTCAGAATATTTTAAAACATACTGTGAGGTGTAGATACTTTAGAAGCCCCTAGAAATGGTCAAACTAAGAGCCAAGGAGGAAGTTTGATTTGATGATTTTTAGACCCGAGTCTGTGTTTCTATATAACTTCAAAGTGTTCTTCTGCAGTTCAAAATAAAAACAGCCTATGATACTTTGGGATTTAGTATTAACACAAAATCAGAAACATTCCATCATTATTTAGTGAAGAAGAGGAGTCAATTCTATTGTTCTTATGGATTTAGCAGTCTCTAAGGTATTTCAGGGATACAAAACCCTGTCAATATATGTTAACTTATTCAAAGACTACTGAGCCAAAAAGACTTAAAAGGTTCCATTTCCCTTCATTTTCATATAGAAAGGGTGTGAAAACAATAATGTTCTCCCTCAGACTGGCTGGATAATCAGTTACTATTTAGTCCTTAAGATGTTCACAGATAAGGAGTTCAAGGCTTCAATAATACATGGAGATCAGTTAGGAAAATTGCACATGAGAAGTCACAGTCCTTCCCAAAGTTATGCACATAGCACAAAGTCCTCCTACAGTGATCTCCTGCAGCTAAGCTGGCAAGAGTCAGCAAGGGACAGGTACTTTAGTCTCCCTTATTTTCCTGTGCTGCCATTCCAGACCAAAATAAAATAAAAAAAGTAAATAAAAAATAAATTAAAAAAGAAAAAAAAAAAATAAAAAAAAAAAAAAAAATAAAAAAAAAATTCCAAAAATGTGAGAGGGAGAGAAGATATTTCATCTTTCTTTTCCAAGAGTTACGGCCTGGCCCTGGAATTAGTATAATTCCCTAAAAATATGCAGAACTCAGATGAACTATTTATCTTATCATATGTGATCTAGGTACCCTCTAATCTTTGAGTTTCCTTTACTCTAAAACTTTCAGAGCCTAAGCCGTTATTAGGGACCACACTAAAACTGATGAGCTCTTCTCTTCTTTCCTCAGCTGAATCCTGACTTTTCTCTCAAGACAGGAAGATTAAATTGAAACACCATGTAGTCTGCTTGAGAAGATGAAGCCATTTTGGCATGGTGCTTTCAGATCAAATTGCTGAAGTACTAAATTTAAAAGTAATTAAAGAATGAACTTAGAATATAATTTATGTTGAATTGCACTTTCATAAACTCAGGTTTTACATATGCTGTTGGAAAATTAAAAAGGTTATCATATGAAGTTTCTTGAGAGCTGTAAATTGTTTTCATGATCAGGTAAGGAGAAAGAAATCTGATGACTCAATTGCATTTCAAAATACACATCAAAGAAAAATGAGATCAAAACCTGAGTTAAACAGAACAATAATCCTGAAAGGTAAGCTTTAGACAGATATTTTTATTTCCCCATGTAAAAAATGTCCACCAGTGTCCTTTGTCTGACTCTTTTGTGGTCTATTCTGTTACATTTAATCTCTTTTTCTTACTTTTAGTTTTATCAGTTGAAATTCCCTTTTAGAACAGCATAGCATACTTCACAAGAAGGAAGCTTAGAAAAGATGAGTTCATCTTTTTCTTAGGATGGTAGCTCAATGCCTTCTTGTTAAGCACCAGGAAGCCGTTCCCATCTAGCCAGGTAAATCAGACTTGAGATCTTTTCTAGAAGATTCTAAAGAGCAGCACTATCCTCTTGTTGAGTTTTGATTTATTGCAAAAAAGTATATCTACTGCCTTAGGGTGATGGCCAAGTGGACAGACACAGGTCAGAAAGCAATGTCTTGATCCACCCTAAGGACAGCTATCTATCCAGCAGTGTAGATGCAAAAAAATTAATCAGAATGCATACAGAAAGCTGAGCCATTTAGAACTGTAACTACTATTCTGTCTATGACACTTGCACGCAGTAGAAAACAAAAATGATCTAATAATATTCTGCATTTTCAATGCCTTAAATATCTTAAAATGACTTCATAGTTAAAGGACTGTGAATAAACTTCCACATCTACTCTGAATGATTATGGAGTATGACGACCCTTAAATAAAATAAAGACTCCAGCTTCTGCTTTCCTTATACTTAAATCTCTTAATCTTTAATATAAATATCTTTTCCACTAAAACCACACATAGAAGCACTGCATCAGCAGTTGTCAGGGGAAATTGTAGTACCCAGCAAGCCAAACAAGCCATTCACTGAAGGGCAAGCCAATGTATTGAGCTCTGAGATTTTAACAGTGTTAAATTTAGCAGAGCATTGCCAGAAGTGTGCCTGTATACTTTTGTTGGATGATACTACAAGTCCCAGTATGTAAAAAGCTGACAAAGGGAGAAAAGATGAAAGCAAAAAGCTAGGATGTAACTAATGATAATAAAACTCTTGGCAAGTGAAATTACTGAGAGTCTCATATCAAAAGCAACTTTGACAATAATGGGATTTCAGAGTCCATAAAATTAGTCATGATTTAAAGATAAAAACATCAACAATTTGCATAAAAGCTTTCCTTTAAAGATTTAGCACTTTGTACCAAATGAAGAAAAAAAGTACTACCATAACAGCAACACTTTAATATAGGTATCCATTATCTAATGCTTATATAATGGAAGCTAAATTGAGCTCATTATTATCAGTGCTATTATGCTGAATACTAAATGAACTCATCATAGAAACACACTTGCTTAAAAAACTATTACCACAACATCAGTGACAAGGAAAAAAAAGTGCATGCAAACTTCCTGAAATGACTAATTTGATTTCAGTGTTAACTTCTAATTCATTATTAATCAATAGTTCATTATACTTTAGAATAGCGTTTAGTTTATTTGTGGTTTATTTGTATACATTTAATTCCTGTAATCTTTTACTATATTGCACTTTATTCCCAAGTAAACAATGCTGGTTGGTCTGATACAGATTTACAGTAAATGCAAGTATGATATGTTTCTGTGTAATTCAAATTTGTTCTGTTTTCCAAAACCAGGAGAGGTACAAAAGGAGAGATGTAATTCAATGTAAAAAATAAAATAAAGCTATGAAAAAAGGTGGAAAATTTTACATTTTTAAATGGCTTACATAAGTTTATTGTTGAAAGATATACAAATATGGTAGAATAGTAGAAGTTATAATGTAACAGAATCATATATATGAAACAATAGGGGTTTTTGAGTTTGCAAGTCTTGGGGTTTTTTTTTGTTTTTTGGTATCAAAATAAAATGCAACATTTTCAGGATGGAACATTAATATTCCTTCTGTCAGAACTGGATAAACTATGACTTCTATTAAAAGTGGTATTTCAGAGTAATTTCAGAACTCCAATGATTTTCTGGTAATAGAGTTTATGAGCAACAGAAAAAAGGAAGTTATAATTCCTGGAAAGCAGAAGTCCTCTTATCTTCATGACCATTTTAGCACTAACAGAAGTTACTAAAAAGCCCCTTTCATCCAGTGTTTCACAAAAAAAGAAGAAAAAAGGCTGTAATTTTATTTACTTTCCTTTAATATTTTCATTTATATTCGCATTACAAATTCAGCTATTTGTCTAAAAAATCACATTGTGTAAAACTAAAATGAAAATTAAAAGTGAATTGAAAAATACTTTCAAAGATAATTTCAAAATATTGAAGTAATTTTTCTAAAATTAGCTTTGTAATAAATATTTTGGAAACAAAATTTAAAACTAGTTCTTCTGCCATAAATATGTTTGGTATGATATAATCTTTCTCTGATGATATCCTATTTACAGAGGATGTACACTAATCATTTTGCTACCTTGTAATACTGAATGAATTCAGGAAATCTTTAAAAAGGCTGAAGCTGGCTGCCAAAGGAAACTAAAGAAATAATTCTGAGGAAATTTTATTTCCCTGTTATTACATGGTATAGTGTCATTAAGTCATAGGTTGATGCACACAATACCATTCCATCCTTGTGTTGAAGGCTTGAGCTATTCTCAAAAGGAAATGAGCTGAAAAAAGAGTTACTGTGTTATATTACAGATAAAGATTTTGAAGAAATTTCTTCATAAGTTTTTCAAATTTCAGAATCATCTTTCTTTTTGAGCAGTGGTCCTCTGTTGTGGGATGATTATACAAATCCTCTTATATAATGTTATTCTTTACAGTGGCACAGGCTTAATTTTCATATGCACATGGACAGACATTCCAAAACCTTAAACTAAAGAGCTTATAGTTTAATGGAAAACTTGGTAAAAGATCTTCTCAGGTAAACTTGAAAACCATTTTAAATATTCAAATATTTCTCTTAGTGATACAAACAAAAAACTCAGAAGCATGCTGACCAGCCCGAGATGACATATTTTATTTCATCCTCTGTTTACTTTATGTTTTCTTAACATTTTTTTTCTGAGAGGAAATATTCAACATAAAGTCTTTCTGAAACAAAAGCAAAAAAACCCCCAAAAAAATATAAAGGAAATATTTTGAAGGTTTTAAAATGTGAATGGCTTCAAAATATGAAAAATTAAAATTCATCAAAAAATAAGGACTGCCAATGTGTAAAGTCAAAAGATTGAATTGGCTAAAGTAGTGATTGTCTTATTTACACATTTCTAAAGGCAAAATAGGCAAAATAGCGTTATTTTTTTTTGTGAAGAGATTTGGATCCTTTCTTTTCTCTTCCCACTTGTTAGAGTAACAATGGAGGGACTGGCACCATTACCAAAAGAGGTAAGAGGTTATATTTTGTGAGTTTTGGTTTCTTGCCTCTTAACCAAAAAAATAAAACCTTCTTTTAAAATCAAAGCATAAAGTCATAGTTACAATGCACTAGTCATCATTGTTAAATCTTTCCTTCATTTTTTGCACTAGAACAAGGAAGACTGGCCAAACTTTCAGCATTTTCATGTCATTTTTGAAGGTCCTATTCCAGTAGTTAGCCAATATGTCAAGTACAAATTACATCAACATTTTTAATGGAGGATGATATTTCATTGTGGTTACTAATGGCTGGAATGGCTGAGACATTACTGAAGCACATTTTGAACCATTGTTTTGCCAGTCAAAAGATCCTCTAACAACAGCTATATGTATGTGTAGGAAAGAGTTACAGTATAAAACAGGTTGAAAGAATAGTGTCATGTATCCAGATATTTTGTTAAATGATCCCGATTTGGCAGCCAAGATACACAGTTAAAAGCATAAAAGGTTATCGGATTGGGCCTATTGATCCAGCCTTTCCAGGTCCCTCTGCAGAGCCCTCTTAGGTGACAAGGAATTTCCAGTACTTGATCTTAAACTGAACTCCATTTTTCTTAACTTGTCCAAAGAGTACAGTCAAAAAGCTAGTAAATGAGAGACAGAGATAAACCCTTCCTGATGAGTGTTTCATCAATATAAGAAAGCTATTAAGTTGTTAGACAGTGTTCAAAGGAGGGCAGTGAAGATGGTGAAGAGACTTGAAGGAAAACTGTAAGTAAAGCAGCAGAGATCACCTGGTGTGCTCAGCCTGGAGGAGACAGAGGGCAGACCTCACTGCAGTCAGAGCCTCCTGTGAGGGGAAGAGCAGGGGCAGCACTGATCTCTGCTCTGTGGTGACAGGCACTGGACCCCAGGGAATGGCCTCGAGCTGTTCCAGGGGAGGGGTAGGCTGGATATCAGGAAAAGGTTCTTCACCCAGAGCGTGGTTGGGCTCTGGAACAGGCTCCCAAGGGAACAGGTCAGCACCAGCCTGACAGGGTTCAAGAAGCATTTGGACAATGGTGTGGCTCTTGGGGGTGCTTTGCTTGTGCAAAGTCAGGAGCTGGACTCTATGATCCTTGTGGTTGTCTTCCAACTCAGCATATTCTGTGATTCTGTGATCATATTTATTTTACATGCCTTTAATAGATGAAGATAACTTGCTATTTAAAGGTATTTCTATTTCATCAGACCACTAGTTGACTTAATTTTTCAGTTTCTGATCAGATAAATCCCATCTTTTAATACATCCAAGATATATTATTTTCAGATATTTTAATTGATAAATTAATTTTCCTGAATATGAGTTTTTATATACTCACTCAAACCTATGACCACTGCAATCTATAAGTGTTGTGATTAAAGTCATTATAGTAACTTCCATGCCCTACATCTTGTTAGGATTATCATTGTTCACACGTTGATCTTTTTCATCATCCCATGTTCTTTATAGCAACAACTGTCCAAAAACAACCTCACATTTTTTGTAATATTAAAGCAACCACCAGATGGAGACCTTACAACTGCATAAATAAAACACAAACCAATTTGAATGTGAATTGATATGGTTTAGCTTATATTTAGTGTTTGGGGTTTTTTTAATAGAACAAAAAACAGGGCCTTAACTGTGCACAAACTCTCTCCATGTATATTAATTGGCTGCAGGCTTTAATAGAGTCTATTCTTTATAGTGAATTCTTAAAGAATATTATTAGAGTGAATTCCTTATATTCTTCACTTTTCCTTGCTCCACTGCAATATATTGCAGTTCTTTACTTATTATTAAATCTCTAAAAACTGAAACACAAAACTCTATCATGGGGACTCCCACAGATTATGCAGCGCTACATATTTCAATGAAATTATGGTCAGCATGTCATTGCTTCCCATTTTGTATAGCAGCAAAACCTTTTTAAAGACTTTTCGGTTTGCATAGCCAGGCTCACAAATTGATCTGTCTGTCAAACTGATGCAGGTGCCAGACTGATGTGAGTGCCAGACACATACTAAGAGCCTTTTCCAAAGTCTGAAGCCTCAGCTGGTAGGCTTTCTACTGCTTAGACTGAGCTTTGGGCCAATCCCCTTTTTTCTCCTTCAGTCTCTGCTGATATATATCTAGGACAGATCTGATGTAGAAAGCAATTTCCTGTTAAAACTATGTCCACAGAATATACTATCGTCTGTCAATTTAAAATGGCTAAGTCAGGTATTTAAAAATAATTTTTGGCAATATACTTTCACCCTGACAAGCAGTGTTGGATTGCTCAATATTTGATCATGTTAGTTTAAAAGAATAAAATGAGTAGAAGTTGGCAGGCCAGACAGACCAACTATGATATCAAGAAGAGAGTAGAACAAATTCTAAACAATCAATTTTTAAAAACCTAGAGGAAAACAAGTGATGAGAAATACCAACATTGATTTGCCAAAAAGAAATCAGGTTAAACCACCAAATTTCCTTTCCTGAAAGGGTGACCTCTCTAGATGATGCAGAGGACAATAGCTGTGGCATATTTTCATGCTGGAATGAAAAGATCCATTTAGCATTTATGCAAACAAATGTAAGGATGAAATTACCATGTAAGTACAAAACCTGTTAAAAATTATACTCGGGGATTAATTAGAATGAGTTCACGGTCTGACCAGATAGTCTGTGTTAAATCTGTGTTGAAGTGTGTCGACACTTCACTAGCTTGTATGATGAAAGAAAACATAATTACCTCAGTTGGTTAGAGCATGATGCTGCTAACTCCAAGGCTGTGGATTCAGCGTGGGCCACTCACCTAAGAGCTGAACTTGATGATCCTTGTGGGTCCCTTCACACTCAGACTTTTCAGTGGTCCACAGCATTCTGTGAAAAGTTCAAATGGACTACAGACACTCAGGCTAGGAGAGCTGATACATTATTGAGAAGAGGACAGGAATTCAGAGTAATGTTGGTAGATCAAAGAAATCATATAAAATCAGGAAAATGGAGTTCAGTTAGAAAATAACAAAATATTTCTCTTAGAAAAGGGAAAGCAGATGCATATAAGTTGCATGTAAGATGGGAAACAAGTAGCTGGAAATGGGAAATAATTCTGGAAGGATAAATTATTTGTGCATAGCAATTAGGGAGGTTCACCCATTTTGGGGCAATGGAACTGATACATAAAAATCATTATTCTACTTTATTTGACATAAGGTTTCCAGAGTTTCAACCAGTTTTGACAATAATGCTTTTGGGTACAGAATAATTGGGGTCAGTCCTGAGGAAAATAATAAGGAGGACAAGCTTTATAAAATATGACTGACAGAAAGGTTGAAAGGACTGATATTTTTGGGTTGCAGAAGGCTTCAGAAATATAAAAGTTCTTCAGTATCAAATAAAAAGTTTCTGTAAAGACAGTAGTACTTTCCATGTTACCGGATAGGGCAAGAAACAATGATCTTAGTTTACAGAAAGATTTTCTTACTCTAAGGATAGTTAAATATGCCAACTAATTAATGAGAAGTCTTGTAAAACCCTTTTTTGGAAGTATATAAAACAAATTCAATAAACCTATCAGGCAGAGGTTATTCAAAGAAGCCTTAAGAGGAAAAAGAATGGATGGGTTTTTTTACAAACTTTTGAAAAAGCTTAAGTTAAATAGCTATTTCTACCACTATGTTCATCAGAGGTAAAATCCTTAAAGAAGATCATCCATCACTCCTCTTCAAATGGTTCCATTCCCTATTATTCTTAATGAAATTCAGTTAAGGTGCAGTGCTCTCTTTCAAAATTCTGATTGTTTCCAGAGAGAAAAGGTAGTGGACATCTTTCTTAAGAACAAATTGAAAACAATGGGGGGCAGATAACTATTTCAGCATAATCACCTAGAAGTTAGCAAGCTGTGAAAGAAGACAGTACTGTGTGGAATATTTTGCAGTATTCATCAGTCCTGTGAAAGAACAAACTTCAGGAATGAGACTATGAGAAGAAAAATTCTTTTATCCTATGGTGACATGAAGACAGGTTGTACCAAAGAATTCTACTGAAGAATTTCAACCATGGGGCATGGAAATATTTACACTTCTTTCACTCTAATTGAAGATGGAGTAGTATATGCTAAGCCCAAGCAATATGTGTCAAATTTTTTAAACTCATCCATGGAAGCTTATTTTCAAATTTTCAGAAAGAAATGAAGAATATAGCCTTGTTACAAGAGAAGATAATTAAATTTGCTTTGCACTTAAAGCTTTTTACCCTGGAACTGCAAGCAGTACTGCCACAGCAAGTGTTTAGATCGCAGGATCTGTAATGGAGGAAAAAATGTTTTCTGATTGTACCTTCCAATGAAGCCAAGATGAAAAAAAAGATTCCAGAATAATGAAAAAAATGTCAAGAATATGTAAAAATAAAAAGGGTATAGGTAACAATTTTATATTTTCATACTGTGCCACACTGTAGGAGAGAGACTTGCCCAGTCTTGGCATTTTTAATTCATAGCACTTTCTTCAAGCTCATTTTGTGATAAAAAAGAGTGAAAACACTATAATGCTGCTTAGGTCTTAACTGAAGCATTTACTTCATTATGAATCATGTTGTATCAAACTGGCAAACCTGATATAGAATGAAGATTACAGAGTCAGCAATGCAGTGGAATATCTTTCACGTACCCTTACTGTCCTTCAACAGTATGGACACATCTTGATCATGTCCAAGGGAAGCCACTTTAGACCAGGCAGACCTATTTCCTCCTGAGAAATTACAGTCTATTTTTGCTATAATTTTTAATACATTTATTATTAAAGTAAAAATAATCATAGATTTTATAAACCCATAAAATTGTTGAACATTGAAATCACAGACATAACTTTGATTTTTTTAACTTCCTACGTTCCTAGTTAGGGGCACAAGAGAAGTGTCATCTTATAACTCCAGCCAGCAACCAAGTTCTGGACAGCCACTAGCTCACTCCCCCACCAAAAGGACTGGGGAGAGAACTGTAAGTTTGAGATAAAAACAGTTTAATAGGGAAAGTAAAAGACAAACACACAAGCAAAGCAAAACAAAGAATTCATTCAATACTTCCCACAGGCAGGCAGGTGTTCAGTCATCTCCAGTACAACAGGGTTCCATCATGGATAATGGTTTTCTTGGAAAAGAAAATCCCATAATTCCAAACATCCCTCCACTTCTTCCTTCTCTCCACTTTATGCACTTAGCATAATGTCATATAATCTGGAATATTCTTTTGGTCATTTGGGGTCACCTTTCCTGGTTGTGTCTCCTCCCAACCTCCCATTCACCCCCAAATTCCTCACCACCTCGTACTCTCTGGCAGTACGAGAAGCAGAAAAGGCCTTGGATCTGTGAAGGCTCTGCTCAGCAATAACAAAAATATCTCTATTATATCACTGTGTTCATTGCAACTCCAACACCCAACCCCATGCTAGTCACTGTGAAGAAAATTACCTCTATCCCAGCCAAAAGTAGTGCAGGTAGATATCAATGGAAGAATTTAAAAGCTACGGGCTGAAAATTTCATATGACTTTGAAAAAAGATTTACACTGTGTAAATGTCCTGTTGCATATGTTTTGGTTTTGAAACATTCAGCACTTACTAATTTCTCATTATTTATGTTACACTCATTTAGCTGGTAATTTTCACTTTTGACTAATAAGTACAAGACTTGAAAGGGTCTCTGCAATTTTGTAAGAAGATTTTTTTTTTCATTTTACCCTCTGCAGCAGTATTATGGAAAGAGACTGAGGCTTCCAGCCCTTCCCAAACCAATGATCCCAGAGGAATTTGTGAATTTGAAGGTAAACTTTCTGTTTGTTAGAGAGAAGGATATCAAATCTTTAAACTGTTGAGAGATTTCCCTCCATGCATTGATTAACACTAAATCTTTTTAGATCTATTTCTGCTTCACTGTTCCCCTGCCATTTGAATTGCTGGCCCAGAAACATTTAATTCAAACAGAATTCAATTGAGAACTGTATTATAAATAATATCCTCACCATACAGAACAGTGAGAATTATACAGGTAATATTTTAACCAAACTAGAAGAGCTCTGGCTGTGCACTAACTCCTATTTTGTGCTGTAGCCTTAACATTGGGGATGATAGTTAGGATGCAGCTGAAAGGAATGGAATCTGGAACTTCAAGAAAAAGTTTGCTATCTAGTTTGATCATTGCTACCACATACTTTTGAAGAATATTTGTAGCAAAAAATACAAACTTCCTAATTTGAAGACAAGTTTAAATTTTCTTACTATTTTTCTTTCCTGCAACTATAAAATGAAATTTTTGATTCCAGTGGATTTTTCACTTGCCCAATTAAGGGCATTTTGTGAGGAAAGAGAAATATCTCATGCACTGTATAATAAAAAGGAAAGAGGATTAAGTAGTTCTCTTTGATAAACTCTTAGGCCAAGCTATACTTCTAATCTGGTCACCTAGAGACATTTCAGAGCTGTGTGAAGCATTTCTCTTTCTGAAAGTAGATGATTTTTCTGACAGGCAGATAATACAAAACTTGATTATGTTATAAGAGAAGGGAAGCTTGAATTGACTTGCTCAGCACATATATATTGTCCAATATAGTCAGAATCTAGTTATAAAAACATGGTAAGAATTATCACATTGATAATTTGAAAAAACAAGCACATATTTTAAAAAGTCTAGAGCTTCTCCGTAGTTGCTCTAATTTTAGTTTGGGTAATTTCAGTTTTTCAAATTATGATTATTGCCTTTAAATTTTTGTAATGTATTTTGAATACTGATAATTTTAATTTGACACATATGGACAGCTTGAGAATCCTCTGATGATACTGAGATTTCAGTATCTCACTGAATTATATTGCCCCCCTCCACCTAAGGTTTCCAGCATTTAAAAAAATTAGGCTACAAAGGTAATCCTATTATTATTATGATATACAATTAAACTCTGATGTTACTTAAACTGCATTGCATATTTTTCTACATTTCGTATAAACCAAATTATTTTTACTCATTAACTACTATTTAATTTTTTTAAATTCTATGAAAAGGATACAATTTATTGAATAAGGTGTAATACTTTTAAAAAAAATCAGAAAGTCCAGCCCTCAATTTTCCAGTGAAGTATTATTGCTCTCCTTGTCTAGATGCCTTTGTAATATCCATACAACACTGCTTCAAAACTGCCCTTTAGAATGACTAGCATAAATGTAATTTTGTATAAGTCATAGTCTTAAAATAGACAGGATTGCAAGATGGGTTCAAAATGAGCAAATATCACAAATCCAATGCCTGGATTCTCCTGGCTATGCTGTTTAGTACTGATTCCAGATAGTCCATACTTTATACCAAACACCTTCAATTGAGAAATTTTTCAGTTGATTTGACTATACTCTTGTTGCTCAAGTTGAATGAAGCCTGTGGTCCAGGGAAAGTCCACTTAAATAACTTAAACTTTTCCATTAAAAAAATATTTTGTGTTAAAAAATATGTATTGAGGTTAAAAGTGGACATGAGCATGAATAAAAAAAAAAAAAAAATTCCATTTACAAAACCCAAAACAGGATTTCACACTTATACAAGGTACTAAGAATCTGCCCTAAGTGACACTACCTATCAACAGCTGGGTGATGCAGGTGTGAAATAGTCTCAATTTACTGTTCACATAAACTCTTCCTCAATCTCATTCCCAGATAATGGAAATGAACCTAAATTTTGTTAGTGTGAGCATGAGAAGATATTTCTGTACCATAATTCTTCCTATAGTTAAGTTGTTGGTTCAGATTATGTGCCACCTTCCATGCCATGTTTTTACCTTTTCTACCTGTTGAAAACAAACTACCCATCCTTGAAGAAAACAAATCTCTCAAGCCTACAGGGATAGCAACATCTGCTACTATAAAACAAGTTTTTCCAAGAACTAACACTTGAAAAACCTGCAAATTGTTATTCCTAGCAAGAAAAAAAAAAAATCCTTATAATATGCAGCACTCTGTATAAGAAATGTCATTAATTACAATTTCCAGTATTAAACCAAATGAGTCTGATAGTGCCCCACTTAATCTGTTACTCATGAAATTAGAACTCTTGTAGCAGAAGCCTTACCCATGATATACTGAGGTTCTGCTATTGTATAGAGAATGAGAAATCTCTAGTGTTTTTGATACCATTCAACACCTAATTCATATGAAACTGAAAGGTCATAAGCTCCCAGCTTCTCATGAGCACAGTGAAGTACATAAGATGGGCTCATTTTTATCAGGTACAGAAGTGAGTTTACCCCTGAAATATTTAACATTTATGGCTTCCACGTGGTTTTGTTCCAAGTTTGGGTATTATAAACCTATTATTTTGAAATAACTTCTTTACAAGTCAACTTTATTTTATTTCTTAACTTTACATTTATGCAGACTTGAAGAACAACTAGCTAGTATTTCAGTGAATAAAATACTTCATAACCACGACATTCTGTTTTGAATGTAACAGTAGTTTTTATTTTCACAGTTTCCACTATAACTAACCTTTGTTGCCAATAGTCAGGCTAACTGTATAAAGAGCAATATTGCATCATTTGATGTCATGAAAATGAGCTCTTTTCTGTCTAAAAGTAAGTGAAAGTTCTATAATTTAAGATGAATTTATGAACTATTAAATAAAGTATGAAGGGGATGTCTCCCAAAAATATATGAAAAGACAAAAATATAGGATAGTTTGTAAATCATGTGTTTCTGACTAAATAATTGAAAATAACTGAGATAGTGCTTGAAAGCCATAAAGTATGAAGGTGAAAAATTCAAGGTGTCCATGACAATACTAAATCCAACAAATGAGATAATAAGAATTTAGTAGAAAGATCCACAGAATTTCTTGAGTAGATATGATTATCTTTAAATATCTTTATAGTTTAAACATCTTTAATAGTTTCCTCTATTATAGCTTTTTATGCAGTGCTTTAATATAGTGACAGATGTTGATGAAGTAACCAACTTGCATAATTAAAGAACTATGCAAAGCATGAAATTATTAATGCATTCTGTAAACAAACAGATCCTGTGAGAGTGACAAGTAGTCATTGACTTATGCAGATTTGAATAATTCTCTACTGAGGAGGAAGCTGTACCAAGGATCCCAAGAGAAAGAAGTTGTACCAAGGTAGATATCAGAAATAATTACTTTTATCTAAATTTCTGGAATTTTCAAGGTAGAGTTGAGAAAGTTTTCTTGAACTGAAGCAATCAAATAAATCTGTGCCTTAGAAGTACTAAACCTTCAAGAAAATACAGAAATTTTTGCAAGCAGAACAGAATGGGAACGTGAAAGTCCTAAATTTGCTACTCTTGTGTTTTTACTGTTACTTTAACATCATGGAGATGGTTAATACAATGAGGCAAGATTCAATGTTTTGCTGTTTTACCTGTCTATGTGAGGGATCCAGAGAAGGGTTTAGTAAATCCTTGATACCATGTTTTTTTGTTGGTATTCAGTCATAATTTTAGTTTAATGGTTGGACTTGATGATCTTAGAAGATTTTTTGACACAAACTATGGAGATGTAATTATTTCTGTTAAACTTGTTTTATTTTTCAGTTATTTGTAAGATTGATATGTCTAAAGAACAGAAGTGAATGTTCTTGGTCCACACGCTCATTTTTGCTACTTAAATTTTCGAGAAATATTTGTAAAGAAAAAATGCTCAAATTCTTTCTCTGCAAAGATATTAAGGCTTCCCATAACTTGCTTTCTGAGAAGTCATAAACATTTCACTCTATCATCACCCAATTAATGTTTATTCCTTTCGGTTATGTATCTTTATGTACTCTAACATTGCAATTACAGTTTCCTATCACAGAAATACAAAATATTCCAATGTATAAATAATGGTCTCCCTTGGTTGCCTGGTTTAAAAAATTTTAAATTAAATCTTTTTAATTAAAAAAAAAATCATTAAAATGCTGTACAAAACCATCAAACTTATGACTTCTTCAATCATCCCCTTAAGGATATCCACTGAGTATAGAACAAGCTTAAAAAAAACTAAGAATAAAATTTTGTGATTTTAAGAATATCCATCTTTTCCTGAAGGTGAAGGTGTTCTTCAGCTTAAGTGCATTTGCATATTCTTACCCTGTCATTTTTCCTTCTTATACACCTACAAATCATTGATGCATCAGCATCTGAGAGGCCAGTCACTCTTACTTTCAGGTCTATGTTGAGCAAATGTCAGTGGGTGACAACACAAGTTTTACTGGTGCCATAATCTAGTTGAGCAGTACTGTATATTGCTGAAATTCCAATAGCCTCTGTAGTGGGCACTTTATCATTCTGACACTCTTTTCCTCCAACATATGGGGACCTGTAGTGGTATGTCAATCTATTTTTCACTTTAAGCCACTAAACTACTGATCAGTAAAAACCTGACCCAAATATTTAATATCCAATAAGAATTAATGAACCAAGTGAGTCATACACTAACTACGTTGCTTGTTGGGACAGACATTTTAGCAGTTGCAGAGTTCACATGAAATCATCCAAACAACAATGTTTTCCCAATGAAAATACTTGGGTGAGACTTTTCCATGGGAAAAGCTGTAGTGTACATCTGCATGTTGATATGTCTACATACACATATACATTCTGCTTAAAAAGGCATCTTCTGAAGCTCTAGAAATAGTATGGCTCTGAAATATCTTCTGTTGTTGATGAAGTCATATGATATGTTAAGAGAAATGAAGTAATCTACGTACAATGTAATAATGCCTGTGCAATTGTCAGGGCCAGATAGGTCCTACACAATTACACAGGCACCCTTACATTAGGCCAGGTAAATGGGGTGGGGGAAAGAAACACAAAACAAGGAAATTTCAGCCTGGCTATAGCTACTTAATATTGTCTAATGCAATTCAGTAATGTCTGAAACGACTTACCATTGTCTTATTTAAAATAACAAAGAGACCAGTTTAGCAAGCTATATTGTCATGGTGCATGGAATCTTTCTGTAAAAGTCTAACTGTAGTGATTTGGAAGACTAGCTATAATATTGTAGAAATAAACTGTCAGTTAAACTGAACTTCAATGTGTGAAATATATACACCTCATAAGCACCATGTACATAAACTGGCAAATGAGCAAGTGCAAACAAAGCAGTTGAAACACCAACAAAAGCCACTCATGTAAGGACTACTGATTAAAACCCCATTTATCTGAAGCCTACAACTTTAATAGTTAATCATTACTCAGTTCCATTCTTCCTGTGCACCTAAAGAATACTAAAGTACTTCTATATTGT
Source organism: Sitta carolinensis (assembly GCA_032173965.1). NCBI lineage: Eukaryota > Metazoa > Chordata > Aves > Passeriformes > Sittidae > Sitta > Sitta carolinensis. The sequence continues at coordinate 16,787,256 of JAVUNC010000006.1, read as the reverse complement.
CCATCAAAAGTACTTAAAGTAAACTAGAAGTCGTTTAATAAAGTTTTAAAGTTAGCTAAGCTTTAAGAATTGTGTTTAACTAGGTTTTTGCATAGTAATTTTAGGCTATAAAAATATTCCCTCGGGACTATAACTAAGAAAAGAGTTGCAATCTTTTCCCTTTTCTCAGTACCCAGAAGTGTTGCATTGCTAGTTCTCCATATTTTTAAAACTGGATATCCATTAGCAAGCAGTATGATGCAACGACAGTGGAGTGATAAAACAAACCGCTAGGAAGACTCAGCACACAACATAATTAGTAAGATCTGGTTGCTTTATTCTATCTATAGTATCATCCCACAGACTAAACAAACATTACCAAGTATATCCAAAACACATGGTTTAGTTCCAGAAACTAAACTCAAATAAGGTAGTCTAATTTTTGAAATGTGACATTGCTCTGCAATGAAAACCAAAGGGGGAATGCCTGAAGTGTCAAATTTTGTGTGTGATTTTCTTTCAGTGTCAGGTGAGAAGGGTACTTGGGTGCATGAACTGTAGAATGGTTGGTTGGGCAGAAGCAAGATAATTGACAATTAAACTATCACGATTACAGTTTGTTACTGTGATCGCTCTAAACTGCTTTGGAGACAGAATGGTACATTGTCATAAAACATCCTGAGAAACCGCTTGACCAGATTTTTGTGTCCACATCAAAATTAAGCTGTGAAAGTACCAGAGAAAACATGACATTTGTAGGGAATCATCTTAATAGTTCATTGTCAACAGGGGACAAATATTTGTTTAACATCTTCTATGAAACTGCTTTAGGACCCAACAATTTTTTTTTTTTATTATTTTTTTTTTTTTTTGTGAAGAGAAGAAGAGAAGCTTAAATGGACTTAGAGAATGGAAAGTTTCCACATTCAACACAATAAGCAAAACAAAAATGTCACAAATATATTAGTAGGTTTGGATCTCTCAAATTTACAGGACAATGTATGCTGTGATTTAAACCTTAGTTAATGAGTTCATTAAGAAGCATAATAAACAAACTTGTCTAACAAGGGCTCAATCCCCTTTTTGCCCAGACCAGCCTGTCACATTAATTCACTTATTATCCATTGAAGTCATAAGATTTCATTATTTATAACCTGTAACTTAATATCATGCATCTATGAACAAAAGAAGAGAATTTTGTTAGCTTATGTTGAGGGTGCTCCTTCTTCCTCCATCTCATTGTGGGTGTCCCCTGTAAGTCATTTGGAAGCAGGAAGGACTCAGTGATCCACCTGCCATTAGATCCAATTCAAATGTTTTTTTTTAGTAAACCACTTTAACACCCTGAAGCTTGAAGCTTTGATCTAGACCATTTCCATACCTTAGTGAATTCTGAGGAAATGGGAAGAAAAAAAAATAATGGCTGCAGGAGACATCAATTTGCATGTGACTATGGATGCATAATGGCCCTTCAGCTCTTCCTGGCCACTTTTCCTACCTACCTGGTGCTCTTGATTTGACCTGGTGGTGCAGCTTCTAGAATTTATCTGGCCTTTGCCTGAGCTAGGTTAACCGAAATCTAAGCAGGAGTTGAGTGAACAGTCACGTTGTTGCAATAAAATACTTGAAGAAATACTTTAATAGGTGTAAAACTATACTTTTGACCTTTTAACTATGTATGAAATGCAGTTCAAGGTGAAAAGGTTATAAGACATTAAGCAGCACAGATATCTATTCTCTTTACAGCTATCAGTGAAATATATAAATTTCCTTTTGCAGTAGCTAGTAGCAGTTAAGGACACCAGGTATTTTTGTGTCTATTGTTCTGCATAATTCTCTTTCCATTTTGTAGCAGTATTGAACTTATGACACTTCTATTAGAAATCAAAGATCACAGTAAACAACTTTGATACTGCCTTGCTGCAGAATACAGCAGTCAGACATCTGTGCTAGAAAAACTAACTTGACATTTATCTCATGGATTCTTTAAAATAGAACTTTCTAAAATTTCACAATTTAAATAAATATGCCAGCCTTCAGGTACCTTGATAGCAGAAGAAATTATATTAGCTGGAAGCAATCTAAATAAGAGAAAGGGAAAAAGATTATTGGAAGGAAAAATTGCTTTATAAAAAAGATTTAACTTTTTGTATACAGTTCCTTTGACTCTTTTTTTCACCTAGATGATTTCACTAATCTAATTTGTAACATGTTATCTCAAACACCAGTATCAACACAACTGACAGGATAGCCAATTGCTTTGGGAGAGACAAGGGAAGCAGATGGGAAACAGAGAGGCTGTAAGACTCTTAATCTAGCTTAGCAATATAGAATTTTACCCATGGTGTAAATCAATCAAATTTGTCTCATGAATCACAGAATCACAGAATTCCTAGGGATGGAAGGGACCTCTGAAGATCATATAGTGCAATGCTGCTGTCAAGGCAGGTTCACCTAGAGCCAGGTTACACAGGGACTTGTCCTTGTGGGTTTCTGAACATCTGGCAGCATATATTTTAGTAAAAAGAAAGTAATTGTGAAGGTTCCAATTAAGCAATTCTAAAACAATCTACAGAAAAGTCTGAGTCTACCAAGGCTCCACATAACCCTGAAGCAGAATGTGAAAGATGAGCCTGTTGAGAACACTCATCTGTAAATGAGTGGAACGTAGCTGGGTTCTGGTGTAAGAGAATTGATGTTGCAGTAGGTGACAACACATAGCTGAAGCCTCAGAGACAAGGCTGCAGCTTGAGGAGACAACTGAATGCAGAAAGGTGGGAAAAAAACCATGGTGTGGGACCTGGTCACAGACCCTTAGTTCAGATGATAAATGTACTCTGCAAGAAGATGTGGAGGAGTTTCAGTGGAGAGTGTTTTCAGTAGAGCTGTGTCTAAGCTAGGGTCATGGGTTTGATGTCATAGTAAGTGGGAAAATGACAGAGCCTGTAAAATAAGAGACCCATCAACATTTTTATGTGCACATCATTACAGGGAGAAGGAAATATTTCTGCTTCTGTTATTACTAGTGTCATCAGTGGTGCTTAAATGAATGCAATGGATGTTCACATGATGCTCCTAGGGAGCAAGCCTGCATTAAGAAAGATAAAATTTCTTCCAATACTTGTATTTTGTAATACAACAGACATGCTTCTTAGAAATTTAGTATCTTTCTATATGTATTTTATGAAAACCTTAAAAAGTTTTATAGTTTAGAAATTAACTCTCTACTTAAAATGCATAATTCAATTCTCTCTTATGAACTGAAGTTGTTCTTTACTTTTACTTTATGATTACTGCTTTAAGTTTTCCTTTTATGCAAAACGTATCTATATTTTCAGTGCTTTAGCATTGAAAATGAAACTTTTAAAAGAAAGTTATATTTTCCCTATTCTGAGGCCTGTTTTCAGAAGGATGTTAAGAATTTTGTTCTCATGGGAAAATACACTTTTATCGTTGTGTAAGTGATCCCTTTGAAAATCCAGAGATTACACTGCAAGTTTTAACATATGCAGAAGTTACAGATCATACTGCTTCAGACAGGGAAAAAAATGTTGATGGTAGATTTTTTTTTAACTTTCAGTTCCCATTGGGCTTTTTAAAATGTATCTGCCAAATCTTTAAAGATTTTGTTTTAGGAAATTAAAACAGCCTGCATTTGATTTTAAATACCATTATTTCAAATAAGTCCCAAGAAAGGCAGGGCTGCAAAGACTGAATAGAGAAAAATCTTTTCCTTTTTCTTAGGAAAATATTACGTTTGCAGAAAAATAATAAAAGCTGAAAAGAAATGCAAACCATATGAAATCCATTTTATATTATGCCCTTGGGCTGACACTCTCTTCCAAATTGCAGAGGACCAGACCAACAGAAAATCAAGGTTACTGAATGAGAATATATATTCTGTCAAATATCTTTAGTAGAATTTGTGAAGGGGAACTTTATTACAAGGAGAATAAAATTACTGTTGTATTACTTACAACTATTTGCTCCTTGGACAAGAATATAATTTTTAAATATGCCTCAAACAAAAAATAAGAACTGAGAATGAAATTAATATCAAATTTGTGTGTTTTCTACTTTTTCCTAATGCAAACATTGTGCTAATCCAAAGGCTATACAATAGAATTGTTACAACTCATGAAAAAGAAATATCTAATATTTTTCATTATAGAACATTTCCAAATAACTGTCAGAAAAATTCTTTTCTGCCTGTGTGTATTCACCTCCCCAGCACATATAATATTGACTTTTGTCTGTTTCAGGTTGATGAAAATTAAATAATTGATTAATGGCATAAATTAAATATAATTAAATAATATAATTTTAATATTTCAATATTAAAGTTGTAGTTTGGCAAATTTTGTTCACTGTGTTGAGAGTTGTAATTAATTAGTTTTGCTAAGGTTGCTCCAGAAGTGAATGAAGTTGGGAAATATCAGGTTCTTCATGTGATGTCATGCATCAGGTTTTTCAGAGTTTTTTTCTGCAAGTTTGTTTCTCCAAACTACAAAACGACATTTATTTTCTCTTTTCATACATGTCTTTTTTAAGACATGTGCATGTTTTTGCACTCTCCAATAACCTTAGCTGAGTATCCAAACCTTGTTACTTAAAGTCAAGCAACATTATGCTCCATTCTACCTGATATAACAAAACCGAGAACACCAAAAATTTCTTTAACACTAGAGGATACTCAGTAGAAATGAAGTTTTAGGTGAATTTATCTGCTACAATCTACTAGGTTTCTACCAGGCATAGGTAAATGGGGGATCTTTAAAGATTTCCATCTTAGTGTTGTGTCTCCAGTTAGAAAAAGTATAGGTTATTATCCTGACACTGAGGGAATGGCTTTTGATAAATTTCAAATTCCAGTTTTAACTATGGGGCTGCTACAATGTCTTGTTTAAACATTTCTAGCAATCACTTTTAATTTGAGATTTAAAAGAAAGGAAGGTTTTCATTAATTTATTTTATGAAATGGTTGGAATAGTTCTTTATGAAATTTAAAAAAAAAAAAAAACAAACTAAAAACCAGTTAATATTCAAGCATCTTTGTGAGAAAAGTTCTTGTAATGGAAACTGTGAGATGGCTGAATCCTTATTACCAAGCTCTGCTACTGATGTCAGGTTAAATCTAATTTCTTATATTTACATGGAGAAAAAACATTAATCTCACAGGGATTTATAAAAATTATTCCATCAGTGTGAGAAAGTGACAGGGCTACAGGTTTGGCAGAAGTAGAATTGCATGTACAACAGAGCAGGTTCAAAAGGCCTTGAAGACTGTACAAAAACCCACTAAACCTTAAAAATGAGCTTTCTAAGACAAATGCTGGTCTACATTGTTATTTCACATAATTTTCTAGATGAAAACCTTCATACATTTTCAAGGAGAATTTTTGCTAATGATTGTCCTAATCTGGCCCCAGTACATTTACAGAGCGGGAACAAAAAGTTAGAAAGCTATCCTCTATCCCTCATGTAGTCCATGACTTCAGGAATCAGAATCTGCCAGATAGGCACTTAACCAATTATTGCTCCAGAAAGCCATGTTTACCTAATTCCTTTGATAAGCTAAGATTATTTAACTAGGCAGTAATCCAACTTTCATGGTAGCACAATCGAAGAACACAGAGTCATTATGTCAGTTAAGGATGCGTGAAACTGTTCTGAGAGTGAACTGTGCAGAGCCATTGGGTTCCAGCAGTAGCCATGCACCTCAGAGCAATTGGCCCTTATGAACATGGATGATGGTTGTTAGAGAAAAAGAATCTGCACATGGCTCTAGTCGAGGCTGGATTTTTTAAAGACACTATGGTCGATTGAGCAGGAAAATCAAAAGATTAGGAGGATGCAGTGTGTCACCTGCTGCAGTTCCTCAACCCCAGAATCTTTTATTTCTGTTTGCAAAGCTGCTACTTATGTATCTTTAGAAGTAACTTTATTTATTTAGGGCCTAAACTTTCTTCAAACCAGTTTTCTTAGGATCAGCTCCTAGATATGACACTTGCAAATGTCAGAATTTTACAAAGAATAGCTAAGTTTACTTAATTATTTTAACTGAAGATCAAAATTGATTGAAAATAACACAGTTATACAACTTCTAGGCATCAGTTTGTATGACTTTTTTATGTCCCTATTCCTTCCTATTTTATCCTATTTATATTGCCCTGCTATTGTAATTTATGTAGGAGAAATCAGGTCTGCACAGTATTTGTATAGTACCATTTACGATAAGCACTAAATTTGTTGTATGTATTTTTTGACTGTAGTCCAATCTAAAAATAATAATTCGTGTTCTGTGAACACTCTAAGGACCAAGATCTCTTTTCTACCTTCAAGAATTTAAAGTTTCTAATTGTCTGTAGTTCATAATTCTCCAGCTTGTTGCCTGAATTGACACTTGTTTCTCGTGAAAAAGGATTAGTTCAAAAAGCAGTGTTCCACTGGGAAAAATGGGGTGAATCTTGAAGTTTCTGGACTAACTCACAAACCTCTGCATAAAATTTGTCATGAATATAGCCAATGGTTTATTATTGCTAAAAGGGAGGGAAAAAAAGGAAAAAATGCTATACTCATTTATTAGAATCATTAAAGGAAAATCCTCCAAAATCAAAAACCTCTACGAGATTCCATTCCAGGAAAGACATTCTGAGAAAGGCAACAAAAATATTTTAAGCAACAGACATTCCCTGCATGACTCTTCCCTTGAGTTTATGCTTTGAGTTAAGGGCAGGGAGATATCATGAAGGAAATTCTGTCCAAAATTTTTACATAGGAAAAGCATGGCAATTGGTTCAAAATTGTTTTATCACATAGTAGCCAAGAAGATCGTTTCTTCAGAATACCAAACAACAGAATACTCCAATATCATAATCAGCTCTTATGGTTTGATGCAGACCACACTGTGTTGCTTTCAAAAAAATGATTATTTATTCAGTTTTGGGGAAAGACAGGAAGAGGTGAAGTAATCTTCTGTGTTCTGTGAATGCAGAACAAAAAAAACCCTCAAAATAAACAAACAAACAAAAAACCCACCACCACTAAAAACAAACAAAAAATGCCCCAAAACAAAACAAAAAACCAAAAAAAAACAACTACAAAAAACCCCCCAAGAAACAGCAAAAGAAATAAACCACCAAAAAAAGAAAAGTTTACGTATTTACATGCACAAAAGAAAAGTTTATATATTTACGTTGAATATCCATGGTCAAGGTGAGCTACTCGGATAGGCATCTTTGAGTAACTGCATCGGCAAAGGCTGGTGACCACAGACCCACTGTGAAGTGGTGGGATGGGAATTCAGCTAATTTCAGTTCTGACTAATGCAAACCTGCTCCTTTTGAACTTGCTGGGAACACATATTGCTGGGGTCCAAGAAGTTAAGTCTATGGTGTACCATTTTGTCATACATTTGAATTTATAATTCAAACATCAAAATCATATTCTCTTAGTACTAAAACTGTTGTGCTAGGCATGGCAGCTAGCATCCAGTATTCAAATCATCTGTGAATTTTCACTAAGCAAAGTTCATGCTCAGTCACTTTGCTGTTTATGTCATGTTTTGTGGTGTTGCTTGACACTGAAATTCTGCCTCTAGTGTCTACCTACCAGTTTCTTCTTATTTAAAAAAAAAAAATAAAAAAATTAAAATAAAAATAAAAGGTAAGTCTTTATGATATAAGAGGGGAGAATTCAATCTTTCATTTTCACTGAACACAAAACTGAAGTTGATAATCACTGGTAACAATACAGTCCATTATCTGACCCAGTGCAGAGAAAAGATGTCAGGGTGCATCTGGATGGGTTCTGCTTCACATGCTGTGTCTCTTCTCTTTATTGCCAGTTGTTCAGGCATGAAGAAAAAAAAAACTTCCAAAGAGCACATTCACACATTGATGGAACATAAACTTTATCACACTGTTTATCAGTATGAACATTCAGGATGCAAGTCAACCTCCGGGCACCTAGTCTTTAATGTTTCTTTTCTTTACTTTTTGCAGGAACACGTCCTGCTGCTGAACTTCACATAACATTAAAGGATGAGCCAGCATCTATGACTAATAGATTTTTTTCATTCACATAAAATAAAAATTACACATGGTTTATTTTGTTTTACATGTGGTCAGAAAATACAGTCCAGAATTTAAAAAAATGAGTTAGCAATTTATTTCCTGTTGGTTAAGAATGTCTACCTTCTAGGAATCAAAAGCTCAAGTTTGTTTTCCATCCTATTCACCAAAAAAACTTAACTGCCCAAACATAATGCAGTCAGTGGGAATGTAGGTTTGTCCAAACTATCTCCATTCTATTAATGTGAGAGATGGTTGACACCAGGGTTATGTCACTTTTTACACAGATGTTTCTGGATTTTTTCTTTTGGTCTGGGGGGAAAAAACACAAAACAAAACCCAAAACCAAAACCAAACAAAAAAACCCAAAAAACAAAACAAAACCAAAAATCCCCAAAAAGACAAGGCAAATAGGCAAATATACCAGTCCTGCCTTGCTTAACTCAAATGTCTTGACTCAAAAGCCAAGGGTACTTTGTAGTATTGGAACTACATGAACATCCAAGGGTCTTTGAAAACAGGGTCCCAAGTCCTTGTTGTAAAATATATTTCAATTATTGATCCTAGAGAATAAGAAACATTTGACAAAGAGATTAAAATAGTTTTATGAACAAGGTAGCAGTCCATGAGAATCTAAAATAATTTAAGAATAAATATACTAAGAATTTAGCTAGGTAATGTTTCACTTATCTTTGTGTTATAATTTAAAGTGAATTCATAAATTACTTCAGATAGGTTGTTGCCAGCTGAACAAGTAGTAAAATATATGTGTTCTCACAGTTTTGGGACATGCTCCAAGCCTAATCATTGCTTCCCTTGGAGCTAAGTTCTAGCACACAAAATATCTGATGAGAGTTGTCACTCTAATAAAGATACATTAGTTATAATGCAGATTACATCCAACAGAGAGAATTGCAAGTGCTATCTCACTGTCATTTTTCAGAGGAAAGCTGGAACAGATATGGGTAATATTTGAAAAACAGAGCTCTTTAGATCCCCGCTGGTAACATCAAAACATTTGTACAAATATAGTCCCATAACTTTTTGAGCAGCTTCCAGAGGTTAGATGTCTGGAAACTATCCAGCAATAACTGGGTGTTTTTTAAGAACTACTAGTAGATCTGGTCCAAATTTGGTGTAGGAAGGTGAAGAAAGAAAGAGAGTTGGAGGAAGAATAACAAAAAAAAAAAAAAATTCTGGCTAAACTAGAAGAGTAAATAAGGAACTCACTTCTCTCTGATGGAGACCAGTTTTTGTAAAAGATTTATTTTACTGTTATCATAGAGTTTTTGATATGCACTTAAATGTCATTTGCATGTATGTCAAGATCTTTTCACATTAAGAGCTGAGAAGGAAACAGGAACAAAAATAAGTCAGATCTGTGAGATGTAAATTGGAGGCATGATGGTAGGAAAACTAGAAATCTGAGCAATTTAAGAGTGCAAGCAAAATAAAGGATTTATCTCTAGGGAAATGTTCATGATCATAGCATAAAAATCAAGAAAAACATACATAGGATTGTTCTCAAAGACTGTGCTGGTAGAAATTATAAATTAACTGCAGGAGAAGAATTTAATCCCTTCCAATACTTTGGTCCTAGTACATCAAAGGTCACTGACAGATAAAGCAGTACCACATTCTGAATAACTGCCTAAGTAGAGAAAAATAGCATAAGAGCCTTGATTTCCATATTTCCTTTACTCTATTCACTGAAATATTATATTGCATTATGTGATCCTTCAAGAGCCTGATTTGTCCTCTCAGAAATTAAAATCTCAGGCTGAAGCAGAAATTAGTATTTTGTTGACTAATTAATTAAAGATGAACTTCAGGAATATCTTCTTGATTGAGGAAGTTCCCCAATTTCCTTCCTTTTTTGAAAACTGGTTATATTTGTGTTATGCTATGGGGTTTTGATAGTAGGGAGGGCTGCAGGAGTGACCTCTGTGAGAAGCCAGCCTGTCTTGGACAAAAAAATCCCACCTGGCTCCAAATTGTACCCACTGCTGCCTAAAGCTGAGCCTATTGATAAAGTTAGTGGTACCTCCATGTAAGCAGATCTGAGAAAGGGTAAAAACCACATTGATAGAATCTGTAAAAGAAGAAAGTGAGATAAAAATTGAACAACGCCACGGACACCAAGGTCAGGGAGGAAGGAGGAGCAGAACATGCTTCAAGCACTGGAGCAGAGATTCCTTTGAAGCCTGTGGAGGTGACTCTGGGTAGGTTGTCTGCCTGCAGCCCCTGGAGGACCATGTCAGAGAAAATATCAACCCTGCAGCCTGGGGAGGAACCCATGCTGCAGCACGGGGAGATGGCCTGAAGGAAGCTGCACACCGTGGAGACCCTACTCTGCTTGGGGCTCCTGGAAGTAACTACAGACTGTGGAGAGAAGCCCACACAAAATCACTTTTTTTACTGGAATTAGGGTCCATGGGGGACCTGTTCTGGAGCTGTCTGTTCATAAAAGCTGTCCCATGAAATGAACACATGATGGAGCCACTCTTAGAGAACTGCAGCACATGGGAAGGACAAGTTGTTGTAGCTCATAAAGGACTGTATCCTGTTGGAGGAGGGCCCATGCTAGAGCAAGGGAAAAGTGTGAAGAGGAAGGAGCAGCAGAGATGTGGATTCAGATGAGCATTCAGAGATGAATTAACTGCAGCCACATTCTTCATTTGCCTGTGCCACTGAAGGTGAGAATGAGGGAGTGAAGTTGAGATTGGGAAGAAGTGGGTAGTAGGAAGAAGTTATCTTCAGTTTTATCACGTTTCTAACCATCCTACTATATTGTTAATTATTAATATATAAAATCAATATTCTGCAAATCAAGTCCATGAAAACCATACTCAGACAAGAAAATCAGTAGGAGTCTTCATCATGGATTCACTGAGGGAACTGGCACACTCTGGGCCTTGCCATCCAGACAGTTTTTTTGCCTGATAAGTGTACACCCACTCACACTATGAGAAAACAGTTTTTCCAGGAGTTAGTATCCTGATATACCGTAATAAAAACATGAAAGGCCATGTCCTTAAATTATATTCAATTTTCTAGTGTATAGCATGAATTTTACTCAAAGTAACTCAAAAGTAGTTGTAACACAAATGTATTTTTAATGTAAGGATCTGCTGAGAATGACAAAGCACTGAACAAAGACAACTTGACACAGGAAAACAATCAGATTGTGGAGTTAATCTCAAGTAAAAGAGACACATTAAGTGATATTATAGGTATATAGGTATTTATAGCTCTTGAGGGATGATTTATAAACCAGATTTCAGTGACAGGACAACAACCTGGTTTAGCTAAATAAAATAAAGATACTTTTCATACTAAAAGGTAGAACTGTGTCAGGAATGCACTAAAAGAAATAACTTTAGTCAATGCTCAGTAAAAATATCTTCATGTCAGAATATAAACCAGAAATATATAAATGCACACTTATCAACAGCAAGGGATTTTGTGGACACAAGGAATCACAACCAGAACAAGATAACATTGTAAACAAAATGCCCCTTTTTAATGATTCCTTGAAGTTCAAATTTCAGGGGATGTTCAGGCAAGAATCTTGTAGGTTAAAGCAATTTTTAAATGATGCCATACACAATGAACATCTTTCAACTTTATTCTGCATACTGCTGAGTAATTTAAGAAGTCAAAGACATGGCTGAAATCTGAATCTGAATCTGAATATTAGAACTTCCCCTGCCAACTCACAGAGACATAGAAATAACATTTGATGGCATTAAGTGCTGAAGCAGTGATAACAATGACAACATAGACAAGAGACCATTTCTCTCTCAATGTTTCACCATAACTAATGTGATGAAATAGAAGCAGGTGAAACACTGATAACAGCACAAGCAACGAAAGGAAAGCCTCTCACACATCCTGCTACATGGTGGGAAGAAGGTTGTCACATACCTGCATTTCAGGAGTGGGGATAAGTGTAACCAAACACTCATTGATGACCCCATACTTGACGTCTAAACATTCTGCTGCTAATATGCAAGTTGAATTTAAATTCCTAGGAAGTTACAGTTTAGAAGCTTTCTTATCCTGTTTGGTAAATCTGTATCTACTGACACAAAAGTTCCTCATGAGATATTACCTTCTTCTGCCTGGAAAAAGACAAAGCTTAGACAGGAGACTGGAACAGAAGAGAAGATTGTGGTTCATTAGGAATAGGTGAGCAGGCCTAAGTTCAATGTCAAACTGGTACAAAAAGCAATGAAAAAAGGTGACTGACAAAGGTGTGTTGAAACACAAGTCAGACAACAGACACAAACAGGTGAAACTAAAACCAGCTATCAAGTAGTAACCTTACCTTGGCACTTTGAAACACACTGAGCATGGACCAGAATAAGCATGCCATTAAACCCTTAGCTATTATTGATTTTGTAGAAGAAAGATCCAAAGAAATAATCAGGATAAATTAGAATTGTCACCAAAGTTATAATATTAGACTACTTGAAAAGACCTGGGGCTCACTAAGACACATTCACTTGTTAAATAGCTGTAGCAGGAGCCAAGGGTAACCTTTGTCTGTAGAAACTCAGAAATGTTGCACATAAGGTACAGTCCTAGTTATTGTTGGAGTACATTTAGCAAGCACACAACCTGAAAAAGAAAGAACTGCACAGAAAAGAAAAATTTACAGAAGTTTCCAGGAAATTAATCTCTCTTCACTTTTCTGAAAGATTAAGTTTTGCTTTAGATGTTCGTGCTTATCTTGCATTGGTTGTCCCCACACAGTACACAAAACACTCTAGGAGGTAAAATATTGAATAGTCTGTTCAAAAGAGATGATGGAAAAATAAGGATTAATGGAAAATGGAATTATTTCATCTGAAGTGTAAGAAGCACTGCTGTGTACTTCTGAAGCCTCCTAGATATTTAGTATTTAATTAGTTGTCATATTGTAGGAGTTCTGGTGGCATAAGAACTTTAGTAATAATTAAATTTTTTTAATTAATACATTCAGTCTGGGGTTTTTTTTTGTGGTTTTTTTTTTTTGTTTGTTTGTTTTTTTTTGGTGATGAATGAATATTGAAACACAGTTTAGAGGCAATTATTAAGATATCTATAATTTAGACTTTGTTACTGATTGTATCTATGGATATTTAGGGAGATATAATGTATTTATTATATGTCTATCTACCTAAAATATACTTTAAAAAGAGATCTGCATTATTTTGTTCATATCAGGAAGGTAACTGATGCACACAGAGCAAAAGGTTAAATAAAGAAGTGGAAGAAAAGACGGCCATGACTATTGCAGAAAGAACAGAGGAAGGTAACGTGTGTTCATATAGGTTGTTACTTTGTCTAAATATTAGGGTACCTGTAGCTGTTTACAATTAGTGACAGAAGATATTGGCTATCACCATTTCACAGGCTGAGAAAAGGAAGGTGATGATAACATGTTAAATTTCAAGAGTTTTCCCTTTTCAGAATTGAGATTTGATCTCACTGTCCTGTCTCTCCATTGTACATGAGATAACATAGCCATCAAGTCAAAATCAAAAGGTTTTTAAACAGTCAGTTTTTTCAGCACAGAATAGAAATCCTTAGCTTCTCTTTTGCACAAACCTTATTTTCTGTCCTTAATTAGAGGGTATACAAGCCACTGTGAATATGATTACATATGAATGACTGATTCCTATGAATGACTGATTACGTTATATCAGTAACAGATATTAGTACAACATACATGAACATTACATTTAGATGGCTGAGGATGTAACAGACATATGCTGAGATAGGATAATAACACTTCCTAAAATGCTTATTCTTGTCTTCCAAGGCATGTCAGTCAGTCTTTGATCAGCTCTAGAAGAAATACATTGGCCTAGAAAGTACACAACCATAGAGCATGAAGCAATCTTTCCAGTAAAACAAGACATTCTGTGATCTTATAAAAACATGCCAGAACCATTTAATTCATGTGGCAAATACAACTGCTTATTTATGTCAGATGTGTCAGCGCCTAATATATAGCAAGAATTCATACGAGTTCAAAAGGTGAAAAAAGTTGAAAAGACCTCACAATTAAGAGTTTGTCATACCTTTTTCTTTTCCTTTTTTAATATTAAAAAAAAATACAAAGCATTTTACGAGGACTTTGATTCACAGATCTCTTACTAGTAAGGTTTTATCTTATTTATTATTTAGTCAACCTATTAATTAATGTTGATAATGTCATTTGTTCCATTCTATTCAATACCCAGCACTTCCTTGATGCTGCAGGAAGTACCATGAACAATCATCTACCATGCATAGCTTATTCCATGTTTTTCAAAGATCTTTGTTTCTATCAGCTTTTATTTATTTTTATATATGTAAATGTGCATATGTATAAATTAGTTTTCTTTCAAAATTCAAAAAAATGAAGCTTATCTCACATATCTGAGATATGGAGCTATTTCAAAGATGGAATGCAATTGCTGAATAAGACCAAATGGCAATTGCATTACAGGTAATTGGGAGTTAGAAGTATATTTTACCTGGAGATATTAATACCCAATTACTTATATACAGCCTAACACAAAAAAACTAGGAATTTAGTTGTTCAGTCTTATTATAACATTTTTATTGTGTACGTGATGGAAATTTTTAACAATTTTTCCTGAGTTCATAATGGTGACCATAATTTCTTATTAAATGAGATTGAATTGCAGCTGATAGATCTGCAGACATTGCTTGAATATGGTGACAACATATGAGCTCAGGATACTAGAAGAAACAACTGCTCTCCATGAAAGTTGCCACCTACCCTTTATGATTTTCAGCTACATTGCTCACAAAAATAATTTTGTGGCTTTCCTTTGAAAATTTATTTGTTGTGTTCTACAGAAATACTGCTTTGCCTTTCTATTGCAAGTTCTTGGATCAAGAACACATACTATAGGTTTTAATTATTTATGTATTTAGGTATTTTTTAGCAATGGAAGCAAACAGGTCTTCAGGTCTCAATCTTTACCACTATGTGACTCAAAAAATCATAATAAAATACCAGTCTCTGTTCTGAAGTATACTGACATTCTCTTCGTGATCTTTGAGATAATGACAAAAATGGATGAGTACTACGTTTCTTAGTCTAGTTCATCCTTGGAAATTTCCTCCATTATTACTATCCAGGCTTAACCTTGATTAATTTGTCAGGTCTAATAGAATCAGAGCACAAATGGCTGTTAGTGCCTTTCAAGGCATTCTACACCACATTTCTGTGCTACCTAACCAGTTTGGTTTTGAACTCCTGACAGATTAGACATTGTTAATGAGGTAAGTGATCAGAGATCAAGGGTAGATAAACCTCAGCACAGACTAGATTTGACACTTGGTACTCAAGCTCAACACAGTGAAATCCAGCTGTGAAAGTAAAAGTAAAAGTAAATGGAAGCATTCGTTTAAACTGCAACATGAGAACAAATGCAATCCATATATTGTTAATAACTGCAAAGAATGTGTTATCAAAAAATAAAAAGGATTTGTACTATTTTTTGAGCCAGAACAAATGAATAATGCAGTTATTGTTGTTGTTGTCTGGCAATAATAAAAAAAATATCTTATTTGCTGAAGTGACATATGATGATATCTTTCCAAGAGACATGCAAAACACAAGGAAAGAGATTGTAGTAGCTGAAATATTTCTAAAATTTTGGAAGAACTTCCTTATTGAAATTGGAACAATTTGATATGATTGCTGCTTCTATTAAAGCAGCATAAAACCACATTAACAGAAACAAGGCATTAATTGTAAAATTTCTATCATTAGGAGTTGATTAGCTTTAGTATCTCCTGTGTGTTTAAATGCATAGTTCAGAGGCAGAATTGCTGTACCTAAATTGATTTCCCTCAGAGTAGTACATGATGTGGTATTTGATGCCCTTCAAAGGATACTATTAGCCAAGCTATAAAGTGTCTGATTTTATTAGCTTTGCTGGATTTTATCAGTTTGTAAATGTGTTATTTTCTCCATTTATTGTGCCTATGGGATCTAGAGATAGAGTGAGCTTCAACTTAATATGTTGTTGGAAGGTAGCAGTGGTCTCACTTTAGCACTCTGCACCGTGATGCAATGACATTGAAGGTAGAGTCATGAAAACACTAATGTCAGGGCCATTTATCAAGGCAATTCCTCTCTGCTATAAAACTCTGCAGTGACATTGAATTCAACAGTAGGTTTTTGTCTTAAATAGAGTGTTCCTGTGCTGTATAACTACCAAACCCCAATAACAGAATAATATGTAGTTAATAATAAGAAAGTATGTCACCGATGCTTGACAAAGGAGAGAAGGCCAGTTGTCAGCATTTCAGGAATTCTAGGATGTAGGACCTTCAGGAAAGGTTTAATTATCATCAACTTTATTTAAGATTTGGGGGGTAATATTCTGTAGCAGAATCCAATTTTTCCTATAACCCTTAAAAATAGCACAAATAGTTGCTATGGTGATGAGCAGAAATCATCTTTTTTGTAATGTTCTGGTCTAAAGGGCCCACCTAGTACAATTTAATGTCATGTCTAGTGTTTTTCAAAGCCCTCTTAAAATAGTTGCCAAATGAAAATATAAGTATGTACCACATCTTTTGTGCAGTCCTCACATCAGTTTGTCTTCACACTATTCTGATTGCTAGATGAGTCATATTTACAACAATATATATTTTAGAAAATTTTCTTACCTTTTCAAGATTATATTTGAAAACCAAGGCAGAAACCACTTGAGCAACATCTCCACAAAAATGGAAAACCCATAACTCTGAAGTATATTCACAAGTTTTGTTTAGAAATTTTCTTCATAACAATAAAAAAAGAAATGCAAAGTAAGTTAGAGCAAATATATGAGGAAGAAGATGCCTACAAGTTTTTACATGAAGTATATACTATAGACTTTTAAAGGGACTTTTAATGAAATTGCATAAGTATAAAACATTTTATATTGTAATACTCTCTTTAGTTCAGTAATTGCAGCTCTTAATAACAGTAATTTTTTTCATTTAAATAAATGTTTCCTGATGTTTTAGATACTTGCATTTACTCCGGTATTTAACTACAGGAATTAAATTCAGAAATAGGAGTATTGATACAATAGTATGACGTATTCAAAAGTTGAACTATGAGAGTGAATAATTTCATATTTTGAAATTAAAAGCCTTAGAATGGACATTTTAAACAGTAACATCTCCAAGAAAAAAGGTTGCGTAACACATGAATGGTTTTAGAAAAATTGCTTGAACAGAAAAAAACCCACGAATGCAAAAATTATTTGAGGTCATGAAGGTGATTCAATATATTAAGCTTTTATTACATTCACCAGTGTACAATGCAAAAAATGTAAATTCATCACTACAGATAGGAATTATTAAAGCTGCTGATTTCTCATCCTAAGAACTACTTTTTAAAAAAATTATATCACATTTTTAGAAACATGAGAATATATATTTACCATCCCTAAAAAAAAGAGTTCTTCAAGCTTGTCGCTATACTAGTGTAATCTTGGCATTCATAAGGCTCCTTCACCAACACAAAGGAGATGGATAGGAATAAGTGGCAAAACCACTCACTGTCAGAAACAACGGGATGAGGTACAGACTTAGAGTCTTTAATCGTTCTCAGGTGTTTATGTTCAGGGGTGAATTAACTTCTGAGCCCTCTGAGTCTACTGAATCATTTTTTAAATGACAGACATAACTGTGAGGCATTCTCTGTTTTACCTATTTTTACACAAAAATGCCACAAAGTAGCCTTCAATTTTTAAGGTTTGATACACCCTTCCAGTCTCACAGATTTGGCATCTTCTTTGAAATCTGTTTTGGATCTATGACCAAGTCAAAAAAAGGGAAAAAATGTTCTTGAAAATACTTTTTCATTTAATTAGATATAACATTACTATAAACTGACTGTATTAAGATAAAGGTGACAAGGAGGAGTTTAATACTGTCTTGTGCAAGTAGCCTTAAAGTACAAGGTGTCAAACAATACAGGCTACATCTTGTATGCATAATATTCAGATGGCTAACTTTTCCAGTGAGGCCATTCAGCTTGGGTCACAAGATGACTGTTACTCATTACTCAATTCCTTTGCTTAAAAGATTCAGCTTGGTCTTTTGCACTCCATTTTTTGTGCAGCTTTCAAAGGAGTAGCATGTATAGCGTATGAGAAAATGAGGTTAAATTTTAATTGCTTTTTGATTTTCTTATTGAATATTACAGGAACTTAACAAGGAGGGATAAAGATATAGAGGAAAAAATATTTCAGAGACCATTGAACTACTACTAGAAATGGTGAAATGTAGACTTTGTGGTAGAATTCTGGAAAGACAGTTGCTAAGAGTGGAAGAGGTTCTCTTTCTGAGACAGCCTTTTTCAGCAGCAGCACTTATCATCTCCAAGATTTCCTTGTTTCTCTCCTCCTTTACTCCACCCAGTAGAAATAGGACTAGTGCTCCAGATGAAGCCTCACCAATGCAGGAGAGGTGCAATCATCTTTGATCTGCTACAAACACAGGTAAACATGTACATGCTTTATTTATGTATGGCACTGAGGCATGACAAAAGAGATGGCAGCACAATTCCTTGCTCTGCACACAGCAGCCTGTGACAATGTCTCTTTGCTAGGAGCAACTCCCAAGATCTCAGTCCACTTTAAGGAAAGAGAGCAAACTTTTCATCTGCTCAACAGCTTCTCTTCAACAGAACTCCATAGGAGAAATTTAGAATTCTGCATAAGCTGGTATTACTCTCAAGGAAAATATCTTACTTCAGATCTGATTTGTTTGTTTGTTTTTTCCTAAATAAGAACAATGACTAGATTTTTTTTCATAGACAGATTTTTTTTTTCATAGACATATTTTTTTAAATGTTTGGGGAAAACAATGATCAGCCAAACATATCAGTCAGCAGAATGTATTCTGGAATTATAAAATTGTAAGAGAATTTAGAATTCACAACTGCATGTGATAGTGTGTTACACAAGAACCTAAATTTATTGATGTATCACGAAAATAACTTGCAGAAAAGTATATCAGAAATTAGTAAAGTTATATATGAATAGAATTAATATTTTCTTTGCAGTTGAAGAAGGATGTTTTTCTTGCAGCATTTTTTTAAACTGATTGCCATAGTTGCTTCAGAGTACCCTAAGAATTATAACCCCTATCAAAATACAAGTGATCAGGTTAAACAATTATGAGCAGTTACTCTCAAGAAATTACAGTCATTAGAAAATCCTGATCATAAAAATTCTTAAATGGCAATAAATTTTATGTAAGTTTTTATATAATTTATAAGATCAAAATGTTTTATTGGAACTTTTTTGTAATTCATTTGTATGCAATTTTTCTCATATAAATTTATGTTAATTTCTAAAAGTTTACAAAAGCAGAATTGTTTTATTTGCTTAAATAAAATGACATCTCTTTCCACCCACAAATGTTCTTTCATTTGAGAAGGAAAACAATGTTGTTTTGATAGAAAATCCAGTATGCATCTGATCTAGTTAAAAAACCTAAATATAATATTTTATATTTTTCATAAATTCTTCATGTCTTAAATCTACCTCCCACCTCTATTTTCACATTATTATATATCAGAAGAATCAGTGTAAATGATGAATTGAAATGAAACACCTTGTTAAACAGGCAATGTAAAGTAGTAGCAGAATGTATTAAGAAAAATATAAACTTTGAGAGAGAAATAAAATATGTCCACAAGAACTCCTTTGCAGAAACCTGCTGCCTATTAACACTTTTTTCTATAGAGTATCTATCTTCTTGGATTTGAATGAAGAGAAGAGAAGAGAAGAGAAGAGAAGAGAAGAGAAGAGAAGAGAAGAGAAGAGAGAAGAGAAGAGAAGAGAAGAGAAGAGAAGAGAAGAGAAGAGAAGAGAAGACCTCACAGAAGCCTAATTTGCAATTGTAATTTGGCATTGTACTTTGTTAACACACATTTATATACCTGATTTTGGGCAAAAAGCTTGAAAAATAATTAGGAAATTTAATTTAATTTTGCCTAAATGTCCAGGTTGTTTTGTTTTTGGATGCCTGGGTCAAGGTACTGTGGTTGTGTTTTATATGTTATGTTTTACTCTTGTTTCTTTTAACAAAAGAACAAAATTGAAGCAATGGCTTGTTGAGATTTGTCTTACCCTATGTGGTGTTCTAGTCTTCAGCATGTAAATGTGAATGTGTTTAAGGATATTGAAGAGCTAAGAAACACAAGCCACTATACTTAAACTAAAAATATAATTTGTAGTGACAAAATTGTGGCTTAATTATGACAATAATATTTGTTTACCAAGTTAGTATTTTTGTATAGGTCTTCTATTATTTGTGATTCCGAGGATAATTGTTGCTTGTTGGTAGAGGTTATAAAGCTATAGTAGAAACACAGTCTAATTTAATCTTTTTAATTAAGAAAAAAAGTTTTCTTATTAAGTTTTAATACTTTTCCCTTTGCTATATCTGTAGTTAAATCCTTTTGCTTGAGGTTATATTAGAGAGAATAATATAGCAGACACACTGCCAACATACATGATTAAAGTTCCATGAAACTGAAATTGCCTAACACTGTCCTTGACCAAAGAAAAACATAGGAAAGTTACTTATTTTTGTTGCCGTTTTTTTTTTATATGGCCATATTTGTATTTTCTCCAGATCTGTCTGCCTTTATGTGCTTCTATCAAATATGGTTCTTCTGCATTGCTTTCTAAAATCAATGCAAGAAAATCCATATTAGAAGATGAATAAAGGTTCAAGCTGTCAAATTTCAAAATAAATTTTGTTGGTGGTTCTCAGTAACCATTTGGAAGTTAATCATAAAAGCGGTCAGCTTGAGGTAGTTATTGCTTGAGATAAATAATACTTGGCAGGTTTATTTTAGTTTTCTGCCTACAGGCCTACCATTCTGCCACTGGCCGTTTGCCTTGATGTCTGTCATCTGGTTTTGATCTCTTCCCCATTAGTGTACAAAGTAGATCAAAACTAGGCAATAAGCCATTTGGACTCTGTAAGGTCAAACGTTTTCACTGCAAAGGATATGAAGGCAACTGCTTGCCAATAATTTTAACAAAATGTGAGAGAATTCAGAGCAAGTACATCTTCAACTGGATTTTAGCCATGAAAGCACATAATCTCCACTATAGTGTTGTAAAATTTGGAATCAGATACCTAACAGAAGGCTATCTTGAGATTATGAAGAGACAACTGTTTGGCTCATTATAAAGTCAGATGTATTCTATGGCATTTGAGTGGACAGCAGAGACCCTGACATTATGCATGGTCCATTAGAAGGGAATTTGAGTTTGGCAATTACATTTGCATAAACAAAATAGTTGATACGTATGTGAATCATCCTGAAAATACCATTCCATCTCTTTCATACCTAGAGTCTTAATTTAAAATTAAAGTACTATCTATTTCACTTTGCAATTAAAAAAATGATACTGGCTAAAAAATATCAGGAATAGGAATGGTGTGGCATGAGGGAAAATCAGATACCTGTTTAGGTCCCTTATGTCTGATGATATATGCAGTGGTTAGCCCTTTCTTGGTCTTGCCATTGTTACAATGAGAAACAGATAGCACAACAAAGTGCTATTATTACTATTATTATTATTATTATTATTATTATTATTATTATTATTATCATCATCATCACGTTTAATGCATCATGGGTAGTTAAGGCTGATGCATCTTTTACAAAGTTTGGTATTATGCTTTTGCTATTCTAGTATACATTTTTCTGCAGCCTTCCATCCTGGACTATGATGAAATATTAGCCACAATGGGATAAGTGGAAAAACTCTCACTGATATCTGTATGGTTGAAGTCTCAATCAGGATCTTTGCAATACTGTAAGTCTCTTTCAGCTAGTCAAATAGTCCTCTCTAATGCTTGATGGAAGAACAACGTAAAATGTCTATGTGATGCTTCAATTGATCTGACTGATGGAGTGTTTGTTTTTAATTAGGAAGGGAAATTCAGCCACTGGACTTTGTATACAGGCATAGATTTATTATTTTTGGTGGCAAGTACCCGTTGCCTATCAGATCACGTCACACATGATCAAAAGTGAATGACTTCTTTTTGCTTGTTGGTTAGACGTTGGTAACTAAATCTCTAAACTACTATATTCTATAATAAATTCAGGTTAATTGTCAGCAATAACTTTTCTAGCTACCTGATGTTATGTTATTTCTTGTAGATTTGCAGAGTGTCATTGCCAAGGAGAAAATACTGTTGATTACCTAAAATATTTCTTATCAAATAAGCATGAAATTTATCAAAATATATTTTTAAGTGGTTTCCTTCTTTGGAATGAAGTCTTACTTTCTATAAAAAAAAATAAAAAATTTTGCTGTTTCCCCTCTAAATCTCTATCTATGAAATATTTTATACCAGAAGACCTTAGAATATTCTTGTCCACACAGTTTTTTAATTCAGTGATTTTGTTTTTATGATGGTAGCACTGAAATACTTTCCAATAGTGTTGAAAAATAGTACTTTTTATTCAGCATTTTCAATATTGAAACCAATGTTAATACATATTTCTTAAATATCACTCGTGTCTTTTATATCATTAGTCACATTTTTACTAAGTGAATTTGATTGTCTTCTAATTTTGAAAGAGCAAAAATGATTAGAAATACAATGTATTCCTTAGTCTAATGTGGGAATGTCTGTTGCAAATTTTAAAATCCCTTTCTTCTTATTGCCTGTATTCTTTTAAATTTAGTGAATAAAGTCAATTAAAAGTAAGTTTAGAAACTTTTTTTCTTTAAATGGATGAAGTTTAGATGAAGCTTGGCTTAATTACACAGCTCCTAGAGAATTATTTTGCCAACTATTTTATCTTTAATCAACATTTCTCATTTGTGAAAGATTCATTTTTAATAATGCCCTGCAGTTTTTCACTTTATTTAGTTTTAATTTTATTTTCAAGTCACAAACCTGAAGCAGGCAATGGCTGGGAAAAATTATGCAATAATTAAATGTACCTAAGAAGAACCCAAACAAAATCTGAATTTATGTTATTAAGTGGAGATGTACGACATTACTATATTTCAACATAAAGCTGCTATATTCCTGCAAGTGCTACTGTTCAGGCATTTACATGCACAATCCATTTTATGGCAAGCTGAAAAATAAATCTTTTTCAGCAACTTAAATACAGTTTACAGAAGAGACATGACTGAACATAAATAAATAAGCCATGATATTTATTACAAGCACAGAAAGTGTTGTGAACTTGGCTGTCAAAGGATGTGCCCAACATGGGGAACAGCATTTTCCACTAGAATAGTTTTTCAAAAAAAAAAAAAAAAAAAAAAAAAAGAGAGAAAAAAATGTAAGAATGAGGACAACCTTGAATATACTTATACATAAAAACAGACTTAAAAAGCCCTTAGTAACCAGTAGATTTTAGTTATCTCTAAATTTATGGTTGTGCTTTATAAAATTTTAGAACACATTTAACAGATGCAAAAATGCTAATATGCATGGTTAAAGTGTTACTAAGTTGATACAGGCAATTTCTTTGCTGGCAATGAGACACAAGGAAGTAGTGCTGTTACAGCCATCAGCAAAATTTGGGCATGAAGTCAGACATACAGCAAAGTGCCTCCAGCATTTAAAAAGGGTGTACTTTTTAGTGATAATGAGGCCCAATCTTGAGTTAACATACACTGCTGGAACTTAAGAGAAATCTCTGGAACTACAGCACTTCAGTGCAGTCCAGAGGCTGACTCACAGCACACAACATGAAGCTCCAGTAACACCAATCGATCAGTGGGTATTGGCTGGGGTGATGGCAGGCAGCAGGTACTGTGCAACAGCTGAAGAGTTTTGGGTTTGTTTCCTTTCTCAGCAGTTCTTTTTGTTCTCTCTTGCAACATTCTATTAGCTATTTTTATAAAATGGGATAAAACCTACTAGCCTCACTCAGGTAGAGAAAAAAAATGGAATCTGTTCAAATCGACATAACCTTTTTATATAAAATATTATGGGGACATGTCTAGAACAAAAACATGAAAGATGAGATCCATATACACTCCAACTAACTCCAAGAGCAAAAAAGAAAGATACCAGTCAATCTCTAAAATTCATTGGATCGAGATATCTCAGAAAAACAAAGAGATTCTGTAGAGAAGTTCACTTCTAAAATGTGCCAAGAACAATGAATTTTATGTATCCTGTCGTCACTTTTCTTGTAATGTAACAATCTACTCTGATAATGGGAACATAATAAGGTAGAGATCATCAGGAAATATGTAGTGGTGTTTGGCTAGGAAGACAGCTGGTCTAGTTGCTTACAGTTTTCAGCCTGAGGACATTGTTTACCTTAGCAGCCATTTCATTACAGCTCATAAACAAATCTCATCAAAACTAGTCAAAAGAAATCCCTGCATTTCTATGTCAACTGACCTGAGACGGACAGTGCAGCCCTTGATTTGAAAATGAGCTATTCCAAAAATGCTTGAAGGATAAGAATTGAATTTAAGCCATCTATAAGGTCAATTACACAGCCTTGGGGAGAGTAATGTTCTTTATGAAGTGGGGAGATAGGCAGGAAAAGGCAGTTGCACCAAATGCATGGGGAAAGTGTTTATTTAATATTTGTAGATTTTATAAAAAAGTATTCACTGTTGTATTTTGCACATGGTGTGATTCAGAGAACAGTTAACATCATCAAAATCCATAATGTATTAAAATCCACTTTATATATCCCTGTCAGCTTTTATCAGAGTATTGTGATTTTTTTTTTTTTTAGCTCCTCTGTCTATACATACAGTCAGATACATTCCTATCTAATCAATAATAGAATGACTTGGGTTGGGAGGGACATTAATTTCATCCAGTTCTAACCCTACCTATCACAGGTAGGGACACCACCCAGTGGATCACATTCCTCAGGGCTCCATCCAAACTGTACTTCAACACATCATCCAAGGATGGTACACCCAGACCTTTAGGCAACTTGGTCCACTGTTCTAAGGACATTAAGAATACAGTTTCCTGTCTTAAAACTCTGCCAAGGTCACAAAAGGAACTTGACATAAGATAAACCAACACAGTGGGAATTTGAGATAAGCACAGAAGGAAGGAATCTGCAACTAGGTTTTGATCTGAAAGAGGCTGCTTTTTGGTTGTTGCCCTTAAAGAAGAATAAAAGTAGAGATTAGTTACTCAGAAATCTGAAGATAGAATAATTCTAACTTTACAAGATTTGGTGAAAGAATTGTGCTACCATTTAAATGAGAAGAAGAAGAAGAGGCGGCAGGCACATTACCTTAGAATGCTTCAGGCAGAGCTTTGGGATGTGCATGAGACAGAGAATCTTACAGGAAGAATTTCAGGATATGGAACGCTTCTGTGACATTTTTCTGAGTCTTATAACTCAGATTTTTTGTGTCCAGTGGAGGATTTTGGAGAAGGTGAACAGACATGTTCTGATAAAGAGTAAGATGCAACATTTGCATTAACATCTGTAAATGAGGAAATTTGCAACGACATCAGATAATGAGGAAGTAACATTACAACACTTTAATTAAAACTAAACCCACAAATGATTGGCTAGGTCAGCAAACTGCTATTAAAATAGTGCCATACGCATCCACCAAGATAGCAGAGTTTGGCCATAAATCGTGTGAGATCAGTATCCAGTCAGTCTTAATGCAGTGAGATGCTGGGAAGCTGGGTGTACAACCAGACAGCAAAGAGTTAAAATCACTGGAGTAAGTGGAACAAGTGCTTTTTGCCAAACTGATAAGGTTGATTTATGGCTCCTGGGTGAGAAGCAGATGTCTTCTAATCTTAACCCTAAAAGAAATCCAGAGTCTGCAGTGCACTCTGGGCAGCACTTACAGTCCCTAAATAAAGAATTGCTGGTGTATCACAGTGCTGAATTTTTGCTGCAGCAGAAAATGGATTTTCTGAAGCTACAGATGATTTGGCTCCACTAACAGCTGCAGCATCCAACATCCAACAAACCTAACAGCCACAATATGAGCACCAGTATACTTGGACATTGTTGGGTGGTTTCACACTCCCTTTCTAATTCTCTTATCTGCCCAGTTTATTGCAGGCAATTGAATGATAATGCTGCACCTTTAACCACTGCTGTGCTAAATTTTCTGGAACTGGTAACTCAAACTCAGATAGAAGGAACCCAAGATGTAAAAAATATATCTTTCATGATTCCAAGCTGGAAACATGACAAGGCTCAATTGGCACTTATCTGGAAGGGAGAACAATACTTAACAGATGCCCTCAGAGGTAAAAGCATTCACCCCCCCACAGCACAGGCTCTGCTTGTCGAACTTCT
Organism: Sitta carolinensis; assembly: GCA_032173965.1. Classification (NCBI taxonomy): domain Eukaryota; kingdom Metazoa; phylum Chordata; class Aves; order Passeriformes; family Sittidae; genus Sitta; species Sitta carolinensis. The sequence goes on along the minus strand of JAVUNC010000006.1, from coordinate 16,760,880 downwards.
ACAAGTATTCTCACTCCCTCCAGACTCCAGATAACTCCCTTCAGGTATCCAGAGATACCCTGAAAAGGTAGGGGAAGTAACAACAGCAGTGTGGCAAACATTTAATGAAATAGAATTTCAGAGTCCACCTGAGAAATATAAAGTCCCAGCTGTTGAACAATTTGAGCCACTAAGGGGTAACCCGTTCTGGGACCTTTGAGACTTGTATTGTTTTCTTTTTGCAGGAATAAAGCCAGCACACCCTCACTGAAGGAACTAGTTCAGAGTGGAGCAACTGCTGGTGGATTTACATGAGAAAGCTCACAGGAAACAGACAGGGAAATGTGATGATGTCTCTTCCTGGAAGCCCTTTTAACTTTCTTGGTTACTTTAGTAGTAGACACACCAACCCAATCAACATTTAATGGACTGTTCCTTCTTTTTAATAACTGATGTGTAGTAGGTCGAATTTTCACTTTTCTTTTTACAGAAATCTGCTAACAGATGAGATCAACCTTCATGGAAGCAGTCTGGAAAGTATAAGACAAATAACTCATTAAGTACCTCTGCCTTCTCCATGTCTATTGCCACCAGTTCTCCCTTCTCATTTATCAGTGACCTTTCTTATTCTTGACCTTTCTTTTCTGACTTATAGAATCCCTCATAATTCTTCACATCCTTTGCCAAGATCCATTCCATCCGTGCCTTGTCTTTCCTTATCCCATCATTATACATCCAGACTGCATTCTCCAGGTCACCTATCCCTGCTTCCATTGACAGTATTTCTTTCTTACTGTTCAGTTTGAGGAGCAGATCCTTGTTTAACCATGATGATTTCCAACCTGCGCTGCTTGATTTCCTACCCATCAGGATGGAGAGCACTTACTTTAAGTGGCCTTAAAGAGCTGCCAATTCTGGCCAGCTCCTCTGTCCCTAAGGACAGTTTCACAGGAGGTTTCATTCACCATCTCCTTCAATAGCTAGAATTTTCTCTTCTGAATTTCAGGGTCTTGACTTTGCTCCTTGTTCCTTCAATGTTCTTCCAGACCACCGACTCAAGTATGATGTAGTTGATACAGCCAGGGCTGGCTCTAATCTTTCCAAGGAACTCATTCACACTCTGTGCTTATTCACTGGTAAGCACAAAGATCAGTAATTCTTCTCTGGGATAGTTTCTCCAAAACCTGGACCAGAAGTTCAGATGCACTCCAGGAGTCTCCTGAATTGCCTACAGCCTGTTGTATTGCTTTCCCAGCAACTATCCAGGTGGTTGCAATCTCCCTCTGGGGAAGAAAGCCTGAGCACCATACTCAGGCTTCAGCACCGTGCTGTAGTTGAAAAAAGAGGCCTTGACAACACTCTGCCCCGATCAGGCAGGCTATGACTGACATCAAATACAAGACATCCCTTACTGCTCCTATCCTTGATTTTTACCCATAAGCTCTTAGCCTGTTCATGGCTCTTATTTAGTCAGTTCTTTCTGATCTAACCATTCCTGAAGAGAGAGCAACATGCCCCTGCCCCTTCTTAGAATCCTATAATCTGAGTTGTAAGGGACCAAGAGGATCACCTGGTTCAACTCGTGGCCCTATGCGGGCACCCAATGACACTTGGACAAAAGGGCTCAACTCCTGTCCCCTACATAGGATGCTTCTTCACAGACTCCCTTCCCTTAAGATTTCTACTTTTCCATGTTATTCTGACTGTAACAGAAGCATTATTTTCAAGGTTATATTCAAAGTATGCTATGGTATTTAACCAGAGAGCTTGTAATCAAAATAACAAAAGAATGTGTATCTAAAATACCTAGATTGCTTTAAATCATCTCACTGAGAAAGATTTATTTGAGGTGAGGTAAGCAGTTGTGATATTATTTTAACTTTAAATTCTATAATATTTCTGGCATCTGTTCTAATTTATATATGCTTGATTCTATATAAATGAACATATACTGGTATATAGAAGTTAATGCACTTTATGGCTGCATTGACCTATGGATCATATAAGTATTTATATAATAGTAATAGTGAGTGAGTGAGTACATGCATGCTTTATTATGGCTGCAGAATATTCATGTTTTTCCTAAATAAGAGCATTACAGCAGTTTCACCATACAAAGCAAAACAAGTACAGAATCTATAAACCCATCAACACCACTTTCTCTAAGTTTACTGCTCACCAGAGTGAAGTGATCATGACTGGATACACTCTTGGGTGAAGTATAACAGGCCTGGCAGGTTACTAAGTTCAGATAATTCAGAGTGCATACTGCTTGTAGCACCAATATAATGATAGTAAGTGGTAGTAAGGGAAATTATGATTGTACTGATGCCTCTGACATCAGTTCTTTATGCACATATCTGGTAAGTCACTCTGGTAAGGAACATGAACTTGAGATACTGATCTTCCACCTGAATGGTCTATATCTGTGTCCAACAAATAGGAAAATGTTATGATTTTAAAAAAAAATTTTGCTTATTCTTAATGTGACTTCACTAGGTTTAGCCTGCTGAATAACAGCACTTATAGATATATTTTTAAAAGAGAAGAATTCAAGTCTAAATCCAGGTATTTAATTTAAGACTTTTATATCCTGGCAGCTTAGGAGATCAGGAGACATGCAGTTTTTAATTTCTGACGTTTTTAGCAGTTTAAGCTTCTGGCCAGAACTCTTTACTGATGGACAGATAGATAGGATGGACTCATTAAGACTTTTGCAGCATTAAATTCCAAATGTCTTTGTGCATATTCTTCTTGACAAACAATTTTGAAATTGTATTAAGCTACTTCATTATTTACCACATACATTTCCTTCTGCCACTGATAAGTGTTTCCACAAGTCATTTCACTGTATTAACAAGGAACGTTCACCTCAAAGGTGACCTTACTGGACCAGGATAGGCATCTAGCTAGTCACAGTGTCTGACAGGGAATGGAATCTATTCCTATAATGAGTACACCAGGGATGGTACTTCATGATAAATGGATACAGCTCTGAAATGGTGTCCAGGCAATAGCCAGAAGGGTGGGCTTCCATTAAAATTAATAGCTTGCTTGCTCTGTTTTTATCAATGTATTACTGAGATGGTGTTCCTTCAACATTCAAGGTTGCACAGCTGGTTTAATGCTGATTATGTCTTAAGCAAGAGTGGATAATTAAAAAGTATAGAAATGAATGTAGGGTTATTCATAACAGAGAGACGCCAAGAATTATACAACCAAGACATTTATCAATAAAACAAAAAAATGCAAAGACACATTTACTTCAAAACCACTTGTTTCTGGGCTCTCTTCTGTAGAAGAAATAAGCTCAATTAAAGCATTTTCAACACATTAAAACAAGTCTCCGATCATTACTTCTGTTGCAGAAAGATCTACATGAAGGCAGGAAAGCAAAATGCTATGAGTCCTCTAAATTTTGTGGATTTAAAGCTAGTACTAATTCAAGAGAATATATCTTCTCAGTCCACCCCAGATCATACAATTGAGATCATGCAATTGATCATACAATTAACAAACACACAAATTCTGAAATATTTACAACATCTATATAATAAAGTTCCACATTATACTTTCATCTCATTAATTGGTTCATTTCAGGCAATGGGGATTTACTGCATGTACTGAATGCTAAGTCTCATTAACACATCTGCAGCAATATTTGAGCACATTAGTCCTATGAATTTGATCAAGAAAGCTTCTTCCCTTGGTTTCTTCCACAACATTTTGGAAGTAGTAAGAAACTAATTTTATGATTTCACTGGAATGCTGCCCATAGAGAACAAGAGGTGTCACCTTCATATTTTTTCAATGAAATCTGCTTTGGTTGCTCTGTGTTCCCATTAAAGGAAAATTGCCTTGTTCCAAACATTTTAATCCTTTTGTTATCTAAAAATAAGACAAGTTAAGCTGTTTAGGTGGTCTGTTACCATTTCAGAAGGGTTTATGAGAGACCACTATACATAAACAAAGTAATGTGATGGTATGCAAATCTGTAAAATAACCTGAGAAAAACTCTTTCAGAATTAATGGTTTTAATAAATGGTCTGATACAAAATATATTTCTGTGAGTCAGTATCTGCACATAGAAAAACATACTAATATTGTATAAATATCTGCAGCCACTACATTTTGTGGAAGTAAAATATGTAGTCAATGGTGCCCTTCAGTGAGCATCTTATGTTGACTCATTTTATGAGATGAGGCATGAGCAATGTAGAATAAATGTATAGAAAATATTGTTTCACAGCAGAGAACAGAAATGGATAGAATTATGCTTTTTAAAAAGTGACTTTATAGCTTATGTAATTGTCTAAAAGCAAAATTAGTTCCACAATATTTTGCTGACCAGCCTACTGGTTATTCACACTGTCATAATATAAAAAAATGTCATTACTTTTTTCTCACTGCATCAGCTTTTCTGAGGTACTGCATAGCAGACACAATTAAGAAATAACTAATGTCCTCAGACTCCTCCTGTCTCAGAGAACTCTTTTGATAAAAAAGACTTTTTTCTCTAAGCCAGGATTTTATATGTGTTTAAAACACATTTTCCAAATCCTCCTCATTTAAAATTTCAAATTCATTATCAGCTTTCAAGTGGATGAAAATTATTTTCCCTAAACTTCATCCATTTAATATCTGTAGTTATTTGCCTCAGGCCCTATCTCTGGAGAGGGAATAAAACTCAAACAGAAAAAAATAATCAAGAAATATTTTTAGGGTAATAGGAGAATAAGGAGAATAAACTGGTATGGAGTAGAATTGAGATTTCTTACATCTAGAACTCAAGCAAAGCTGACTTTCATTTTCCCTCCTGGAGTTTGCCATTCCTGGGAATGTTTCAAAGCTGCATTCAGAGGAGGTTCAGATGATATTAGGAAAAATATCTCTTCAGAGAGCATGGTCAAGCAGGTTTCCTGGAGATGTGGTTGAAGCCCCAAGCCTGTCAGTTTTTAAGAGACATTTTGACAATCTTAAAAATATGCTTTGACTTTTTGTCAGCCCTGAATTGGTAAGCTAATTTGACTATATGATCATTGTAGGTCCCTTCTAACTGAAAATATTCTATTCTGTTTTATGTGCAAAAGTATTTATATATACTATATATACTTTAGCAATATGATATGAGGAGCACTTCCCAGATTAACTGTTCCAGTGCAAAAAAAGCCTAATGCTTTTAGAGTCTTCAGGCAAACAGGAATCACAAATTAGGTGTTACAACAAAAAATGTAAATAACAATTATGGTTTTTAACATTTCTCATCATGTGAATATAGTCTTTGGGTATCTCATTTATTACCTTCTATTTACATAGTGAATTATAAGAATTTTAAGTGCAAGTAACCCTAAAGCTTTACTGTATTAAACATATATGACACTTATGACCTCTTTATGCTGAAAGACTGTTGCCCTATCAGATAAAGAAAAAAAAAAAAAAAAGAATGTATTGCCTAATTTTCCCCACTTTATTTCATATTTAGGACTTGCTGCAAATCTTTTAGAGCTTAATTCAGGACTTCATTTATACTGTATTTAAAACTTGAACCAATTCTTTCACAAGAAAGATGTGGACCTGCTAGAATGGGTTGAAAGGATGGCTATGAATATGATGAGAGGGCTGGAGCATCTCTCCTACAAAGTCACACTGAGAGGTTGTTCATCCTGCAAAAGAGGATTTAGGGAGGCCTTACAGAACCTCTCAGTGCCTAAAGAGTGCTTACAAAAAAAAGGGAGGGGAACTTTTTACAGAGGCAGATAGTGATAGGATCGGGGAGTGATTTCTAAGAAGAAAGATTTAGGTTAAATGTTAGGAAGGAATTCTTTACTGTGAGGGTGATGAGACTTTGGAACATGTTGTCCATCTTTGGAAGTGTTCAAGGCCAGGTTGGATGGAGCCCTGAGCAATGTGGGAGGTGTCCCTGCCTGTGGCTTGGAATGAGATGATCTTTAAGGTCCCTCCCAACACAAGACGTTCTATGATTCTGTGGTACTATGAAAAAAGCGGTAACAAACACAGACAAAAGGAAGATTCTGGGAAATCTGGGGTCATAAAAACAGTGTCAAACTGAAAAACAATGCAGTTGAACAAACAATAACAGTAGTTGAAATACATTGGAAGATTATAATATGTAAGGCATAAAATATTTTTTTAGTTGTGGCCTGTGGGTTAAATGATATCATTACAAACACTAACAATGATAATAAGAGAATAGAAGAACATGATCGATGAATAAAAATCCAAAGAACTAAAATAATTTTCTTTTGGGGAAAAATAAAAGAATAAAAAAACCAAAACAAAACAAAGTTCTAAATGAAAAGGCCTGCAGTACTTAATACGATTTTTTAAATATGTATGGTTTGATTTATTTATCTCCTGCTGATTTTGCCTTTTTCTGTTGTAATTAATGTTTTAAGAAACTGTAGAGCATATGACAAAACACAAGTCAATATTTACTGGTTCCAAATAGTTAGATTTTTCATATGAAAATAGTTAGAATTTTCATATGAAAAAAATAAAATCAGGACTTTTTTCACTATATCCACTGAGGACAAACATAATCAGCTCAATTTGAAGATTAAAAGATTCAGTTTAGGCATTAACAAAACCATAATTTCTTACTATAAAAGACACTAATCACTATAATTTAAAAGAAAAATAAAATCTACATTTGCTTAGAAAGACTTCTTAAAACTTTCACAAACCAGAACATTTATTTTTCAAGTGAATATTTGAGTCATGTCATGTTTCAGTTTGGTACCTGAACTATGACTTCTATGCATAGCTTGAGCTCTTATTCCACTGGAGTCAGCCAACTCTGTCAGATACAAACAAACACTTGCTTCTGGGCTCTGCAGTAGATTTTCTCTTTTTCTCTGAACTACTCTGAGGTTACAAGATGAAGAGAAACTACCTTCACCTTGCTGGCAGATTCTGTCCATCCCTTACTCCCTATAGGGGAATTAAGAGCTTTGGGCAGGGGACAGACCATCAGGAGGATGGCTGGAGTTCAGCACCAGCTGGGGTCATGAGAAGGTGTAGAACTAGGGCACAGTGGCTGAACTGGATTGGGGTGAAAGTGGAGCAGAGCAACCTTTTGTGAAATTACAGATATGCTTTCAGCAGAAAGAGTCCAATATTCTTTTGGTTTTCTCCTGTATGAAATGAGAAAAATACTGAAAAATATGTCAATTGTGTTCTGAAGTGCAAAACAATAGCATGCATTGATAATCACTTTACTTTGTGATGTTGTTTTAGAAATATTCACATAATACTAATCATTACTGAATTGGTTTGCAAGGAAGACACTCAAATAATTTATTATAGCTCTGCAGATAAAAAACTATGGGCTTTGCTATATAAAACATGTTCACTCTTCTGCCTAATACTATGCTGCTCCTCATTCTCTCCCTGCTCCTGAGATAACCCTTGCCACAGGAATGTGAAGAAGGTTGTGAAGTCTGCCTACAATGAACACATGTTCTTGGAAAAGAAACAGGGCTAAGAAAGCCGGAACAGTGTTTCAGGAATCAGCAAAGTGTGGAAGAATAGGGAAGCTGACAAACAGTAACCGTGTCTTGAGTTAGATCTGTGACTGAATACAGTACCAAGCCCATACAGCAGTAGTGTTTGGACTTGGGTGCAGCAACCTGTATTACTGCAGTGCTTCTCCTGCACCTGACATGTATAATTTGTCAGCATATTTAATTGTTGAGTATGATCCCACAAGTCTACAGTTTCCAGTTCCAGAAGCATCCTGTTTGGAAATAGCTCAGGTGCCTCTGAACAGTATGGTACTCTTGCATAGAGCCATACCTCAAGAGCTTAACCACTGTCGAACTTGTCTTGATATAAAGGAACTAGGATGCCATCAAAATCAAATTCTGATTTTTCAGGCATATAATTTAAAGGTTATACTGCAGGAAATAAGGACATACTTATGAAATTAGAGGTATGTAGGACATACATGAAATTGGAGTCCAATTACAGCTCCTGACACTTTCCACACAAATCCTGTACATTTATTTCATCCAAACCAAATTGTAAATAATGTAACTCATCAAATAAGCATAGTTTCATCATTACATATTACTTTTATTTTAATATTCCAGCAGATTAATAAAATGTTCTTTAAAATCCTACTGAATGTAAAGGTCAATTAGCCATTGTTTCTGATACTCTAAAATTCTGAAAAGAAGTATTAAACCAAGTATTAAATCCTTCAGCACCCAAGAAAGAATCAGATCAACATTGTTGGTATTCAGCTTATTGTCTGATAACTTGCCAAGTGTTTTAGCAATAGATTGCACTAATACTTTGAAGTGCTGGAAATCTCCAGTAGTGTATACACGTATGCAATGCAGAATTCAAAGTAACTGATTGGGTACCTCCTCAGATTAGATTTAAGGGTCTCTCCACTGATGCAGAAAGAAGGCATAGCAGATGTAGTATAGCAACATTAAGGAGCAGTCCTATTGTTATGAGAAACCTGAAGTTTCTGAATTCTTCATTATATTGCAGGGAGATGAGTTTTATCCTAAGAGAGTTGGCAACTGCAGAAAAGAATCTACGTGTACAGCATTTCAAATCTACATAAAAGTAAATTTCAGTGTTCGCTTTGCTTAGCTGCAGCTTGAAGTGGAGGGTTTTGTTTCCAAAAACAGTTCTGCACACACCTAACACAGCTGTGGCTGCAGAAATGAAACGGAGTCACCTCTGTCCTTGAGGCTTCTTTCTGTTACAGATGAAATGCAAGTTATAGGGAGAAACAGCAAATGTCACATAGTTAGAATGGGATTGCCTGTGTTTATAACAGTTATTTCCACCTTGTGGGCTTATGAGGTGCTTCTTTAGTTCACACACCAAATTCTGTCGCTGAATGAAGCAAGCATAAATCCTTTTACCTTCAGTAAGAATTTAATACATTTAACCTGAGAATATGTAACAATACTCCATATTGTATGGTATATAAAAACCCCTTTCAATGACTGTGGAAATGCAGCCACCTCTGGGATGCAATATAATGACTGTCCAACAGGTTTGCATAGTATTTTGCTTGCATTAAAGAAATTGAAGATATTGTTACAATTGGCTAGAAACCTCAGAATAAACTCTAGGTGTACAAAATATAATAATTCTGCTTTGTTGCCTGAATTTCTGTTTACAGAATATATGGCATATCCACTGTCTACTGATTTTCCAAAAGCATTTAGATCTTTGTACTTTATGTTTTCCTCAAAGAAAAGAAATGGTTTAAAACATCATAAAATATATATTATGTTAATCTATATTGTAGTATGAATTGTGATTTATGTAATATTCAAAACTTTTAAAAATATATAATTTATTAAAGTTGTTTTCATACAATCAATATGTTTTTCTGAATACATTAATTTGTTCTTCTGAAATTAGAAAAGAAAGGTTTGTTAAACCATGATGTAGCAAAACTGGTCCAAAATCTTCTACTGCAAATACTGCCAAAGGAAAGACAGCATATTGTTTTTTTTGTTGTTGAGCAGTCCTTATTTTCCCTGGATTCAAAATGTTATCTCCTTTCTCAATAACTGTTATTTCTGTTAGCTCCCTTCTAAGTTGCAAACAGAAAAAAAAAAGGAAAGAAATTAGATTCATGTGGTATACTATCAGGGCAATCCTTAATGAAGCCTTAACTGCAGTGCCCAAAATTATTTCTGCTAAAATTTTTCAGTATAGTTTTTTTACACATACAGAGAGAGAGAGTATTTGTTATTGGTATGAAAAGAAATGTGCTAAAAATTTGCTTTAAACTCCAAGATGAATGAGTTCAGAAATTCCTTTAAAACAAACCCCTTTTTTTTTTTTTTTTTTTTTTTTTTATGCCTGGGATATGAGTGCAAGTTCAATTTTTTTAAAATAAGAATTTGTTTTGAAAACACTGAGACACTGTCCAATGAAACCTGTCAATAGTATTTTCATATGATTATTATTCATAAGAACCTGTAGAAGGTTGTGACTAATGGTTTCTACTGCATCTGGAGAAAGATACAGCTATTTTACAAAGCATGTCTGGTACAGAATTAGCTAGTGTCCACTTAGGCTATGTGCAGCTTGTTAATGCACTATGAGTTTGGGAAAAGACAACTGAAAAACAGAGAAAAACACTCCAGCCACAGTATATTACACTGTCTGCATTAAATGTTTGTGCTTTATGTGCATGCTTCTTTTACAGAAGCTGGACTCCAGTATATTCATATTTTACAATAATCCTCTACTGAAAGGTGGAAGCAGAGTTTCCTAACCAAATGTTGTGCTGGCAACTGAAATGGCTGAAGGGTGGGGTCATGCTGCAGAGTAAAGGTTCTCTAGAGTGGGAAGCAGCTAATGATCATTTTTCTGATGATTTTGTGAGATGTCTCTCTGGTATGTGTTTCTGTATGATTTATTAACTATTTTTAAAAACACAGCCTGAAGTTCTCTTCTTGCTTCTTTCTAATCCAAAAGCCATACTCAAAAGGGTAAGTTTGATTTTCATTAGTAAATTCTGGTTTGACTAAAGAAGCTACAAAGGCCATAGAGGTTTAAATCTCTTGCTTTGTGAGTTTAACTGAGTCACAGTTATACACTAAAATTGTGTCTTTTCTTTGATGTTTTTGGAATGATGGATGACTCACATTGATATTAAACTCATTAAGTATGTCTTTTGGGAGAAAAACAACTACAAAACAGGTTTCGTTTTAATTCCCCCATTCTTCAAAGTGCTTATTAAAATAGAATATAATCTGAGTCTCTGAGAAAATTGTAATGAAATGTCCTAATTGAAAGCTGTATTCCTTATTTTTAATAAACTATATTTCTCTGCTAGTAGACAAGACTATTTATTTATAATGTAGGAAAAGGTCACTTATATTTCTTTTTTTTTTTTTTTTTTTTTTTTTATTTTTGACACCAATGTGGATTTTTTCATTGTTTGGACTATTTACTTTGCAACTTCTCTTATACAAACTCCTTTGGCATTTACTGGACCCTTTCCCCTGTAGTCTGAAGTTCTCTTCCTTTTTAATTAGATTGACCTTTTGGTTCACTTGGTTGCCCTCAAAATGACTGCGAATGACTACTCTTATGGAAGACAAGTTGAAATCAGCACAGAGAGACTGAAAACAGTCATGAGAAATAAAAATATTTTATGCAGCTATCCTGGCACTATAACTGCATAATCGTTATGTTCATAGCCTCTAACACAAAGAAATACTGGCCTCTGCAAATTTTGTGACATTTTAATGATGACAGGTTCTTTCTCATCTCCTTGAATGACTGCTTTTATACTGCACTTTGTGACTAATATTTTCAGAGAATATTTTTACTATCCCATAATGATTTGCCTTTTTAACCTTCCAAGTTACAAAGGGTAAACTTTAATTACAAAGTATAAGTTAATTTGCTACTGTTTTTTGCATAAGATCTATTTCTCTTCTTTCTACCACCATCATAGAAAAAATAACTGTTCAAGTTACATTTTCTAGGTAAAAGACTGAAATAAATGGACTTTTTTTTTTTTTTTTCCCTTTCATTCTGAAGATGATTAGACATCATTTCAGTAGTTTAGGAAGAAATAAGAAGAGATACCTTTACAAGCTAATATAATTGCCCTGAAAGTTTAATAGGTGAAGCACAAACTCTTTTTCATTTTTCAAAAGGAAGACAATAATCAGCAAAATTCACATTTTCATTTACAGCAGTTACAGCAATGAACCTGAAGCTAGAGAGTAAAGAACATCATCTTTCTTGATCTTTTGGGTGGTGAGAAGGAATTTATAGCTCATCTCTCCACTCAGATGAAGGTTCTCTAGTTTATAAATGAATATTGGGTCAGGAAAACTTAATTCCCAGTCACATAATGCTACACAGAGTTCCCAATAATAACTGAAAGGCATCTGAAAAATTAAGTCTTAGTTACTCAACCGATATTAACTTAATACATAAGGGCTTTAGACTTTTCAAAAAATCTGTGAGAAAAAACCCTTTTTGGTACTTCTGCATAGAATCAGAAAAATTTCTCTTTCTGCATCTGAGTTGCATTCTCTTATTTTCAGGGGCTTGGTTGATTTTCAAAAGTGACTAGAGTGGTTGATGCAGTTAGTTACCGAGTACTGTCATGCTTCCATGGCCCCTTGTGTTAACAGCCTGTGCCTCTCCTGCCTGTATATGAGCTCCAAATCAGGCCAGCTCTTGCCTTGTGACAGTGTCCAGCTACCAGTTCTGAACTGCCACGAGCTGCTGCGGGAGGTTTCACTTGTTCCTCTTGGTGCTGACCTTTAGAACCAGTAGATCAGTGAGAAACATTGCTATTTTTGGAATAGAATAATTGCCATCTGTACTTATTGTTGTTGCTTTGTTTCTGCTCTGTAAAGCCACACCTTGCTCTTATATTCATTGATCAGCCTCTATCCAGTGGAAATTTCTTAGATCCACTTAGAAGCACTTCAGTTAATATCCCACTTCTATTATAACCTTTCAGAATGTCTACTTTATCCATTTTCAAGGATAATAAGCACTGTTATTTTCAGGACTACACCAAGACATTTTAGTTCTTGTATATAATAATCTAGAAGTACTACCATCAAGCCTGATCATTGCTGTCATATGAGGAAGCAGAAACATTTCCCCTACTTTGTTTCATGGTCTTTTTGCTCTAATCCTGAATATTTTTCTGTGCAAAACAAGGTCACAGAATCTTAGCTATTTGATACACAGAATTTGTCATAAAATAAATTTTTACATCTCTTTGAGCAGACAATTAATGTGCTTTTACAGTTGGGTTTTTATCCCAGCTGTTTCTGGCCAGTTACTTAGCTGCAGCTGAAGAAACAAGTGTGCTATCATTAAGGCATTTATTTAGGCAGTGTAGGATTTATACTTCCATCATGGTTTCTATGGAATTTTGTGTGATGAGGCGTTTGTTGAAGAAGGAATTTTAGAATGCATGTTCCTTTTGTTAGTCTAGTGAAAGTCAGATTGTTGTGGGAAATGTTAATCTAAATATTTTAGTAAATGAATATAGCAAATTTTATTCTTTTCAGAGGAAAGGGAAAAGCTCATCATCTTCTCAATGATTAGATAGGTGTAGCTTAAATAGATAAAAATGAGTGGCAGATCATGTTGTCCTACAGTTTCAGGGATGGTAATTCAAAAAGTTAAACAAAATGAATAGCTCTTTGGACAAATTGTGTTCTGAAGATGTTTTAAAGAACGAATTAAGATTTAGTTCTAAAGTGCAACAAAGTTTAAGGAAGATAATCTAGCCAATCCTAAGACACTAATTAAATAAAATATTAATAAAACTTTTCACATAACTGAAAGTAATCACTGCTTCATTCCTTAAGGAACCAGACAAATTATTAATTATCAGCCAAGTTTAATGTTTTCTCAAAAGCTCTGAGACTTTTCATAGCAAAATAAAATTACATTTTTCTCCATAATTCATGCCATAAAAATTTTTAAGTAAAACACTGCATTTTTGAATGCTGTTATAAACTAAGAAGACTGTCTTATGTGTTTAAATCATTTGTTATATGTGTGTATTCTCACATTACAGGAGGAACTGAACCTAATTTTCCAATAATTCCTAAAAACCATACTAAGACATACCTTAAACACATTAAGAAAAACCTTACTTCCTCAACCTCCGCAGTGTGCAGTTTCCACCACAAGGTGCAATGTAGCAGAATTCAAATATAAGGTATAGTTCCTCATGAATTTAAGACTTATTATTTCTATTACCCGTAGAACTGGCTGTTTTCTGCTTCATCAACACAGTGACTTAGTTGAAAATAAGTGTTTCTCAATGTATATTTTGAAATGGCTTTGTTTCATTTCCTTAGTAATTTGATGAAGGAGGATTTTTTTAGGACACAAATGAATTATTTTAAAGCCTTTCATCATATTGTAATGTGTTTATGTATTTTATATTGGTTAGTCCTCATAGATAGAGAAAAATGTGAATTTAATTGACAGCTATTTACATAAAGTTATGACTTCACAATTTTCCAATACTTTCCTTAAAAGTGTGGTAAGTGATATATTTTTTGGTAGACACACATGTAAATACCACAGCCCCACTCCATTGTGACTGAGTAAATCCCTAGTGGCAGAATGAGGCTCACAGAATAAACTTTTTAATGGGGGAAAGCTCAGAGGGGATAGACAAGTGTCCCTGTGAAACTCAGGGAAGAATGCAGGAGGTCTGATCACAGCTGTTGCAGAAAAAATGACTTGATTTCTCCACAAAGGGGAATGGAACATGGCCTTAATTTCAACATCTATCAACAGCTGAGTAGATAACGTGGGGGTGTAAATGCTTCTCCCTGAGTTCATTAAGAGAGTGTGGAGACCCACAACCCACATATGCCTTCCCAGCCAGTGAGGGGAAAAAGTTTATGCCAACATTGCCAGCCATTATGAAATCCATCTTTTACATAAGTGTACATGCTCAATATCATGTCTGAGTACTTCTAGGTCTCATACCCCCAAAATCTTACCTTTGTAATGAGGGATTTCTTGGCAACAACCTTCTTACACAACTGACACAGGATTTGCAGGAGGGAATTCCAACTGCACTTATTGAGACCAATATTTGACCTTTGATTTTGTTAATTCCCTTAGATATTTTGTTGTTTTCTAGGACTTATTTCCACTGAAAATTTTTAATTTTTTCAAACCTAAGTATACTAGTTATAAACTTTGCCACACATATATAAGGATAGATGAATAAAAGAGAAACATTTAGGATAAGTTTGAAAACAATGTTGTTAAGTGTACACCAATGCAATACTTTACAATCACAATTGAATTATTTAATATTAATATTAGAGTGGGTATGACTCTTAATCCTGAAAGTAGTAAAGAAAGTTGGAGGATTCAGTGGCATGGGTGTTTTCAGAAGAGCTTTATTGTTACTATCTCCAGGAATTAGTGTGCATGGAGCTCTTTGTTGTTTGTCACATTAATAATAGAGATATTGTGCTCATCTTTATGATTAGCATACAGCTGATATTCTGGAAGTTTCCGAATTCCACAAACACATGTAAAAGCACATGTTTCCCTTCAATAAAGATGGAAATGTCATTGTCAAAGAGAAATAATATCTTTCGCTTAGCTTTTTAAAATCTCTTAAATTCTGGAAATTTCTTTATTTAAAAAACACCTGATATTGAATATTAACAGAATCATGGTACATAAATACAGTGCAAGATGAGCAAGAAGTGCTTAACCTACTGGATCTTGTGCAGAATTTACCAGTACAGTCACTGTACTTTTACAATCTCATCATCTTCCACCATATGGAAATGCAATGGAAACAAAACTTGGCTTCAGTTTCAAATTTTCCTTCATTTCATTATAATGGCACTTAAATATATACTGTATACATTTATGGAAAACATAATGCAGTTTCTCAAAAGGTTCTTAACATTTAATTCTGGGTTTTAGATTTTTTAAAAACAAATTATTTCTAAAATGTATTTTCAAAAAACAATACTGACTGAATTTGGAAAATAATTTGTCATTGGTGTAAACATATCCATTTATTGCTGTTAATGTGTTGGTTTTTACTAATAGTTCAGGGTATTAAGAGTAACATTCTGCTACATCACTTTGTAATAGAGATGGAGAAAAGCTCCATTTACTATTATACACATGTAGAATTACTCTCAAAATGGGGGAATAGAAGAGATGGATCAAAGAAACTGTTGTAGTGACTTCATCAGGTCTTTCAAACAGGGTTATGCACTTTCACAGAAAAAGGGCAGGAAATTGTTATAGAATTAAGATCTAAATTAATAGTATTTTTACGTGTTTTATACAAACAAAATCTGTACAAAGTTTAGGTGAGTGAAAAATGAGGCTAATCACTTTATATTGCAATCATCTCCCAGGTTATGCTTTTATAGAATATAAACCTGATCTGTTCTTGTTACCGTTAAAACAAGACCTAATAGGAAATGCATAGGTTGCTTAATATATCTGTGGAAAACATCTTAGCTTTTGTTACCCTGGTTACAGTTTTGCAAGTCTGGTGACATATTTTTGGGAAAAATAATGGGAAACCCATAAATCTTTCCATTTATAGCAACTCCACAGGTTTTTTAAAAACTTTCATAAGATTTTAGCAAGATCTTGTTGTAATAATTTACTTCTCTAATATTAGACAATAAAAGAGAAGATCATGTGGAACAAATCTATTTTTTTGAAATCTTACTCAATTAAGTCTCTTTTCTATTGCTGATTGGAAGTTTATACTAAAAGTCTCCAATATGTTCCTGCTTCTTCAAAACTGCGATGCAGGAAAAAGGAATGGGTCATAAAAAGAGCTAAGAAAATGTCTCTGTTGAAGTAACAACCCCACTATGTCTAAAGCCTTGGGGAAAGCACTCAACTATACCCAAAGATAATCCTCAAAAGATAGGAACAAGGAGCAATTTATGCCATTAAAGCACTGAATTATCTCCTTTGATTTGGTGACTTTTTCAGTTGACTATATGGAGAATTGGCATTACTTTTCTATTTGTATTTTGTCTGGAATTAAGTGGGAAGGATTCCTATGAAGCATTTAAGATGACGGGGTGGGGGGGAATGGTCTAGTGCAGTTCTGCTCTGCTCAGTCATAGGACCCTGTGTCTGACTGGATTCCTCTGTCTACAAGAAGTAACAGCTCATTTCAGGGACCAATCACTGCTTTTGTAAATGAGGAAATGTCCATAGCAATTCAGCTTATCAATCAAGAAATTTTAACTATGCTCTGCATAAGGAAATGAAACGTTTCCTTGCATTTGTTGTCTGCCTTAAAAAAAAAAATAAAAAGGCAGATTTGTAGAGATGTTTGATATTTCATTGGAAGTATACAGCTTTACAGAGCATGTTTACAAAACTCACAGGAACAGGGACTGTGCAGATGAAACTGTGATGAAGTGCTATTGAATTTCATTGATTTATCATGCAAAGGCCAAGGGTATATGGTGGGAGAAACTGTAGGCTTTAATAAGCTCCCTGGAAGCTTCATAAGGATATGCTCAAAAGGGAGAGAAAAAACTATTGAAATAAGGGAATATTCTATGAGACTAGAATGTGATTATTTGTCTGATATTCAGAGGCATTATAAAAATTATGCAGAACTGGCGTTTGGCAGGATGACCAGATAAAATGAAAATGGGAGCATTAGTAAGGCAATCTCTCTGTCTCCAGATTTTTATTTTCAATTTTAATTTAAATTCAGTGCATAACAAAGAAGCAATACAAAACACAAACAAAAATGTTCACTTCAGATTTCAGACTATTCTAGTACAGGAAAAGAAATTGGAAAAAGGACAGAATTAAATAAACAGTGCCCTAAAAAACAACAAAAAATATTGATAATTATAGAAATAATATTCCCCATGTATTTTATCCATTTCATGCCAATTATTTATCAGTATTGAATTTAGTTTCAGATATGCAAAATTCTGTGACCAAATTTCTCAATGATTCATAATAAATTAAGATACACTGCTCTCAGGGAATCTCTAAAGGGATGAGACTTCATACTTTTCAAACTTACCTTAGTTATATAGCATATAGGGCTTTTTGTATGTTTGATGTTGTTCTGAACATTGTGCATGGGATGAAATGGAAATTCAGGTTTTTGCACAGTATTTCATAAGGAATGGATTTTGAAGCACATGCCTCTTTGTAGTTGTGTATTACACTTCTCATAGAAGGCAACAGCTGCACAGCATCATCACTGCAGTTCCAGATGTTCAGCGATGACAGAGTTTTCTTTTTTCATTACATATCAATGATGTAATGCTTCATAATACATGCCTTACAGAGCAGAAAAAAGAACACATTAATTTGATGAATGTTTCAGATAGATAACAGCTGCATGTTTTGAAAGGTCAGATATCATTCAGATAGTACTTGCTCCCAGAAAAGAAAAGAAAACAAATCTTTCTCTATCATGCACGCTATTTTCAACCAAATCATCTTTCCTAAATCATGACTAAATTTTTTAAGTCTGTCTTCATCAGGAAAGGTTTTGAAGCTGCAAAGGACAAATAACAGATGACTCCATAGTAGTAAATGTTAACAGACAACAGATATGACTTTCATTGAGTTGTGACACAAGTATCTCAGCAACTAATGTCTTTGTCCTTGGGTGAAGTCCTTTAAAGAACAACATAAAACTAAGATCTCGATTTCAGTCTTTTAGCACTGTTTATACTGACCATTAGCTCAGTCACTGACAGACTGTTTTATTTCTAGTAAGTCATAATTTGCATCATCATGTAAGGCATACTTTAGTCTTTTCTGCATAAATAAAAATAATAAAAATAATATGTTTATATTAAAAAAATAAAAAATGGTCCTTAATCTTTGCCTCAAATTCCTCAAATCCCTTCAGAAACCCTTCTTTGCATTTCAGTAGCAAATCCTTCAAAACATACATCTGCTAAAAATGTAAGGTAACATGGTGACTTTTCAACATAAATCTGCCACTTATTGAGTTGCTCAAAGAACAATAAAATGCAAATTTATAATAATAGCTGTTATTTTATCCTTGGGTAGTCCAATTATTCAGGCACCTATTTTGTATGCAGGAGTCACCACGAAACATCTCTGTTTTTAAGAAGAAGCTGTAGTACTAGTGTCGGTCAAGAAAAAGGATGCAGAGAATTTCCTAAAGGCATGATATGTATGTATATATATTTTTAAAATAGATTAAATAATATAGATTTTAAAAATTATTTTTGTAACATGTGATTCCTTCTTCAGATGTGAAACCGAGCCAGCTAATATCTGATTTAGAATAGAAGTATAGGTCTGAGTATTACCCAGTTATGACCATCATTTAAGTTGCTGGGGAAAAAACAGGTTTGGCATTTGGGAACACAAGGGAGATAATGTCACTATCCATGAAATAAAAGAAAGACAAATGTCACATTTGGGCACTGAGAAATGAGGTAGGAGGAAGTGAATATCTAATGAAGTCACTAGTTTGCTGAGATAATGATTTCCATTGCCATTACTGCTACAAATTGTAGCTTTCAGGCTCACCTCTTTGAAATATCCCTCAGGTTCAGGACTGCAGTCAGGAGTGGAAAGATATTCCACCAACATGAACTGTAGGTAAGCAGATGTTCCTGGGTTTTATTGATCAAATGTGTTCATTATAGGAGGTATCAACTGTGCCAATTATAAACAAAGGTGCACCAACTGAAGTCTAAATTAAATTGTGACTATTAAATAAAAAAATTGAAGAATTGAGGCTATTAATTTTGTTCTAAGCTCACCCTGAAGTGATTCACTGACTCAAAATGTGCTTCATTTTCTCAGGAGAATAAAACATTAGTAGGAAAATAAAATGACCTAGTAGTAATAAAATAAACCCCAAACAAAACAACCAGCAACAACAGCAACAACGAAAACCTCAAACCTGAAAAATAACCCCCCCAAGCCAGATATAAGAAAATTAGAGAAATAAGCTGTTGCAGAGGTTACTTAGTAACCATTAGAGCTACAAATAAAATAGAAGAGTAGAAGATGAATCTGAGACAACTGGAAGTATGCTATTAAAAAATATCTTTTGTCTTGCACTTGAATTTTTCTCAGGATATGCAGCAAAGACAAGATCCTACTACAATACATTGTGCTTCTGTTTTTACTATTATTGCATTTTCCCAGTTGGCGAAATCTCAGCTATCTCGCTAAAAACTCAACAAAATATTTAAAACTGTTTCTAACTTTAAGTATAGTAGGAGATCAATCAATTTTTATTGCTGAGCATAATATACAGACATGGAATATTCCTTTTTTCAGTTAGGGTCAATGCTCCCCTTCCAAATTTCTGGTGTACTTCCAGCCATTTAGCTGGGAGAGCAACATGAGAAGCAGAAAAGGACTTGAAACTCTGTAAACACTGGTCAGCAAACTCCAAAATATTGCAGTAAATAACTCATGTTTTTGTTTTTTCTTAAGAAATGGCTATGGCAATAAAGACTGATCTGTTTTAATGGTATTACAATCATAATTTGACAAAGCTTGGCAGAAGACAATGTAAGAGAGTGAGTGGAACACAGAAACAGCTTACTTATAGGACAGAGCATTCTTGTGGATATTGCATAGAACAGACAGAAAAGAGTCTGACTCTTTAGAAAGGCTTTAAAAATTATTTCAGCGTTCAGCTTGGTGTATTTTGTTTAGAGCTTTGATTATGCAATGGAGATATGCCAACATAATGTGGCCTTTAGCTCCTGTTTATCATATTTAAAAGATTATCTCAGCCAAAACCAGCACTCTTCTCTTACAGAATATATATCTTATGATGTAGTGAATAAAATTATATACTTATGATAGCACAGCTGTACACAGGGGCAATATGCCTTGCAGTTACTCATTGGGTCTCATTTGTTATGCATTGGTAATAATACCAGTCTCATTCCTGCAATATTAATGGAAAGAACATGCTGGCATTTTAAATAAAGCCTCTGATTTGTGGCATTATTCAGCTGAATAACTATTTAAAGCTTGCACACGGAAATATTTGCTGTACAGAACAATTACTGAAGTGCATTATCAGCATGAGAACATTATAAGATCTGTGGATTCTGAACTTTAAAGATGGGAAATATAAAATTCTTCTTGAAGTGAAAATGTTACTAGGCAATGATGTTTGATGACAAAAATGGTGATATATAGATAACCGCACCAAAGAAATTTAAGGTTTTTTTAAAAACTGTTAGTAGTTTTTGCTATAAAGTATACCTTGAAAATGTTGAAAATACTCTAGCAAAAACAGGCAATTGTAGAAAAGATTTCACAAGTTGATGATAAGAAATATACTGCAAATTTGCATGAGTCATGAAAAATTCCTGACTTTAACATGGAGAAAAGTGATTATAATAAAAACATCTGTCGAAAATTCTTTTAATTGTGTGATAAAAATAATAGGAACGTATGAAGGGATTATCAATATACTCTTTAGAATTACCTTTACTATGCCTTATCCTATTACTTGTGACTTTTGAAAGTGATAAAGTTGACATAATTTGCCTTTACAGTTTTTAATGAAGAATAAATATGCAAATGTACTTCAGGGTCTTAATTTTACTAGTCTTTTTTATACATAAAATATATGCTTCGTGTTAGATAATATAACGTGCATAGGAGTTGTCAGAGTAAATTAATCACATATCTTGCAATCATAAAATATCAACACATTAAGCAACTTACCTATTATTGCAGTAGGAATCAGACATTCCAGGTTTTCAGCAATGTAAATCTCGAGACTTGTTGTGCATAAAATATACTGGTTCTCTAGAATTTTTTGTTAGTTTCTATGCTAGAATTCTAAACATATATTAATTTGAATATGATTACTATGTTATAAAAATATATTTTTTTGTCATTTATTATATAAATAGAAAGATGTTACTGTGACGTAGATAGAAACACACAGCAACACACAACAGGTGTTCAGGCAGAGAAGAAGAAAGGAAGTCTCTCGTTTATTGTTGACCTCGTATCTATAAGTTTCTGGACAGTGATCAGAGATTGGACAGAGAGGTTACCACCTCTCCGTCTTCACTGGTCACTTGAGAAGTCCATCAGGTGATATGTTTTACAAAGGAATGTAAAAACATGATTCTTGTTTATCTTACAATTCATGAGAACTGACTCCACTATACTAAAACAAATCAGAAGGCTTATTTTCAGGGACAACAGAAATACAAGCATGTGACTATTATAATAAATTAATTATAACAGCTGAACTAATTTCTTCTGGTTTCATTTGGTCTTCAGGAATTATTCTGCAATCTTCCCTCATTTTGACAAACTGATGTAATGTAGGATAGTCTAAACATTAAAGTATTTTAATACTAACTTCTGCCCTGGATTGATACATACACTGAAACCCAGAAATTCTTTAATAAGGTTGGTCAATAATCACTTTGTTAGTTCACTTTAGTTCCTGTCTCCTAGTTTCAAATTCAGAGTAAGGCTCTTTACTGTCTTAGAACTTGTCCTTCTTTATATAACTCCTATTTGGGTCAGACAGTCAGCACAGATCCATCTGACTGTTTCACTTACATAATTTTTGACAAAATCTTTTAAATTCAGCTACTGACAATTCTCCTAATGTCAGCTACTTACTGGATATAATGTCTACTTATGGCCACTAAAGCAGAAAAATAAAAGGAAATTAGTTTACTTTATATGTGGTTATGTACATTTATCACTTTTAACTTAATAGAAAGATTTAGAGATAGCTGACTTAAGTAATAAGATGAATTAATTAACAGTTTGCAGCTAGAGTCTCTTTCTTCCATGAATCCAGGGTTTAAAAAAGCAATATATGTAAACAGCAATCTGGCACAACCATTCTGGTCAAAATGGCAGCCTTAGAATGTAAAGGAATATTATCTCAATTTACTTTGTCCTGCTAATTCTGCAAGAGTGATTTACAAGGGAAAGCTCACAGAGAGAAAGTCAGACTTCCAGACCTCCCTGATCATTGTACCAGTTTCAGAAGGAATGAAAATAGGTTTCCTTTAGTCATCTGAGTAATTTATCACATTATCCTTGTTCCCACTTACCCACCTACAGTGTCCAAGTTGTCTTTGCTGTTTTCCTTAATCCAAAACTAAAAACATTTAAAAACACAACATGTAACATAAGCACATTTTAGACTGAAAATGTAATTCAGAAAAGTTGTCCTAATTGATATTTTTGTCAAAAGTTTTATTAGAGACATCGAGAAGGAAATGGCAAAAATGGACATCACATGAGCAATCTGTTCAGTTCAGAGCTAAGATAAACTAAAAGGCATAAACCAGAGTGGAATGGCTAATCTGGAGCTGAGATAGCCAGACCTGAGATACCAGCAGTCTGACAATACTCCCTGCAGTGCATATATTCCTTTGGTCTGGCAGCAACGAATTTATTTAAGGAGGGGCTTGTGATATGTGCCTGATTTCTGTAGCATGCATATGTAATTTGTTTGCTCTTGGCTAACAACTTGGTTTTTTTCCATTTTTTGTTTTTCATTCTTTCCACCTTATCTCAATCTTTCTTGGAACAGATGAATCTTAAAAAATAAACAAAAAATACTGGCAGCTTTTAGGCTACCTTTCCATCTTGAACTTAACAGACAAATGGTATGAAACTCGTATGCACAGTAGTCAAAGCTGCCTTTGCAATCTGTTGTTTGGCAATTTTCAATTAGGGGTGGAAAGATTTAAATGTTTTAAGAGATGTAATTTTCCTATCACAGCTCAGCATTTCAGCTATGATCTTCTTCAAAGAAAGGGGTAGGAGAAGCCAAGGAGGACTAGAGTATTGGAGGTGGCCAAATGATCTTAACACTTCTTTTAAATTTTGGCAGCCTTCATTCTCTGTCTCTTGCTGACAGACCTCTCAGCGTAGCTGAGGATTCCTGAGTGCAATATGTGGAAGGATCTTCTGGCAGGAATCATGGCAAAATCAATATCTTATTTACAAAGGAATTACACATCAGGTCTTGGCTCTGTAGAAATTTCACAGCACCTCTCTCCTACAACCTTAGTTCTACAAGATGCTAGAGTATTGTATAATGGCATGAAAATAACATAAACCAGATCGCTGTATTTAAAATTTGGGAAAATGTTGAGACTGAAGCCATATTTGGGTATGTGCTGTATTGAAAGCTATTTAAGTTATATTCAGCGTAAATAAATCGAGCAAGGATTGTCAAAAAATAGCTCTCCAGATGGTCTTGTTAGGTCCTGCAGTATTCATGCCCAGAGTGCCAGCTACTGGGGGAAGCAGCATGACTGGATTTAGTGCCACCAACTGGAGTCAGAGGGGGGACATAGAGAACTTTGGCCTCTGGTGATGATGGCTGGAGAGAATGTGTGGCCCCAGTGCCAGCCTTTGGAATGGGTCAAAGTCTCTGCTGCCAGCTACTGGGAAAGGCATGTTGTGTATCCTGAACACCAGCTATTGGAGTGAAGCTAATGGGGAGGTCAGTGCTGGTGGCTGGACTAGAACTGCAAGTTGCAGCAACTATGCCCTAGTGCCCCTCCACCTGCTGCTGGAGCAGATCAAGTGTCTGTTCCTGAACAAAATGTGTGATGGGTTTATGCCTCATTCTCTAACAAGCTTTCTAAATATAAATGCCAAAAAATACAGACAGAAAAAAGTATAATTTGCAGTTATAAAGTTCAGTTCTATTATTCTCTTTAGTGATAACATTATCCAGATTAGTCATTAGCAACAAAACTGTTTAGATCCCTGTACTTGAATCCAGACATATAATTTATTCAATAAATTCGAAAATATAATTTTATATTTCATAGTTTAATCACCATTTTTTCTGTAGCAGTTACAATGGCTAATAATTTCAGCTCTCGTATCTCTTGTGTTACCCACATTTTTCAAAAAGCAGCAAAAATACTGACATAAGAGTATAAGATAGTAAATTGCTTGCAAAGAAATATTCTGCCTTCCATATAATAGTGTATTTTTATGTTAAAACCTCTGAACTCACTAGCTGCAAATAATAAGTAGGTATCTTCAAACTACTTCACTCTGAGTACTTGATATTAGGTTGCTATGGTCTGATCTACAGTAAAAACAAGTGATTAATTTCCTTACAAAAGTTTTTCAAGAACTTCTCTGTTTGTTGAAACCCCTTGAACTGCTTTTTTTTGCATCAATATGTCCCAAAATAAGCATTTTTTTTCTAAGAAAAGAATATTTCGCATTACAGAAATATTCATGTATGGAAAATTATATGCTATTCCTCCTATGTCTGGAAAATTCAGCCAAATTTACTTTCATACAAAGGTTTCAGAAAAGCAGAGATAGTTCCTCCATTTTGTTCCTCAGCTAATTTCTTTTTTTTTTTTTTCCCAGCTGGCCATGGGGCACTCTGTCCATAGAATATACAAAGCAAAGCCTATAAAAAAACCCCAAAAAAACCAAAAAAGGAAAACAAAGTGGAAGAATAAAAGGGAAAGAAAAGGAAAAAATACTTTCATTCCAGTGTCAGTAGCCACTTCAATCTGTTCATTGAATACAATGCCTTTTTTTGCACACGTGCCTTTCTTCTGGAATATTGCTCATGCACTGTGTTACAGTACAGGAGAGAAAATCTATTTGTGCTGGCTTGAAGTTGCAGGTGACAGCATGTTTCCCTTTGATACTTATGTTTGTATGTGTATTTCATATTCCTGCTTTATATATACAATAAATCAATACCTTGAAAGTTCCATTTTGATAATGTCAAACGAATTTTCAGATATTCTTCTTTTTGAATAACTTTTCACATAAGAACAGTCCAGTTTAGCTGTCACAGTGAATTCACACCATTTTGGCCCTTCTCTTTCCCTTTGAGTTTCTTAAACAATGGGACAGAAAAAATTCTTAGTCATATGAATTAATATGTTCCTGAAATATTTATTCAGCAGAAGTTGAAAAGATTGCATCCAGAGACTAATATTGTATAATACTAGGCAATGTTGCAAGTTGTTGGCAAGTATTTAACCCCAATGTATTTTAATGAGAATAGTTTATCAGCCTTGGCCAACAGTTGTGATCCTTGGGTAGTCACACTTTTTTATTAAGTGTTTCATCTTTTTTGGGGGGAGGGGGGTTGTTGTGGTTTGGGGTTTTCTTTTCTTTTGTTTGTTAGTTTGTTTTATTATAGAGTTTTTTAGTTTTGGTTGTATTTTTTTTCAGGGAAGGGCTGTCTCAGGGCCAGCTTACTTTCAGTATTCTTCCCTGCTTGTGGTGCTCCTTCAAATTCAAGGTAATCTACTAGGGTAAGATGTACACCTAGAAGACCAGAAAACTGTTTCATCATAACACTTTGTATTAGTCTCTTTACGCCCTTACCATGCTTACTATTTTCTTGTAACTGTCTTTTCTCTTAATTATTCCATTTTGCCTCACATAACATTGGCATTCCACTTCTGCATGGAGAATATGTTTACTGGGTTTAGAAATCTCTGGTTTTGCAATGCTTCTACCAGCTGCCAGGTAAATGGGAACATGGCCCCACCTTACCTAGGAGTTCACATGAAGATGCAAGATAGAAGAAATAACAGAAAAGGACCCTTCCTGAGGTTCTTTGCTTAAAGAAACAAATCAGCTTGCTCTCTCACTTCAAATCCTGAATGCTATTAGCATTTAAACTATAAGTTACTGCTAAAGCCAAAGTTAGGCATTGTGACAGGTAAGTTGCTCCTACGAGAAGCATATATATGGAGAAGCTCTATATGAGAATATTGACTTCTCACTGTGCTATAGAAATAATGAGAACTCTTGACATCAAAAGAATTATCAAATCTTAAAAGGAAAAAATAGGAATTGTGAAATGCTGTAATAAATGTAGGCCAGACATGGAAAGGGTAAGTGACTCTTTTAGGTACCATAGTATATCTCCTCCTGTGAAGAAAATGGAAGCCCTGAAGAATGCAATTTGTTGCCCAAGGAAGCTATGCACCACTAAAATCTCTTTCCTCATGGAGAATTAAAATAGGATAAAAACCTTAAAACTGAGTCACAAAATCATTGCCAAAAGCTGCAGTTGGATTATGATTATTATTTTTGTATTTTTTCAACCATAAAAACCTTTTGAACAATTGTCTTTTGAAACCTGTGTAAAACCCCAAATAAATTAAATGAATAGTATCTTACCAGTAATTTCATCATGAAGTACACTTTCATGACTATGAAATTTGTTTTGGAAAAATGAATCTTTCTATGTAATTGAATTTAAAGCTATTTTGTATTAATATGTGTATATTTTTTTTCTGAGTGACATTGAGTTTAATTATTTGACCTTTCTCACTGTTTTATCAATCTTGTCTTCTTCTTCTGTTTTATACCAGCTCATCCATATGAGAAAAAGGCTGACCTGCAATGCCCATGATGCACATAATTCTAGATCCAGAAAGTGAACAGACAGTGCTCCGAACAGTGAAGAATTTTACGACCACTATGCACGGAGAGTCAGTGTGTTACTACTTCATGAAAGAAGATTAAATACTGGGAATAAACCTGCAATACAAACCATGGATGAAATGATGAAAATGCAGTTATAAACAAATGCACAGCAAGTCAAAAATGAAGATTTCTTTAGCAAAATAAAAACTAAAGTATCAAATGTATTGAAGTATCAAAATCAAAAACTTTTTCATTTTGACCAGAAATTTCTGAATTAAGGTTTTGACAGGAAAAGTCCACATGACAATTTGGGATGGAAACTTCTACAGAAATTATTTATTTGGCAGGACAGCTAAAAATGATAAGTATGCATTTTCTGTTAAGATTTTTTTTAAAACCGAATCATATTAAAATTACGTATATGACAAAAGAGTTTATCGTTATATGTGAAGATAAATATATTTATCTCACATAATTGAAGAAAAGGACATGAATATATCTGCAGTCTGTGACCTAAAATTAACTAGTTTTTAGTTAAAATCCCTTTGAATTGTAGGGTGTTCCCACAAATAATACTTTAACATTCCTAAAGTGTTATGAAATTTCCAACATTTGCTGGTTGCCTTGGTTTCAGGCAGTAACAGATGTTTCAAAACATAAGCCAGGTCATGAGCCACAGGACTACATAAACAGCTTTAAAAAAATATATGAAATACTATATTAATTATACTAGCTAAGTTGCAAAATTTCCACTGGCTTGACTCTTTCCTTTCTTCTGCTGTAAACAGAGCCAGAAACTTTGTCTGAGTCAGACAAGCCCCAGTTTACATTGTTCTGCCAAGTTGCAGATGTCATTTATTCTCTGCCATTAAACTATAAACAGACTTTTAACTTAAGATCTAGAAGAGAGGAAGTATAGTCCAAAACATTCACCTTGGATCCACAGGTTCTACAGAAGTTTGGGATTTCTAATAACCTTTTATCTCTAGAGGAGAGGGACAAATAGTGTTTCAAAAGTGTATTTTGCTCTCAAACGTTCATAGCATCATTTTTTTTCATAAAAATAACCCATTCTTATGTGCTACGTCTTGGGTCATTCTTTTTTGGTTGGATCCTTCTGTCACTTCATATATATATATTTGTAAGTGCTAATGGAAATATTTGCAGAACACCAGCACTATGCTTTTATTTTTCTCTTCTTTTGCAGGTGACTTCTTAGTTCACAACAAAGCTGATAGTTCTTTGAGAGTCTTACTAGAGATGAAGGTGTTTATAACTGATACTATATTTTAAACTCACAGTGTTTCTGTTGGGGAAGCAGAAATGCTTATGAGGTGCAGTGCTGAATTCAAAGTATTGTATGCTACTACACTGTTTTTCATCAAGTGACTTTGATATGAAACGTTCTTTGGAATTTATGTGGAGTAGAGGATAAGGTCAATAGAAAATTATTTCATATATTCTCCCATTATATCTGTCTAAATTTGACAGAGAGTAGTGTTGCAGAGAATGACCCAGAGATCCAAACATTCAGATTGCATCCCTCCTAATAATTTTTTTTCCTATTGATTTTGTTGAAATTTGGAGGAGTAGTGGATGCTACAGGTCTGTTGACTTTGGAATAGAACTTAAAGCTGTGTAAAAGAGACTTTGAATCCAGTTAAAACAGTTTTACCTGACCATTCACCGATTTGTCTTCACTGGTCATGAGTTGCCTGTGGCAAGCACTTCTCCTCGGGATTGTGAAGATAACTCTCCATGATGCTTCTTCCAACAGTGCGAATATTGACTCACACTTACAAAGGTCAGGCAGCTCCTACAGTTATTGGAAGGGAGAACACAACTCCAGCAATGATCTCTGAGAAGAATTTAACCTTCAAATGACAAAAAATGCTCACAAAACCCAGGACTTCAGCCAGCTTGAAAGTTAACCTTCTTTCCAAACAGATATGTGGACTCCAGTGTTGCCCCAGCAAAAGACAAAGAAATCAAATAATAAAGTGGATCCAAGAGTTATGCACCTCTCAGACATTTTAGTTTTCATTTAAAAAGTTGGTAGATGTTATGGAAAGAGTAATTTTTGGACTTAGCTTCCAGAACAAATAATGTCTTCAACATTTATGAGCACTGTGTGGAAAAATAAAGCATCCCATACATTTCTTCTGTCTATTGTTCTGACATCAGATCAAAGAGGCTGATTCCCAGTAAAGCACAGCAACCCAGTTAGCTCACCTTTGAAAATTCTTCTTTATTTGCTATCATGCAGAGTCAAGCTCAGAGCGCAGCTGAGGTAATTTAAGGTCTGTAGGAATCAGGCTGTTACTGATCAGGTCCTGTGGTACAAGGCAAGAAGGATGACAGTGTGGTAGCAGAACTGCAAATGAGGATGAAGGCTCACTTTTCATCTTGATGGAGTGTAAAAAATAATATTTTTAATTTTTAATGCAACACATTTATATTGTGTCAGTAGTGGCAGTAGGCTCATATTGCATATAAATGAAGATGATTATTTGGTTTGTAGGAGAGTAAAGAAGACATTATGATGAAGAGTATACCAGGAATG
The DNA here is from genome assembly GCA_032173965.1 of Sitta carolinensis. NCBI lineage: Eukaryota > Metazoa > Chordata > Aves > Passeriformes > Sittidae > Sitta > Sitta carolinensis. Next base: position 16,731,404 of record JAVUNC010000006.1, on the reverse strand, counting down.
CAATAAAAAGGAAGAAATATGTGTAAGTCCTGGCAGTTTAGGAAAAGCATTGCTTTCTGAGTTTGGGCACTTTTTTTTTAATGCATTATAAGTTTCACAGTTTTAAGTTTGGTATCTGGCAGATTCGAGACTCTGTGAAAATCATCCTTAATGGCCTTTCTGCCTCATCAGTAGGGCCACCATTCAAGTAACAAAGTGCCAATCAGTTTCTCTTGTTTTCCTTTAGCTTCAAGATATTGCTGGAGAGTTTTCTTGCAGAGATCATGATCTCTCTGCTTGATACGCCATTTATTACAAGTATAGTTAAAGTTCTTCAGGCTTATCTCTTATAACCCTCTAATTTATGAACTGATTTTTTTTTCCTCCAGAATAAGACATAGCTTGCTAAGTTTCATTCCCCCTTGACCATCTACACCTTCCCTCACAGAACAGGGTTTATTATATCTGAAAGACAAGAAAAATAAAAAATAATTAAAAAATATAACAATGTAGTTTTATTCAAAAAATGAAAGATGAAGAAAAATATTCTTTTAAGATGTTTCATTGTACTTCTACAGATCTAATTAAATTGATTTTTAAAATGAAAATGAAATCTTATGGTCAATTAGTAAGTGTAATAAATCACTTATAAAAGAAGAATACAGTGTGAAATCAGAGAAAATATGTGGAATATACACAGTTTTATGTTGAGTGAAGAAAATAAACAAGCTTGTTCTTCTTCTCTGGATGTTATTTAAATCACTCTGTCCCAGCTATCACTTATTTTTGGCTTATCAAGTTAATTCTGGTTAGTATAGTCTTACAGTGCACTGGATAATACAAGTATTTATTTTCAAAAAATGTGCCAAATGGTTTCACTTGTTTCTGAAAATTAACCAGAAAAAAATGTCAATATTCTCTTGGTTTAAAATCAAGCAAATACTGGTCTGATTTTCGGACATTGGAACATGGCAGTCATTACCATAAAAGAGCAAGATAATGCAGTTCACTGACACTTGAATTAAATGTGATAATCTTTATGATTTGTGATCATATTTGATAACACCTAATTAATACAAAAATAATATAGTATTTAATAATTTACTTGAATTAATTTCCAGACAGCTTTTTGTATTTTATTTTAAATCTTGCCTTATAGTTTACAGCACAGATGGATGTGCTTTTTATATGCCATTGTGAATGAAAGTATCCTAGTCAAACTTTTATTTACTTGAGTGTGTACCAAAGAGAAACTAAACCAACTCCCAGAATAAACGATGAAATCTCTGAGTTATTCTATAAACAAAAGAAAAAAAAAAAAAAACAAAAAAAAACCCACTCTGTAGTGTAGGACACCAATTTCAAAATTAAAAATAACAGAAAAAAAAAAAAGAAGAAGGATTCAGATTTGTTTTTATCCTCTTAGGAAACAGCTCAGAAATTTCATTTGTAGGACAACATTTCCTATTATATTATGGCTTTAAAGCATTCTTTCATTTTAGTTATATTCTTACATCATTAGTTAATAGTACATTAAATACAGGTGATTTAAGAAAGATATGTCTTAAAGTGTCATTGAAAACTAGTTACTTCCCTCAGTTTGTAATTATTTCTTAACTGATGAACTGATGAAAAAAATCGGTGATCATGTAGCAGCAATTGAATTGATATAAAGGGATATGTCACTCTACTGAGATTTCTGGCATAAGGCACTGCTGTTTAATAGATACTCTTGAAATTATTTAGGAAGGATTAAATTGCAACAAAGTCACTTAAGATGTGGCTTTTAGATTCTCTAATAATAACAGTATCAGAAAATAAGTTATTACTATTTTAAATAATTATCTTGAAGCATTTTCTAAAGGATAAATCTGTATTTTTCCTCAGCCAGTAGGCTTTGGTTGAAATCCTAAACCTGGGGGCTGCTGTTTAAATAGAACATATGAGGAAGAAGATTATAAGGACATCCTTAATAGAGGAGACCAGAAGTCCATCATGTTCAGTGGCCTCAGTCTGGCAGAGACCAGGAGCATATACTTATGGCAAGGCTATGAGAACAAGTAAACATATGATAATAATCTTTCAGAGCAAAAACTTTACAACTTTTATTAGTTTTGCATTTGAGGTACTTTCTGCATGCATGACTAAAGCTGTGTGCTAACTGCTGCTGGCTGGATTATTTTTTCTTCAATTGATGTAATTTCTTGAACTTATCTTTTAGTTTCCACAATAGCTTACAGTACTTGGCTGCAGTGTAGATATTTAATGAAAATAAAAAATAAATTAATACACAGTCAAGGCAATCCTTGACTGTACCACCGGACATTATTTTAATTTGATGTTGCTCAGGATGTTTTATTAATAGAAATAAATAGAATCATAGAATATCCTGAGTTGGAAGGGACCCACAAAGGTCATCAAGTTCAACTCTGCACACCATGTGTCTGAGTGTTGTCTAAATGTTTCTGGAACTGTGTCAGGGTTGGTGCGGTGAACACTTCCCTGGGGACGCTGTTCCAGTGCCCAGCCACACTCTGGAAGAAGAAGATTTTCCTGTTGATCTCTCTGCCTCAAAACTTTGTAAACCTCTAGCATAAAGTTGACTCATTGCACTTGCACTTCTGTATCCTTTTTGGGTTCCTGCAATTATATAATTTTAGTTTCTGTGAATATCTGGCCAATAACAATATCTTGAATATTTTATGCTATCTTTAATGAAAACATAGCTCTTCCAATTTTCTAAGGAATCTATTTTTATCCATCAGAAAAGTCCTTTACCATGACACTAGGAATGTTTTTAAATATAGATACAAAATGAAAAAACCTCAAGCATTTTGCAGACAAAATATATCTCATTTCTATAACAAAATTGTATTTTCATATATTGAAGACACTCATTAACAACATCTGGATATGAAAATACTGGTGATAAATTTTTGTTGTATCAGATATTTTCTCATTTTCTTACATTTGTTAAAACTGTTTTTAATTTTGATGCTTCTGATATAAAATACTCTTTACTCTCTGGGGTTTTTTTTTTAATTTTTTTTAATTTTTTACTTTTGCAACAAACAATACCAGATTATTAAGAAAAGTAACTTTAAGTATGAATAAAATGACATTTGAGAGAGTACAGTCTTACTGGTGCAAATATGTTTTCATTTCCTTTGGTTATTTTTCCCAAGTGGTAGTTACTAAGCGACTCACTAATAGCTACATTATGCCTTTCAACAGTACATTGATTTATTTCATTTGCAATGACAAGTTTATTCTTCATGTTTTTGCAGTAGCCTACCCAACTTTTGGGTTTTGCCAGTTCAGCAAAACTTAATTTTTCCAGCAGCTACCCCAGAGCTTTTCTTTTTACAACAAATGAGTGGTTTTGTTGCACTAATAAAACAAGTTTAGATAGAACTCATTTCAAAAATTACCCAGCATAAAATGCACTTCTTTTAACTGACCTGAACATAACATCTTAAGAAATCCACTCTGTTTCCATGTATAAATTTTTTGTTTGCCCAAATGGATGGAGATATTGAAATGTTTAAACACCCCTCTTCTCATCTATGGACCAGGTTCCTTTCAATGGCCAGGATCTCTTCCCTTGCTAAACTATGATTTGATATTATGGGAATCTCTGCATATAGGATTGAAGTTCAGGTGGAAAACCGGACTACATAGGCCACTTAAAACATAAAGACTCTAACTGTTACAAAGGCATTGTTTTTCAATATGCAATCTATTATTCTCAGTGGTAGTTTACCACAAAGACAAGTATTTTCCTAAGAAACTTAATTTTATCGGAAAGTTGTTATTTAAACTGAAACCCAGTATAGATTGATGTCTTCTACCTATATTTCTTAATCTTAGACATCCAGGCTTAGGCTGTTAAAGCCTTTGTGCAACCCCATAGTGCATCTTTTGCAAAACAGCTCCTTTTTCTTTTCTTTTTTTTTTTTTTTTTTTTTTTTTTTTGTCTTTTTTTTTTTATTTCTGTAAATGAATAGTTGAAAAGATCTGAGAATACTGAACATTTTTAAAGTTCCACTTTCATGTGTTTTATTTCTCAGTATATATGCAATTGCACTAAATATTATATCACCTCTCTGACGGCATTCTATAACTGTCTACTGATCTGTGAACTTCTAAAATAAGAGTAGATCACTAGTTTGGTCATCTTTTTGTTTTTTTTTTCAAGAAGACAAACTGTTTCTTCCAATGGGAAGAAAATTTATTGGGGCAGTGGGCAATGGAGGCAGAGAGAACAGGAGACAGAAACGAAAATACCTTCTCTTAGATTTTTTTTTTAACATTGTTTCATAGGAGAGTAATAGCTTGAAATTCTTCATTAGTTTTGTCTTGCAGATCCCGTGCTCAGAGGAGAGAGTGATGATCATTTTGTGACAGTGCCAACTAGAAGCGATGCCATGTACAGGGTGTAAGCAGCTATCTAACACCCTAGGTTCTGAGCTGTAGGAGAGATTTTTATCTGTAAGAATTCTCAAAGAACACTGTTACTAAATGTTCAAACTCTCTCTGTGTTCCCTTAGGCCCTCTCTAATACAGGCCTAGCTGCTGAAGTTGAGAGAAAGGAAAGCACAAGGAAGATGTAACTGCAGGAGCAGAATAGTAACTGCAGCAGTGAGGAGATACTGTGGTGTTATTAAAGCTAAGCTACAACACGTGCCGACGTCAGAGGAGCAATGTGCCTCCTGTAGCATCCTACACATAGAAATATGTATAAATGTAGATGCTTTTCTGTGGACACTAAAAAGAAAGCAACTTGGCTTAGTGAAAGCAAACACATTACATCAGAAAAAATTACATTACTCGTATAACATTATGTTATACTCCATGCAAGATTGTACATGACTGCTGATTCTGCAAAAAGGAATAAAAATTTAGATTTACAAGACTTTTGGTTTATTTGCTGAACAATGTTCAAGGCCATAGGACGTTCACCATTGCTAAACTTTCCACTTCCTGCAAATACTGGCTTCTTGGTAGGCACAGTCCTGTTCAAACACAAATGTAACTTTTGCTCTCATGTTACTCATTGTCTCAGAGGAATCTTGTATATGTTTTTCAGGTGAACTTGACATTTTTTCTCTACTTTGCTCTATGGCTCCATAGATCCATAGTCCAACAATTATTAGCATTAATCTGGCACCCTCATGTAGAATATGTCTTTACAGTAACCACTGACTGTTGAATTATTACTTTTATAATTTATTTATAAATTAACATTAACATTGAAGCCTTCCTTGTCTGGACAAGGACAACCAGTGGTCCAGAGGCCATGGGACTGAACAGTGCATTTGCTCCTCTGCTGTGGGGAATTGAGGTGTGACCATGTGGAACTCAGCTGACTGAGTTCTGCTGTAGTCATCACCACTCCAGAAACAAAGATCCTAACAACATTGTTGTATGGGAAATGATGTATCTTAACTCTGATGAAATGCTTTCACTACTGCCTTTGTTTTACACTGAGAAGTTTTGACTGTGTCTTAAGAAACGCAGATTTACGTACTGGTAAAACCCAGGCCTTGTAGCCTCTCTAATGACTGATCCACCTTCCATTATTCTGACATCAGGTATTACTAACTGGCCAGTGGATTCTTCACAAGCTCTCTAAGTCCCACTGAGAAAGATTTCTCAACTGTCTTCAGAAATCTCAGTTTTGTGGATGTTTTCTTGTACAATTTGAATGTGTACTTATGAATAAATATTTTCAGAAATAGGTGGTTTATTTTTCTATTTGTTTTATATGTGGAACTTCCACTTAAACATAACAACATATAAGAGCTCTATTACAGAATTTAATACAAATTATTACAGTGGTCTGAATACCAGTGTCATTGTGCTCAGAAAACTACTTGTTCCAAATAAATCTAAGATTCTCTTAGGTCAGTAGAAGAGTCAAAAGCTCTGCCAGACAGTGCCTCAGTGGATGTAAGATCCTTGTTCACTACCATAGGGAGGATATTTGCACCACACCAGGTGCAGGACTGCAGGAAGGAGGAAACAATGCTCTCTTGTGGAATTAGAGAGAGAAATAGTCTCCTATCTCCCACTAAACTTGTTCTCTCTCAAGAAGACATGCTTGTACTGGGACCAAAGTGCTAAAACCAGAGACACAGAGGGTAGAAGTATAATAGAGAAACAGAATTTCAAAAAGGGTTGTTTCTTTTTTGCATTAAAAAATCCAAAAGTGTGGAATTGGCTTTTCTACTGATAAAGACCCATCCAGAAACGTAATTTAAGATGTTATTGTGAGGCATCATTCAGGAAGAGATAAGAAAAAGACTTGCAGGGCCTGCCACTAGAATGGACATCACACAGAGATTGATAATTTTGAGATCTAGTTATCAAATCCTTGCAGAAAAAATAGTTGCAAGAACTTACACTAATTTCCATTGCAGCAACATTGCAAAATTTATGGTTAGATCTTCTCTTTGGCAGCCACTAGAGGACAACCTGATCACATACTTTTAAGTTAGTCTGACGTTTATACCCACAGCAGTACGCAGGCACCAGTAGTCCTTAATCTAGTGCCCCTTTCCTCCAATAAATCTGATTTCTAAATGCTACAAAAAGCCAAAATTTTTAAACATATGAAAAAACAAGTGTCTTACAGGTCTGTGTGAGAATCTATATGAACCTGATCCATAAGTCTTGATCTGTAAAGAAATGTAGAGTTTTGTACAGCTGTCAGGAAACAAAGCAAAGAAATTTTCATGAAGGTAAATAAACAGGAAGTATGGAATAATATGACCTCTCATTTGTTTGGCCTGAACTGATTCAGGTATTTTGAAGTACCTTCATCTTATGCTTTTAATAACATTTTTTTTAAAAATACCATAACTAGTCTACTGTAACATATATATTACAGTATTGCCAAAAGGTCTTGATTTACCATATGTAGCAATAATGTACAGTGAGAACAGTTAAGGCAGAGAGGGCAATAAAAGAAAAAAGGGGGAAGGAAAAGGGTTCAGTGCCATGCACCAGCAGAAACAAGGGGATGAAAAGAGAGACAGTTACGGGATCTGTCCATGCACCTGGTACCTCAGAGGTGTCTGTGCAAGGAATAACAAACACTTTCTCCCTGTAGAGATTGTTCTTAACTTTAAGAATAGAGCATTAATGATTTATGCCTTTGAGAAAAACAAGAACTTTATTTTTTAATCACTCATTTATATAGTTATATAACTATACCTGGATTTTTATTCTCATGCTCTTTAGAGAGGCTGGCAGAAGGAAAATTACCTGTTCTTCTAGCACTCTTTTCTACTGTGTACTGAAAGTGAATTTTTCTCTGACTGCAGGTATCTGCAAACTTCTTTTATAGGCTAGGACAGTCTTACTTCTACATATTTACCCATATAAAGCATACTGTGCAGTCTGGAACTTCTGTATCGCAAATATATTTCCTTATTCTTCCCATTTTTGTCATACTTTCCCCTGGAGTAACTCTGATTACATCCAATTGCCATCTGTCCACAGTTTGCACAATGGGTTCTAAAAAGGGCTTGTATTTTACACCATTTTACATAGAATCAGATTTTTCTACAAAAATAGTGGCTTCTAGCCCTTAAAGGGTTAGTAACTAAATGTGCACTGAAAGCTCGCTGGGGTGGGAGCAGCAAAGGCACAAAGCATTAAGTCAGAACAGCAACAGGGAAACAATGTCAGCACAAGGACAATAAACACTATTATTCTTAGTGCTCCAGGAATAACAGAGATTATTGTGCTGGTTTAAACATGTTGTTTTCATAATTTTTCTGGACAACAGCATAGTGTAAGAGGAACTGCTGCGGTCTCCTATAACAAGATTTTAAAATTATAAAACAAGGAGGGAGAGAAATGTCTTTTTGCTCATATTAATTCTACATTGATGGAACTTAAAGAATGCTGAAACCATAACACCTAGACAGATGTGCATACATATTTATTTATTTCTTCTTGACAATAACAGCTTCTCAATTACCACAACACACAAACAGCCATGTGTATGGCCCCATAAAGGATCCCTTTCCTCTCCCTCACCTGCCTCCTTGGTGATACCTCACCCTCTTACACTTTGCCTTTCAACGAGATTGTCAGATTTTGAAAGGAAAATCCTATCTATAAATGATGCACCAAGCTAGTTGAAAGTTGTTAAATAAAGCAGCATATTGATAGTGTATCACTATTCCCCACATGAACACGGGTATTGAACAGGTACCAGTGAGATATCTGTCTTTTATGCGTATCTCTATATTTACATTCACTGCCACTAAATGGATGCTGTGAATCACTCTAAAATTTGTCTACATTGATACTAACTTGCATTGTAAAATACTTGTAATACCTTCATACTTAGACCACATTCAATAATGCCTCCCTGCTTCTCAAAGACCTTCTCACCATTCTAAGGGAATTTGCAGATTTCGGTACCTTGTCTGAGGCATCCATTGTGCCCCACTGCATTGTCATTGGAGACAGAACAACACGGTATATAGTGTATAGCAACTGCAAAGTAACAGCTCACTTTTCCCAGTGCTATTCCAGAATGTTCCAACTCACATTTCAGCAACAGTTTGGACAGCTGAGAGCCAAATGCTAGCTGGAGAAAACACCAGTTTCAGGCCTGAAAACATAGGTCAGCACAGCTCAGGCTTCTTATTTTCCTTAATATCTTTTTGAAACACTTTTGTTAATGCCTAGTTCTATCTAACAACCTTCCAGAGGTTTAATTCCTGAAATACTAAGACAGATCTCCAGAGAAAGATATCAAAACAGTTTTAAAAAATGAATACATAAAATATTTCTTTCATGTTTGTTTTGAATTTTGCAAAGTTACTTGATGAAACCAATACCGCAAAAGAGGAAAATTAATTTCGTTTATTAGATCATATTGGGATGTCTGTTTCTCTTATTTTCTTGAAAAATATCTTTCAGAAAAATAGCTATAGGTATGAAGTTATTATGTATTCCAGCCAAAGGCTACTCTACTTCTTCCTTCTTTCCAGAAAGCCCAAATTACTTTTACTATCTCATAATGTTGTACAAATGCTTTTTCTTTGTCCCTTTTGATTTCAACTGCCGCAGACTTAAAGACATAGCATGCACTGAATTTTATTGAGGGAACTTTCACCCCCAGAAATATTTTAGCTTCACAGCTCAGTCCCTTCCATTTCAAATCCTTGTCAGTAATCATGGGAAAGAAAAGTGTAACAGCTAAGACCTTAAACAAGCAACGGAAAGAGGCATCGAGAAGAGAATAACACAAACAGTATAGACTACGCAGGCTTGATCAGAAAAAGCAAAAAGACATGTCTTACATAAACAATTCAAACAAAAGTTAAACTACTTTTTTTCACATGAAGATCTTAGACAATCTGAAAATGGGATGGTTATGCAACCCTGCCCTAAGCAGTATGGTCATTGCCATTCACAAGGCATGAAAAAATCTTTGTGCAGGCCATACTTCAAATTATGGAATAAAGGAAATGGTTACAGATGTAACAAGAGATTTCATAGAAAAAGGTGTTTTACACTTCTGCCAGAAAACAGTGCCAGGCATTGCAGGGGAAGCATGAATCTGAAAGGATGTGTAACCTACACTAGGTCAGGAATTCATGCATTGGTGCTAAGCTGGACTGTGCACAAGAGGCAAATAACTTTTAGTTGGTATGACTGCCTTCTCCAATACTCAACTCCTTAGAGGTGAATCACCTACAAAAAGAGAGTAGGAAAAAATAGTGAGACTGACATGCAATAAATTCTGCCACACAGGAGTTTACTTCAAAATCTTAAGCACTGAGCTCAATGACAATGTTTGCGAGTACAGAACTCAGAAAGCACCTGCCAAAAGAAACTTTGGAGCACAAGTTCCTGTCTCCTTCGAGGCAACCGTGTATGGCTGTGGGTATAACTGCCTGTGTGAGACAGACGCTTGCAGAGAGTGGTCAAGCACTTAGGTGTTTCTAACCTTTCCATGACCAGAAAATATGCAGCAGACCGTATTGCCAGAAAGAGTACAGCTTTGCAGCTCATAAAAAGCAATATAAGCTGGCACTAGACTGTTAGATTTCAATACCATTTTAATCATTACACACAGTGGATCCAGCAACGCAGATGTTTACCCCAGGGTCTGAAGCTAGTGTTTCATCTGTCCTTGCAGTTTTCTGCACCCTAACTCAGATACATTTACATAATCACACCCTGACAACCCTCAAGACCGACCAGCAGTATCTGTGTAGGCTCCAAAAAAGTTATCACTTCCCAATTCACTCATATTCAAGCATTTCAAAAACTGTTCCCCAGTTTGTACAGTCAATAACTTTTACATTTTTTTCTGGACACTGGCAGAAGTTAGCAAAGGCTGTCTATTCATTTAACATTTCCATTAGGTTGTGCCCTTCTCTTATGATTAATTCTGGTAAGGTTGGCCAGACCATGCCAGCAATCACATGAATAATTATAGACACAAAGGGATTTTACTGTGTTGACTCTGTTAGCCAAATTAGCTGTTGTTGGTGAGGGCCGCAAGACATCTGCTATTCTTTCACTTGCTAAAAGCAATTTGTGAAAACCAGTAGAATTTATGGCTATAAAATGAAACTGGAATAAATTCTTGATTTCAAACAGTCCAGGCATATAAATTTATTCTGCATCTACTTAACATTATCTCTGGAGAAATGGGGAAATGGGAGAAAAAAACTCTTTCTATCAATAAATGCCACTTAGTGTTTCTGGCAAAGAATGCAAAAGTGACGGTTATGGTCTTGTGCTTAAAAGTGAATGGAGAAAGAACAGAATAGAAGTAGAAAAGTAGACCAAGAGAAAAGAAAGTAAAAGCAATATTATAAGAAAAAGCAATAGTAATTGATTTTAAAATCAAATAAATTCTGGAAAGCTTCCAAATGAAACTGCTTCACAGAAACATAAAAGAGTGTGATAAAGGAATTCAAATGTTTCAGAAGTGACTGTAGCAGCCCCACTGGATTTTATATTTCAGATATCATGAAGCCATCTGAGTAAATGGCATTGTTCCTCAGTTTTTCCATTGCTAATTTGCTTTGCTGCTCTTTTTCACCTCAATCTTAGAACAGTCAGTCACTTTGGACAACTATCAGAGTAGGACTTGAGTAGCATCAGCTAAAATTTTAACTTCAAATCATTATAGAATATATCAGCAGGAGTTCCAATTCTAAGTAATTTTTTTTTCTGAATCCTGTACTTTTCAGTAGATTTCCTCCTGAAGTGTGGGTGCAGAGGTCAGAGTGTGCTTTATGGCTGGGTTGTCTTTACTCAGTTAACTGTAACAGAGAACACACCAGTGCTTTCATATATAGATTGATTTCCACCAGAATTTTTTTTCCTTTCTTTCTTTTTTTTTTTTTTTTTTTTTTTTTTTTCCTTTCTGGTGGGAAATGATTACTATTCTTTATATTACTTTCTTTTGCTTTGATACAGTAAGAAAAAAGGTCACATCTGACTTTGAACAATTCTACAGATGACCCTTGGAACATTTTTTGTCATCCTCACTTAGCATTTCCAACTAGGGACCGAACTGCATGCTGAGTTTGATGGGCTTTTATTACAAGTGATATCAGACCAGCTTCCCTGCTGGATATCAAGTTCATGTATCTAACTTCCCTCCCTATGGCAGTTTTTCCCTTAAGTAAGCATGAGCCTGTTTGTCCCTACAGACTCCTTTTTGACATATAATGTTTCCTTTGTTTCACAAAGAATGAAAAACTAGGCCTTGGAAGCATCCTAATTTATATGCCTTATCTGAAAGTGTCCCTCCAGCAGAAATCACTTTGTATCATATAAATGGCATCATATAAACATATTCCCAATACAATTTTTCCATCCCGATATTCATTTACTCATCAAAACAATTTTTATCTCCTTTCTCCTTAATTCACATTCCAGTTCTAGTATGACAAAGATAAAATCAACATGCATCTGATTTATTTTAGTAATGTGCTAAGTTCTTTTAAGTAACTTTGATACCAACTGAAAAATTGTTTCCCAGCTGCACATAGAGTGATGTTTATAGTTTGGTACCTCAAGGGTTTTTTGCTCTGCAGTGAATTTCATTCGATTGTGTCAGATTTAGTGAAACAGGTAATTGTTTTCCTGAAGGCATAACAGGGTTTTTTTAAAGGCTTAATAAATGTTCATGGTTTTAAAGTACATAAATATTTAGATTAGGCAGGAAGAATTAGCAAATACTTATAAACATAAAGCACCTGTGCAGGGCAGGAATTTTCATTGCCCCCTGTCCCTTAAATCCCATGTTCATCCAGGCAGAGAGAAAATAGGGAATCCTCCATGTCATGCATTCTGTGTGTCTGTTGGCCCTATCAGTACTGTCTCAGGAAATGTAGGGTGTGATTTCAGTAGGCAACTCTGTCATTCTCCCTTATATTCATCAATCTACTGATGTCCGGAAGTTCTGTCCCTCAGCAGAGGAGTTCATCTACCTGGATGCCACTAGTGAAGCCTAATAATACCCTGTACAATCACAAATTATTAGATTAACACATGGATGTTTTTGTTTTGCTAGACATGAGTAATGATCTTTCCCCTAAGTTCAATCTTTTTATGTTTCTGATAAAAAGTTCAAGTACTGAACACAGAAACTAATGTGGAGTTCAAAGTGTAAATTAGATCTGCTACATAAAATCTAAAGTATTTAAGCTAAGAAATTTACATGACTAATTAGCTCCCAGCAAGAGTGGTACTTACTAAAAATACTAGAAAATAACACAATAAATGAAAGATTATGTGTTTTACAGTTGCATTTATTTGCCTTATTCTTTTTTAAGGAGAAAGCTGATCACATAACAAAATGTGGAAATTCAAAATAAAGAAAGTATATATCTAGAGCTTATTTCCTCGGGCTGCAAAATACCTGAGGCATGTGCCTTTGCAGTTTCCAATTCTAATTAGAGATAACAGGTGTGAAATGAAAATACAGATTCAAACAACATTAAATAGCACAGAATATTAATTCTTATCAGACATTAAGTTTTCAGCAGGTACTAATCCAAATCTGTTCAGCTGATAACATTTTTAAGCCTCGAAATGTTTTTTCTCAGCCATTACTTCTACCTACTGCAGAGTGCCCTACACTTCTTGTATTTCATCATACCTACCCTTGAGAGCTCTAAGTCGAATCTCTTTAACTTTTTCATCAACTGTCAGCATAGAATTTTAGAAGAACTTTTCAGCATTTGCCGATTTGCTTTATTTGTTTTGTAGAAGAGGTTAAATACTAAAATTAACTCTCATTTGTTTTTTAATTTGTTCGCAGTAATTTTTTCCTTCTGTCTCACTCCCTTCTTTTCATAGAAATTCAATGAATTATCTGCATCAAATGAGGAAATTAATAAATAAGAATAAAATTCTGCCAAAAAAACCCCTGCTGTGCTTTCACAAGCAGATGTCATTCCCACAAGTTCTTCTACAAAACTACTTTTTTTTTTTTTTTTTTTTTTTTTTTTTTGCAGCATTAGTATTTTTAAATACTCAAAAGTATATACAGACCACAACATTCTAATATATCTACTCACTGCAGTAGTTCTCACTGACACTGAAGCATCATCCAGGCAATGTTTGGAAAAATGCAATCTACCCCAAACTTCAAGGCAAAATGATGTTGAGCCATGAAGTAACTAATCCAGTGATTGCCAAAGCCCTCTCTTTTGCTCATCTCTAGTGGGTTGACCTTGGCTGGGGGTCACCAAGCCACTGTCACTCCCCAGTGGGACAGGGGAGAAAAAAAAAGGATGGAAAACAACTAGTAGATTGAGATAAAGCAAAGAAAGAAAAGAAGTTGTTTAAGAGCAGTTGCTCCAGAGGGGAAACAATGTAAGATAACAAACAACCCTCTCCCCTTAGCTTTTATATCTGAGCTGGCATCATGTGGTTTGGAATATTCCTTTGTTTAATTTGGGTCAGCTGGCCTGGTTGTGTCCCGTCCCAAGCTATTGCTCACCCCAGCCCCTTGATGGGAGGAATGTTGAGAGAGGATGCCCTGCCAGCTTTCCAGCTACCAGTGTAAAGCACAGCACTGTGAGGAAATGAACTCCACCTCAGCCAGACCCAATACAGCATCATCAGCTGTAAAAGGTGTTTTGGGACCTGCCAGCGACTCAGCACCCACATTTTGTTTTCAGCATGTTTAACATTAATGATACCTTGGCTCATGTGTCATGGGCATAAAAATGTATTGCTAATTTCCTGAAAACTGGAAAGGGATAATTTGAACAACTCCCTACACTTAAAAGGTTTTGGTTTGTGTCACAGCTAAAAGAGGAAAATTTACCAAGGGTGTGGACTAGGGAGTCTACATGAGTGTTTTGTCTATTTTTCTGCTTGTGGAAAGTCAATTCAGAGAGCAATACATACACTGTGTACACTTTTTTCCTATTTGTTGGATAATTTCATATGATAGATAGAAACATTCATTTGCCCTGTTTTCTTTGTTATATTTAATAAAATTATGAAAATGATTGCTATATAAATAACAGCTACTTATGAAAATAAATAAATAGTGGTCTCTGTGTCCAAATGATTATTTATCAGCATGAATTTGCCCCTAAAGCTAATGTAAACAGAAATAGATTGAATATTCAGTGTTGATCAGAGAGATACCATGATGTACTTCTAACAAACCATGGACAAATACAGATGGGAAAGGGTCAGTGCATTTATATTCCTAGCTGTTTTTTGGACAGATGGCCAGTCACTGCAGCTGAAATATTTCCCCCCATAATATAAAATTACTGAAGTACAAGAGATCTACTAAATTATTTTATATTTAAAAATATTTCCAGGGGAAAATAAAAGTATTGCTGTCTTTTTCCTCCCTCTTCCTACAAGCAGCATTTCTGTCTCACTCTGAAGCTGCTGCTTAGAAAATTAACAAGTGCAGCTTTCACTTGCACAAAGCTCACAGTTCTAAGAAAATCACAGAATACAAAATTTTTCCAACCTTTTTACAATGGAAAAAAATCTCTGTACTTTGGTGGGGTTTTAGGTTGTTTGGGGTATTTTTTTGTTTATTTGTTTATTTTTGGCATTGTATATATGCAAGTTGTTTAGACTTGGTTTTGACAGAGTAGCTTTGGCCTAACTGAAAATGGGAAGAAACTTCTAGATTTTTAAATTAACTTATAGTTTTCTGGATTTATTATTCTCTGAGAAAAAAGTTACATTTAAAAAATGCTATACTTTATGTAGTCTTCCAGCCAGAACTGTTACCTCAGAAAGTCTATTCCCAGAACGACACGAACATCATTGATGATGTAATCACAGATGCTTTCGACAAATAAAATTAGAGTCATAAACAAATAAGTCACATTGGCTTGGAACCAGGAAGAAACAGGGGAAAACCAATGTTTATTGGAATGGTAATAACCAAACTAGACATGAAAGGAATTTTTCTAAGAAGATGGTTTAAAACAGTGGAAAGAACAAATATTAAAAGTTCGAATAAGATCCCTGGATTTGATAACTTCAGAACTTAAGAAAAATATGAATTTGAATTTTTTCAGACCTGTCTCAAGCCATATTTCACTTAAGTTCTAGTAACAGCTCTTAAGTACTTAGTTCTTAATCAGTCAGCATTTTTTGCAGATGATACATTGCTGTTATTTTACTGGCTACAGGTGAAAAACATTTAACTGAAAATCAATAAGCTCTTTTCTCTGACAGTACTACTTTTGTCTTGCCCTCCATCTTAGTTCCGCTTAAACTGAGCAGAGCTATCATCTCTGATAAACAGTAGCAGTGTGGTTTCAATATTCATGTTAGATGACTCCATGATAGCTGTGCAGTGTATGGAACATTTCTGCTTCTGGACAGGCAACTTTGAGTGAACACATGCAAGATTCCTTGGAGAAGAGAGAGATGTGTACCACCTTCTCTGATAGGAAGAAGCAAAACACTGATATCCTGAAAATAACGGTGCCAATGTTTTTTCAAGATAAAACTACTCTACATTTCTTCTTTACCTGGCTTAAAAATAAACAAAAAAAAAAAAAAATCAGAGGAAAAACATTTTTTGAGATTTATATTTTAGGACATCTCTGGCTAATAATTTGCTGAATTGATTGAGCTGGTTGAAGCTCAAGGGAAAGTCCCAACTACGTAATCAGAATAGTTTAGTATTTTAGACTAAATATGATAACAGATGAAGAGCATGAGCAACAGTTAGTCTAGAAGGTATGCCTCTGCCCACAAAGCAGCAGCAGGAACGTGGTATGCCCCTACGTTTGGTAGAGAAACAGGTAATACAAGACAGTGAGCTCAGTTTGAGCTTAGTTGTTAACACAGCTGCAGACTATGACAACAAAATCAAGCTAAGGGAGGGTGGCTTTTTGCAATGGTAACTTTGGGGTGGAAGCAGGCTCTCTGAGGTACCTCTGTGTTACTGTTAGATGAGTAAAATCACTGGCACATATTTTCAGCAAGAACTATTTCAAGAAGTACAGTAAGCAAAAAACTTTTTAAAATTTGTCTTGTGTTCATAATCAGAAATGAGCCCATGTCATGGATACTGCATGTAGTAGGGCATCCAAAGTGTTGTTTGGGACCTCGTATATGTTGATATGAAGTTCTGTAGGTGGCTCACAATCAAGAAGTGCTCAGTAGTTATTATTGGGATGAAATGCTGCATTATGAAAGAGGCAAGTTTTTGTAAAGGACCAGAGCAATAGCAAAGAGTGAAAATAATTATATTTTCTTCTCTAAATAAGGGAGTTATACTGATGATAGAGTCCTTTCTTACAGGTAACAGTACTTCTGCCTCAAGTGATGCAAGAGATATGATATCAATATATTGTTGAGGACCAGAAACCATGTAGAGACCTCATCTTTTTTAATTGCTGAGATATATGGGCTTTTTGGTCCATATTTGAAAAGTGTACAGAAATTTAGATCTTTGAGCACAGTGTAATAACTAATGAAGTGTATTTGTAAGAATTGTACCAATGGGGTTTAGTTTTACATTTTATTTGTCACAAACTGAAAAAGAATGAACGAGTTGCATTTATTTCTGTCTAGTCAAAGCAAAATGCAAGTACAAAATTTGTTATATTCTCCAAATAATAAATCCAAGTTTTTGTAGTTTGTAACTAGCCCCGTTTAGCCATCACTTTCACCAGGTCCAAAACTGTGATGTTGAGGCTTAGATTAAAAACTAATTGTGCCTATAAGTTTTATCATATTACCTTGATCTCAAGGATTGTGGATAGAATCTCTGCTGCTCAACTGATGCCTTTTTTCCAAATACTACTCTGAAAGCCACATTATTTTCAGCAGGATAGAAGGCTGGTTGGTACAACTTATACCTTTTAGCTGCTTGTAAATAGAACCTGGTGGCAGTTATTTCTTTTGTGAAATCCCTTCATATTAGAAAAGTTCTACTCTAAAGCCCATTTCGAGTCATCCTTCAGTGGGATATATTGAAGCCAGTAGACGCCACAATAACATTATAGTCATTATTATTATAATAATAACAGTTGCTTGGTAAGGAAGAAACTGGAAACGGAGAACTTCAGTCTGTGTTACTACCATTCATCCACTTGCAGTGCTACTTTCTATAACAGAATACTGCCTGCCAACCACCAGATAATTCTGTTCCTCTCTAATTTCAGCTTTCTAAGTAATGAAATGAAGACATCTGTCAAGATGGAAACTAATTTATTCAGAGTTAAAATGCAGTATTAAGATGGATACTGTTTTTTCTTTTTTCCTTTTCCCTTATTAATCTGAAGCTTTGAGTATGCACATGGAAATTTACACACATGCAATCAGTAAAGTAGTTAAATATAAACAAGTTCCTACCCAGTCAGAGGAACATGAAAAATAACTAAATTATCTGTTCTTTATTTAACAGTCTAGCTGAGCATGTGTAGAAAACTGGGATTTTACATACTTATTTATTCTTTCTCATTACACATTTTTTACATTCACATTCCTAACAAAACAAACCAACAAAAATGGATTTTATAAAATGCATCTTTCCATGATACTGAAGTGCAATGCTCTTTACTGCAGGTTTTGTAAACTGTTAGTTAATGAGGTAGAATATACTTTCAAAAGGAAAAAAAAATCCTTCAAATTTTCTTCAAATAAAATGACAAATGATCTTTTGAAAGAAATCTCATCACCTCCAAATATTTTTAGACGGAGAAGCAGAAACATAGTTAAGTTCTCCCATTATCATGCACTCTTATGTTAATTCATTGGAAATCATGAACAAAAATTACAATATTGAAGTCATGGTTACATGAAGAAACTTTCCAAAGACCTTTCTAAAAAGCTTCTCCGGGAGAAATGTAGTATAGATGTGTGCAACACACTTTGAGGAACATAAGGAAATGCTTAGGACTGAAGCTGGATCTATACTGTTCTCTTAAAAGTATTACAGAGACTTTAGGAATTAATTTTTGGGTAATTTTTTTAAAATTTGATTTACTCTTGAAGGACCCTTGAAACTCTAACTAGAGAAGCTAATCCTCATGAAAGGATCCTCCAGGATTATTCAGCCTTACACATTTCTGAGGCCCTCCAGTTATGACTAATATTCAAGGATATCCCTCCTAAAAGAGAGAACAGATTTCCAGAAGGTTGTTAAGGTGGCGAACATATCACATTAGGTTCCTCTAGGTTTCTTTAAAAGTTCCAATCCTGTAATTTACTGCCCCTCCTTTCCTGAAATGATAGAAACATAACAAGGTTGCAAGAAAGATGCCCTCTGCACCACAATGGACTGATACATTACCTCTCCTGGGGTTTAGTTCCCAGCTGTCCCAGCCCACATCTTTCATCACCTCTCTAATTTATCTCTATCTTTTCATAGTCCTAAGAAACAATGCTAGCAGCAAAGCAAAAGGTATTTGACCTTTGCAATGGACAAAGATATAAAATGTCTTCAGCACTTATGTAGCCTAGTTGTTTTTTTTTTTTTTTTTTTTTCTTTTTATCTACTTTTTTTCTTTTTTCAGAAATTTGTCTTTAAAGCTGTGTCCCTAGTGCCCAGAAATGTGTACAGTGATCTTTGCCAGAGTAATCTTGGACAGCACAGACCGGCTACAATATAATATTTTTGGCCACTGTTGTACACCTGGGCATCCTTGAAACTACTTCAATAGCTGTTGAATATGGAGACAGTCAATGGTCTGGGTATCTATTCCTTCTCTGATTTATGCTGACTTTTCCGACAATTATTTTGAAGAGGGAAATGAAAATAATGTTCCTGATTATAGGTAGCCATGTGTCAAAAGTGCAAGAGGCCTGAGTTTTGACCTCTATTAGGAATAAAATTATCACGGTGCTTTACAGGCTTTCTTTGCCTGTCAGTTTCCTGCTCTCCTCCATCCCCATTACATGCAGCAGAGGGGAGCACAGTAGATAATCCTCTCTGTAGAACAGACTGACAAACCCAGCCTCAGGCTGGTGGGCTTTGCAGTAGGACTACCACCTTTCCATTCATTCCATGTATTTTCATCTCTTGATGAAAAACTCTATAGAAAAAGGTAATAGTCGTTGATTTGGAAAATAACACCAACAGA
Source organism: Sitta carolinensis (assembly GCA_032173965.1). NCBI lineage: Eukaryota > Metazoa > Chordata > Aves > Passeriformes > Sittidae > Sitta > Sitta carolinensis. The sequence goes on along the minus strand of JAVUNC010000006.1, from coordinate 16,711,842 downwards.
GTACTGAGTATACAATGTTTCCACCATCCCCACTCCACCAGGGGCTCAAGCGTTAACGCAACCTTTCTGTCACCACACCCCTGTCTTGAGCATTAGTAGTTTTGTTTTGTTTAATCCCTGTGATGGTGCTGTGCTCCTGGCAGAGAGCCATCCACAGCTACTTACACAGTCTGTCACTTCATCTGTAAATCCAGAATCATCCCTTGGTTTAGTTTACTCTTCAAGCCTGGGAAGTCTGCATTTTGACAGACTGAGAGTATTCCTGCTGGTTCTACAAAGCAGTTTGACTACTGCTTCTTCATTGACCCCTATTGTATGGTTCTACCACCTACATGCTTATGCCCAGCAAAACTTCATTTTGTGTAGAAGCTTTAAATATTTATTTAGAAAATAGCTTTTTAATGTGGTTTGGAATATGTTGTCACACAAGGAATATATAATTTTGAAGCATACTTGGATATCTTACTATGAAATAGAAAAAGTCAACGTGAAATCTTTTAAGACAGACATCTTACACAGAAATAAAACTTGCTTGGGTTTTTTCACAGCACCATCCTTCCCCTCTGACTGTCTTCCCAAAGGAGGTGATTATCTTCTACACTATCTGGTTTTAACATTCCCTTTTTACATCTGACTGTAGGATCCTACTTCACTCTCCTCCAGCAAAACAGGAACACTTGAAAACTGAAAAGTAATATACTTGCAATAAAGGGTGGAGTAAGTGTTTTTGTATATTCATAGGAAATAAGACTTTTGTTCTGAAAAGCCTATAAGCAAACTGAAAAAATATTCAGACCCTGCCCAACACAGATATTGCATGGTGAAGAATCTGACTGCAAATGCCTAATGAAGTCATGAGAGAAAACCAGAATCATAGGAAAGCAATATTTTGCCATATTATTTGAAATACACACTATTATTTGATATGTACTAATGAGCTCTGAGATATTTTATAATTCAAATATGTAATATATATGTTGACTTATTCAACATATAAATTAATATATATATATATACTTATTGTTATACTTTATAACAATATAAAGTGTTAATTAATACTTCTTTTTACATTACACATTTACTATGTTTCTGTGTATGTGTTGAATGTGTCACTGCTTTAAGATTTTTAAGTCTTCTGTCCATGGGTAATATCCACTGCTCATACTGATTATTATTTTTCTGTTAATTTTTTGTGTTCAGACAGATCTTTCTGAGTATTTTACCTCTGTTAATATTCACTTCCATCGTACAAGTTCCATAAATAGGTTTAGACAGAAGATTAAAAATAAAACAAATGAAATAATAATGTCTATGTTTCTGATAAGTTCAAGTACTATGGATAGAAGTTTTGCTCCAGCAAGACATATAAATTTGTCCCAAATTTCTTATTTTTGTTTTTTAGGATACAGTTCTGTTTCTGGTACACTTTACCACGAATTTATGTCCTTTTCTTCATCTATATTTTAGTAAGGCTGGTACTTTTCTGACCTAACAAATCCACTGCATTTTTTCAAACTCCAATTTAATTCTTGAAGTTGGACCTCTTTGATCATTAATGCAGCTCTCATGTAGTATCCATCTAGGCTTCCAGCTAGTGTTAAATGTCTTCTTAGCTCATTTTTTCTATGTATCTTATATTCCTATTGAAGCCTTGCAGGTGGTCTTGACATGCTTACAAAAAATCTCAGCAGTAGTGAGAGTTTTATAGTGGAAAAGATTTATGTATTCCAAATGCAGAGGAGAATAATATGTCAAGCAGGCAAAGATTGAACCTGTGTATTATACTTTACAGAGTCTGGAGAGTAAACTTCAGCCTTAAGAAGTTTACCTAATAAGAATAATTATATAATTCTTGCAGTGCCTAGTCTTTTGTAGGTATGGCTTAAAACAAATAATAAATGATAAGAAGATATATGTAATATATACTGACCCTACACTGAAATAGGAGAAACAGAATGAAAGTGCAGAGAGGACATTCATCTTTTATCTACAGACATGATTTAAAATTTGATACACTTACATTGGGAGTAGAAGACATACAAGTCTGAAAATCATATCTGGAAACATAGAGGGTGAAAAGAGATTAATGTAAATGGCAGAGAAGGTAGATGGTGTAAGACTGAAAAACACCAAGACAAAATATATCTCTGAGGCTTTGGATAAATGCTTACCTCTTAAGATTCCCTCATCTATTAATCTACCTATTGGCATCAGGCATTCACAGGCTGTTTCATATTAAGGAGTTTTAGTGTGTGTCTGTTGTAAAATAGTTGTGGCTTTAAAACCAGAGTGAAATCAGGGTTCTTTATAGCCTTGTTATTAGGTTTCAAAGTTTCTGCAACAATGAAAACTGCTATTGAAAAGGAATTAAATTTAATAATCAGACTATTAACCAAGGATATTTGCTGCACATTACACAGAGACAAATTAAAAAAGATTACTAAAGCTTCCAGAAAACATCTGTTAAACAATGCCAAATTGATGATAAAGAAAATTGAGTTGCCTTTGCAGTTAAGTTTAATTCATCTGTACCTAGGCTAAAAGAACTATCAAAGACAGCTATTCATTTGTTGTTACTTCAGAAATGTTAAATCTGTGAATCCTTAAAACCTCAAACCTAACTTACTTATTGCTGAGTTTTTCTTTTCCTGAATTGATGGAAACAAGGATAGATGAGTTAAACTACTCCATCTAAAGCATAAAGCTATATACCTTTATTGCCTGACACTATACAAAGATATGGAGCCAGGTTTCATTTTGATTTGACTTCAAGTAAAGAAAAAAAAACAACAAACCCCAAGTTGTGGGGGAGAAAACCCAACCAACCAAACAAAACACTCCAGCCTCAAAGAAACCACACCACATATGGTTTGTTTTACCTAGCCTTATATTGGTGATAAAAAATGTAGTTGTAAGATTTCACACTGATGATGAGCTATTATCTTGTTTTCAATCTTCAGTTTTTATTTTTCTTTTATAAGGGATGTTTTAATTTATGTAAATAATTGCTATTTCTGAGTCAGTAAATAGTGCAGACCAATGAGAAGACAATGACAGAGTGAAAGTTGGTACTGACATCTATGTTGCTGTTATATGCATTTCATAAGCTTTGACTTTGGACTGGTTCTAATTCAGATTTGTGGATTGACTGCCCATTATTAATTAAATGCAGGATTTTGATTTAGTTTTGTTCAAAAGAAGTAGAATCGGTAAGTTTGGAAAACAATCTGCAATGCGTAACTAAATGTGGTGACAGGGAATGATCAGGAAACTGTCCTCAGACAATTACCCAAACAAAATCTCTGATGGAAAAAGAGATGCAGTATGACTACTTCATGAAAAATTAGATGCTATTAGCTCATGCTGGTTCACACATTTCCCTACAAATAGAAACATTAATTTCACAGGTGCTGGGATGGAAAAATGAGCCTCAATCTCCCCTCACTCCCCTTCCTTCCCCTTACTTTTTAGTTCTACACTTAAAGTTCGGTTTGAAGACTTTCTGATTACCTTTTAGCTTGTTTGTATTTTTTTTTTTTTTTCACTGAATTATTGTTGAATATTTTTTTTTTAATGTGAACAACTTATTCCTGGTTTCTGTATCTATTTAACCTATTCACTTGAGTAACAGAGAACAACTATCAAAAGTTTTGGCAGTTTTGCATGTTAGAATTGTATTTGGTTTAAGTTGTCCTTTGAATAAAGTATATTTTAAAATCAAACTCCTGTTTTTACTTATCAGTATCAAGAATATCAAGAATATTCAGTATCAAGGATAAATAAATTTTAATTAATTTATTGCCCCAGGGTACCTGAAGATGTACCTTAGATCTTTATTAGATATCATTGCCTGTTTTTTGATCTTGAAATAATATTTTTTCATTTACCTTTCCCATTTTACTTTCTCAAACATAATATTTATAAATGGAATACTAACAAAAATTAAAATCTATAAACAGAAAAATATAAGAAATTTAAAATAATGAACTAATGACACACAGTAATGTAGAACCCTAGCACTATAAAAGAGCTCAGGCTGGAAGGGATTTCAGAAGGTCTGTCACAGCTGGGTCAGATGTAAGATACTCCTTGGCTGCTCAGGGCTTTGGCCAGTGTGGTCCTGAAAACCTCTGAGAATAAATATGTCACAACCTCACTTAGCAACCTGTTTCACTGCTCGATATTTTCATGGTGAAGAAAAAAAAAGGAAAAAAATTCTGTTAGGTTCACTTGGACCTCTGTTGTTTTAACTGGCTCTGTATTAATGATCCCCTTGTAGGCATTGGGAAGCTGCTATTCTCTGAGCTGAACAAGCAAACTCCCTCAGACTCTTCTCACAGGGCAAGAACTCCAGCCCCCTGACCATCTTGGTAGTCCTCTACTGAACAAAGACCAGTTCATTAATGCCTTTCTTAAGGAGCCCCAAATCTGCATGCACTATTTTAGATTAGTCTAAAAAAATTGCAGAGTAGAGGAGAACAGTGATTGTCATGACTGTAAGCACATTCTCTCTCCTAGGAACTTAGTGTAATTGTTCCTAAACCATGCTGCCTTGATTCTACCTCAACCACAGATTTGCTTCCTGGGCTGACTTCGGACCTGCCCACAGCAGTGGGATTTGCTGTGTGGTCACAGAGCTTAGTCTATCTAAACCTCATCTTCCCACCTACCCTGATCCTGGCTTACTGACTGAACTTTCCTTGTCAGTGAGGCCAGTGCCCTTTCCTACTGCTCTGCAATCCTCAGGTCCCAGCTGCCCTCCCTTCACAGAGCAGCCCATCACTGCAACTCCTCGATAATCACTTCTGTTGAGTGGCTGCCTTGGCTTCTGCTATGCCAGAGCACACTGGGTTCAGCTCGCTGCCTGACAAGATGCTTACTGAATCCCCACCTTCCACTGGTGCAAAGGGATTTTCCTCTCCAGTTGCAGGACCTTTCATTTGTCCTTTTTTTTTAAATGTATTGGCTTATTTTTAAAACGGCATGAAGTATTTGCATTGTTTCTTAAGAAAATAAACATGCATAAACTAAAACTTCAAGACTAATATTTGCAAACAAGCAATTATAAAAAGAAAAAAAAGTGTTCATCAAAATGAAAGCCCCAAGACAAGAATTATCTTCACATATTACACAAAAGAGGCCTACTTTAATGGCATTCATTTCTGTGATACAAATTGCCTTATGGAAAGTAAACAAATCAAAATGGAAACGGCAGCTGTGGCTTAAAATTACCATCAAACACCAAAAAGAAAAAAAAAAAAAAAAAAACAGCCCACTGAAAATAGCAATTAAGAGTGAAATCCATTGATAGAGCTGACAAAGCTTCTTGCAATGCTAATATTATCAAATGCAAGAAGCATCATGACAAATCAGATGACCATGGCTACAATTTTTTTCTCTCTTTTAACTTTTTATATTTTATAAACTAAAAATCCCTAAAATTTGCAGCCAATGACACTAAAATTTATGTTGCTTTTTAATGTAGTCCTATGACAGGAATGTTTTGAATGTTACTACCAGCAGGGTTGGTAGGTACTAATTCAACACTACCTTTAGTTAAACTGAGTTTTAATAAGTATGACAGCTTTAACGAGGTAGGAGTATTAGCAAACTTGCTGTTTAACCATTTTTATCGTACTTAGCAGAATCAAGTCTTCAGTGATTTACAACACTTAAGTCCATGGCAAGGTAATATTTTTATATAAAAAAAATATAGGAAAATATTTTTCCTATACACTTCATAAAAGCAGTGGCTCACAAGCCTCAACACCACTACCCAAACGTGCTGGTTAACAAGACACAAAAGCCCTGCACAATCTCCCACAATAAAGTTCATTATGGGGTAGAATAAGATAGACATGCTTTGCCCAGACAGCAAGGGAAGAAAACAAGAGAGAAAAGAGAGAGGTCAAGGAATATTATCAGTCCTTAGGATCCCATGCTGGTTCTGCCACATGTCCAGAGCTGGGACAGACAATGAGAACAAAAGAGAGATGGGTTTGAGCCTCTTCCTTTCATAGTTCACCTGGTGCATGCCTCTTATGTAAACTAGATTTTTTGCACTCTTTTGTTCATATTTGCACAGCCAGTTCTTCTACAGGAGGTGAGTTAGGGGGTGATGGAACTGAGCATGAATCTCAAACGGAGCAGGCAGTTGGCTCTGAGCAGTGCTCCCCCACTTCCATGGCACCATCTCCTCTGACCACCCCTTTTCTGATACTCAGAATGTTTGAGGGAAAACGTGCTTAGATCTGGTTCTCTACACAAATATACGTAAAACCACATTGTGCAATGATTCATTCCTGTTCTCTTCATGGGAAATGTTTGTTTCCTTGGATTTATGATTTCTGGACTGCAATCAATATCTCCGTTATTATCTATTGAAATAAAAATAGGGGTTAGGTTGATATGAGCAACCATTTTACAATAAACATTGTTTTTTCCCAATTCCTCACTTCACTGACTCACAGGTATTAGGACCATAATGACAGTTTCAAACTAAGGCATGGATACATAGGATTAATTGAATGTATGGGGAAGGGACAGAGACATTGTAGTGCTTAACTTTAATGCATTTGGGCCTAAATTCTGAGCATAAGAATTATGCAATTCACAGATGGAATACAAAGATTTATAGGCTGAATAGAGAACTGCAAGCTTCCCAGCAATAAATTATAAGTGGAAAATGGTATCTGATAAACAAATCTGAAAGCTGAGAATAATGTTTTTGAGATGATACTTCTGTGAACAGAGGAAGCAGAACCAGGATTCTCACTTACAGTTAATTTCAAAATGCTTAGCACCACTTAGGTAGTCTTGATATTTAAATAAAACTAAATCTCTTGAACTATGTTCCCCTTTAGCACCAATTTATAACCTAAACCATTCATCCATAGAAAGGAAAACTCTAGTCTCTTTTCTTCTTAACCACAATGGATACAAATACAATTCTCAAACCATACAAAACAGAGCTGAACTCTCTATTGCCTTTCTTGTGGTGTATTCACCTGCCTGGCTGCAAGATTCATTTGCTACAAAATAAATTGACTCTGGAGCTCTGTGTTTAGTGACAGTGTGAACTCTCAGTGTTCAAGATCCCATTTCTACATCCAAGAAAATTTTTATAGTTTTCATGTAATGTAGATGGATACAGAATAGAATGCATAGAAAGCAGTGAGATAGAAGATAGGAGTATACATATGCTCAATCAGTGTTTCAAGATATTAAATGACTTAACAGTAATCTACAGTTACATCACTGGTGATATATCTTTCTTTATCAGCTTCTTCAGTCTTGAAGTCTTTCCAATAAAGACTTTGAGAGATACAGCTGAGAAAACAGTTGCTCTTACTCTATGAAAATATGGGCATTCATGACACTCCTTTAACTGTATTTGAAAAGTTACATTACTATCAATGCTCAGAAGGTAACTTCTGGCCCCAGACTTGTCCCAGCTGTCAAGCATTTCAAAATATGAAACTCAAAATAGTTTGTATTGAAACAAATCATGATACTACCACAACTAAAAATTATTAGCTATTTAACACTTGGATTATCTAAAGCCTGTACTAGGAATGAATATTGACTAATAGATCTGTTTTATCAGATTTTTTTTTCTGAATTCTTTTTTGCTACAATGGGCTGATCCACCAGCAATTTCAGTCATGACTTTTATTAAATTTTCAAAAAAAAATCATAGAACTTAGTGGGATTTTATACCTGCCTGACATTGAAGTCTACACTGCTTGGAGCTGAGAGTTAGGTTGGCTCCATCAGCTGAACTGTGACACAAATTTGGCTCTTCTACCCAGAAAGGTGACTTCAGAAGTGATTTTATCAGGGGAAGCCTGATTCTACATGCAAAAGAATGCAGAATTTTGACCCTTCATAAACTTTAGCCATTAGAGAACTGTCTTTAATTTATGTTCATCAGAACAGGAATTGATTCTTTTACATCAATGCTTAGGAAAACTTTCATTAGGCTTCATCCTTCATAATCTATCCCTCCTTCTCATCAGTTCATTTACAAGCCCAACATTAGTGCAAGATCCAAAAATAAAACTTGACCTCCAAACAGTCAACATAAAAGCCTACACAGGAAACACTGAGGTGAAATTATGATGAATATAAATTAAGCCTTTCAAAGCTAGTTTTTATTTTAGTTTCTATTTACTGTGTGGAGTGAAAAAGGTTTGTTTTCAGTTCAAGTCTTCTAGCTATAGGACACAGGTTCTTTTTCACTTATTTAACAAAGTTTAAAGAACTGATATGTTTATGGGAAGAAGTATCTTGAAACAGCTGAACAGCTTTGTGTTATTTTCAAAAACATTTTTGTCGCAACCATAGAAATATCACAGTAGATGGGATTATTTGGTCACTAGATGTCAGCAGTATGTGGAATTAATGAAGCAAAACAATGACAAAAGTGGAACTTCCTGTTATAAAAAGACAGAGGCACTTCTAACATAATGATATTTTCTTTAATTACCTATTTAGAAAATTCTATAGCCCTTATCATAATGATGATGCAGTACATCAGTGTATACAAATGTCTTTGACATGATAAATAAGACAGTCCTTAGGTTATAACCATAATCTTTTTTATATAATTTCAATATACTATTAATTATTTAATTTTCAATCTAGAATGCCATCATTGCACCCACTAAGAGGCAGTTTCTGGCAAGAAAGTTCTGTCATCTCTAAAAAAATTCGTGCTCTAGCTGCTGAATAAAGAAGCTGTTTTCAAAGATTTTCATGGCTTTGGAAACTTTTATGGGTTTCCTTTATTTTTTTATTGTTCAAGAGACACACTTAAAAGATCTGTTGTTCTTATTGTATGCTAGGTATAGAACTGTAATATTCTGTATTTACCTCTGAAACTGGCATAAGAGCAAGAAGTTTTTCTGTATCCAAGAAGGTTCCATATTGTTCCTATTCTTTTTACACTAAACCCTTTAGATTTATTTATTATTACAATTACACACTGGTATACTTTATTAGCACTCCTTACTGTAAGACCTGTTTATGTGACATGCTCCTGCTTCATCTGCCTCTTTTAATTTAGGATCTTGATCAAAATAAATCAAGATCCAGAGGACTAGAACTTGCAGAATATACTATTTCCAAATAGAAGAAAACCCAGGAGGTTTTGTATCATTAAGGAGAGGCACAAATACTGTTTGATTTTCTACTTCCTTTGCTTTGAAATCTTTGTAACTTTTCTTTAGTAAGAGTTTAACCATTTAGGCCACACTTAGAGTGATTTTGGACCCAGTGTGGGTCTGACAGGAGGAAGTCCAGGTGATATTTGTGTAGCAGCACCATCTAAAGTAGAAAACAACTTTCACTTAATATTATGTTCAAAATAGCAATGTCAAATCTTAAATTGTGATCATGCAGAAAAAATCTGCCATTGAAATGAATCTATTTTACTGTGTTCCCATAATAATATCATGCAATATTATTTTGTTCAATTTCTGACATATCTTGTATGCATGGATCCAATTAAAAAAAGAAATTAACTTTCCTCTTTTAAATTTGAAAATACACGTGAAAATGTTCAGCCAAAGTATCTATAATTGTGTCCAGTGAATAGAGGGCCAGATGGAAAATGAGTAGAGTGTCACTATAAGTAGCATGGTACTCTTTCCTCAAAACACAAGATGTTTATGTGTGTAATGAAATATTACTCATTACAAGTGAAAGTGCAAATTAAACAATGTCGACCTTCATGAAAATTTGAAAAGTGGGAAACAATGCTTCGTTTATGGCAATTATTCAATATCCCCATTTTATTTGGGCTAATCTTAGTACCAGAAAACACCTACCACCTTCTGACTGTTTACCACAATATTTTGGAAATAAGGTTATTTTTTGTAGAATTCAGCCACTTTGAATAAAGATAATAATAAAAAGCACTTCTATATAATGCAGTTTTATCAAACACTTTATCAAACCTATCAAACCTTTATCTAACACCTTCTTTTCTCTGTTGTCACCACCTTCCTGTCATTTTTCATGCTTTGAAGCCAAGAGTCGTACAGTACATAAAACCAGACAGCATACTATGCATAAAAAATGGTAATTCCATGGCCTACAGCAAAATTCAGGGTTCATCTACAGATATGATGCAAAGAGAATGAAATAGTAAGCTCCTGATATATCATAAAGAAGTATTTTTTAACAAGTCTAGTTCATTTATATATTTATATTTTGAAAAACACATTATTTGGGAAGGGTAAGTTTTTGAATATTTACTAAAATAGACATGAAAAATATAAGAAAAAGTGGGGATTCTTTGTAAGTATGACCATGTTTTATGAAAAATCAGAAACAGCTCCTGCTCCTTTGTAAGTTAGAAATAGTTTGGTTTCTGTGTTCAGTGACTGCTGTATTAGAACCTGTGTGACCTTTTTAGATCTCATTTCTTGTCTAATACTGAATGAAACTTCTTCTCGGCCACCATTGATTTTAACTAAAACAGGAAACTGTATAAAATAATGGGAGGAAACTTGCACATAGAAGCTAATGCTGTCACTGGCAGCTTTCCAATATGAAACTGAAATTATAATTCAGTGGAAAAGAAAAAATATGGAGAGAGATCCTGATTTCAGATATAGAGACAGACAGATATAGAAAGGGAAAAATATTAAATAAGCTTTTCTTGTGTCTGTTTTCAAAGATAGTTTTTCTTCTGTAAACGTGCTGGAGCAAAAGTATTATTAATGATAAAAATAAAAATTTTCTTGTAATTCTCTATATTTTACCATAACACAATTATAACATACCTAGTAAATTAAACTCCTTAATCATCTTCGATATTTTCCCATTTTATCTAAAGATAGCGGTGTTGTTCATCTATAATATTCATCCAGAAATAAAATCATTAATCACCTTGGCATCCAGAAAAAAACTATTATATATTATTTCTTATGATATCTAGGGTGCGAAACCTGTGGAAGATACTAGTTTTTAATAATTCTGATCCACTCCTTGGGATTTATCATGTTGAATAAGCAGGTAGTCCTCTTGCAATAAATTTGAGTGCAACACATAGAAGCAAGACACTCACAGGTCAATGTTTTTTAAATATCATACATCATAGGGTATATTTTCCCCAAGCAGGGTTAATAATGAATGAAAAATGAAAGGTATTCATACTGAAAAACTTTAAATTTTAATTACCTATGTTATGAAATAGATTTCATGGGCTTCTTCTGAAGTTTGTGGAGAAAGACAAAATTTTAAGGAAACAATTCAGCTCACATATGTTAGGTCTCTGACCTGAAATATTCTTGGAAAAAATTAGCAATACAATTGTACACATAAAAGGGATGTAGGCCCTTGACAGGCCAACTGACTTCTTTCCCTAAAGTTTGGTATTATGAATAGCTCCCCAAATTTTTCTCCTACAGAACTTTCTGTTGCTTTATTCTCCAAGGTATTAGGTCTTGTTGATTGTGGAAAATTCAGATATTTCCAGAGCCTGTCTTCCCACAGAACTCTGGAAGGCTCCCACAAGACAGCCGGGGGAGAACTGAAGATATGCTAATTCCAGCAGCTTTTATCTTAGTATTTCAGGAAAAAATTGGAGGCACACAAGTTTTTGCCAAGGTACTTCTATTTCAGAACTTAGAATCACAAAGCTTTTGGGCAAAGCTGAAAGTATGTAACTAAAATACAAGAGACCTTCCACTTATGTTCTTTTCTAGATGGAGATACAGAGATAAGCAGAAAGCTTTTAGTGACAAACAAAAGACAGACATATAATACCTATCCCTCCCCTTCCCAGGTTCAAATTCAGTCCTTTATTTCAGTCTCTCCTACCAGTGCAGTGGGTTGTGGAGCATTACAGGCAGTACATAACAGTTTTTCTCTGTTGCTACTTTCCTCTTACACTTTCAAGATGCAGTTCCTCTGTCCACAAGCTGCAGGGGATATCTGCTCCGGAATCATGGACTACTTCCTCCTCATATAATGACCTTAGTGTTTGTTCCTCTTGCTGCTTCTTACTCTTTTTGTTCACTTCCCTTCTGTCCATCCAGTATTTTTTGCTCTTTCTTAAATATGTTTTCACATTGGGTCCATACTGGAGCCAGCTAGAAACCACGTGAATGCTCTCTCTCACTCAAGACCCTGTCTCAATTTTGTGGTTTATATGTAATGAAAAAAAAATCATTCCATATGGTCAGATTTCCCTACTGAGTAGTTTGAGATTTTTAAGTTTATTTTTAATATTCAAAGTGTTAATTTTTACTCTAGTATCTGATGCATCTGTTGCCTCTGAGGTTTAAATAATTTTCTGCTTCTTGGAAAAGAAAACTGATTCAGATTTGTTGCACTTCCAACAACTCCAGGAATAAGCACACTACAGAAAATATATATAGCAGTAACTTTCAGAATGTTTTATTATTCCTGTGAAGACTCACAATATTTATTTTTATTTTTTTTAAGCAAACTCAAGTAATTTTAAAAAATATATTCGCCGAACTTCAGCAGTCACAGAAATCATTCTGTTCACTTTTGGCACCACTGCTTACAGTACAAAGTATTTGACATCACACTGTAATCTGAAAATTATTACTGGTAGAAATAGAAATACAAGAAATAAATATAACAAAAAAAAACCCAAAAAACCCAAAAACCCAAAAAACCAAAAAAACCCCAAATCACAAACCACTAAAAAAAATTGACCTTAATCACTGCAGACAGGGTTGTCAATAGTATTGTGGCATCAAGCCTATCTAAGTAAAAAAAAAGACCTAACTCCAGACCAAAGTGGAAGGATGTTTACGGTTCCAGGAAATTCAAAAGGCATATTATCATATTTTAGATTGTGGACATTTGGAAAATTAATCCTTGCATACAGTCTCAGCTGGTATTTTATGATTTCTATCCTGTATGAGTAGATTAATCCAATATTTTCTTTCAGCCTGTACCACATGGACACAATGTGCAATGTGTGCATGTACCTTTTTGAGTGTGACAAACTTTTCCATGGCAACATTCTCTGTAAGAAATAACATTGCTCTTGATACTAGGCAGCACCCTGATTATACTGAAAAGAAGATTTCTCTTTAAGTAAAGCAGAGAAAATATTATTTTAACAGTCTGGGGCTTGATTCTTCCATTTTCTTGTGTTGCAGGCTATCATAAAATCATGGAGTCAGAATAAATTGACTTGGAAGGGACCCACAAGGATCACTGAGGCCAACTGCCCTGCAAGGACACCCCTGGAGTCACACCCTGAGCCTGAGAGCAAATGTTTCTTGAACTCTGTCAGGCTCGAGGCTGTAACCACTTCTCCGGGAAGCCTGTTCCAGTGATCAACCACCTTTTGGGTGAAAAACTTTTTCCTGATACTCAACCTAAACCTCCCCTGACTCAGCTTCATGCCATTTCCTCAAGTCCTGTCATTTGCTAACACCTGTATGAAATGGGCATCGAGTACTACCATGTTGAGCTAGTGGCTTTCTATGCTCCCTTTGCCAGGTGTAAATGATTGCAATGTCTTTAGAGTCTAGTTTTCATCTTTGAGCAAAAAACCAAAAATAATATTAATACCACTGATTCCTATTATCTAGCAATTAGATCTCGCTGCAGCTGGTTACCATAGCTACCAGTTACCTGTTAAGGACTGTTGTCATTTTGCTAGGATTTCCTTAGAAACCTTGATACAAGCAGCAGCACTCACAGCCTCAGTTCCAGCTCTCTGCTGAGGTCTGGCAACCCCATCTGGAATAAGGGTCTCCCAGTCCCCTGGAGACTTACACCTTCTATTGGCAGCATCTGATATGTTATCTGTTCTTACATGGAGAATCAAATCTGACTGCTTTGTATCCTGAGACTCTTCAAATCCTAGTAACCTGGCTGGAAATTGTCACTTTCAAGTAATTGGATAACCTTCTTATAATACATTTACAAATGTACAAATGTAGTAACTTTTTTTTTTTATTATTTTTTTTTATTATTATTTTGGTCTTTTGTCTTTTAACTGTCCCTTATGTCTTCACTACCTGATCAGAACAAAATCTTAGTTCCCACAGCTGAGCATATATGTGAATTTATATATGGGGGTGTGGAGTGTTTGTGTAGGTGTGTGTGTATATATATATATATATATATATATATATAGAGAGAGAGAGAGAGAGAGAGAGAGAGAGAGAGAGAGAGAGAGAGAGACATAGATATAACTATAGACATAGATATAGATGATATAGATATAGATAGAGATAGATATAAATATAGATATAGATATAGATGATATAGATAGATATAGATATAGATATGATAGTACAAATAAGCAGATATTATAGGTCAAATCTTTTTATTACACACTGAATTGCTGACATCATTTCAGAAAGGTAAACATCTTGACAGTTAACTGCTGAATGCACAAGCCAACTAATTTATTAAAGTGTTCATTAAAATAAAAAATCAAAATCCCAACAAAACCCACTACCATCCATCAAAATACAACTAATAAAATAATAATAAAAAAAACAATCAAAAAAACTAACCCACCCCCAGCTTCAAAGACCATTGATGTAACTGCAGTAGCGGTTGAAGTAAAAATAATAAAAAAATGAAATATAGAAAAAATATTTCTAATGAGGGTGAGAATCACATAAAGGAATCATTTCAGATGCTGCAGAGCAGCAATAAAATATTTTGCTAGGAGGAGGCATCCTCAGTAAATGCAATTAATTATATGTTAAAGATGAAAGACAATGCAGATAATAAGCTATGGCACTTCTGACTAATCTAGTGAATCTAAATAAGTTTATAGCTAGGCTTTCCTGAAAATTAAGAGTATAACAGTCTTAATGCATAACAATTCAAAAAAAGCTTTTTCCTCTTATTCTTGTCCGAGTAGTTAAGAATTGTGTGATTTGATGATATCTTTATTGAGATATCTAGATAGAATCCTGATTAAAAGGCTGAGTTTGGAGAGTTCAGTGTCCAAATTAAGATGTTATCAGGATCATTAAGTTTGATAGAGAGGGTCAGTTCCTGTACTTAATTTTGGTGTTTAGATTGAACTATAAATGTAGAATTTTATGTTCTTCTTTATTCATAATGGAGTATTCTCTGAAATCTGAAAAGTTTGGAAGAAAGAATATGACAAAATACTATAGTCTGCATCATTTCATTGATGATGTTCCTTTTTAATCCATAATATTCTGCTGAGAAATATTTTTTTTTTATTTCATATTTACTTATGATGACTATGATGTTATGGAAATAGGCTTCCAGAATTTCATACGTTACCTTTATATAATTTTAGAATTTCATAATTCTGCCTTTTAAACAGTTTCTTGGTTATCCATCACATTTCATGAACCAGTTGATTATTTAAAAGTATTTCAGTCTTTTTGTTGCTTATGTACTAGTTGCGTCAAGAAATTTATGCTTATATTGCACTTAACCTAATTCATAGATTTTTCTGATATTTCTTAAAATTATTGTTAAATACCTCTTTTAGGAAATTTTATCCTTAAAAAAATGATACTACATTAACAAAATAATTCTGATCATGTTTTTTACAATAATGAAGATTCTTTAGCTTATATTAGGTCACTTTTTATCTAAAAAATATAAAAAAGAAAAAATCATTTCCTTTCATAAATGCTAATTCTTTCACCTGTTTATATATATTTTTTTTTTAATTATTTTTTAATTTTTTTTAATTTTTTTTTTATTTTTTTTTATGGATACACGTAGATAAATGTGTAAAAACCTGTGACCTTTAGATTTCCTGTTTGTCCTCCTGGCTGTTGTCTTTGCATTTGGTGGCTCTCTGGCACATGGCATGACCCTGGGGGATGGTTCTGTGTGCCAGGAGTTGGTCTTGATGATCCTTGTGTCCCTTCCAACTCAGCACAATTTGTGATTCTGTGATTGTGTGATTTATACTGCACGTGTTCTGTTCGTGTAAATGGCTGCTCCAATGGTCAGGATCATTTTCTTTTACTATGTCTCCATGTCTCTGAAACCGGACAGGATTTTTAATAACAGTGGTGTTAGCCAATAGTTTCAATACGTACTGTGCACAGTATGAAGTCATGACCACAGATAAACACCTTTCCTGACACTCCTATTCACCTCAAAGATGGGCAATGGCATGGATTTCAAGCTGACTGAATGATACTTGGTTTCATTCGCACCGATTTTTCTTTAAACCCCACAAGATCCCTGTACCAAAACATGCAAGAGCAAAGAGAAGGTCCAACTTTTTCAATTTAAAAGCTATGTTCCCCATTTAGTTTTGATCTTGTGGTACAATCACACTGACATTTGTGTCCATTGTGTCCATTTGTGCCCAAGGTAGCACAGTTCTTATCTTCAATATATTTTTGGAGAAGATAGATGAGACAGTCCTTACATCTTTACTTAGATATATTTTCCCTTTGAAACAAAAATAATTTGACTAGATCTAGACTTTGGAGCTCAATGTACGGTTGAAAATTCAGTTTCTGGTATTACAGATTTTCAATAGACTGATTGTTTCATTTTGTTGCATCAGAAATCAATAAAGGAAAAACATAATTTGAAAGATATAATGATTCTTCTAGCCTTCCTTCTATTGTAAATCAAGTGGAGCTTCAAGGTAATAAATTTAAATTATGTTTCAATCACTTATATGATCAGAAATGAGAATAACTCACATGATAAAGACAGAGTGACTTACTGCAGGCTTGAGTATATATGTGCTATGTAAATCAGATAAAAATTTTCACCTATATATCGAAAATTATTTGACACAGAAGGCAGCAGTATACAATTTCTCTTGGTCAGCAAATATGTGTGGTGGAGACCTCAGTGTAATCACATCTCTTCTTTCTCTCTTAAACTAGCACCAGACTGTGACATGAGCTCTAGATTTGATGAGTAATGCAAGCTAAGTTCTTCCTGTTTAAAATGTATAACATACACTATGTCAGATATTTTGGCATTTAAAAATATCTTGCTTCACC
Source organism: Sitta carolinensis (assembly GCA_032173965.1). NCBI lineage: Eukaryota > Metazoa > Chordata > Aves > Passeriformes > Sittidae > Sitta > Sitta carolinensis. Next base: position 16,694,863 of record JAVUNC010000006.1, on the reverse strand, counting down.
TACAAAAAAGAATCCAGTCAAAGAAATCCTATGAAACTCTAAAAATCCAAATTTCAAAGAAAATAATTCCAGAATTAAAAATATTACTGAAAACTTTTGATAGTTTTGGAAAGCTATTCTTTTATCTGTCCTATAATTCTGGCGTAATAGCAAAGTCTAGTAAGCTCTGCTTTTCATCTTTTCTTTGCTCAAATTAAGCTTCATGAAATACTTCTTGTAGGTTTTGCATCATCTTTTAATATTTACTCATTGCAAACCCATGAAGGACTAGATCCAGTTATTTTTGGTGCTTTGCTTTGTTTAGTTTTCAATTACCTCATTGTAACAAACGGCATTACTCCCAAGACGGAAGTGAAAATATTGTGATATTTTGCACTGATATACAGCTTAACTACAAAATTAAACTGCACCAAAGCACATCCACACCTATTATGTTAGCGTGCAATTATCTATACTGGTAAACTATTATTCTCATCCCTGAAGGAGAGTCCTTCCTATAATAGCAGCACCCTTTCAAATAATTATCAGGAATGGCTTACAGATAATTTTAAGTGGATTGTTTGTTTTGCATGAAGGAGTATAGGAGAAGAGATGTTGGCCATTCTGAAATAAAGATACGATATAGCAACATCAAACAAATATGCAAATAAATATAACTAGTTCTCTGTGACACCTCATCTATGTAGCTACTGTAACTGAATCCTTTTTCTGATTTTTTTATTATCTTTTATAGAGAGTTCTTACATTATACTTTACAAAGTTGTGTCATCCTGCATCTGTATAGATTCCATAATGTAGGGAAGCTTTCCTAACTACCACATTATACCCATAATAAGAGGTTGCATTGGGAGGGTGGGGATTTTGTGTGTGCTCATACCACTAGAAAGGTAATGGCTATAGTAAATTGTACAGTTCATATTGAAGTAGAACTCTCTGGTTGAGTTGTGAGTGACTCAAAATGTTATAGCTTTTTCTTTAATTAAACTCTTTGGTTTTCTTAATAAAACAGAAAAGTTAAGCATGTGAGTTGCGTATCTCCACAAATGTTATAAACAAAATCTGTAACGAAGTTTAAAATCAAGCAGGTGTAGTCTCAAGCCCTGTTGCAGTCTCATCCAAGGTGCTTAATCTCAGTAAGTGAAATGTATCCAGAATATCTGCTGTCTTTTCCAAAGAACATTAGACGAAATAATTCAAGATCAATTTCTGTTCCAAATTCCAACAAGCAAGCCTATCTGAGGAGAGATTTGCAATTATATACAAACTAATTGTTTGTAATTATTGTGTTTGCCACAGGCCAGCTAATACTATAGAAAAATGTGTGTGATTCAAGTGAGAAATACATGACTAATGCATAAACAGAATTTAAAAAAGGAAAAAAAAATCTGGATCTTAGGAATTGCAAAAATAATCAGAGAATATACTATACCTTTCTTCCTTATATATGGGCCATTTTACACTAGATTTTTAAAGAATAATTTATAGTAATTTTGCATCACATCCCTTCTCTTTTTTCTCAAGACATGAAATTCACATTTATATAACTTCTGTTTTTAAGATGCCATTTAATTTTAAAATTATTTTTTTATGCTTTTCTCTGCACATTTATCATTATTAAATATCTCTGGTGCATGAAGACAAGAACTGTATTTTCAAACCATTTTTACAATGCAAGTGTAATTAAATAAAAATAGTGTTATCTCTGCTTTCCTAGCAATTACTGATATCCTATTTACTATTTAACAGCTACTGAATTTTTGCCTATTTTAAAAGATATTGAATCCTGAAATTTTCTAAAAGCCATTCTCACTGATTCCAACGTTTTGTGTGGTAATAGACAACTTAGAGTCTGTAATTTAATTTCACCAGTCGTTCTATCATCTAGCTAAACATAAGCTACCATGAGATCATCTTGTGTCTTACTTTGTAATTAGTTCTGTATTTGACTTTTTTAGAAATTTCATATCATTTACAAATTTTGTTGCTACAGTATTCAATCTCTTTCCCAGATCCAACCCGTGCATATTATATATTATATACATATTAAAATACACATATATATACACATATATACACATATATATATACATATACATATACATATACATATACATCATACATAATACATACATACAACATACATATATTATACACACACACACACATACATCATACATACATACATACATACATACATACATATATATATATATATATATTAAATAGACTGTGCAGAAACATTACATATCACTGGATGACTTGATATAGTCATTGACCCTATCAACTCCTGTGAAGATTTTTCTCTAATCTGTGTTTTATCTTTTCAAAGATATCTTTTAAAACAGATTAACACTATCCCTTGTGTGATTTTAGAGCTTTGTTTCCCTCCAGGAGGGAAATCTCATCTTTGATGAGATTTTATTTTTTTAGTTCAGAAACTTTAAAGTCGCACATTTTGCTTGCTTTGCATGTTTACTTGCATTGTGGCACTTTCTCATGTATATCCATTGAAGCACAATAGCTTCTCCCTTAGTTCATGATCCATGTGAGAGGCACAGGTATATAACTAGATCTATGATCGCCTGAAAGTAATCCAGAGAGGAAACCATCAGAAAGAATTCATTGTGTTCCAGCTGCTGAAATGAAAATGGAAGATAACACCTTCAGAGATCCCACCTTCTGCCTCTCCAAAGGCTCAGTCCCATGCAGCTGTGTAATTTGTAATGTTCTCTCCATGGTAACTGATGGATCAGAATTTACTGTAGCCACTGACATCATATAGAACAATACTCTGAACATCATATATTGTTATTCAAAGCAATGGAGAGTCCTAAATATATGTACAGACAGTTCATACCTCAAAATATGTGGCATGTAACCGCACTTCTTTTAATGTGGATTTCTTTATTCTGTCTCCATGAATTACTTAGAATATCTTTTTTATACCATCTGACTTCCATATGCCTATGAAATCGCTTTCATAGGAAAATATGTACTTTGAATGGATAAAATATTTCCCATCCACCTTGTACTAAGCATAGTCTAGTACAGCATGGCATAGGTTGCTGAATGTCACACACTCTCCTTGAATTTATCTTTGACCAGACCATTAATAATTATGAAGGAATCGTGAATAAAGAATGGTATTTATCTTTCTGCTATAATGTTATCTTGACCCACAGTGCCACAGAGTGTTGTCTCAGTCTCATTTTGGTCATTCTGTATTCACCTGTCTCAAGGTCATTGGGATGATACAATAATGAGAAAGTAGAACAAACACTATCTAATGGAAGAAGCATTTCATAAAAACCTGTGATGGCATCTCTACAAAGACAGCAAAGGAATGCACATTTTAGCTGAGCAGTACCTAACAGATTCAATAATCAGGGGAAAGACTTAATTGATGACATTTCATTAGCATAATGAGTTGAAGCTGGGAAAAGAGAGTCTCTTAGTAATTAATCAAACAAAGCACGAACTGTTTCAGTCCCTTACTCTCTGCCATTTTCCATTAATCATAAGTCTGTGTATTAAACTCATCTGAATTCACTCGGTGTACTGGCAGAGTGGCATGCTCAAGTGAACCCACTAGCATAGGTATGAAGCACATTATAAATTCATGTTTGTGAACTTAAACTTTCATCTCTACAGGAAGTGCTGACAAAATTTCTTAAAAAACCACCAGACCTCAGTAGCCACAAGTATACAGATGAAAGTTACCTCCTGTCCATCCACTGGTTACTTGGCTACAAGTGTTGACGCCATCAGGGTGAATTTTCAGTACAACAGGGAATGCAGGAACTATGCTGACAGCTGCCAGAATAACTTTTTTATGTCTGCCATACATTAGAAAATTTTCCTTATTATTCCCAGTAGTATTTCCTTTGTATTTTGCTTCACATTTATATAAATAAAGAAAAACCAGAGGTGTTCAGGTGTTCAAAAGGACTAAATTTCTACTTGCTGCTGTTGTGTTTATTTTGTGGAGAACATTTATAGTCTGCAAGGATGACTACCTCAATACATTTTTAGTAGCTACTTTACAGTAGTGCTTATATTGGAGAAGACACATATCAAAAGTCTATGTAACCAATTTCTACAACTTTATTATTACATTTATTTTCAACTCTGTACATGAAAGAGTTCTTTCTCTTTATGCAGCTGATAGTTGTGAATATAGGCTTGAGAATCATGTTTCTTCCCTGTGAATCTTGAGTTCTTTCTTAAAACTGGCTTAGTGTCAGTAAAACAGAGAATAATTTTATGCAGATACCGGTTTGTAGTTCAGTCCCTCACAAAGGTTTCTTTGGATACTTACTGATGTGGACATGATTAAAGTGATGTCAGAAACAAGACACCTGCTAGCTATCAGATATTTCAGAGGAAAATGGCCATCATCCTTTTGATGAAATATGTTTGTTAGCTGTGTTTTGACCGCAGCTGTCCTCTCAGTACACATTGATTTTAAGCTCAGCTACAGGCTCAGTCCTTTAAGAGACTGTAAGTAGAATCTTGCTATATTTTGGTAATTACTCAGTCCTTCCAAGGTGACTGCAGAACAGAGAAAATTTCGGCATATAAATGTTTGACTTATAAAAAAGTAGTTGCAGACAGTAAGAGTTTGACAAAATCATGCTTTTAGATTTAGTTGCCTCAGCCCCTTATTCAAATATGATTTAGTGTCTAAATGTCATTGAAAACCTTGACACAAATATTTCTCTACTTGCTAGGTGGCAAATTTCTTTTCTCTTCCATTTGAAAATAGAATAAATAGATTAAGTAATTTCTGATAAGCCTTAAATTAAATGGATGAAGACCACAGAAGGAAGGTGTCTAGTGGTGATGAGACTGTGGGCACTTGCCACTGCACTTGAATATTATTTCAGAGATAATAAACTCTGAAGACAAACTTATAAGAATTGTTTTTCCATAAGCTAATATTAATTAATTTAATATTGACAGGATTTGTAATATTGACAGGATTAGTATTAGGATTAGATAGATATATTCTGCAGTTAGCTAGGGTTTTTTCAGCAGTAAGGTTGATGCACTGCAGTATAAAACTATATAAATATTGCAGTGCTGCACGCTTTTGTGCTTTTCATTTTAGTATCTACACTTTCATGATTATCTCTAGTGCCAGAAACAATACATTTTTATTAAAGTCTTCACAGTCATTGCAGAATTGTATTTTTAACTTTGTTTCAAGACTTCTATATAAACTTCGAAATCTACTGCACTATAATTACAGATCATATGTCTGTTTATTTATTTCACAGTCATAACATTCTCACAGTTCACATGGAGATAAACGATATACACACAGCTATTGTGCAACATCTTTTTCACCTATACCATCAATTGATGTGAAGAAAGAATATACAATTGGTCAACAGACATAACAATTTCACCTAGAGGAAAAGAAGTAAATCAAGCAAAAACTAATACATTATTCAAACTTTGTGTATATTTCACATGGTCTTTAATGTAGTCAAGGTTCCTGAACGAGGCTTACGTATGATTTAAAACATGATTTGTTCAAAATGAATCTGAAATATAGGTAATAAAAAAATGCAAGGATGTACACCGTTTTTCTTTATTTATTTGATAAGCATTTTATGTTCTGTAGCTATATCTGAAAAAGAAATCTTTGTTTTAAGAAGTTGGTTGTTAGGGTTTTTTTGCAAGAAAAGACTATATATGAATTTTTCTGAATATTTCTATTACAAGCTAATTAAGAAATCTATCAAATTCTGATAATTCGATATCCAGCTTATTCTAGAATTAAAATATTAAATATTCATACTTTGTAAATAGGGATTGGTACTATCAGAGAACAATTTACGAGCAATACTGACAGGAAAGTGAATATTTGAAGACTTAAAATTCTTCCTGATTTTTTTTTTTTTTTTTTAATTCTAACCACTATGGAATCTGTGGAGAACTACAATGAGACAAAAATCACACGACCAAACAAAAAGGCTATGTTTGTTTCATCAGAGCAGTATGTATTTTCCTGAGGCTGCAGGAATGTTTTGTGGTCATTTTGTTACAGGGAGTTGCAGAGAGTCTCCATTTGGATGAGTTGCATTAATGGCCACATTCCATCCCCAGCCTCAACCCAGCTTGTAAAAATGGTGCTGATTTAAATTCAAAAGCAAATTAATGAGATCTTACTAAAGTGAAAATCTATGAGGGAATAAAACATTGAGTGAATGTTTTAGACATACAATAGGGGCAGATGTTTATAAAGTTCTTCCAGTTAAAGTTTTTGGTCACACCCAGTTAGGTGGCTGTGAGGACTTAGAGAATGCAATTGAATGTCTCAGAGAGGGAAGTTCCTGTAAGATAAGACACCACAATGGAATTGGGGTAAGTGCAGACAGCAACAGCAGTAAAATGGTAATTCCAGGCCTGGTAAAGCAGGTCTGGGTAAATGCATCTGGACAAAAATTCACACGGTAGCAAACTGGGAAAGAACACACATGCTGGCCCAAGTTGTGGAAATGGCATCTACACCCCATGGATATCCAGGACTTGGACTGTATAAAGGAAGGTGGTACCTGCAGAAGAATGACTCCAGGACCTCTACTACTAAAATCCAGGTGAAGAAGGACCAGTGGGATGCCACAAAAATTCCCATGGTGGTGATATCTTTTTGCTTACTCTCACTTTTCCCCTTTCACTTTCTTTCTCTCCCCCCAGCTCTGGTTTCTATCTCTCTAACTCTAATTTACTGTAAAATAAAATACGTACTATTGACCTCAGTTACGGTCTTGTTTGCACTTTAATTTGGATAGAGGCATATCTTATAATTGGATCATATCAATGTGTTATATTTTCCTGCTGGTAGCTGATTATTGGTGCATAGAGCCACCAATGTGATCAGAAAAGAGACACAAAACTAGAAAACGTCTTTCCCCATGTTTTACTCTGGCAACATCTCCCAATTCCTCAGTAAGACATCATCTAATTTGTTGACTTTGTATAAGAAGATCAGCACAATCCTCAGAAAACTTTTTTTAAGACCTAATTTCACAGGTGTAGTGTGAATATGGACATAGAAGTAAAAATTTGAAAAAAACCCCAAAAACAAACTAGAATAAAATTCTTATGGAGACTTGTACTTGAAAAAGAGTTAGGGGTTTTGCATGCATCTACTGGTAAAGTCAGGCTTCTCATGGTTTCCTAACTGTGGATAGTGAATGTCTGCTTGAGGACTCAGCTTTTAGACTAAATTCCTTCTGCAGCTTTAGCCTACAGTGTGCTGTTACTTTTTAATTGTGCCTGTGAAGTACTGTACTACTCATTTGCTTGTAAAGCATGTAGTAAAATAAATTCGTAGTTCCAGATGTGACCCTACATTTTGCTATATCTCATAGGAACTTAATTGGTATTATTCTCTCAACCTTTCCAATGGGCTTTTATGAAAATACCATCTGCACAGTTAGTTTTCACATTAAATATAAATGCACATATTAAAGGAAAAGAAAATATATAAAACAAAGTGTTGCCAAGATGTCTAATTACAGAAAGAAGAAAATATTGAATACATATTAACCCCAAATCTGTACATCCTATAGTATGTTCTAACATATACAATGCAGATCGCTAAAATCAGTGCAAGACATCACAAATTAACATTTTGATATCAGAATGTACTGGTTTGGATTGTTTAATTCAGCAAATTCTGAGAAATGAGATGTAGTCGAGAATCACTGGATTTGGTACTACAGGTAGCATCTCTTGTCACATGGAGTGTGAACATCTGGGTAGTAGCACCATATGAATGAAGTTGAAGTTCTTAATTTTTGCATTGTATTATATCTCAGGAATGTGAATAATCTCAATAGGTAGTAATAAAAAATTACATGTAGGTGGACATGTTATTCCTGGAATTATATCCTTCTACTGGGATAAATAATGACTTCAATGATTTCATGAAGTATAGAAACAGTGAATTAAGCATATTAAGAATGAAAATAAACCTTAAATATTGCAAGCACACCTTTTCAAGCTGCAATATTTCAACTTCTCATAAGAAAAAGAGCTCCAATAATTGAATTTGTTAGATTTTTTTCCTATTCATAGAAAATCACTTTCTTGCAAAAAGCAATTTAAATATGTCTGGATTTAATTTATTTTCTGCATGGACTGTACTGTGTTATTTATTGCTGTTACAAGTAAATTTTCATTATATATTTTTTGCAGCATGTACATGCGATAATTTTTTGATAATATGATTTATTTAAAGCAACAACAGTTTTCAACAACTGTTTTGGAAGTCAAATTAACTAAAAACAATTATCTTGCTTCTTAAAAAACACCTTACCATAGCAAAAAAAATCTAATACTTTAAACCCAAATATATTGAATTAAACAGTATTACTGAAGAATATGAGAATAGCCTGTTTACAAAAAATATATATTTATATGCAGGTTGTGCTTGTATCTAAACCAAAGCTGGTAGCAAGTTTTGTTAATCTGAGAATCCTCATCTATAAATATAGGCAAGTAATTATACGTCTTCTCACAAGAAATTGCGAATTGGATGCAGGATGACATCTAATTGCACTTGACAAAACATACTAGGATATATTTAATACAACATGTAAACTCTTTTTTTTTTTCCTGGTTAGCATCTAACTGTGACTATAATGTGACACGGAATGTACACAGAGTATTTCCATGGAAAAAAAAAAAAAAATTATCCAAAGAGAAAATATATGTATGACTTGTGCACTACATGTAGTGGTCTTAATAAAAATAAAAATGATATTTAAAATAGAAATTAATAAAAGTAATTATTATTTTTTATTTACACAGAGTGAAATGCTCTACATTTGAAATATGACCAGATTCTCTCTTTTTTTGTGACTTATCAACATTTCTGTGTGACTTCAATATGTTTGCAGCAGCTGTTGCTTGTTATCACTGTGCTTAGTAAGACAGACAACTGAAAAAGTGGCCTCATAAATATTTCTAATACAAATGTATCAGTGTTTTTTTTTATTTTTGAAAGTTATTATAACCATTTACCGGAATTACGTTAGCTTGCTTTCACTCAGATTGTAACCTCCTAGAATTTTCTGTCACTTGGTTAATTCTTTTTACCTAGTAATTCACCTGAGTTTCTGCAACTATAATACCCAAAAGTGCTTACACTTAATGTTTCCTAAATATTTCAGTGCAATTTTCTCCATAGTTGAGAAACATATATAAAAAGAACCCTTGTCTGAATCCATTTTCTGCATCTAATTAGGTGTGAAGTTTTTATCTCAATTATGCTGTTAGTAGCTAGATGTTTGGAAACAGAAAAGATGATGCCTCAAATAGCAGTATGAGAAAAACACATAAGGACATTATATTGACTAAACTTGCAAAAAGACTGAGGAGAGGTTTTTTTTAGATCTCACATATGCTGTGAAAGAAAATGGAATAGAGCCAGAATCCTGACTAAACTGAACATTAAACAAAGCATTCTGACTGTATATTCTAATCTGATTTCTAACTCCATAAGAAAGTTTGGCCGAACTTTATGCCTGAAATCATGGCAGTGTATCAGCAAACAAATGAAGCAGAAAAAAAATAGCCTTTGATGTCTGGGACTCAATACAGAGAAAATTATGCTAGCCAGAGTGAAAATCAGACAGAAGTCATATATTCCTTATTCACCAACACATCTAAACCCTTCAAATAACAACAGGTGAAATGAGCATATTTTGAAAGGAAAAAAAATGAAATCCTTTCCATCTCTAAAATATGACAGTCCCTACCGTCCCAGACTTCCCTAGTTTGACACTACCTAGTGGTTTATTGGTTTACAGAACTTATAAATGTAAGAATCATTAATTCTGCTAATGTGTGCATGTAGACACATTATTCACAATGTCAAATATAGCTGTTCTGTCAGTGACCACTATTGACAGTAGCTGATGTTTTACCCTCCCTCTGATGCACTTATCATTTGAATGAGGAATCTCAAACTTAGAAAAATAAATTTCTTTTAGAAGGAAAGTTAATTCCTAAAGATCAACAAGAATATGTAACTGTCAATGAATCTATAGAAAAACATTTTTCCTAATAATATCCTGTGGGTTGTAGGGCAGATTATAAAAGATGAATGTCCTTTTAGCCATTATCCATCCTTTTCCTAAAGTCTAACTGAACTCGGGAATTTTTTAACCATTTCAGGTATGTTTATTCTGTCTCAGTTCCTAGATTTCACATGTGACCAAAGCAAAGATAACTTCCATAAAATAGTCTGGAATAAAATTCTTTGGAATGTATTGTTCAATACATAATTGCTAAATCAGGGCACTCAGAACTGAATGAAAATGATCACACTCACCATCTGTTGCAATCCCTTCAGATGCCAGCTCCAACTGGCATATTGACTGATAGTCTGAGAATGTCCTCATGGTTTACATGAAACCTAGAAGTCAAGAAAATCATGCTAGTCCCAGGTATCCTGAGTATATCTTAATGTTTAACGATAATAATAATTTTTACAGTTCTTGTAGGCACATTTTAAGGTGATGCTTAGTACTTTTTAATTAGTTTTTAGAAATTGTTTTGAGATCTTGAGAGGAAATACTTTTCAAGCTCAATAATTTTTAAATAAATGCAAAATGTTGTCTTTGAATTCAGTTTATTTGCTCTATAGTGAACCTGAAGTATTTCTCATTCTTTCACTGAATCTGTTATTTTTTTTCTGTGACTTTTTTGGGTTGATATGCAGCTTTCTTCTATTTGTTCTCCATTACCCAAGTCCTGTTTGTAGATATTTATACTCATCTTTTCATGTTCTTATTTCCTTTATTTTAATATTAGTTTAAAAAACCAAGGAGTCAAATATATTTTCACTAAAATTTGGATTCTGTGTTACTTATTTTTAGAGTATTGTTTCCAGGACAGATAATATAATAGTTTTATTTTTCTAGAAGTCAGGAGTCCTGCATTTTAGCCAAGACAGATAGGTAATTATGTGTGAGGGAAGCTGTACCTAACTGCACACCATCCATCAAGAAAAGTCTGTTCTTAATTACATTAAAAATGTGAACTGGAGCCATGCAAAGACACAAAAAGAAGATCCTGTCTACAATGATATTAATGTGTTAGACGTAACCTAATCCAGTTCTAAGGTAGGTAGAGCAAGTTATAATCTAGCTGAAGCAGCACAGGGCTCTAACCTGTTCCTTTCTATGACTGTTATCACTGTGCAGAGCTCTCAGACAGCTACTGTCCATCTTAGTGCCGTACTGAAGGTGTGTTTTGCTCTTCCTTTCTTCTTAGTGGAACTTGGTCTGTAAATTGTTTCAACAGCTCTTTAGCAGCTTAATTGATAAACAAGACTTTTGCAGGAAATGGCTGCTTTTCCCTGAGAATCTTCTCAAGAAGGAGATAATATTATTTCAGCCTTATTTGCATCAGAGGCTTCATATCACCTACAGTGCAAGAAAAGTTTGAGATGACCATGTGTGAGACCAGAATACCACAGAGCAACTGCTCTAACTTTATAACACTGATTAATATGAAACATACATGATAAATATAATTATTTGACATAAAATTAGTATGGTTGGAAATAGTCTACCTGATTCAATCAGTTACTTTTAAGAAGGCAGTTGTAAAGCAAGATTTGACAGAGCATCTAGCTGGCTTTTCTCCATTTATTTTTCCATATTTTTAGACAACTATATGATATCCCATTTTTTCTTTGATTTTCATTGAAATTTGATCATTATTTTTCCTTCTATGCAAATATGAAACTTTTCCATGTCTTTTTACTCCCTTTTCCTACCTTTTCCTTTGCCTAATTTGTACTCTGCATTTTAGTTCTTCTGTATCTCATCATATCTGGCAGTAATCAAATTCCAATACTCCTCCTGCATGAAACTAATAACATTCCCAGTGGAACTGAAACAGTATTGATGGTATTATTAACTTCTCTCTGTAAAATTTGAGCGTGCCTGGTTTTACATGTTTCCATATGCATGGTTAATTTACTTGTAAAAACTATTGTGAGGCCTTTCTTTAGAGAGACCATTGGCATCCTTCTCTAGCCAAGCATGATGTAAATTGGAAGACATTCCAACAGCAGATAAGTGTCAATCTGCATAGTTTAGTCATTAATTGGTTATTAATCCAGTACTCTTTATGTTCTGGGTTTTTTAAATTGACTACTAGGAAAAAAGAAGACTATTGGTTGTTACTGGAATTAAGAATATGGCATTATAGATTTCCAACGTTATAATTCTACTTCCACAGCAAAAAAAAAGGATTCTTAGATTATGCAAATCTGCGACAGTTCCCTTGACAACAGTTGTGAACGTGAATTTGCACCACATACATGTTTTAACTACAGTATTTATTGATGAAGCAGTGACTCTGCATATAATCCTTTCACATCATTAATTTGCTCGTAATGGGTATTTTTAGCTGATCCTAAACATAGTATTGATTCAAATACTAGTATTCCTACACTTATGCGTTATTAGACCTTACTGTTAATGCTGTCCTGGAAAGCAATCTGCAAGAAACTGCTACCCATTTTAGAAAGAAAACAAAAAATTCAATCAGAATCTCATTTTCATTGCAACTTTTTTGGATATTGTGACATCTTCAACATTATAATTTATAGATTTTCTTTGATTTGCTTCAATTTAACTTAATTTCTTGCTATGCAAGTGATCTATATCAAATTTTGAATCAATCCAATCAGAGGGTTATATTTATTATTCTGACTCCACAGTCTTCAATGTCATATTATCTTAATGTGAGAAATTTAAATGAACTAAGAGTTTTCTTAATTTGCAGGCCTAACTCTTCTTTCACATACCAATCAAATCAACATAACTTGTTTGATCTTCTTGTGGAGAACATTTCTTTATGCTATTCCTGTGTATTTTTGTGTGTCTGTCCATATGGTTAACAAATCTGGTTGAGACCATATTTTGTTCACAACCATACTTTATTTTAACACTTACTATGCTTATATGTTTGTACAAGGGGAACAGTCTGCCTGAAAAAAAAAATACATTAAAGGTATTGCTAGCAGTTGGTTTGGAATTCATGCTGGGAAAGGTATTGTTGCACAAGATGTTAGAACAGAAACGGTGCCAGATAAAACCTGTCATTATGTAGAGACATTTCCAGATATTCCTGCTTAGAAAACAACAGTTTTACAACCTCCTAAAAGGAGCCAGCCTAAATAAGAAACAATCAAAAGACACCAGTCTTTCTGATTAGGGGACAATTATTTAACACATAAACAATGATAAGAGATGATCAGTTTTATGGTTTTGTGTATAGTCTCTGCTTGATGAATAAGGGTTTATGGCTTGACCTGGTGTTGTAAGCTAGATGGAGCATTCATTTCATATTTATGGAACAAGAATACAAGTAATATTATTCATTCTATCATTGTGGCATGTAGATTAGATTAAGTTTGTACTTTTCACACTAAATATAGAGACAATTTTGATCCTAGCCTAATGATTCACAGTAAATGATAATACTGCCTACATGCTCAAAAATCTATGAAATACTTAGGACATTTTTATAACTCCATGAGAAGCATGTCTGAAAGTGGCTTTTCCATATAAAAATTTTAAGTAATAAGTATTCCAGCAGACTACCTTATTCTTATCCTGATAATCAGATATTTAATCATGAGCATTTCAGGGTTCACTTAGATTCACAATCTGTATTTCAGCCATATATGTAGAAAATGTCATCTAAAATATGGGCTTTTTCAAAGGAGAATGCTAATGTCCTTCATGCTGTTACTTATCTCTCACTGTAATCTCGTGTCCCTACAGGAGGCACCACTCGACCATTCTATATAATGACTGTTGTTGGCAAATGAAAGCAATGGAACAAATGCCAGCCTTTCCAAAGCCAAATCCTGTCAATGCCTGCTCCCTGGTTGGCAGGGAGCACCCTACTCATATGCTAAGAGGTTTGTTGGCTTCACTGTCTGCTATAATTCACCTTGTTACGGAAGAAAACAGCTGTCCCACGATCATGTCCTGGAAATATGCCATAGCAGCTCACTGAGCTAAAATCCCAACTTGACTGCTAGTACTAGGATTTGGTGTCATGACTGCTGGTGGATGAATTGTAGAGTAATCTCAAGGGGATAGAGCAGAATTGATTACTTTTTAATGTTATGTCTGGAAAATGGTCTGCACTTGAAAATATTTATTGCACACACTATTAGCACAGCTCTGACATTTTAAGTGTTCAGAAAGCAGAGAAGTCAAATGAAACTTTTCATTACATGCACAACTTTATACACACTGGTAGGATTTGCTATCTAGTTGTCAGATAGAGGCGCTGACTGATCTGCCCGTGAGACTCTGAGGGACACCAATATAACCTGTAAAGTTAAATAACCACCTTTATTCCCAGGAGGCATCTTTCTACTTTCTTATCTAATATGGACATCAATTCAATATCACAGTGTTGTGTTAAAATGCTTTGCTAAAGATTTTCACTCTAGTATTATATAACCAACAGATTCATCTTCTGAATAGAGAGGTATTAATTACAAAAATATACTGTAAGCTAGATTTGGGCCTCCAGTGGCTTTAATCCTCTGTTTATTTCAGTTAATAATAGCCTTTAATTTTGTAAAAAAAGAAAAAGAAATGTCATAAAGAACAACTCAGAAGCAATTTGTTCCCAGTCTGAAGGTCAACTATGAACTTTTTAATTCCCTGTAAAATATTCTCAAACTAGTTTCAAAGCACAAACTTTCGCTGGAATACCTGATTTAGTTTTCATAGTAAAATGAAAATATAACAAAAAACAAACAAACAAACAAACAAAACCAAACCAAAACAAACAAAAAAAACCAAACCAAAACAAAAAAAAGTAAAAGAGAAGAATTTATAAAAGAAAATAAGAAATAAAGGAAACAAAAATAAGAAAATAAATAAGATTGAGAAAATTATATAATGTCAAATAAATGACTGTCAGTTTACATAGTTAATTTTAGGGGAATCTAGGTATACTTGCAGTTATATATGCAGATTGACAGAATATCAGATTTCTTGCTTTGAAACATTCATTAAATAAAAGAACTCTGAATATGGAAAAGGAATGCATTTTTACAGATATCTGTCTCTTAAATATTAAGCAGGATGTCCTAATAAATGAAGACTTGACTGAATTCAGTCTGAGCACAAGTATTTTACTTGTGAGAGCTACAAAATCCCTCCTAAGTCCTGTAGTTCTTTCTCTTCCATTGTAATCAAACTATTTCTTAGGGCTGGGAGAGAAAGTGATGTGGATTCTGAAATATAGATTGAGGCTACAGGATAATCTGCTTTAAACAAACACCTGGTAATCTACTTCTGGCTAGCTCTTAATATATGTAGAATTTGGTGCTTCTCTGATGCTTGCACATCATGGGCCACTCCTATTTGGAGGTTGTACACAGCTACATCTCAAAATCTATGCAGTAGCTGATGCTGCCTGGAGACCAATTTCAGAATCTCCAGCAAGAATATAAAATGAAGTCTTGAGCTATCAGTGTGGAGAGGCAACCAGACAATATTGTATTACAGGAGAGCATATCAATACACAAAACACTTTCTTCACTGTGAATATGATTTTCAAACATAAGTGAAAATGCATTCAGACTATTACAGAAAAAGGCACAAGTTCTGTAGACTCTTGCTGTTTACAAGTGTCCTCTATTTCTTTCAAATTTTTCATCCCTTCTTACTGAGAGAAAGAAGACATGCCCAGCTTTTTTTTTTCTTTGCTTTTTTTTTTTTTTTTCTTTTTTTCCTTATTGCTGCATTCAATGAAGTTTTAAACAGAGGATCTTAAAATATAATTCATATAACTATAAACAGATCTAATCTATTTTGGCAAGCTTAAAATATATTAATAAATACATCATGTCTTCATCTCTTGTCTTTAATTTATGTTACAGTTTGGCTTTCCTATTTAAATGGTCTCTCTGACAGGGTGATACTGTTTTAGTTTTACTTTGAAATCAGTGACCACAAGTGTTAGGTTAGAAAGGTAGGTCATATTTCAAATAATGACACAATCTTGGCTTTTGTGCCATGTTTAGGGATATCTTTTACACGTGGTGAACTGCAGCAGTGTGCTTTTTAAGTTTTTGGGATTTTTGTACTGTTATATGGTTGTTCTATGTATCCCCTATGTTCTTCCCCTATTTGAATCACCCCCCGGTCTCTGTTACCTGTCAATATTGAGTGATGTAACCCCCAGACCCTGCCCGTCACTCTGAGACCTCACCTCCAGTCTGGACGGTTCTGATAAGGTCACAGAGTGATTGGATGGAATTCCCGCTTTCCCCCCACTGTATCCGGGTTCGTTCCCCTCCATGTCACTCAGTTCCAGAGCCGTCCCCCTCTTGTCCCTAGCTGGTCCCAGGTCAGACCCTACCCCGAGTTCCCCCCCCTTTATCAGCTGCTGTGCTCAGGGGCGCAGTGGGGCTTTGCCTGGGCTGTCACCGGGCACTGGGGTCCGCGCTGCGGGACGAATGAAATCCCTGATGGAAGGGCAAGCGGAGTGTCCCTGTTTCTGTGCTGTCCTGGGCGCTCGCTGCCCGCAGCCCAGCCGAGCCCCGCGGGTTGGACAGAGTGCGTGTGGCTGCGGAGCCGCGCCCGCGCTGCTGCGGGGCCGGGGCGCGGCAGGCGCACACACCGCCACAGTCAACCGACGGAAATATATATTAAACCTCCTTTCTCCTTCTCTACTTTTTTTTTTTTTTTTCACGTACTTGGATGTACTCTGTGCTTACCTGAAGGCAGTGTTCTGACAAATTTAAATGTATGTTACTCAGAACACATGTGGTGATCATGTTATTTTTTTTCCCCCCAGACTCTGGATCCATGGATTTGACCTTTGGTTAAAATATTATGCTTTTTTTTCTGGGAGACTGATGCAAAATAAAGCCATATTTTTTCTTATTTTTTTTCTTCCTGATATGATTTTCTCCATTGAAACCATTAACATTATGCTATTTATTTATCTAGACTCCTCAGGTTATTTATTGGTAATAAGCATTAAATATTTCTCGGAAGATATTTATTTGGTATAAATCTGCAGCTGTATTAGTTTCATTGCTGCTCTGTCGGTATACCCCAGCAGAAGTTATAAAGCACAATATTTAATTATACGAGCATGCTCAAGAAGTAATAAGCACCTCATCAAAAGCCCTTAAGGTCTTTCAGAAACATTAACTGAACAAGATTTATTTCACCAATGTGTGGTAGACACGCATTATTAGATTCCCTGGTGTTTTCTTTATCAAAAATTTGAAGTTGTTATGTTTATAAACTGTTCCAAAGGAAGGGAACTATATTTTAGAGAAAGTGGATAATAAAATGTTGTGTCTTAAATAGCATTTCTAAAATAATTAATGAAGTTAACAGGAAAATTCACTAGACTTTAACTTGTCCCAACCCGCACAAACTTCTACCTGACCACCAATCAGATTGCAAAGGTAACATAAAAGTATTTTAATGAAGAAAGTTCATCTAAATTAAAAAAAAAAAAAAGAAATTGCAACCAACTGCTTTTTTAGATCTTTGATCAGATTCATTGCATTGACCCCGAGATGTATGGGGGCTGTAAAGATACAAACCACTGACTGAATGAGGAGTTATGGCATATGTGTGTATGCGTGTGTGCGTGTGTAAGGCTGGCAGGGTTTTCATAAACATATTTTAAAAGAATGTTGTTGAAGATCTCTACTTAAAGTTGGATAACTAAGAGAAGTTTCTGATCTTTATGGCCCTTTCATAAACCAGTAGGGATGAAAAAGTCTTGTATCATGTCTAAAAATACGCTACCTACTTAGAAGTACATCCACTGTTACCACAAGTCATCTTGATAGTAAGTTAAGATGGCAAGGTTGCAAGGCCATTTTTTTTAATCATCAAATGTGGTTTTTTATCTACCTTTTCAGGTTGCCTTGAAGATCAATTTTCTATCTATCTCACTATCCGTGTCTCATATCAAACTACTAGTTCCTCCAATATTTCTTCCTAAATAATTTCCATTAAGTTATCTCTATGTCTACACTACACACAGAGACGTATATATATATTTTATTTTCTCACTCTAATACTTTATTATGCCTAATTCACATGCAACCCATAAGTAATCCAATCCTTTCTAAGAAAATACTGCTAGTTTACTAACCAACATCCTCTTTGGCCAGTTGTCCTATTTATTCCAATGTTTTCAAATGTATGGTCTTATTTCATATCTGACTTGTTTTCAAATAAAGAATAGAGATAGCATTTTTATTTTCTCTGTCTTGACTATCTTGCTCTTATTACTGATTTTTTGTATTTCTCACATACTCTAATTTCCTCTGTCTCTATTTTTCTGAAATGCATCTCAGTTCTTCTTCACTCCTGCTCCCCTGTAAAAAAAAGAAAAAAGAAAAAAAATTGTTTTCCAATGCAGAACAGAAAAGGCTGTAAAATAACCTGTCTGGTTTTCTCCCTTAATGGCATAAAATTACTCTGCCCACTGAGATGCTTATCCCTTCTGCCTCACCAAACCCTGACTTTCTAATAGCTTAACTTTACAGATTCCACTCTGAATATATGACTATCATTCTCGGTAAAGAAAATCCACAATTTGAGGCAACAAACTATTACTTTTGGTCAGTGAAACAGATGGAATATATTTTTAGGCATGGCTTGTTTATAACCTAATTTTCTCTCATTACTTTACAAAGGTGACCTCGTTTTAAAGCTTTTATCACCTGACATTATAAAAGTGAAATTCTTTTCAAATCTCCTCTGTTAATGTGTTCCTGCTCTGAAACACATGCAAGATAACATTAATATTCTTCCTACAAAATACGTGCTAATTTGCTTGCAGTGAAGATAGAAAGCATTTCATTACATATCACAAACTTCATTTATGTGGAATGAGTCACCAGGCCTTCTGAAAAGCCAAATGAGTACCTAATCTCTAATGCTGCCTTCAGCTATAACATCAATCCTCCCTGGTTCCACTCATCTTTTATCAGTTATTCAGTTTCTAAAATTTTCCATTCTATTACAAAAGTGTGTTGTTCATCTGTCAAAACAGCTTTATGGATTTTCAATATCAAAGCATCAGAAAAAAAAAATCCCACAGAAACTTTACTATTTTTTTTATTAGAGAAAATTGAATCAGTGTAACGAAAAATAATTAACTCTGTTTTACACAGTTTTTGACATAATTACCTTTATAAAAGTCATACTGTTGATAGTAAATTCTGGGATACTAATCATAGGTATTATTTTCTGACTGCTCTTCAGCAAAAAGAGTACCGTAAGAGGTATATGATACATACAAATAAATATACATATATGGTAAACTATTTACACAAAATGTAAGTGATCTATAAGCTCTAATTTTGCTTATAACTTAATAGAAGCTACCATCTGTAAGTTGTTGTACAATTGAAAACGGATGCCTGATACCATGCAAATGGAAAGCCTAAAATGTACGAGAAATTATTTGGGAACTGGTCAAATTGATAATTAACAATATTTTGGCAAACAGGTTACTAAATGACCAGAACAATTTGTGGTGACTTAAAATTAATTGTGCGTTTTGAGTCAAGCTCCATGCATAACTTCAGCTGAAAAACAGCCGCCTGAAAGAGAGGAAAAAAATTTCCCTCTGAAATCAAGAACTATTGCATCTTTCATGCAACAAGCTCAAGGACAGGGTGGCTCAGCTAAGGTGTGCAAAACTCAGATTCTGTTCTTCTGTTTCCTACAAGACTTTAACTCATATTGCCAAATTTTCAGGTTTGTCACCTATTGGCTAATGGTCTATAAAAGATGTGAAATAAGAAAGAAAGGGATTGGAACTCACATGTCCAGAACTACAATTCTCCTGTACAGAAGGATATAAAATCACAGAATCAAAAAATTGGTTGAGACAGGAAGGGGCCTCTCAAGATTATCTGGTCATTCTTTTTGGATCACTAACCAGGTTAAGCTTTTGCATGGATTGGCTGTGAATATCTTACACCCCAATGTATTAGAAAATGCATACAGGAGACCAAATTTGTTTTCCTCACGATAGTAAGGGATCTCCAAAATCTAATTCCCAGTCCACTGACCTACCCAGAGAAAGAACCATCATCTTCCAACTGATCCATAAAAGCTTTGTCTTCTAAATTTAGCTACATTCAAAATAAATATTAATACCTTCCATGAGAACTAAATGTTGCTATTTGATAATACATAGGTCACATATTCATTTCTCTAAACAACATAAATATAACAATAAAATGCTTGTTTCTGTTAGATGTAAAATGCTACAGCAATTTTTCAGCTGTTTTTCATATTAAAAAAATAGAGCAGACCCCTAGGATCTACTGATATAGATGAGTTAAAAAAAAAAAAAAAATCAGATTTTTACTGCAGAATTGAGGCAAAATATAAGGAGAAAATGAGAGAAATAATTATCTTGTATAACCACAAAGAAACCACTGAGGGAACAAACACTGAGAGAAAAAAAGCGCTTTAAAATCTGGGAACCCTTTCCTTATTTTTTCTTCCAAAATGTCTTACATACATACAATAGATTTAATTTTATCATTGATAATGAGTGTCTAAGGAGTTATTAGGATGTATAGTCTTTTGACTCTCCCGTGGCTTCTTCTAAGAAGGGACTGACACATATCTGCAGAAACCCAAGGTGTTAGAATGAGCAGGTTGATTTCTTTTAATGAAGTCTCCTCTAGCAAAGAGCACTGCTAGTGTCAACTTGGATTTTAGGCCATCCTTTTTGGTAGCCTAGCTGCCTTCATACTCTGCACAAGGTGAGGAGACAAGCATTAGGAAGGGGAAGCCTAACTCCCCACTGTGCTCCCACTTGCTGAAAGTTACAGAAGAGTGAAAGGGTGTATTGGCATAGTTTAACTTTCTTAGCTTTTAAAGGAAATGCAGATGCTTCCTCTTATTTCTGTTTGGTAATAGCCTGTAAGAACACCTTGAGTGAGAAAATGCTTTTTTAAGAGCATTAGCATTTAGAGTCTTTATTGATGATCTGAAAATCAAGTGCTATATTGCCCTCTAAAAGTCTTGCTGCTGGTTGCTATTTTTAAACTAATGTATTGATAATCAAGAAGAAAAAGTGTGTTTTGATTTAAAGACTATAGTCTTTCTTTTGTGTCAGTCAACTGCATTAAGATCATTTTGTTTTCAATTACCGTGTTTCATTGAGCACCATTATCACTCATCAGCCCCTGAACAAATATCACACTGTCCGTCTTCCCAAGCAAGTACTATAATTACTCAATAACTGTGGTATTGATTCTGGAAAACCTGAGTCTTACTGGCTGGCATACCAAGTTACTTACTAACTCAGAGTTACAACAATTGGGGAAAGGTTTTTCTAGTATAGTTCTAAGCAAGAGGTCACTTAAATTAAATATAAAACTTTCTCTCCTTATTTGATGCGCCTAGTGTTGTGTTCATTAATCAGGTTTAAAATCATATGTGAACTGAAAACCTAAAATTTTGGTAAAGCTTTCCTGGAGGCCTGCAAACCTTGACATAAGCAAAAACATATCAGATGTTGCACAGTCTTTCCAGAACATATCTGCAATGTATTACCAAGTAATCATATTGTGAAACATCAAACCCATGAAGAGGCAGCCCAGAGCAGAGCATCAGACAGTCATGCATAGTACATAGGCAATTCTTTCAGATTCTCATTTACAAACCTGGTTTGTTACTCTTGCTTCACAGAACCTTATCCTCTTTACAATACTTCCAAAGTCAAGCTAACAGCACAAACCACATCTCTTAAACGGGAAACAATTTATTCATCACTTGCATATGGTAGGACATGGAATTCATTTTTGAAAAGTCTCACTGAGACACTCATATACTTTTGCCAAATATTCTCTCGTAAATGAAAAGATCACATCAAAGGATGTCTGTGAATCTGACTTTGTAGATTTACTCCAACTGGGGAGCTGTAATGCATGCCAGACAATCTTGGAGACTGCAACATCTCCAGAAAATTCATGACAAAGGATGTTTAATACCTGAACCATGCTATTTAGAAGCTGCTTTTACTGGATGAATTCCTTACTAATTTTTGTTTCTCTGAATGGGCCATTGAGCTAACAGTAACACAATAAAATATTTGTAAGCAGAAACAATGTGTGAGACAAGAGCCATGCAGCAGGACCTACCTGAAATTATTTCTCTTTAGAACCTGTGGACTGCTGTCATGTAGTTTGGGTATATGGGGCTGTAGAAAATTTTCATTCTGTTTTGTAGGAAAGCTTCAGCAGCCATTGATCTGGTTATCACTGATTTAAATGTCAGGTTGATTGTTTCAGAGTCTTCACTGTTTCTTTTCTTCCTTTGTGCCAGCTCCCTACGCACTGCTCCCCCCGCAGACTGGCATTTGCAATCAGTGTGCATTAAGAACAGCTGCCTCTCAGAACCACTTGGTCTATCCTTGCTGCCATCATTTTTTAAGCCAATGACAATATTTTTAGTATGACTACAGAAAGTCTGAGAATGCATGGTGTAAGTGGGCTGGAAAATGCACACTGGAGTGAACAAATCAGTACTGTAATCTCAGTCATTATTTTTATACAGCAAATTCTGTAACATTGTGTCATAACAAAACTGACTCAACACTGACAAAGCCAATCTTAAGACTCTCACCTGCTGTGGAGGATTTTGCATTTGGGAACCATTACAGAAGTCCCATAACTATGATACCTACCAGAAGTATGTTGTAGTGTCACTGTGACATGTTGAGAGATGGACACCATTTTGGCCACAGCTCTATATCTATGTAATCATGCCTGAGACCTCTTCTGAGTAATTACAACTTATTGAAATGGAGGAGTGATAGTCTTATTTTACTTTGTATTTTTTTTCCCTCCTCAATGTGCATTACATAACAGTTACCAACGAGAAACTAGAATTCCATTTGTTCTCTCTCTAACAGCCTAGAGATTTTCTCCCCCATAAAACTGAGGCAAAGAGAGAAGTTTGGTAGGGTTTTGGGATTTGGGCTTTCTTTTTTTCATTTTAAAGCAGGAATAGGTGCTCTTAGCTTCTGCTTTCTAGTGAGAGAAAACACCATGATCTCTGTTCTCTGCTGCAGTGATGTAACAGTAGAAAATCTGCTCAGATGTAAAGTGGCCTCTTATGTATGTATTAGTGACAAGGTATGTATTAGTTCCTTCCACATTCTGCCAAAAAAAGTAGCCAAAAAGCAAATATCTCAGTTCAGGAACTAATCTGAGCAATTATTGTCACTAGTGCTGTAAAAGGCAAGTCTAATTCTTGCTTCTGTACTGATGACATGCATACCTAAATATACTCTAGTTTGGATGAGGTAGCAATACACTCACTGACTTGGCCCAATCCCAAGGCTCTATTGTGTAATATGGATGTAGGCAGAGAAATAAACTCAGCATTATTCTAATACTAACGATCTGTTCCATTAAAATATTTTTTATTTCTTCACTTAACTATTTTCACATCCTGATTGCTTTTCTGTACATTCAGTGTAGAGTAAGGCAGTGTGAGATGGATGGTGTGCAGAGTGTCAACATACCTACCCTTCTGCAGCAAATTACTGAATATGCACATCAGCAGCAAATCAGTAAGATGTATTACTCCAGCTGAATTTCTTCTGGACCTCTGAAGGCAGCCTAGTTGCAAGCAGCAGCTAAGCTTTTCCTCACAGCAGAAGCTAGACAAGATTGTCACTGATGAAAAGTAACAGTCATAACTTTTTCAGGAGCGAGTACAGTCTGACTGTGAAGAGCCTGAACTCAATAAATCCTGAAACATGTTGGTATCCACCAGTCAGATGCAAATCTACAAGCTTTAGCTCACAGGTTCCATGCAAAACTCATTAAGATGAAGACGTCTTCATCTCTCATAAGTGAAATATCTCTAGAGCTCAGAAGCTTCAAAACTAGCATGATCTGGAATACCCTTTCGAACACAGATGATGGCTCCTAATTCCCACAGTATTCTAGTTCAGCAAGAGCTGGGAAGAAAGCAAAATACTTCCAGTGAGCCTGAAAGAAAATGACTCTCATCTCATGCTGAGCTCTTGCTGAGCTGAGAATCTTAATAAACATGACTTTTCCCCCTACCATTCAGGTAATATTAGAATTCTGTACTGTGCACATAGGTGACCCAAACTCCTGCTGAAATCAAGAGAAATCTTTTAAGCTGCTTCAAAAGTCAGTGTGTCAGGTTATACATCAGTGCTAAACCAGATTGTGCTTTAAACCCCCCCAGTAGATAACGATTTTTAATTTTTTTTTTCTTTTTTATCTCAGGGTATCACTTTATAGGAGAAAGTGACAAGATTTATGAATTTATGACGCTCAAAAGCACCTTCTGCTTCTGGGTAAAACTTCCATACAAAAAAGGAATTGTCTTTTTAATGTTTAATCTGATGCCCACAAACAAACTCAGAGTTGAAGGATTGTTTTTCACTCAATATCATTTACATGAAGACTAAGGGCATCAGGCTAGTGAGAGATGATAATAATGCAATAAACCATTCAAATCATAACAGGACAGAAAACTAATCCAGTGCCATATAAAATTGTTTTGTTTCTGTTCTATTGGTCTGTATTGTAGCTCTACCTTGCACTCTTTATCATAAAACTTAATTGCTTTTCTGAGTTTACAGGGTATTTTTTTTGTTTATTTGTTTGCTTTAATTTCTGCATTCATTAACTGGCTGTGAATGTTGTTTTTGGCTTGCTGCCTCTTTCCTGCCTTGGGGAGTATTTCTTAGTGGCTAACAGTAGGCGCTGAGTCCTGAAGTGTCGATTCAGAGCTACAGAGACAGGTGGGCCGTCAGCAGGAGTAGTAAAGTGATATGCCACCATAAATAGGAAACTGTGACAGCCTGCAGAAACAATCTCTTTTTCCTTTCAAACTTCAGGCATAACAGCTTCTAAACTCTAAAAGCCAGATTCGTGTAGGGAAAAAGCCCACCATATTTTAGAAATCAATTTCTCATTTAAAGAAATTTTCCTCTGTTGTGATATGTAGATATGAATGTAGGAACAGTTTAAAAGCAAGAGAACATGGTAAGTTGTAACACATGGAAATTCAAACGGCTGCATTTGGCGAAAGCTTTTCCCCTCAGCCTTCCCCCACTTGGAGACAATTGCATATGAGATGATGTTTCTCCTTGGGTAAACAGACAGGATTTAACATATATTAGACGATACCCTAGATAGGAAGAACAAGATAGGAAGAACAAACTAACACAATATTATTTTCAGTATTACTAATATTATGCTATCATTTGGTTTTTGTCATTTTTGAAGTCTGTAATTGTTCTAAATGAACTTTTCTTCCTCCCCCTTTCTTCTAATTCTCACATAACTTGCATACATTACTTAACTGTCATCAGCACTGAAGGAGAGGAAAAAGGAGCTCCTCTACCGTGGTGGAGAAGAGTTTTGTTTCTCTCTGTTTCTCTCCCTTTTTTTTTTTTTTTTTTTTTTTTTTTTATGGAATGTCTAAAGGCGTATTTAATATATTCAATATATCTTTGAAAATATTGACCGAGTATTTCAAATCTTAAAATGTTCATAATTAGGGCTGTGTGATTTTAATAAATGAATGGAATTTCTTGACTTTCAAAATGCTAGTAAACCGTTGAATTGTTAGTAAACATTGGAATGCTGGTGAGATGGAGGGGTCCCTACAGGTTTTGTTACTAAATGCAAAATAAAAAACTTTATCAGAAAGAGTAGTAAAATGTGGCACTAAAAATCTATCATCTTTGAATATTTATAAAAATTTGCATCTGAAGATCTCTGACAGTTATTATGCTGTTCCCAAATAGTAACTCAGGAAGTTCTTTCATATTTTATCTTCTTGAACCTATTTATCACGTGAAGTCAGAATTCACTGTTAAAATGCAATAATAATTCCAAAAATGGACCAGTATATATAAAAATTTTTGTTGTTTAGCAGGACTCAAAGCAAGATAAAGATAATTTATAAAAGTGATGACCCCCTTGTAAATTTAAAGTAATGCATATAAGAATAAGTAGGTATTCAGCTACAGAACATTAGAATCTATTCAATTCTGTGCAAATAGAACACTCAGGACAGACCAGACTTTATTAATTGAAACCTGGCTTCTGCTATGCAGGTTTCTATTTTTCTTCTTCTAATTTTTTTTGTTTTTAAAATTAATACTCCCAATTAATTATCCCCAATTTAGCTATAATAAGAATGGTAAAAAACGAATCATTATGCCTGGTGCTTGAAATGTTAGAACCTTAGGATATTTATTAATGTCAGAAGCATGTTTGTAGATCTGATGGAACTTCTTTTTATAAGAGTTATATACGTATATAACAAATGTATGAATTTAGATGTGTGTGTACCAAATCACTTTATATTAATGTATTCTAAGACATACTTACGTATAGTATGGACTTGAAAGCAGAGTTGCAAAATATACATGCATATATAGAAGTTGAGGCTTTCCCTTTTTCTCCCGCAGCAAACTGAAAAAGTGGCAGAAGAAAATGTGGGATTTCCTCCCTCTCCAAATAAATAGTTTTCTGAAAAACTCTATCTAATCTAATGAATACTTGCCCAGACAATTTTGGTTTGTTAATAGTCTGCGAGGAAGGCTCCTTGTCCCTTCAACCATAAGAGTTGCATGTGCCAGTGACCTCTGACATGCTGATAAGGTGGGCTGAAATCTGCTGCATACATAGTAATAATGAAAAGAATCAAGCAAGCTGCCCTTGTTCCCTTCTGTGCAAGAAAAATATATTTGTTTACTTTGATTTAAAAATTTTCTGCTTGAAATGTTGTTTTTGTAAGATAGACCATTACTGTCTGAAAGATAAAAAAATACCTGTCCAATTTGGTTGCATAAATCTTTGGTAAGTAGGTACTTTTTGACTGTTTCGGAGAATAACTACCAATACAAAGGTAAGAAAATTAGGCCTAAAATTCATATAAAAAAATATTCAGGGAATCCTCCCAGGAATTTTGGTCTTCAAATTACCAAATACTGGTAGCTCTATATCTAAATACTACAGTGGTCAAGAGGACTAATGTAAGAGGAGAACTCCATTTTTTTAATTAAAATATTATTATTATGAATCTACGCAAAAAACAACCTGGTAATGTAATCTTTTATATTACACAGATGATAATGTCAAACATTTAACATGTTTTCTAGAGGCAATTTTTTCCTTCTCAAAGGAATTTTCTACACTGCAAATAATCTCTTGACATAATTTTTTTAATATGTCTTTTATTCTATTTATTTTTTGTGATATTTTTGCTTGTTTGTTTGGTTGGTTTGGTTTTATTTTTTTTTAGGGATAGAACTGAGCAGTTCCAATTAAATGTCTAGTGCTTTGTTAGCAGTGTAAGGTCTCATCTGAAATGATCTCAGTAACTTTGTGACCACACCATTCTGTGGCAGCAGGTGGCTGGCTAGAAAAGAATCAAAGCATCAGGTGTACTGGGTGTAGCTTCAGGATACATCTTGGGAGGTCTTTGTATCTTGCCATGAAATCCAGCCTATAAAAAAGACTAAAGCATGTGCTTCTAACCTAGGGTTCCCAAGGGGTCACAAAATTGCATTTCCTTGTGTTCATAGCTGGCTGAAGAATAATAATTTTCATCCAAAAATGTTTTGGGCTTTCATTTCCCACCAGATATATAAATATTGTGAAGGACAGCAAGAGAAAAATGGACAAGATTTCTTTTATTTATTTTTTTTTTAAATTACATGTTTTAATTTTATGTCACTCAAGTATTACCATCCCATGAGGAATTCCTTTGCTATCTGCTTAATAAATCTTTCTGCTCACTTTCTAACAAAAATATAGCAAAACTTTATATTTAAAACATTAAAAGAAAACAGAAGGGTTTATGAAGAGGCTTATAGGGCTTAATAGTGAAACAGAATAAGGATGTAAAAGTTGTTTTACAGAGGTAAAACAGAGCAGTTTCTACCACTGTGTTGCTGGAATTCTAAGACCAAAGTCTGGAAGAGAGTTTTTGTGGCCAAGGTAGGGACTCAACAAATACCTATTCCTTTTCCAAAGAGTATACAATCAAACTAGAAAACAATTTGCCAAGATTAAAATGAGTAGTATGTGGTGCTATCAATCTCAGAAATTTTGACCATTGATGGCAAGATGTTGGTCCCTGAAAGGAAAAAAAAAAAAAAAAAAAAGGCTTCTTTTAAAAAGCAAGGACTATTATGTTATGCAACATTAAACATAGACACAAGCTCTGTGCCAAAGGCAAATCCTTGTTTCAGGTAATATAGATACATTAACTGCTGAAGAGGCATAACTAACAGCCACAAGAAAATGTGATGAACTGTGAATCTAATACAAACTTTTAGATTGTTTTTACTGAATGCAGTGTCCTTAAACAGGTGTTGTAACACAGTTCTTAATTTGTCAGAGAGACATCTCAAGCAAACTGTTACATGTCCTTGTTTAATAGTAACAGGAAAATCATACCATCTCTGTTCAGAATGCCCTGAATTCCCTGCAGGTTGACAATAATTTTATTGTTCTTTCTTACTCTGAATTCTTAATACACTAAAGAAATTATTTTGATTAAAAATATGACATAGAAATTCCAAGTTTTCTCAGTATTTTTTATTTTATTATTTACTAAAAAGGAAGGAGTGTTCCCATTATTTTACTGTCCTTTATCAGCCTTGATTTGTCTTAGGTTCACTCAACTTTTCTTTCTTTTTATTTGATACATATCCTGGAGAGGAACTTTCATCAAGACCAACTTTCTCATCTTGGTAAAAAAATCTCCCGTTCCTAAAAAGTAAGTTGAATTATTGCTGTAGAAACAAGTCGTAAAAGATCCAGGACGCTGCATTTCTCATTGGGGGGATCTATATTGTATTTTTAACATGGACTGGTATTAAAACTTGATTTCTATAGACATGCCTAGGAAAAAAACTTAGGCCTAGACTCATCTCAGGGTCAGAGTGGTTGAGTTTGAAAGGGACTTCTGAAGATCGTGTGGTTCAACTCTGCTGCTGAGGCAAGGCTAACTAGACACAGTTGCTCAGCCCGTGTTCTCACAGTTTTTGAATGTCTCCTGCCCAGGTACAGAACTTTTTACTTCTCCTTTTTGAACTTCATCAGATTCCTGTCCACTCTTTTTGCAGGCTGAATATAGCCTGAGTGCTGCTTTTTGCTCCAGAAAGTTTTAATCATGGCAGCTCTACAGTCCAAATTCTTCTGATTATGCATAGAACACATGAAGAATATGGACAAATTTACGCTGCTCTCAAATACAACCACAATGCTGCAGGAGCTGTTGCAGAGAAGGCAGAGAGCTCCATGGACCACGCACTATGGTATCTATTGTGATTCTAAGGGAATGAAAAGCCCATCAAATCAATTATTCTTCAAGTCTGTCAAGTTTTATCTCCCTGCATAATCAATGTAGAGAAAAAGTTTTAATACTACAATGAATATAATAACTATAATTCCTTCACAACTATCACTATCTCACCTACAGGAGATGGTTTGAAAATATTTTAGTGTTTCCACTGCAAGACAATATACAGAACCTGATTAATTATTGATCTTTACCCAGTCTTGTCCTGTTTTCTGAAGAAAACAACAAATTCCTGATGAATTATAAGCCAACGAGAGATGTATTTTCTGGGATTTTTTTTTTCTTGTTTTTCTTGGGAGTCTGTTGTTGGTTTGGGTTTTTTAAATACATAGGAATTTCATAGAAGCCTATTCTAACCTGTTTCACATATGAATTCCCTAATGGCCCCTGGATGCTTGGCATATAAAGGAGGAATGTTTCTGAAAATATTCTGAAGGCAGTTTTCCCCTTGTGAATGAATATTCACTTCAGACTTCTTCATGTATTTTATTTCTTATTTTACTAAGCTATTTTTTAATGTCTGCTAAAACATTGTATCCAAAACACAAAATAATGCTGAAGATAAACTTCTGTGGCCCTTTCTTAGTTTTGGAAATATAATTTAATGAAAATTATATAAAATAAATCTGTAGAGAGACTTAAATTTTCTCAAAGGGCCTTAAAAGTCTTTTGCTGAGATAAAAATTTCTTGCAGTGGTGGTGAAATCTATTAAGTAAAATATTCTTCCTCACAACAAGGGACAGCACTTCAAAGTTCCAGAGAAATACAGTAAACATGATTCTTAGTAATTTTTGTTACATGTATGTGCAGATATCCCCAAAACATACAATTACTGAAAACTTTGTTGAATGTTGTTTAAACGTCAAAAATATAACACACAAAATGATAAAACAAATATAAATTGTTGTGAGAGACTGAAATGGTTAATGGCTTAAATATTGTTCTGAAGGACTTTTTGCCTGTTATGGCAAACCTGGATAAAGGATCCATGGAGTGGTGATATTTTCTACTTAACCTGTCTCTTACCCTCCCCTTCCCCTATTTTTTAAAATAGTTTTTTTTTTTTTTTTTTTTGACTGACTCTCCAACCAGCTGTATTGCTGTTGGAGAAAATCCTCAAGCAGTCAACTTGAGACAGAATCAGCTTTTGTGCCAAAAAAAAATATTTGGTAAGTTACAAAGCATTGAAACCATATGAAATATTGGACATCTTTTGGGAACAGCAGAAGACTGGATTTTTATACCTGGTCTTTCCTTGTGTAAGTCACCTTAGACTGTTCTTCCTGGCAAATTCAGGCAGGGAACAGAGGTAAGAGGGCATACACTTGTTTTGGCCCATTCACAGTGTTAAGAAATAGAGCTGGTGCAGAGCCATGCTTTAATTTCCTGCGGGTAGAGGTGAAAAGAGGAGGGAGCTCCCTGATTCATAGGAGGGAGCTCTATTCCATGAATCCTGTGGATTAAGTGTTCTTTTTCTGAGCTGTGACTAAGAGTACAAATTAGTACACTGAGTATAATATAACTGAAGAAAACTGAAGTGATGGACAGTTTTATCACATATATCAGAACTGTCTTGTGTTTCCAGCTACAAAAATTTGATTTCAGCTCTTGTGGGAATGGACTGGTATGTCTTGAAATTTAATTTGCACAGCCTAGAAATTTGTAGGGTCTATATAATACTATGTCTGATCCTAGAAAATCTGTTTCTTTTGTGGCAGAAGCATACTGGTGCACTCAATCATACTTGAACCTGAAGATCTGGGAAGCCTTAGCAGAAAAAAAAGCAAAAGAGAAACATGACACAAGGTCAGTTCTGACAGCTTAAAACTGTGGTATCTGAAAAACCAATGAGATCATATGATTTCTCAGAACATGGAATGGATTACAGGAGAATACAGCCTGCAGGCACACTCTTTGGATATATGCCCAAGACAGACAACAGCATATGTTCAAGCACAGGGACATCAGAGTAGTGGAACAGAAAATAGCTGTGTGCTTATCATGAGATGTGAGAAAGCAGACAGAGCCCTGTTTTCCCTGGAGGTATTTCCAGGGGCTGGTGTTTGTTACTAGGTGATATTGCTGGTTGGAGCCAGGCTTCCTATGCCATTTACACATAGAATGGAATATACAAGAGGAGTGCTGGATCACCTTCAAGCAGCAAGTACTCCCATCCAGTAAACATTGAAAAATGTTAAGGACTAATAAATTGTGTTGAGGGATCAGCACAAAATGGTAGGCACCATGGTGATCCTCTAATCGTGATTCATTTGAGGAAATGCTTGGTGACTAATGGCCCTCGAACACCTACATCCATATCTGCATTGCAATTGTTCATGTTACTTATCTGTGTAGAATGGAAACCTAAATTTTTTAAGACATGCTGAGGGATCTTCATTTTGCTTTACATTTTAATTTCTTGTTTAGGTGTAAATCTTTACTCAGCAGAAGCATGAGAATGTCAATAAGAGAAATATTGATGGATTTTCATTTATGTTTTATAGTCTTAAAGAACAGTACATAAGCCAAGGAGCATATCTAGCCTCTTCCTCTTGCACTCAAACACATAAAAGCTCTGTTGATAAAGCAATGCATTTATATTCTCAAAAGGATAGATTTGCAAAAGGAGTCAGGCAACACCTATAGCAAAATACAGTGATAAAGTTCTGCTTCTGGTACAAAGGTAGAGCAACCTGTCCAAGAGAGGGTCTCTCGATGATCAGTAACCCAAAAGGCAAATCATCTTCAGCTACAAATTCTCATGTACGTACTGCTTCTTAGCTCTGTCTAAAATTAAAAATCCACATTATGGGAAAATGTCTCATCCTGCTTGGAAAGAACAATTTGTTGTTTGTCTATGCCTTGCTGCACTACTCCTTGAACATTCCACAGGTTTTGTAGGCCAGAAGAAAAAGCAGTGAAGCATGGATTTGAAGAATTCAGTCATTCAAATGGGATGTAGACTTGGGGTTCTTTAATCTAGGATTCTGAACCAAGTTTATAATATACTGTCAATGCTGTCCATAAGCCACCAATTGTGCACAGTGCCTAAAATCTCCCTAGTAGGAGATAAAACCTTTTGGGGATGACAACCCACACATATGCTTTGAGCAATCCAAATTCAATTACTCAGTGGTGTGATACAAATTCGCATTTCCCACCTCACCTAAAAAAGATCTTTAGCTACAGGAACTGCTAAGAAGCTCTGCAGGATGTACTCTTAACCCAATCTGTTAAAGTGCTCTACTTATGTGGCATAATTAAAGTCTTGTGAGCCTGTCTCTCAAACTAAACAAAAGCTTGGAGTGCTTATCTGGAACACTCTTTACAGAGACTAGACAGGTACTGGTCTCTGAGCTAGGAGGGCAAAAATATAAACAAAGTATTGTTTATGTTTTTTATATTTACCTTCAATATTTCCTATAAAAGATTGTGTTGTACTTAGCTGAAAATAACTGGTCTTTTTTATTACCACTGTCAGTGAATATACTGTTTGCTATGTGCATTCAATGAGTTCATCAGTACAGCAAGCTGAACAGAATTCAGCATAATTTTGAGGTAGCTGTTGTGAAATTCAAGATGATGGAAGAAATGAGTAATATAAAAGTTATCAATTGTCAGCGTGAAAGGAATACACTAACAAAAAGAGAAGTTTTGCTTCCCCTGTCACACTGGACCCCTTTGCTACTGCTTAGCAACAGATAAGATGCCACTTATTCTGAGACAGGAAACAGAAACAGCAAGAAAACTGCACACAAAGCTGGTATCACTGCAAGTGTCCTGTACAGCTCATTGGTGCACGGAGATTTGGCCTATAATGAAGTTATTTGCATTCACATGCAGGCCCGGCTGTGTGGACATCAGTCCAGACTCTGGGAGCTGTTGTTTCACTGAGTCAAAAGAAATTTGCACATGAAAGCCACATCCGCATTACTTAACGCTGCAGCTCACTCAGGATTGCCTTTCTTTTAGACCAAGGCAGATCTAAACGTATGATTAAATCTTCAGAGGATTTATTTTATTTCTTGTGGATAGCTGCTAGACCAGAGAAATGCTGAACAAACTGAGCAAAAAGAATTTGAGGTGTTACCCACTCTGAATCTCATCTCCCTTACAGCAGAGCCACATAACTGCAGCATTTTTTTCAAATCTCCCCAGCCAGGTTTTCTGCCAGTTGGCAAGGTGAAGGCATTCATCTTTTCAATATCTCCCATGCCTCTCCAGTTTAACTGCAAACTTTATTCTTATGTGCAACTAAGATTGAAAGGAACAGGCATGCCTGGTGTTAAATACTGATTGTATTAAATTGAAAAAAAAAAAAAAATTGTGTCACTGTCAGATTGATAATCCAAAATTAAAAGTTATACTAGAAGTTAACTCTGAAACATAATGCACATGAGGCTAATTAGCCACGTGGTCAATGCTTTTTCCATCAGCACAGATGTACAAAGTACCCCTTATAGTTTATCAGTTGTAAAAATACATTAGTGATTCTCTGCAGATCCTGACAGTGATACAATGATTTGCACTTGATATGGAGGTCAACCTGCCACCATCGTATTTCTGATGTAAATTTATTTTCTCAAATAAATAAATAAATGAATAAAACAGAGAAGAGAAAGCCTCAGTGTTAGCAATGTCAGGGGAATCTAGTCACAAAGTCTTTGGCTTATTCACCAGTTACAGCCCCAGCATTGACAGTGCAAATTCCTTTATAGGATCCTGGTAATGCACTTCAATCCTGACCTGAAAGAACCTTTAGGGATGACAGGATAGTTTAATTTTCATGCCCATTCAATCTTTGGCCTCTGCATTAAGACTGCCAACAGGGGTGCATATTAACACCAATTATTCTGATGTTTTATGTACTGGGCTGAGAGCACCAACTCATTTTACACAGGCCATCACCCAGCTGTCAGATGTTAATGACTTTTGGTTACTTCTGTCCTGCTTCAGATTCATCTGAGTAGCTCAGAGTTGAAAGGATATCTGTTTCATTAATAAGAAACTGACCTGTACAACCCTCTTATCATTCCCTTTCACAAATTAAAGTGTAAAGTGTTTATTGTCCCATTAAATAATAACAAAACCCGAGCCTGTTGCAAAGTCAGTGGATTTACACCCGTGTAGATTTTAACCTAATCATATCAGCTGCTTTAGTCATGGGCAGAATTTTGTGCCTCAAGTCTGGTCAAATAAAGGACTGTATACGTATATATGTTCATAATTTTATTTCATTTTATATGTTCAAATGTTTTATTCTGAACACTTGTAATTTAAAAAACCCCACTAGTATAACAGCTGAATATAATGCCATTATTTCTTAGGATGGAGGAATAATAAAAGCATTTTTTAGCAAAAGACTTATTTCACATTCACTATGGAATTTATTGGTTTATGATGTTATTTTCTAACACTACTCAGTCAGTGCTGTGTTGTGTGGATATACTTTTCCTGTAACTTAGAGCATGGATGGCTTCAAGATGCCCTTTCCTTATAACTGCTATTAACAGTTATAAGGATGATCTGTGTCCAGAATACTCTCTGAAGAAGCTGATGGAAGGGCAGTTTTATGGGCCAACATTTCTGAGATCTTCCTCCTTCAGTTATGTGACAGAGGCTGAGTTTTGCAGTCTGCAAACTTATTATCTAATAAATTTATAATACCTGTTAAGCACAGTTTCAAGGTATGGGAATGATGAGTAACAGTACAGAACGTACAGCGCTGCACGGCATTCAGCCGTATAAAAGTCAAGGCAAAAAGAGAAGATGAAGAGGTTCCTAAAGGCACTGTACATTCACTTGGGACTTAGGGACTTATTTATCTTCAAAATGTTCTATTATTTTAGGATTTTAGGAAGGTAAGCAATGTGTGTGAGTTGAGAGAAAATGGCCAAGCTCAGTGACCGTATGTACTGAGCTTCTTTATTCCAAGGAAGTCTAGAGAGAGACTCTGCAATGGTCCAAATATTAAAAGGAACTTAATCTGCTTGTTTTACCTATAATTGAGAAGATGAGAAACAGGAGTTCAAATTGAAGAGAAGGTTAATTTATACTTCAGAAAACCTTCTTAGGAGGCATTTTTAAGAGTACTTTAGAAAGGCTGTATCAGAAAGTCAAGGAAACACCCTAGATGAACTGAATGCAGATTCAGTTACTTTTCTTAGAAAGTTAGATTTAACAAGATAAACTTTTGAATTACCTAAATTCCATTGCTTTGTCAGCTGACTATAATAAATGAGGTACAATAATATTGCTTACAGTATTATATGTCTGCAGACAATGTTTTACATCCAGCTGCATGACATGGCTCTTTAAGCCTATGTTCTAACTTAAATGTAGTCCCTGAAGAAGATAACCTTGTAAAACAAACAGGATTTGTCTCTAAATATGAAGTGCTTATTTCCAGAACTTACTGAATTGAATGTGGGTGTATGCCACAGGAGCCTCTTTCAAAACTTCCCAGAAAATTACTGTGGTTGGTAACTTAGGGGCATGTGATACTCCATAGATTTGGGCTGAAGGAATATCCACTGGGATGAAAACTTTTTGATATTCATCTTGCATCCATATCTGGGGAGAAAGGCTTAAAGTGATGCTGTTGGTCACCAACCATATTAAACCCTAAGAACTGGCAGAGGTCACTTCATATCCCACATCCCATCTCATACAGAAGATAGTCTCTAAGGCTAAAATTTTGCACTAAAAATGAGTGAATGTGCTGCAGGTTCAACATGGTAAATTTGCTTGGCACAAACATAGTATCTGCAGTAACTACAGGACATGTTTGAAAATAAGCAAATGCTGAAATGTTTTAATTGCCACTCTAATTTATATTTTATTCAATGGGGTATGTAGGCAAAATAATTATCATTGGATTATTGAAATATTATTTATTGAAGATTAACTGTCCCATAGATGATAATTAAAGTTTTGTGAAACAAGTAATAATAGTGTTATAACAGTTTTTATATGCACACATTCCCTTGCACTGCATCAAAGCACTTATGCAGAATGCAGCATACAATTTTGCTGTGTATAGAAATCAAGAAAAAACATATGGAATAAAAATCAACCCTTATGTTTCAGATATTAAACTGTGTTCTGCTATTCTTGCTCATTCCTCTTTTCTTCTGCAGCTTTTTAAGATTTTGAGGAAAGTATTGTGAGCAAAACTTAATGAATAATGTTAGCAGTGCTGCCCACTGAGGTACTCTAATATATTTGTAGAATTTATGATACCACTGGTAGCACTCTTGACAACAACTCCAATGCTGTGATACAAGCTTCCTGACTTGCTCTAGAATAAGAAGAAGTGATAAAAGCCTTTTTCACAGTTTTCAGCACTTTGGGCTTCAAAGTATAAGGTTTAGTTATGAGGCAACCTTAAACGAATACAATGCAAAGCTATGTTACATTAACAATGGGGCACAATGTAGTTATTTGCAAAAATATAATTAGTATTTAGCCCGATACTCTCTGCTGTCCTTCTCATAACCACAAGTACCTTTCCAAATGTGTATGTAGTAATTTTTTATGCTGTTCCTCACAAGTACAATAATGCACATCACAGCAAAAAGTAACTCGGCACTCCTGAAATGCTTCTAAAGAAAGAGGGGACACTAATAATCATTACTTTTCATCATCCAAAATCTCCAGCATGCAAAAGGGCTGCTTATTTAGAAACAAAACACTGTGGGTCTTGAGTTTTCACATGCAGCAGGAGGGGCAATATGGATGTTGCAAACACTTTTTAACTTAAGAGGTCAAGTTTATAATTAGTAATACTATGTATTGGAATGGGGTCTGAGCATTTCCAAGTCAAAGAGCTTCTTTTAGCTGTTTGTGTGGGTAAGAGCACAAGAAAGCTCTTGCCCAAAGAGGATCAGAAAATATACAAGAGAGTAATAATTAGACAGTAGAAAATATTTAAATATTAAGAGCAGAAAGTGCCACTAAAACTTTAATTCAGATTTTCTTATTCCTTTGCTGCAGCCACAACTAGAATTTGTCCCTAATAAACTCACTCATCTCTATCCTGAATCCATGCCAACCTAGAAACCTGTTTTTATGATTTTTTTTAGCACTTTTAATGATGCGTGCTTTTGCATGCTTTTTAGAGCCAGATATAATTAGCATCTAGATTTTTCCATTTAAAAATTTTGTTCTTAATATTTAAGCATACTGACTGTTTTGTAGGCTTAGAGAGTCTTATCTGAATCTCTAAATGTTCTTTATTTTATTTTTGAGCTTTCAGCAATAAATCCAATAAATGTCTTAGGTATTTCCTTCCAATGCTTCTTTAGTAAAATAAATAATGATTTAGATCAAGGTTAACCAGGAATTTTCATGTAGCTGTATCATTATGAAGCTTTTGTGAAAGCTTTGCAGCATGAACCATTTCTGAAACTCTGTTTAGATACTTGGAAGCACTTTTTCAAGATGGATAGACAACTGAGAGCTGGAGTTAAATCATATGTATATATTGGAGGGTAATGACACTTTAACAGAATGAGACCTCTTCAGGGTTTTTTGGTAATAGAAGCAAAGCAGTTACACAAGTTCACTATCATTTTTTCACAAAGAGGCATTGGAAGCAACAGTGTTAGGGATAGTCAATATAACAGTGAGAATTATCACTATCTATCAGAAAATTTGCAGGCTTTTTTCCTTCTTTAGGCTTGCTACAATAAATACATGTGATATACAGAAGCCTACTATATAGCAATAAGATAATACTTATTTATAATAGCAACAACTGGAAAACGGATTATACAAATAATTCAGAAGGAAGTTACAGAATCACAGAATAATGAGGATGGAAGAGACCTTCAAGATCATCAAGTCCAACCCATGCCCTAACACCTCAACTAGATCATGGCACCAAGTGCCACATCCAGTCTTTTTTAAATACATCCAGGGATGGTGACTCCACCACCTCCCCGGGCAGAACATTCCAGTACTTTGTTATTCTTTCTCTGAAAAACCTTTTCCTAATATCCAGCCTATATTTCCCTTGGCGTAGCTTGAGACTGTGTCCTCTCCTTCTGTCGGTTGCTGCCTGCGGAAAGAGACCAGTGCCCACCTGACTACACCCACCTTTCAGGAAGCTCTAGAGTGAAAAGATCACCCCTGAGTCTCCTTTCCTGCAGGCTGAACACCCCCTGCTCCCTCAGCCCTTCCTCACAGGGCTTGTGTTCCCAGCCCCTCTCCAGCCTCGCTGCCTCCTCTGGACGCGCTCCAGCGTCTCAATGTCCTTCCTGAACTGAGGGGTCAGAGCTGGACACAGCACTCGAGGTGTGCCCTCACCAGTGCCCAGTAGAGGAGAAGAATGACCTCCCTGCTCCTGCTGGCCACACCATTCCTGATGCAGGCCAGGGGCCATTGGCCTTCTTGGCTACTCAGGCATACTGCTGGCTCATGTTCAGCCAGCTGTCCACCAGCACCCCCAGGTCCCTTTGCCCCTGGGCACTGTCCAGCCACACCGTCCCCAGCCTAGAGCACTGCAGGGGGTGTTGTGGCCAAAATGCAGCACCCAGCACTTGGACTTATTAAACCTCATCCTACTGGACTCTGCCCATCCATCCAACTGTTCCAAATCCCTCTGCAGAGCCGCCTACCTTCCAACGGATCGACACACCCTCCCAGCTTAGTGTCATCTGCAAATTTACTAATAAAAGACTCAATACCCTCATCCATGCCATCAATAAAAATATTGAACAGGAAGTAAATCTATTTACTGTTAAGGGCTATTAAGCCCTTCCAAAACCGGTCCATAGAAATTTAAAAATTTTAACTGAGGTTTAACTCCAGACAGTGACCATGGATAAATTTTCCCCTTTGCAGTTATTCGAGATGTTGATATGGAGATAATGATACTGATTCAGTACCCTCTTTGTTATTCTGTTGGATCTGTCTGAGATGGAATTAATTTTCCCCACAGCTGTCACAGCACTCTTCTCTGCATTGGCATCTAGAGAGGTGCTAATGACACACCAGGGTTTTGGCTACAGGTAAACAGTGCTCACATAGCATCAAGACTGTCTCTCCAGCATTCCATCCTTAACCAACAGGCTGGGTGTGAGCAAGATCTTGGGAAAAGGCATAGCCAGCACACCTGACCCAAATGGACCAAAGGGATGTTCTAAAGCACATGACTTCAGTTCATATATAAAAATGAAGGGAAAGAAAGGAGACAGAGGATCACTATTTATTTTGGCCAGCATTTGTCTTCCAGAGCAACCGCTGTGTATATTGAAAACCTGCTTGCCAGGAAGGGGTTGGACATGGCCTGATTATGAGTAGTAGAGAATAATTATTTTGTTTTCCTATGTTTCCATGCACAAGCATCTTCTTTTGCTTTATTAAACTGCCTTATCTTGACCAAAAAGTTTTTGTTTTTTTCCTTTTTCCATATTATTTTCTCTAGCCCACCATTCTGAGGAGGAGGGGAGTTATAGAACAGCGTGGTGTACACCTGTACAAGACAAGGTCAACCCACATTTATCAAGCTAAAAAAGAATACAGTGCTATTATTTTGAATATCAGAGAAAATTAATTAAGGCATGTTCAGATTCCTAGGACTTTAACATACTGAAGATTATCAGAAAAAGTATATTTCCAAAATTAAACATTATCAGGATCTTTTTTCTGCTTATGATTTCTTTTTATGCAATAAAATGATGGGGCCTGTATGTTAGCTGAACTCTAGGTAGATTATTCAAGTTCTGTTTAATTTCAGAAACCTTGTGTCCAAGACGTTAACATGGAAACTTGCTGAAAAGTGGACTTTGACATTGAAGAGACAGAAATCTCCCTTACTTTTTTATTTCCTTTCAGTAAGAGTGAAGCTTCTGTAGCTTTTGCTGTTTGATTTGTCTTATAATTAAGACAAGTCATTTGTCTTATTAATCTGTAGCAGATTAATCTAATACTTCTTCACACCATAGGAACATCTGACAAAAAATTCAGGGGAAATTAAAGCTGATAAAAAAGTGTCTGGCTCAAAAACTAGTTTTAATGTCTGTAATTTAAAATTTCAAAAGGAAAAATGTGAAAAGATGTTTTCTTTTTCACAACTGTGAAGTGTTTGTAAGAGTGATGAATATGCTCTAGCACAGTGTCCAAAAACTGAGTAATGGCACCACCTGGACACTCCAGACTGACTAATGTGTATGGCATTTCTTGCTTCCATTGGAAGGAACGCATCTCTCTTAAGTACAGAAAGTGCTTTTTCTAACTCAGGAAGGGAATGACATTGCCTTGACCTATTATCCAGCTGCCCAGAGAGTAGTTCACACACAGGTCTGAGACTGTTCTCCCAACCAAAAGGAAGCTTTAGATGAATTGCTCATTCATCATTCCAACATCATTAAATCAAGCTCTTCCTCTCTGTTGTTGCTTTGTTACTCCTCAGTACTAGCAAAGAAGCCAAGCTTAGCTAAGGCTAAGACAAACAAGATAACTTTGTTCTCCAACCTGTTGTTCAGTTAGCTTTCAATACTTATCTGTCTTATGGTAAGATCCTGACTGGAGAAAGATGAATAGAGTTTGTGTTAAATTTTAAGGCTCATGTGTCCTTCTCAGACTGAAAGGGATCTGTGCTATCTTTTTCTCTTCTGCTCTGTTTTATCTAGTATCTTTTTTCTCATGCACAAGTATTCAGGATATAATCAATCCACATAATAAGAAAGCACATAGAAAGAAGAGATGCTCAAAAAACCCCACTCCAAAACAGTAACACAAAAACCCCAAGTGTTCTGTATTCTATGCAGAAAAGCAAGACCTCTATATGTACAACTGCAGGTCTCAACATTCACATCAAAAAGATGACTCTATGTTGTAATTTTTTGCCTCCAAAATTGAGCAAGGATCAGTTAATGAAGAAGAGATTTTAGGAGCTGAGCTGAAGATAGCATGAATAGTGCAATAAAAGTGCAGTAAGCTGTTCACGTGCTTTAGATTTGAACATTTGGATATTTAATGGGATATGTATTAACTTAAAAATTAAGTCGAATATTTTGGTTTTGTATTTTTTTCTGGTCTGTCTGGCTCATAAACATCTCCAATTGCTTATATAAATTTGTTTTCTGCTTCTGGCTAACGTCAAGTTTCACAATGTCAAATAAGAACAAAAAACCCCTATGACTCTCAAGATATCTTAAAAAAAAGTTTCTTCAAGTAATGAACAAAAGATTTTGTCAGGTTTTTTTGGAAATCATTACCTTTATTTTTTATCTTTTTTAAATAATTGATTGCCTCAACTAGTGTGTCAGTATGCAATATAACACGTATTTTC
Source organism: Sitta carolinensis (assembly GCA_032173965.1). NCBI lineage: Eukaryota > Metazoa > Chordata > Aves > Passeriformes > Sittidae > Sitta > Sitta carolinensis. Next base: position 16,653,117 of record JAVUNC010000006.1, on the reverse strand, counting down.
TTTTTGCGAACTGATTTAATATACTTTTCAGTTTTAACAAAACAAAAAGTACAAATATCCATTAACACACTTCAGTCATCACTTAGGTCAGTGCTGGGGGATGGTGATTTCACCTGTAACAATACAGCATATCTGAGCTTTTTTTTTTTTACTGAAATAGGAATGAAATATAATTTTCATGATATAGAAAGATTTTTTTCCTTACCTATTGTAGAAGAAAGTTATTCCCTTTATATACATTGACTATCTGTGATTCATGTAAATAGGTTTTTAATGGTTCATAATTAGATTGGTAAGAAATTTTTCTGAATGTCTAGTTAAGTGGAATAGATATTTGCACGTTGGATCATAGGTGACCTATCAACATCCTCTTGGGTTTTTCCCACAGAAGCAATTCTATCACAGTGAAAACTCTTCAGATATTTATGGCATTTCCACCTTTGTGGTTCTGCCATGCTGGGACACAGTGGTTAAACTGAATATTTGAATACTGTTTCCAAGCAAAGAAAGCTGAATGAAATAACTCTAATACATCATCCTAAATCAGAAGCACTGGTGGTCCCTTATCACCTTGCAATCTATTAGTTTACAAGTCTACAAGTTAACAAAACTTGGAGCTGGATGATCAACTTTTCTTGTTCCTTTTTTTTCTTTAAAAACCATGACTTTATTTTTCTGACTTCCCCTCTTCACTTTTCATTACCTAGATTTTATTTACATTACTCCAGCCTTTCTCCATACATTTCCCCTTCACTTTTTGTCAAAATGTTCCCTAAGCTTCTGTCGTCTTTATCTATGAATAAATGTATGACCTTAGCATGTTCCTCCATTTATTTTTATCTCTAATAATTCCATAAAATCCTTTCATAGATGATTCACTTACTTTTCACTCTCTAAAATAATCCTTATTTTTTTTTTTTTTTGGTGCCCTTATATTGATTTTCTCACATTTACGATCCCAAAGAAGAAATTCCCTCTTTATGTTATGTTCAAAATCTCAAGACTTAAAAAATGACTGTTTGAAGTTGTTCTCCTCTTTCTTCTCTTTTTCCTTTCTCTCATCCAGATTATCATCTAATTAAAAATGTCTTTGGACATTTGTACCTAAACCATTACTTCATCTATTTTCTGCCAGTTAATCCCCTTATTACATCTTCCTTCATATCCATTCCATTTGGTTTATTACATGTCACCTACACAATACTCTGTCTGTTCAAGTTTTTCTAACAGCTTTCATGTACTGCTCCCTTTTCAGTTGTATGCAGGGAGAAAGTAGTCCATGAGTTGTGTTGCATGGCAGGAACACAATTCAGACTTAGGGAGGGAAAGAATTCTCCTAATTTTTACTCCACTTCCAGGTTATTAGCAGACTGGGATTGTTACAACAGTGTTGAGCAGGATGTGAGGGAAGATGTAATAATACCTTCAGGGACCCATTTGGGGGAAACAAGATCTCTTCTTCAGCAAACTCAGAATTCAGACAACCCTTGGGATTATGGAGCTCCAATATCTCACAAAAGAATAAGAAATCTGTTTTTTGGAAGACTTTATCCTGTGTTTGTGAGTGGCAGAAGATCTAAAAACCCTTCAGAAAGGGTTTTTTGTAATGACTTTTCAGGCACCCAAAAAAACTCCTCCAAACAAACCACCACCAGCACCTCCCCCCAAAAAACCCTAAAACAAACAAACAAACAAACAAACAAACAGCCCAAAAATCAACTATAGAGTCCCTAGTGTGCAAACACTACAGCTGAGTTCCTGGATTTCTCTCTGTATGTTTGGGGGTTTTTTTGTTTGGTTTTTTTTATTCCTTTTGTCTTTATTTCTGAATATAATTTAGCTGACATTACTAACCCAGACTCACCTAATCTGAAAAATGAAAATGTTGGATGTTGCTGCAAGGTCCACATAATAATTAATAGATATTTAAACAAGAAGTACAGACTATACTCTTTGGCTGTGTTGCCTCTGGTCACAGTAATTGCATTCAACTGAAGTGTGTCAGCTTATGTTATGCCCAACATACATTCTCAGTGAGAAGACTACATTTTGTAAAATGGGAAACCTCTCAGTAAAAGGAAAGGGCTCTTAAAGCTTTCAGCTGGCTGTCGTGGTCCTCCACAGCAGCTCAGTGTGTGTCAGTTGATCACCTTGCTGACAGCCAGGCTACATGTCCAAAATACCAGTCCTTTGCATCTGCTAGTAAAAGCTATTTCCTTCCACCTCTATCCTCTGACACTTGTAGTCTAAACCCCATTAAAATGGAGACTAATTCTTTGCAATCAGAAGCTGTAGAAATAGCCCATGTTAACAGGCAAATTGCCTATGTTTCAACTACTGTAGATGAAAAAATACTATGTGCCTAGATGAGGGCAACCTATTCATTGGTTAGCAGAGGCAGAAGCCTTCAGAGGGAATTGGATATCTGCCTTATGCCCCAGCTGCTGGAGCTCACATAAAAATCTGTGTCTTAGCTGGCACATGTGTAAAAATTCACATAGGTAGAGATGCAACTCCCTGCTAAACTGGGGCAGGTTTGTGTGACATTAATTCCAGTACGCAGATTCTGTTCCGCTTATGAGTGATTAGTTTCAGACAGGGGGAAAGGCAGGCAAGCATGCTGGACCCAAATCTCTCACATGCTGGGTTAGTTTGGCACACTGTAAAATGCTTCACTCCCCACATTAACTGTGACCTAGCTCATGTTTGCTGTCAAAAGTGCCCAGGCTGTGAGTGAACACCTACATTCGGCTTTTTCTTCCATAAAAGTAATGAAACAAACTCTCAGCTTCAGTTTCTTGTCATAATGCTGAGGGGCTCAAAGCAATTCAGGAACATCAGTTTAGACACTAACGGCTGTCACTGCCAGTTTTGTTAAACACGCCCTGTTGCAAGCAGCTGGCACTAAACATCAGTGTATCCTGACTGATGAAAATGTGGCCTAGAGCTACATTATAAAGACAAATGTTTCATATAAAAGAAAGCTTAATCATGAGAGTAGAATCTGGCCTGTGAACGTGTTATTTTTTTCATCTTAGTACAATAAGGAAATTGTCAAAGTTTTACATTCAGTAATGTAAAGTATGAATTTTATTTCAAAATTAAATGTGAAAGCAATGGAGGTGAGAAGGAACATATTCTAAACACAAGATCCAGAGACTTGGAGTTATGCAGGGTTCCACTACTAACAGAACCTATGACTTTTTATAAGGCATTTCACTCAAGTATCTATATGTAAATTACATTTAAGGCTATTTTCCAATGGTATTATATCAAAGTTCCCTTTTTAGTATATCTATAGTAATAACCATATAAGTTCTACTCAGCTTTGACACCTCAATGAAATAGTAAAGGAAAATTTTCAGAAATCAAGGTTTAGGACGAAAAGTAATTTGAGGAAGAGCAAGCAGGTCTGTATGTAAATCTAAACTAATTCTAATATATGAGCTTATAGTTTTGATATACAGCATCTAGTAAGGGGAAGTTAAATAAAGCAAACATATAAATTAATTACAAAACTTTTTTCATATTTTGAATAACACAGCCTTTAGTTCTATCACGGTTTAGGAAGGGTATTCCTCTATTTAGTAATCCCACTAAAAAAAACCCCACAAACTGCTCCACTCTCCATCCTGTGAGAGACAAAATGCAGAGATCATTGGTTGTGATAAGTGCACTTTACTGGAAACAGCAATGAAATAAGAAAATCAAGCAGTAAGGGCAACAATACTGATTGCAAAAGTATACAAAAGGAGAGTGTGGTTGACAAGCAAAATACTTCCCAGGGCCCTCTGGCAGCAACATACAATGGCTGATGTTTTTCCCCCTCCCACCATGCTTTTCTCAACCCCAAGCCATGCCCCTCTCCCCCAAAGCAAGGGTCCCTTATTTTTGCCCCCAGAGTTAATATACCTCCTATAGAATAACAACCTGGACATGCCCACATGGCTCCAGGATTGCCCTCTCACAGCTACAGCAAAAATTTAGCTCTGTCCTGACCGAAACCAGGACAAGTCCAATGAACAAAAATGTACACAATTATTTTACCTTTCATGCTTCATTAGTTCCCAAATATAGACATGTGTTGACACACACTCACACATAAATCAAGGCTTTCCAGTAATTTCTTATTACCTTAAGAAAATATTCTTCTGTTCAGTCTAATTTTTTTGAAAGAACTCTGTTTAATATAGCCAGGGGAGAAACAAATAGATTTAGCTCCTTGCAAAGGATTTGCTATAACCAATATCTTTGTCAAGTTCTCTCTGCTGCTGCTTCAGCTGTCAAAGCCAGTGGTGCACTGCAGCATTGAAGGTAATTTCCGTTTCGTCGTAAAAAGCTGTTTTTCTCAATTTTTTAGCTTCTTTGTCTTTTGCCTTTTTTGTCTTTCTACTTGCCCCCTATCCATCTAATACCACTCAGATGTCACTGGCACACTCACGTTTACCACACCCCGGTGATTCCTATCCACCTATATGACATGCCTAGAGCACAAATGCTGATGATGCATTATATGTCCAGCACTTTTTGTCGCAGTGACATTCCTCAACAAAGTACTGCCTAGGGCCAGCTGCTGGTTCAGAGTCACTCTCTTATGCAGCAATTACTCGGTTCGATTATATGTTGATGATAAGCTATTAAAAACCACTCATGCAGAACTTTTTATTTACCAACAATCATGATATTCTTTTTTTCTTTCTGCCATCTAAAATTCTAATCAAGAACAGAAAAAAAGCAACCAAACAAAACACAAATAAAAAGGCAAAGCAAAACAAAACAAAAATTCTGTCAGATTCTCAAAGTACTTGGGTTATTTAACGGATGTAAATATATTTGTATTAGCCACAGTGTTCCAAAAACAAATGCTCAGACAAAATGAATGAGGGAAAGAGAAAATAGCTGTATTCAGAAAGTAACATTCTCTAAATATCGTGTCTCTTGTGTTTTCAAATTAATTTGCAAAAAGAAGGATAATAGAATTCTCGCAAATCTTCTATTGATGTATTAGCAAGATATCACAGAATCTAAGCAGAATTCTGGTGGGCAAAGTAAAACTTAAAAACAGGTCAAAAAACCACCACAGTTATTTAACTAGTACCACTCTGTGTGTTATATATATGTGTTAGAATCAGGGAGAACCTCAAATGACCACTCTTTTTCATATAGGGACAGCATTCAGAAGTAGCTCCTGGTTTATTGATATGTGAACTGTAATAAATGAAAAATTTCAATTCATTAGAGAATCCTATATCTTTAAAATGAAAGAAAAAATAAAAGAGAGACAAAGGAAAATGGTGCAGGTATATAAAGTGATCTGATATTTAAATCTGTCTATATTTGATATATAAGAGAAAGGAAGAACCATAATATTGTCAAATAAATTTTAGCTATATGGCACTAAATAAAACTCTGGGCTCAGTAACCATTCAATATGTGATCAAACATGAAATTAATGTAAAGAAATATTTGTTCTCAAGCGAAGTAAATTAGTAAGATGTTTAAAGCTGCTGGTGTATTGTGGGCCACTTCAAACTAAAACTGTCAATAAATAGCCAGCATTTTAAAACAATAAGCATATACTGTTAGGGCTTCAGATACATAAAGTTCTTTCAGTCACAGCAAAATGCTCTGCTTTTTTAATCTGTGATCCATTGGCTTGACCTAATTATGTGTGTTAGATAAAAATGAGTTCTCACTGTAGGCTAAAATCTCCCAGTGTTATATGTTGAACAATACATGAGGTAACATACAAGAGGTTTTTGCAGAACTAATTCTTTTATGTAGGAATTTCATGGCTCCTGAAAGGGAAAGAAGGCAGACTGACCACACGATCAATAAACAGCCTCTTGGAATGGCAAAGTAAAGTAATAATAATAACACTAACCATAACAACAACAATTATAATAACAATAAATTATTATTAATAATAGTAATAAGAATAACTATTAAAATAATAGAAGGAATACCATTTGAGTTAGGCAACAGTTTCATAAGTATGTCTATTTGATTTGAAATTAATTAGCTCAGTAAAAGTGCAAATTAGTTCCTTAATAACTGTATTTTTATGCCCAATGTGTTATTGTATAGTGTGGTAAATTTGAGGAAGAAGATTACACAAATAAAATAAATATCTGAAGGCTGGAAATTGCAAGGTTAAATCCAAGGGTTTGAGAAAAAATTTATTCTTGAGTCCCAAACCTATGAAACAAAGTGATCCTGGCTTGAAGCCCATAGTTACCACCTCTTTCTTATTTACAGAAGCCATTCATAAAATACTTCAGCTTTCAGGTAAGCCATTTTGCCATTTAAACATCGGTAGCTGCTTTGATTCTCCCTGTCCTATTTGTAGCCTGATTACAAGACAGACTAGCTGCTCTGCCAAGTGGAAGAAAAGAAAACCATTACTGAAATGTCAGTCTGACCCCTTTCAAAGAATCAAAGACTTTTCAAAGAATCAGGTCTCCAAGTAAATCCGAAAATGCTCAGCTTTTGATTAAAGCAGTTTTTTTCCTCCTCTTGAAGGAGCTGGAGCCATAGCAGAAATAATGAACTGCTCCTGCTACTGTGCATGAGCAACATACAGTAGTTGTGAGCTGGATACTGTCAGTAGAAATGAATTGATTATAAAAGCTTTATCAGCCAATTCAATGTTCTTATCTTTTATATATATATATATATATATATATATATATATGGGTGAGATATTAACAGACCACAGGGAGAAGAAAGCTGGACCACATAAAATCATATAGTGTCACAGGTGGATTATATGGAAAGGAATTACTTGATATATTTATGGAATTCATTGTAGAACTATAAGGACAGAGCACTTTTCCAAATGATTAGAAATCAATGGGTTTTACAGATTCAGCTGTAGGTATTTTTTTTCTCTCAATGGAAAAATATGGAAAAAATCATATTTGCATTTAAAATTAATTAGATTTTAAATTAGACAGAAATCTTGTCTATTGTTCTAGAAATTAAAACAATTAAAATCAGAATACTCTAAATTTAGAATTACATTGACAAATATTTTATTTATGCAGGACAAAAGTAACAAAGGTTTTCTTAGCTGTCTATTTTAAAATTCTTTAATTTACTATTTAATAAGGCATTCAGTCAGATTAATTACAGATTATAATTATTTTCTAAATTAATTCCATTATTTTGTTTTTGGGGTTTTTTTAGATAAAGATTGCTAAAAAATCTGATTGATTTTCTATTATAATAAACTTGCAATCTACTGGTTTCATATTTTCCTAAAGTTTATGTGGGAATAAAACCTAATATGGAATATGAAAAGAAATTAATTGATTGTAGGTCCATAAAAGTTGATAATTTTTTTAAAACCCATAAATTTAAATGTGGATTTGGTATTGTAATCATAGAAAAAAAAAAAAAAAAAAAGGGTAAGATTAATCTAAATAGTAACAAAATGTTAATTACTGATACACTATTTTTAGTTCAAGTTAATCTAAATTATAAACCCAAGACTTTGGGGTATCTTTTGGATGGTTTTGGAATATGAGCAGATAAGGCAATAGTAAAATGACCAGCAGATTCTTTAAAGACTTTCCACCCTCTGTATGAATGCTTGGTCCATGGAGAGGTTTGTGAGATTCCCAGCATTGCCTGCTTCAGCAGCTCCCTGCGCTCCTCTCGCTGCGGTTCCGCGGCGCTCACGAGCTCTGGGCGCACACGCTGCGGAGCCAGCAGGCTCGAAAGAACCTGATGGTTCTCTGATGGAGGCTGGACAGGGGAAAGCCACAGCCAGAGCGTTCAGATGCATAAAGAATGAAAAAGGATAGGCTTTGCACAGCTCACTAAACTGCAACCCCTCATCTCAGGCAGTACTGCCTTGTTTGGGGAAACAGAGGAATTTGACTAAATGAACTTTATATGACCATGAGTATGTAATAAATACTTTCAGAACATAAATATCTGACAATCTATCTGGAATATTAATTTCTGCTGCAAGAAGGAAGAGATAGAATCTTCCAGAATTTCATCAATATAGTTGAACATTATATTTGATATTTCAAGCTGTTCTTTGCAAGAAAATGCTCGGAATTTTGTCAAAATACTTGTTTAAGAAAAAGGCCATCATGCTACACTTTAATGAAAAAATCATCTACTTGATAAGATTCAGCTTCAAAGGGTTTTGAAACAGAACTAGCTAAATATAATTTTTTAAAAGTAATAATAACAAAAAAGTAGCTTACTCAGCCTGTAGTTTGTACCACCAACACTTCTACGGCTAATAGAATGTAAACTGAACTATATAGAGTAGTGATGCAGAAATTTCTGTATATAGCTCCTCTGGGTAAAATCTTTCCTTAAAACTTAAATACATCTCTTTAGCTTCATCTCATGTTAGATTAACAGTGAATATCAATCTTTAGGGTAGTAAAACTCAAACTCAGCCTACCATCAGGACCCTAGTCAGCTGTCTTGCTGCCAGTAACTACAACTTATGGCAATAAACACTTGTCTTAGAAGTTTTGTGTGCAGGAACAAACATTTTTTACAGTTATTGCTTCTACTGTATTAGAAAACTACTAAGAAGCATAGAATTTGCATGCAATGCAGTAACAGCTAATGCTTGTTCCTTGTACTCTGAAGTTCAGCTTTCTTAAAAATGTTATTTTTTTTTCTGTGGGTTTGCCTAAACTTCAGCATTTTGGAAAGGAGGAAGACCATGAGATATCAAAATTCCAGTTATACCATATTAACTAAAATGGAAGATACAGTCTGAGGTATTTTAGCAAATGTAGTTTGTTGGCTTGGACTTGAAATACAAGCTTAAATGTCTGGACACAAGTAGAAGCAGGAATATTAAAATTTAAGGAACGTGTTTTTATTAGGATGGTGAGGACGAGAGAGAGAGGGAGAGAGAGAGAGAGAGAGAGAGAGTAATTTTCTCCTGTTTAGGATAGTTCAGGGGAACAGCTCATCTGCCAAGGAAGCTGTTAGCCTTTGTGAATTAAAAGATGGAAAATTGCTTGTATTCCCCAGGATAACTCTAATTCTACAGAAGATGCTTAAGGCAGCTGAAGTACAGCCTTGTGTAAAGTTACAAATAATCTGAATAGTCTGTTACAGACAGTCAAGAAATAAATTGGGGAAAATTTACAGCTCATCTCAAGAAATTTGTGCACTTGAAATCTGAGAAAAAGAGAAATTTAAGGAGCAGAACCAGCAGTGCAAGACTCAACACTATGCCCTTGCAGATGTTTTGCATTCACTACCTGTGGTGCAACATGTTCAGGCAGGAAGAGATAACTGATGTGTAAAAGCAAGTAGTTTTTGAGCACGGGAGTTAGGGCAGTGAAAGGTAGCTCAGATAAGGTTAATAACAGGGGAAAAATTAAATGTAAGTACCACCTATTGAGTAAGATCATTCGATCCTTCTTTTCAGATGGTAGTAATATATGTAGAGATAGGGGTATTGACAGTGGGATTGGGATAGGTTCCCAGAGTGCCCAGCAGTCCATTTCTGGCACATCTGTACTCTTGTCTCCATGTTCCCTCTGGAAAAGAGTTAAAATAGGTGAATAAGACCCATCCTATCAACTTTGGTGGCCCTGAATGTAAAAGATTATAATAAGTGATCAAGGAGTTATGTAACAGTTGACCCAGGCTGAGATCCAGTCAAGGCTGTTCCCTAGTCCTTCAGAACCCCTGAATGGAGTGGTGGGACAGGAGGCCTCTATCCTAGAAACCCAGGGAGACATATTGTTTATTAGGTCATTTTGAGAACATCTATTACTTTCTTAAATTGGACAGTAGTGCAGGCAGCATTCAAAGTCTTGTTGCAGGAAATACCAGGTGTGGCTCCCAATAGGTCCAGAAGGTACTGACAGCTTCATTGAACTCCCAAACTAAGTTGTTTTCCTTAGACTAGAAATGCAAAGAGAGATTTGGCAGTATTTAAGAAGATAGAAACAACAGTAATTTCTAAGTTTATACAATTTTCTGATTGAGACGTTTTAGAATTTATGATTGAAGACACTTACTCCCTCGTGCTGGTCTGACTTCCTCAGGGTAATAATTTTCATGTTGGTCTGACTACCTCAGGGTAGTAATTCAATGAATGGGTACAGGGAAAAACATTTACATTGATCTACTCAACTGTTGAGAGCTTTATAAAATTTGGCCACATTCTGGTCTCCTCTGTGGTGAGATGAAGTCAGCTTTGATACTGTTGTGGTCAGTCACACCCTGTATTATTCCCTGAGTCTCATGGGACATCATCCTTACCCATGTCTTTTCATTTTTTTATTTCTCAGTATCACACTGGAGCAAATTATACGACACATTGCTAGTCCTAGAAGTAATAGTGAATAAAGCAGCATTGTTGCCACATCTCAGTCAGCAGGTAGGCATCAACTTCTGAACCTATTTATCAGCAGGGAGAAGGTATTTCCAAATATGCAAACTTTGATGGTCAGTTTCTGTGCCATTTGTTGTCACCACAAAATGGTGATGTTTTTATAGATTCTGACAGTGATACCTACCAAATATGTTTCACACAGATGGATAAGCAAATCTGTAATTACCGAAGTCAAATATGTATATATTAGGACATCACTTATAAATGCACATGTTGCTGTTAATGAATAGCAAAGATTCATCATTTTAAAACCTAATTTTATGCACTTAAATTTAGGAATACAGTAGAGTGGCAATAAAGCAATGTTTTCTAACAAAATTTATGTACAGTAAATTTGCACAGCCTTGGAGTTAACTTCTGTCTTCCTTTATGTAGTACTTTAGTGCTCACACTTAAATTGAGAGTTGCAAAAAAATTACTGTACATTATGCAACCTACCCAAATAAAGATTACAAGATGAAATGCAAATCATAGCTATTGAAAAGCTACTTTTGATTGTCTGCAATAACAGACATGATTCCAATATAGTACTTGGAATTTTAGTGGGGTTTTTTAAAAATTACAAGTCCTCATCCATAATGAGGTTTAATCGCTAGTAGAACAAAGTATATTCAAGTCAAGGACAGTAAATGAGTAGCCTCCTTAAAGGGCAGGTGTGGAAATTCACCATAAAAGATTGTCTTTCACAACAGTTTAATCTTTCACACTCTTGGCATGAGAACTACCAAAGTAGCCAACCTTTAAATTGTAAATGTAGTAGCTAAACAAGGAAAGCTTACTGATGTTGCCGAATAATTTCTGCAGCCACAATTTCTGAGACATAGAATTTTTTAGATGCTGCAACTAAGGATGTTAGTAAAATATGAACCAGCAAAATAACTGAAGTGGTAGGTCTTGCTTAGCAAAAAGACAAGAAATTTCAAAGAAAGCTTGGATATCTCCTTTAATCTTTGGAATTCTCAGGAACCTGATTATAGATATGTGATTCTGAAAAATCTGATCCTGTTCTAAATAACCTTCATAAAGGGGCAGAAAGACATAAGAACTAGAACTGATGCCACCATGAAGTCTTACTAGTTCTCACAAGACACCTTACCATAACAGAAAGTTTTTCAAGTAGACGAAGCCATCTTGCCAAGTAGGAAATCTTGAGTTATTGCAAAGAACAGAACTAAGTTATTAAAAGAAAAAAGTATTTGTTCTAATCATTTTGCCTATGCTAATAAAGCAGAATGTAAAGCATACAGGAATACCTTCAGAATATACTTCATCTGCCAAGAATTATTGAGATCATGAGGATTTGACAGCTAAGGCATTTCGATTGCCTCACCAGAGACAGCTGTAACCTTAGGAGACCTATCACTATATTTATAGACTGACCAATCATGCAGGAAGAAATTTAGGTCCATTTTTAAAATTAAGGGCTTGATGGAAAACACACAAGTTGCCAGTTTCTCAAAGCAGATTCCTATGATGGAATAGATACACAAATTCCATCACACTTTGAATGACTACAATGTTCTACCAAAAAGAATGAGCTATATTATGGGAAACAAATATATGCATGAGTTTCTCATATTTTAGTGACTGCCACATCAATATATTAAGACTTAGGGAGTTGTCATTGTTCATTCTGGAGATGACAAGGCTATGGTACCGCCTGGTACCTAGAAGTGGCATATAAAAAAGAAGTAGATGTTTAAGCAGACGGATAAATGTCAAGGGATATTTATTTTAAACTATAAGAGGAGAGATGTAGGTTAGATGTTAGGAAGACATTCTTTACAATGAGAATGGTGAGACAATGGAGGAGGTTACCCAGAGAAGGGTTCAAGGTCAGGTTAGCTGGGATCCTGAGCAAACTGAGCTAATGGCTGGAATCTAGTGATCCCTTCCAAACCAAGCCATTTTAAGATTCTATGATTCTTGGTATTCTATCCTAATGTAAGGCCATTATATATACCATAAATAGGATGCAGAAAAATAAAAATATACCGGTTGCTGTGCTGGTATAACTTTGGTGCATAAACAAAAATTGTGTAATTGTTTTTAAAATAGTGAGTGGGTTCCTAAGTTACAAGAGGTGTTTTTAATTTTTTTTTTCTAATATATCCTCTTGCTTCATATTTTGCATCAGTTTTCTCAAATTAATGCAAATCTGCTTCATCTTAGTCGCATAGTCTTTCATTCTAGATATGATTCCTCAAAAAGCTGCTTGGGACTCAGCGCCCTACACTTCTGGCGCCTTGGTAAATATGGCAAATGCTCTAGTGTCTGGCACCTTGTATGATTCTGAGTGATTCAGTCCAGCCTACTTTAAAAGAACATTCACTTTCATGATTGCTTCAGATTCTACAGCTGTGGCCTGATTGCCTGCAGATAGATACATTGAAATTCTTTTTCAGTAAACCAATTTTGTGCCTTTTTATTAGATCTACATATTTATTCAGCTTGCTACTCCAAGATATTTTTGGGAAACTGTGCACCAAACTCTTAACATTATCTATCAATATACACTGTGAAATTCTGTATATTAGAAATATACATAATATTCTGTATATTGTTAACCTTCAAGACAAGAATCAGGTTGCTTTCTGTAGTTTAGTTACCCTGTGTAGGAAGAATAGATGCTTTGCATGTTTTTTTAAGTTTTATGTCCTTTCTTCATGCCCATATAGAAACTCAGCTGTTAGATTAAAAATTGCCCTAATTTTTGTAATGTCAGTCACAAAACTATTGGGTGGGTTTTTTGAAGCCCAGTTCATGTATTCTCTTTTATGAAAATTAAATTAATATTTCTTTAGAAAATAATAACAACAACATCCTTATGTTTAGTTCAACCTGCTTATTATTTTATGTATCAAATGTAATAACAAGATTAATACAAAACTATGATTTTGGGAATTAACTCTATAAATAGTCATAAATGGAAATCAGCTTCAATCCTATCAAACCTAGTACTCAAACCCTCCATATTGTATTTCTTCTATTTGGAGCTATGCTGGTATTTACATTATGGTTCCAATTAACCCTACTTTTAAATAGTCAGTTTAACCTAGCTCAAGATCAAAGTATTAATTTGCTTTTCCAAAGGCCAATTATTGTTGAGTAGTTTAAAATAGTAATGTAACTTTACAAGACTGAACTCCATATGACCTTACCATAAGCATATGGTCACAATAATAAAAAATTAAATATTAAAAAGAAGGTATTTTTAACATGCAGCTGTTTCATTTCAATCTTTTCCATTCAGTAATTCCTTTCCTCCCTGAATTTGCAGTATGTTAAACCTCATTAATAAACCATAAGTATAATGTTAACTTGGCATCCTTATCTCCTATAGAAAGCTTGAAAATTAGGAATAAAATGCTACAGATGAAAGTAAAACTTTTTCAGCTAGCCAAAAAAAAATATGCCAAGTTCTGTGGCAAGGTCCTAAGAGACAGGTCTGGGAATATTTCTATAGTGTTAGCTTACTTTAAAAATGTTGGAATTAAAAATTGTTGGAATTCATCTTGAATTATTTTCTTGAACAGGATATTTTAAATAAGGGTATGGCTTTTTCACATATTTTCTTTAAGCTGATATTTCCTTTTTTATTGTTGCAGCAGACTATTGGGACTGTGTATTTCAGGTATGCTAAAAGGTAGGTATTATTGAGTGTAAATAAGTTGACTGCCTGGAGGGCAGGTTAAGATGCTAATAATACCTTATCTGTTCAATGAAGTACACAAGTTTAAGTTACAAGAACTCTGTCAAGGGTACAAAAAAATCTCTGTAGTTGTACAGAGTATAGAGTTCTATAACTCTAAAGTTGCAATAAAAGTCTATTGTGTAAGAGTGTTTGTAGAGCTGTAGCTTCACTTGTAAGGATAAAGAAATTGATTGGCCTTCGAAACATTGCCCTCAGTAACTATTGTCCTTGTAGACTCTTCTTTTCATTATTTAGCAAATTATTTATGATATATAACTCTTTATCTGTATATCTGTATAACAGTCCCACCATTCCTCAAGAAATTAAAGAAAATAAAGCACACTGATTTTGTCAACATTTTGGAAGGTGCAATGAAGAGGACTGCAGACAGAAAAAACACATGATTTTCTTATTACAAGATTTCTATGTTAATATAGCACCTAGATATGAACTTAAAAAGACCTAGGGTAGAATTTAAAATCAGGGAGTAGGTCTCTTAAAATATATGAAGAAGAATATGAATTTATGGAATGTAATTCATCCTGCCCTAAGGTATGCAATTAAATTTCTTCCAAAAGTATTTATCTCTCTCTGTTGACTATAAATTGGAACTTTATAGACTAATTTGCATGCGAAAGACTAATAGAAATCTAAAGTTAGGTGAAATTAATTCCAGACCTACCATCTAGTTCAATTATAAAACATGGAAACTAGAATTACTAAAGCCTGTGTGTTCAACAGTTTAGCGTATAGAAGGTGTACTCCATGCCTCAAAAACTGAGTGATTCTTTTCTAGGTGTCTATAAGAGGTAGAGTTGTTAGCCAATAATTAAGTTTTCCATGATGGAATCTTTAAGGTAATCTTTAAGGTCCCTTTGAACTAAACCATTTTATGATTCTATGATTCTGTGAAATATATATGTATATGTGTGGAGAAAAATCATGTGAATATCAGGAGTATCGAGATACTGAGAATCCAGAGGACCTCAGTGAGGCTGAGATAGGGTTAATATCCAGAGTAGGAAATGTCATAACTGGGGTTTATATTGCAGCAGTACAAAGATGATCAGGACAATGAGGACATGCAGATAATTATTTTTTTCTTATATTGACAGTGTGGATACTCCAAGATCATCAAATCCCCAGTAGAACCCATCACTCCACAGGTGTTTCAGGAAGCCAAGAAAAGAAACTCAATGAAATAATGGTAGTCTTTTGAATACCCCCTCATCTTAGAAAGTGTGCTGTTGACCAGCATCTGTACCTGTATCTAAATTCTCATTGTTAATCTTTTGACAAATCCAATTGAAGCCCAAACGTTAATGTCAGGAAAAACAAGAAGTTTCTTAGTGGAAATAATTTTCCTTTGAATATTTTTATATTCTTTTTTAATAGAAACATGATTTTAAGTAAGTGTCATAAACCATCCTAGAAATAAATTTCTAATTTTAATTAGTGTGATGTACCAGAGAAAAATATATACTAGGGTATAACCTGAAATGAGATTTTTTTTTTTTTTTTTTTTTTCTATGCGGGTGGTGTTGCTCAAACAGAAAGTGTGAGGCTAATGTAAGTTTTATTGGGTGATGTTCCATGACCTACATTTTATGAGATATAACATGAAGCAATTGGCTCATTCTGCTCTGAAGTCACTTGCATCAAATCCTTATCAGTAAACTATTTAAGGATAGTCAAAAAAATATTGTATTATATTTTGAATTTTTACTACTTCAGATAAAGTGCATTAGTATTTACACCATTTTTTTTTTTTTTAATTTTCAGATGCAATCTATGTCCTTTGTGGATATGATTGCAATAGAAAGCACTATAAAATACTGTTTTGAAATGAATCATACAAAGAGATGACTCACTATGATTTATACATTAAATTTACACACACTAGTGTTGTGGTTATATTATCAGAATTGCAGATATTGTGCAATGACATGTTCATTCACACAAAGATCTGTCATTCTATCACAAGTATATGCAAAAAAGTACTAGAAAGCATGACCTTAGGCAACTTTTAGCTAAACTGAGGTTAAAATCCTTATTTTTCAAAGCTATAGAACCTATATTCTATCTAGGTTTGTTCAGAGTGTATGAATAAATGGCGTGCAGAATTCAGTTCCAGACCTAGGATCACTGGTCTATGGCACACAAATTGCAGCTCCAGTGCTGCGTGAGCTGTATGCTAATGCTGAAGTGCAGAATCTCCACGTCATGCTGTATATGTGTAACAATATGCAGTCTGTGTTTCTCAGGTTGACATTGTTGCCTACACAATAAGTCAATAAAATAAATTTATTTTTTCTCTTTTTCTTAATTGTCATCTCTCTAGATTGAATACACTAAATAGAACATAAGTAGAACATTAAAATTCTTTCAATTTCCTCATTCAGTAACCAATGAAGCAATGAAAGAGAAATAATTGAATTTCTTATCTTTACTTTCCGATTTTTTCTTCAGATTATCATCTTTGGTATACAAGATACTTTGTTCATTTATGTTACTTTAATGTTCAACATTCTTAAAAATATTCCTGTTAAAGTTCAAAAGGACAAAGCTTTTCAAATAAAATCATAACATCACAGTATGTGATTCAGATATTCTGTGTTTGCTCACAATATTGATAACTTTGAAAACTTTTTTGTGGTTACCAAGATGAGCCATTGGAATATGTTTTGCAATTTTTAGAAGAGAAAGGAGCTAGGTATGTTCCAAAAATACAAGAATATTCATCTCACTTGGAAACTGCAAAGAAAATATACTGACTGTAAGAATGAGGATTCCATGTGTTTTGCCTCCTTATTGTATTTTACCTGCTTTACATTTCTATTGCAAACAATAAAAAACTTAATCTTGAATACAGGGACTGTTGAAACCTGATCCTGCACAACTCATTCACTATATCAAGGAAAGCCCAACTGGATATCAAGTAAAGCTACAAAATAATTTTAGCCTGAATCTAGTAATTTTCCAAATTTAAAGCAAGCATAACATTACTTTTACTATTATAACAAAAGTTTTTTGAATGTGTGAATGACAAAAAAAGAGTTCTGTCTCACTGACAGCTAGGGATGTTTATTTCTGATGAAAATTATTCCAAGAGGGAAAGAAAATCCCCTTAGAAGGGAAGAAAAAGCTATGCTAGCTGCAAAAGTATGTAACAACTATTTAGTCCAGTAAATCAGCAAATTATTCTAGATATTTAAACAATTCTTTCTCAGTTTAATTCATTTGTACTCACTGCTGGTAGCAGAAAATTATATGTATTATGTATGTCCAATATTAAAAAAAAAAACCAACAAACACTCACAATATTTGAATATTAATTTTTAGCATAGAATATCCTGAGTTGGAAGGGTCCACAAGGACCATCAAAGTTCAGCTCCTGGCCCTGCACAGGACACCATGAGTCTCACCATGCACCTGAGAGCATTGTCCAAATGACTCTTGAACTCTGGCAGGCTGATACTAGGACCATTCCTCTTCTGTATATCAACGTGGATTGTGTTGGAAAGTCTAAATAAAATTATAATTTCCTCACATATGATCCCAAAGTTTGATTTTCTTAGTTGTTTTATTTTTAATTTTCTCTCTCAGGATTTGTTTTCAACATTCATGTCAACAAATCAGTGCTATTATCTGATTCCTCACTTCATTACATATTATATCAAAATTCTTTAGATAAAAATCATTTGACTACCAACGCAGGTCTTTGAAAGGTCTCAAAACTTTGAACTATGGTTTGTGTTTTGAGTTGGGTGAAGTGACTGGCTTTGCAAGTAGTACCACTATGAAGAATGTATATGACAAAGAGTACATTAGCAAAAGTTGAAATATTCTTGGGATTTTAAAAGATTAGAGAGCTAACCATCTCCCATTCCAACAAATGTTTAGATGTTTTTGCTTTTGCAAAATCTGCTTTATAAGTAACAATACTTCTGACTATCTAAATTCAAGTAAAAGTCAAACTTATATAATTTCGATAATATATTTCTAAGGAATCTTTATTTGCACTATAAAGTCCTCAGATCCATTTCTTTTGCAGAAGACAGGAAGAGTCTAATATATTCCACTGGCATATATTCAAACTGCATTTTCAAGACTTTTACTGTAGTTTTAAAACTCAAGGCCAAGGAAGGCTCTTGCTTGTTAAGATTAAGGGTGTTTATGGAAGTGAACAGAAAAAAAATTTCTAATGAAAGCTCACAGTCCAGTTAAAGATTCTTAGATTTAAATATGAATTTAAATGCATGGTTTCATAAACACTGTTTTTTGAAGAGGGTTTACAGATTGTGAAAAAGTGCAGAAATCATGAAATGCCTAGAGACAGTTGGCAAGTGCAATAAAATTGGGATGATAGACATGGATACATTATTTAGGATGGAGAAACATTAGGAGAAAATTACCATAAATTATTGTAACATATTAAAAAACACACACTGTAACTATAGAACTTTTGTCACTGGATGCTCAATATTAAGCCAAAGACAATAGAAATATCATAGGCACAGTTGACTTTTAGACAGGAGAATGAGATGAGTGATGTACTAAAGTCATTTTGGTATCCTAATTCTGCCTTAGTTTGACTAAAAATAAAATTCTCACATGATTTGAGATGACAATTGTGACTTACGGTTTTCAGCAACACTGACTGCAGAATGATAGTTCAGCTCCTGTTTAATTTTGCCCTCTAAGAAAATCTGACCTTGATGCTAATCACATTGTCACTATTCAGTAGCACCTGATGGCTTGCTCTTGCCTGTTGAATAGATATGAGCAGCAAACAGACTGTATACAGATTACATTTAGTTCAAGTAGAATAACATTTAACCTATTGTCCCCAGGGGATGCTAGGTATACCTGAGTCTAAAACCATGTATATTTATTGCTGCATGAAATATTAGTTGTTCTGAATGTCAGCTTGCTGTATTTTCAGAAAATACAGCTATTCCTAGGTAAGCAATAATTTGAGGGTAGCTATATTGAACCTCCATGAACCACTACTGGGCATGAACAGCAGACAGCTGTCAGAAATGTGCAGCTTTTTCTGTGTTGGTGTTCAGGCTGCTTTCTTTGTAATGTTTAGCTCAGTATCAGTTTTATTTGGTCTGTAGCTTCTTCAACAGCCTGGCATGAAGCACAGCAGGCTAAAACTTTTAGAAAAAAATAGTAAAATTGTGGAATTTATAAGAATTTGTTCATGATTATTACTTATCGTATGCTTTAAGGTTCCCTTGAGCATTTGTTTAAGATCAAAGAGAATATTTTCACAATAGAATATATAATGATAAAGAAATTTCTAAGCTAAAGTGACCCTTATATAAAAAGACTGTGATGAGTATGGAATTAAATGCTAAATTTTAGTGATGATTTAGTGATGATTTAGTGATTTTTAGCAATATGACAGTGATATTTTGCTAAAAATTGGCACTCATATTTTTGACCAAAAACACAAAATTTAACATTCCTTATGGAAATTCCATCTTGTAACTTCTGAATAATAAAGTTCCTCATAAATGTACGACCAAATAAATTTATATACTAGTTAATACAATGTACTGTAGTTGGACGGCAGAGAACAAGTAAAGATACTAAAAGGATGTCTGAACTAGGCCTTCATTTCTAACCAGCTTAAATAAGTGCTATAATAAGATTAAAAAGCTTATTCAGTGCATTTATTCTGTGTCCTTACTTTGATAAATTGTTTAAGAGATTCATGAAAAGTCAGAGTCTAATCCATAAAATGTTTTATTATGAATACTGCCCATTTAGAACCATGATCAGTTCTCGAATAGAAGGAACGTAGAACCTTGGCTTGCTGGGAAAAAACCATATTTTTCCTGATGAGTGTTTGGGTATAGGTAAACACAAAGTGATTAATAAAAAGGCTTTGCCTTATTCTGATGGTCTGTATAGTTTTTCTAGTGTTACATAAGAATAGATAGTGTAGTGAATTTACTGTTCTTCAGGAACAAGGTCCTTCAGGAATTGGTTCTTAAAATGTGTAATTTAAATTTAAATATAAAAGGAAGAGTAAACTTTCCATAATAATATATATATATATATATATATATACCTTTAATATCCTAATTAGGTAATGGCTCTTTCAATCCTTAATGATAAATGGGAAAGAATTCATGTAGACATCTGCTGAGTTTACTTTTCCAGGCAACTTTCTTTGATTTTTTCCCCCTAATATTTAAGGACTTCACTGCAATTAAAAAAACCCCATGCATCTTAATTTTACATAGTAAACAGATCTATTTTGTGAAATGTGTGTTTTCTATCTCAAAACCATAACATTTAAGTAATTCTTTTAGTTTGAAAATCTTAGGAAGCAAAAGATATGACACGATTCCTCTTACCTTGCTTATGTGTCAAAATTTGTAGATTTTTTTGAAAAATAGATCTTTTTTATTGTCTCTGGTTTTTTTTTTTTTTCCAGATAGATTTTAGTTAAAAATAATATCACCTGTAATTGTATTATCTGCATCTGCTTGCTGTTGTCCAAACCACACAGCTGGTAAATCAATGGGAAGGGTAAAAATCTCATTCAAATGGAGTAAGTACAGAGATCTGAATTTAAGGTGCAGTTTGATTCAATGCAGAGTACTGCATTCTTTTCCTTAGTAACTACTTAACTGTGACACTGTTTTAGATAATCTAATGTATCAATTAGCAATAGAGTATCTGATGATTAGAATTAAAATCTTATCACTATAATACAAAATATAAGATGAGAAAATACATTGTGGAATATAAAATCAGAATTTTTATTGATTTCCTTTCTTATTTTTTGGCTAAAGTCTGAATCCTCCTGACTTTAACTGATTGAATCAGACCCTTTATGTTCAGGTGTCATCTTTTATTTGTAATTCCCCAAGACCTCTTTTATCTTAAATCGTATCTTGCTTTATGCAGTTTTATTACCCTCATTCAGCTGTGAAGTACAAATAATTATTTGTCTCATGTGTAGGATTCGTGGATTTTATTTTTGTTGTGGTTTTAAGCCCAGCTGGAGATGTAACACCACAAAACCACTTGTTCACCCTCCCTTGTCTTCCCTCCACCCTGTGGAATAAGGAGGAAAATTGGAGTAAAACTTGTATGTTGAGATAAGGACAGTTTAAAAATAGAAAGTAAAGTAAAATGCAGTAATGATGGTAAATAATAGTGGATAATAATAATGGACAATAATAATAATAATTGTAGTAGTAGTAGTAGTAGTAGCAGTAAAAGGTAAAACAAGTGATGCACAAAATATTGCTAACCACAAACTGACAGATGCCTGACCTACCCTTCCCAAACCCCAGACTGGCTTCCCTTCTGGGCAACTCCCTGCAGTTTGATGTTCTATGGTGTGGAATATCCTGTGGTCAGCTCAGGTGACCTGTCCTAGCCATGATCCCTCCCAGTCTTTTTGCAAACCTCTTCCCCGGCAGAGCACAAGACAAGGAGAAAAAGTCCCTGAATTAGCCAAAACCCAAAACTTCAGTATGTTATCAGCACCATTCTCATTCTGAATCCAAAACACAGCACTGTAACAGGTACTGAGAAGAAACTAACTCTACCCTAGCTGAAACCAGGACAGTTTTACTGCTAGTTATTTAAATAATGGTAATATACAGCTTTGGACTCTGTAGTGTCTTTATTCCCTTTTTCTTGTGTCAACTATCCTAAATACTTCCAGTACTTAAGTCTTACCTTCATTTATGGTAATAGAAAAATTCTGTAGGATTGCACAATCTAGATGGTAAATTTTATACACACATGGGAAGTTCTTTATACTATATGTGGCATAGAAATTTAATTATTAAAAAGGAGAGAGACAGTATTCCCTAAGTTCTTCATTGGAACTTTGGCACAGAGGCAATTAAATGACTCAGAGAGGGCTCTGGCTGTATTCTTTACAGCTTGGCTCAATCCTGCATACATGCTTCTTATGTATGACTGAAGGAAGACCTTTAAAAACTTTCACTGTGTTAGTAGTCTTTTTTGTTTTTTCATCAGTCTGTTGTACAAGGACTGTAGTCTGAAAAAGATAAAAATATTTTTAAAATTGTAATTGCATGTTTTGTCATAAGTAACTTGTACTTCCTGAGAAATTTAGATCTCAGTAGGATCACCAGTTCTATCTAACTGTAGCAGTTACTTTTGTCAGGCTATCCTAAACAAGAGACCTATGATAAATAGAAATAATAATAACTAATAAGCACAAATGTTGCAAACAAGTCCAAAACATAATTCCTAATTTGACATATTAACCGTATGAGCATACAACTATTTGTGAGTGAACTAAATAAAGGAAAAGGATGAACCTGTTGAAGTTATATGAGTTATATGAATAACAAATACCTATTTACATCCACAGACACAATTTTAGAATTAAGCGATTTAAGAATATTTTAGAATTGATCAACTTTATATTTAAAATTTAGTATTAATTAATATCCATCCCACAAAGCTGATCAAATAAGTGCTTTAAAATAAGCATGCTAAATTTGTTCAGTTTCACAAAATATTTAAGGGTTTTTTTCCTCATATTTTTTTACTTATTCTATTAGCGGAAATATTTTATTTAAAACAAATTTCCCTAATTGATTTTTTTTTTTAATTTTGCATTTGTTACATTTCAGGAAAGATATCTTTCTCTATAAATAGAAGACAAAAAAGGTGTTTCTCTGTAGAGAGTGCCAACATGTTAACACATACCAACATCCACGAAAGGCTAAAAAAATAGAAAATGTCTGACAAGGAGAGTAACAGTACAGAAAAAAAAAAATAACATTTAAACACAGAGTTCCCATTAAGATCATTATTTTGCTCTGTTAGTCATATACAGTATGCTGTATTGTGTATCATTTATGTAGTAGTCTCAAAAGCAAAACTTGAAAATGTGTATGATATATAGACTTTAAGTTCTCACTTTTTAGTAACTGTGGCACTATATTGTTCCCAGAAGGAAATATATTCCTTTCTTTAGTACGACTATAATTATTTCATTAATTCCCCTTTAGGGCTGCAATGGCTGGAGCTGTCATGAAATGTAGGGTGGAATTTGTTATAGAGTTTGGAATTTGAATTTCATTTCAGCAGTATTTTGAGGAAACAGGAGTTTTCACACAAAATTAGCACAGCCAAATTCATGAGGAAGTAACTTGAAAAAAAAAAAGCCTTTGGTTGTCTACCGCATTTACTAAACCATTAATGGCATGCAGCATTGAAAATATGTTTCTTAGAGACAATGTTGTGATGTTTTGCACTGTAAGAGAGTCTATGACCTTTGTAGAGGTATTTGTTTTTTTTTTTTCCTGAAGTGGTGTCCTATCCTTGTTATTAGATTTGGCTTGTGGAGAATTAATCTTCAGCTGAAAAGGGGATCACATGCAGTTAAGTCAACAGCACTGAGGCTGACTGACTTAGAGCAATAGCAAGATCTTTTGTACCAATCCAGCTGGTAAGGCAACAAGGTGCTGACATTCAGGAAATGCAGCAATGAGTAGCAAAATAAAATTGTTTGGATGATATACACCCTGGAGGTATTGTGGTTTGTTGTATTATAAATAATGCAGTTCAAATTATCCCTCCTGTGTTTCTGCAGCGTAGTGGAGCTAATAATGTGTAACTGATGGAATATATAATAAAGGCTTATTAAAAATGTTTGTTCAGCAATCCTATCGTTCCTTAGTTCTGACTTCTTACTGCTGATGGTATTGCACTTACAATTCCTGACCAGCTTCTGTGTTCTGTTTTAGTTTGTAACATTCTCTTAACTGGTTATTTACTCCTGTTTGTTAGCAACTTGTCTTGATGAATTCAATCAAAATGGTGTGATAATATGTGCTGAATGTTTTATACCCTAACCTAACAAGTCTTAAAACTGAAGAAGTAGAAAACGAACATCCTGTGACAAAGGACACAAAACTCCACTTCTCTCTCTAATCCTTAATGTATTTGAACTGGAGGCTTTAAGTTGTTTTCTTTGTCTCCATAGACACAGTAGGCAATGCCTTCAACTTTTGCTCAGATTCAGAAACAGCTTTCAAGATATTTGCAAAATTTTACTTAAACACTTGCCACAGTGGAACTTGCTTAGCAGGCATTCTTGGGGGGCACCACTCTTTAACAGAAAAGACTGTACCACAAGAAGGCAGAGGCAGGAAAGACAAAGCCTTTGCATTAAGTACACCCTCATGAGGGAAGTACATAGCAGTCTCAAACTATATCCATTAGAATTCAACAGGAGATTTCTCTCCCAAAATCTCGCTGACATTCATCTTAAGTTGAAAGCAGTGCCAGTTGTGAGAAAACTATTACCTTATTATGAAAGAAGCATCAGTGGTCATTCAAATACCTTCTTCTGAAACTATGGTATGTGCAAGTAATAAATAAAAATGTATTATCTTTTAAGTAAGCTTACGAACAATGTTATTGAAATTTGCTCCAAAATATTTAAAATATGTAACTGTGTTACCACAATGTACAACAATAAAAAGAAGTAATTGCTCTGCTGTTGTGATTGCTTTGGATATCCTAAGCTTGGATAAATACAAATGCATGTGAATGTGAATGAAAGCTATACCTGTAAAAATTTTGCTAGTTATACATGAGGGATGAAAATACCGTTCTAACAATATGGCTACTCAGAGGAACTGAATTATTAAAATCTCTGAAAGAGTAAAGTCCTCAGACTACTGATATTATCAGTAGGTAAGGGCATTAAAAAATTGTTCAGGAGTCCACATGTAGGAATGTAGGAATGCACAATTAATTTCAGGAGTCTTCATTTTTTGTACTTCATTTCAGTGACTACAAGATCTTCACAACCATTGCATCCCCAGTGCCATTCTGCTAGATAAATATATATGTATATATTGTACAGCTTAACAAACCCAGTTTTGTTAAGCTGTGCAATATATACACACCAAACTCAACAGGTTTGTGAAGGATGTCAGTTGAGTAATCCATACTGTTCTCTTACAGAGAAATATAACCAGAAGGAACAAAACCATCCACTTTCCCCTCAATTACTTGTTTGAAAGAAAAACCTTATTTACCTTCTGTAAGTGTCTCTTTAGGATGTTAAAATGAAGAAATGAACAGAACATTTGGAAAGCTTTGGAAGGAAATCATCATCAAAACAATGAGAAACTCATTGATTTATATTTAGTGAACAGCCTAGTTCTTTCCAACTGATGTTACCTAACAAAACACAAACTCACCAGATGGTGAACAAGAAAATCAAATAGATTATATTCAAACAAATGTTAAAAACACATTGAACAGTCATATCAAGAACAGCCACAATCTTAACTTTGCCAAAATGAAAATAAATCCAAGAAGGAAAGCTCAAGATGAACTGAGTATCTATGAGAGACAGAGGTAAGGACTATAAAGGAAGAAAAATGAGATGCACAATGGATTTCAAGCTTCACTGCTTCAAGCCAAAGGAAGCTAGCCAAAGAAGAGTGCTAGAATAAAATGCAAAGATAAATAAAAAATGGGGAAAAGCAAAGAAAATAAAGCAGACGAAACACTGCAAAGCAAATGTGCCTTGCAGTGTGAAAGAACTATATGAAAAAAGATATATGGCAATAGTTGAAAATGCAGAAAAATCCTGAAATTTTTCATTATTTCAAAAGCTCAAAAGAAATCATACTTCGCAATGTATACAAAACTTGAAGAAGAACAAAAGGGAATTTAGGACCATTCAATTCTACATAGAACAATTATTTTGAAGTTCTTGTTACAAAACTACTACAAATTGTTTCTCAAGAATTAGTAGGAGTGAATTTTAAAGGTAATCAATAGATAACAGATTAATTAGACCTTTGATTTTATAGACAAATGTGTCTGATAGAGTAAACTCATATTTTGGAATACCTTTTTGCATATGAAATCTTGAGAGTTAATTTTCTTGGGAAAAGAAATTAGGTGAACATGAAGACTAGCATCAAATGTATATGTTCTCTTTTTCTATCATCACTTCTAGCATCTAGAGGATGAAGAAACAGATAAAAAATACTGTTGATATTATGAACAGATAACTGGGGAAAAATAATTTTCAGAAATGAGGGCTCAGCATTATGAGAATGCTTTGAAATAGTAAAAGAGAAAAAAAATATTTAATATGGTAGAACAGCTCACCAATCTCAACAGAATTTTAATGACGCATGGAAACCTCCTCATAAGTGCAGTAATAGTAGGGCGAGAAAAAGTATGGATGGACTCAAAAGTTCAAAGTAAAAATTCTTGCCAACATTGAGATATTTCAACTCAAATTTGTTATACAAAAATGAGAGTTTAACAGTGCTCTGTAGGGAAAAAACACCCCTTTGAAAGAATAGCTGAGATACCCCTTGCCTGCCTGACAACCTTTTTGCATCATTCACTTATTTAGCCAATATTCCTCATTCTGAAATCAACGGTTTGAAACATCTCTGTGAAATTTTCTCACTAACATTAAAGAGATAAATAAATCATAAAATCATAGAAGTTGTTTGGGAGTTGTACAGGACCCATAAGGATCCTTCAGTCCAACTCCTGAGCCCGCACAGGCCCACCCCAAGAATCACACCACGTGCCTGTGAGTGTTGTCCAAGCACTTCTTGAACTCTGGCAAGTGTTTGAAACACAGGTAACAGCAAAAGAAATTTATGTGCATTAAAGTATAGACAGAATATCTACATTTTATCCTTTAAGACTGTATCAATTGCTTATTAGATGTGGTTGAAACTATATATCAATGCTGCTTTTTAATTTGACTTTTCAGTACATAAAATGCAAATAAGTAGTTTGGAAGATGGCTAAATAAGTTATGTCTGGGAAATCAGTTATAGTACTTTAACTCTTAATGTATGCTTAAAATTCAGACTTGGAAACTTTCTAGTTTTTTCTTGTTTTATAATTCTTCATTTCTAGTTCTAAAAATTTGCATTATAAAGAATACTGATGATGGCTATTGAGTTCAGTTATTTCTGAGAAGGCCCTTAGATTTTCATGGCTGTCCCAGTCCCATAAGGAACTGCCTTCTCTTTGACTGAAGTTCCCTGCAGTTGCTTTGGGCTGTGCGCTACAGAAGAGTTACTGGGTTTCTCTATAACAAAGACTGCATTTCAGTAGTTTAAAAAATCGATCCTTGTTGTTACAATTTTAAAAAAGCACTCAGATGGGCTTTATTAACAGCTATTGTCATTTTTTAAAAATAGTTCCACTTGTATAGCGGATCCATCATTTCACATTATGAGCACATAAGAGTGGAGCTCAGGCAGTGGGATATGCTGTGTGTTTAACACTTCGACTCTTGTGCCTCCTATCTAATCAGACAGATTTTAAAGGGCTCACACACAGTTGATACAAAGAAAGAATTTTATCTTCCAGCTGGCTTATCCTCCCAGTACTTAGCCTCTAGTTAGCTCTTGCTCTTTTTTCAGTCTCTATCCCTTTGAAAGGTTTAGAGAAAACACTTCAAAGTGATGTTTTCAAAGATGAGCTACTCAAGATAAACTCCTCTCCAGTCTGACCCTCTCCTCATATTTCCGCCTTACAAACATTCACACTCAGCTTTCTTTTCTTACTGCTGCTGTTACATGCAGTGGCCAAGTGTTGTGCTCATTTCCCAGATGTTCAAAATATATTAGAGGGGAAAAAAATAAAAAGGAAAAGAGTGCAATAATATTTCATTTTTCAGACTCCTTTAAAGAATTTCCCAGTAGTTCAATATTACCAGTCTGTCTGTGAATGAGTAAATTGAGCAAGAGAATTCAACATTAAAAATGCTCTGCTAATGTATTAATACATAAAATAATTCACTATTTTTTCAAATTGACCTTAAAATAGAATATCGTGCACTTCTAACTGAATTTCAAAAGTAGTTAAAGGAAGATAAATGTCAATAAATTTTCTGGTTATAGGAAATTTCACATATAACTTTAACTGTCCCTTATCGTTATCTATCTGATTATCAGGTTTCCATTCCATGAATTTGCAACATACATTGTCTTGTCCTTTCCCTAGGTTAAAATTTTTTTGTAATAAATATGTGAGGTGGTTGAGTGCAAACCCCATTAGTTCCAGTCATGTGCCTTACAGTACTGCATCCAACAATGTCTTCAGAGTTCATGAATTTGTTTTATTTAAAAAAATACACTCTCGGTGTTTTTTTTTGTTTGTTTTATTTTGTTAAAAAAACCCCACCCTCAGCAATAACAGAGACAACCTTCCTCAAAAACACAGTTACTAAACACTCTGGTTAACAAATAATGCAATAACAAAAATTTGTTCATCCTTGCTCTGCTTCATTTCCCTTGGATTTCTAACCAGTTCAAGCACATTGCCACTTAGATGATATTTGATGCAGGATTTGTGCAGCCAGGACAGGTCATTGAGACTGATAAACAATTCTGAATAGTGCCTGGTTAAATGTGTTAGCTTTGTTAATAACCTGGTGTTATGCAAAACATGTAGGTCATGTTGCCCCTAGCCTGCTCCTTACCATGCTCTCAGAGTTGGCACCATGTCATCCCTGCCACCTGCTTTTGCGTTGGCAGGACACGAGAGGATGATGTGTTCTGGCAAACGGATGTCCAGCAGCTGAATCACTGATGCAGTAATGAAGGCAAAAATCCCCAAACATTCATGAGAAAGCATCCTAGAGGGAAGATTGTTTGTGACTGCCAGTACTGCCAGTCAGTCATTCCATCCTATTTCCCCTCTTTATGCTATCTATGGAGTCATGTTACTCAGTATCTCTGACTGGTTTAGTGTACTCTTGTAGATGATGGATCTGAAAGCTTGACTAGATTCAGAATGGTGCTAATTTAAACTGCTCACTGGCTAAATTCCAGGTCACACTTCCAAATACTCAGATATCTTGACTTAGTAATGGCATGGGACATATACAGAAGAATAATGTAAGAAGAATATTTTGCAATGACAGCAAAAACACTGCCATTTTCATAGAATATATAACACATTCTTGTTGAATGCTCTTCTATATAGTTACAGATGCCAGAATATAGAAAAGACCATAAGCAAACACTATCATAAAAACAAGATTGCAAGAAAACTCCTACCTTCATACATGCCATTTATTCTGGGATTTGTTTTTCTTTAAGGAGTCATTTTATGATCTAAATAAATTGCTACAATTATGGCTCTGATTCAGAAAAGCACTTCAGCACATATTTAACCAAGCATGATCTTGGCATGCCCACTCCTCAGTGCTGGCTTGTGATGATATTGCTGCAACTGAATTAGAAACCCTATACCTTTTATTGAGTACTCAGCAAAAGTAAACCTATCAGATGATAGCACAACAAAATAAGTCGCCTTTTGGCAAGTATATCCTCAGTACCATAAAATCTAGTGTGCAAGTGAGTTAACAACATTGTTTTCCCGGCCTCTTTTTGATGTATCTTGAAAGATACATGAATGAGAATAAACTGGATTTATTAAATGAACACTAGCTACTACGGTGTCTTTGAGGGGGAGAAAAGCCACAATTATTTAATTAAATAAGCAATTCAAACTTAAACCATCACCCCTACCCAAGCCTGGGAAATAATTTTTTAGAAGGGAATTGACCTAGAACAATAAAATATGGCCAGGATAGGTAATTGCGTGGAAGACTGTAATTTTAATTATTCATGATTCTGAACTTCTTCTGTCCATCTAAGCAACTAGCAAGTAAATATTTATTTAAATTACAACAGACCTAGCAATAGTTTTAGAATAAAAATGAAAAAAGGTCCACAGCAATATATCAAATCAGGACCTTTTTAATGTATAACAGCCTTGATGGGAAGCAGATATCCAGCTACACTGTTACTCACTCTAGGCCATTATTTGAAAGAACTGTTTGTGTTTGCTTTGTTCCCTCTCCCATATTCAGTGCTGCAAGAGGTACAATATGAAGAAGGAGCTAGAGAAATTTCAAAGTTTTTTTTGTTTATTTCTTCTCTAAGGATTATGTAACTTAATTAATTCTTACAACAAAGAAGCAGCAGCTCTTAGAGCAGTAAGGGTCAGTGAGCTTTTTTCCTCGTTGCTTTTTAGGAAGTTTAAGGGAAGTAAGGAGTTTTTACTGCAGAATGAATAAACTAAACACATGTAAGCTCCTGTTTGCCAGTCTAACTATTTTTCAAGTACATGTTTCACGTTATGTAAATCTGAACAGGCAACAGCGAAGAAGGCAGTATTCCTTAGTGAGATATGATCCTGTAAAAATCCAAAAGAGAAATGAATTAGCTAGCAGAAATGTATTTTAGTAAGACTTTGAAGGCAGAATAAAAGTTCATAAAGCAAATATTGCAAAAAAAAAAATCTAGATGGAATTATCTGGAATCTGTGTGACTACTTCAGACTGAATCCCTTACACTACTTCTCAGCAACAGCTTATTTGTTATTGCAGAATGTTGTTCCCCTAACGTGACTTTTAAACTTTTGGATTTTGACAGCACCATGAGGTAAAGGTCTTATCCGACTCATTAACTTTCCATGTTCCACTCCCTGCTCTTAAAGTTTAAGGATTAATGTGGCAGCAAAGTCCTCATAACAGCACAATGATTTATGGCAAAAAACTATTGAATAACTTCACATCTGAGTATACACTGGGATTTGGCAGAACCCTTTAAATAATGTTGAAGAACAGTGAGAGTCCATAAATAAAATTCATTGAGGGCAAGAACATAAATACCATGAAATGCCTTGTATGTGATGCTGTACAGGAAAACAAAATTCTTTAAGAAGAATTCGATTTCAACTGTGATGATATCATCTTATTTAATTGCATTACTCTTTTTTTTTCAACCACAATCAATTTCCAGATTTGTGTGCATGTGTGTGTGTGTTTATGAGAGAGAGAGAGAAATTTTTTTGCAAATTATGTAGTTTTCCATCACTTCCTGTTCCAAAAATAGAAATTCTTGTAAGTAATGCAGCATGAGTACTGTCACTGCTTGCTGTAGAGGTCTGCCTGGGCCTGTCATCTGTCACTTCTTTATCTGCTTTATGAGACAATCAATAAAACTTGTCATGTTGTTCCTTTTTATGGCTCATTGAGCTCTTACCAAATACTCAGTGAACTATTGATTAATGGACAAACTGGGAACTATCAGCTTTTACTCACCTTGAAACACTTTTTCTGTGAACAGCAAGACTTGAAAATGTAACTTTTCAGAGGTTTAGTTCTAGATCGTGAATCATACATGGAATTTCAGCTGCTTCAGTTCAGTATCATCAGTTATTCATCTCAGAGTGTTCTGGTCTGTGAAATCTGCAATTAAAATCGAATGTTAAACAGAATACTAGTGCTTTTATATGGTAACTCAGGATTTTTTATTCAAGTTGGATCACTGCAGAAATACAAGTGGGATGCATCAAAGCACAGGTTTTATTTGTCTAAAAAGATTGCATGTCAATTAAGGACTTTTTTAAAAAAGTTTTTGCATCTGATGCAAATGAAATGAAGTTACTTTGGTCTGCCCTGCGACAAGACAAACTGGAATTATTCTTTCCAATCACAGTTATGTAATTTAGAAGCACAACTACTTGTACTTTTTTTCTCTCCACTACTCCAGACCCTGCAGTCTTCATTAACCTCCCCATTTATGTACCCAACAAAGGTTGAAATACTTTTTTTGTGAGACTCCAATAATTTCACTGTAGTTGCTGCTGGAGATAAGTTCCAGCAGTTGTTAGGTTATGTATTTATAAGTATGAAATTTGGGGAGACCATTGCTCTTCAGACAACCTACAAAAAACTCAGGCTTTTACTTTCTTCTTCTTTGATGCACCATTTTTAACATCTTTTTCTTGTAGTCAGTAGTTACTAAACCTATTTTGGTTCTGCCTACATGTGTGTATGATTATACTCAAAAGCTCATAAGAAAGTTCTCTTTGCAGTATTTTTCCTTTCCTTGGTGTTGTGTGATGTCACAGTAAAGTTTAATTTGCCTGTATTTTTCTTTAATTTAAAAAAATATTTTTATGCAATTAACCTGCTTCTTCCTTCTTTTTCAGTAAAGCTGCAGTATAGAGACACCTACTGGGAAATAAATGAACAGAAACAAATACAAATATCAATAATAATAATAATAATAATAATAATATAATAATAATAATAATAATAATAATAATAATAATAATAATTTTATAGTTTTCAAGATAGTATTATCTAACCTTATCAATATTCGGTATTTTTTATTTCCACAGAAACCATATTCATTTGATCCAGAAACATTCTAGACAAGGATGTTTAATTTGAATATTCAATCTGACTGATTATAACAGTGTTTAAACTATCCATGTAATTTCAAATCTTTCCACACATTTTTCCCTTTCAGAAGCAATCAGAGAGAATCATTGTGATTGGACCCAGGAGTAAGATGTGCCGTGTGCCAAATTCTGTGCATTGATTTCAGACACTTAATCATTGAGGAAAAGCTGGAACTAGGTCTAATGATTATATAAAGTAAAAAAAGGTAGTATGGCAGAATGGAAGCTAGGGAACATATTACTGAAACCTATACTGTGTCCAATATGTTCACACAAATGAATAGTTAAAGGCAAAGCTTCATTTCAATTTTGTATTGAAGTTTTCATCTCTCATTAGATCATAAGCCCCCTATCAGCTGCATCATTCTGTAAAGTCTTCATTATTCAGAAAGACAGAATAATATATTTGGCTGATTACCGTTTAATTATTGTGTAATGTTTTTTTTTTCTTAAAGTATATATTATATACTGAATATGCTATTTAATTAGCCATCTAAATAATGGTAAAGAGTAAAGGCATTTTTGTTTACTCTTTTCTGTAGTTTCTGTCATAATTCATAAGAAAATAGGTTCCTACTCTGCTTCAAAGTCTCCTGAGAATAAGTGCTGTAGCACATGCTTCAAAACATTTACAATGGTATCTCTGCCTATGTGTAAGTTAAGACATTCCTGGAAAAAATAATTCTAGCAGTTAATATTTTGTGAACAGGTTCCTAAGAAAATAAATTATATAAAAAAGTTAATATGAAAACTATTAAACTTTTGTTTAATTTGATGCCAGTGGGAACAAATAACATTTTCTAAATTATTGAACTCAGGAATATATTCCAAAGGTACTCATATGCTGCAATGTTTTGTATTAAGAGTTCTTGGCTTGAAGCATCTTGCTACTGGTGGAAATGACAATACTGAATTAGATTTTTCTGAGGAATGACAGCTGAGGGAGATTCACCATTCACTTGGAGGGATTTGACCATGTTTTACCCTCCCTCTTGGCTAAGAATGCTGTTCAACAGTCTGCAGGACAGTCTGGTACACTGCCCCCATGCATTCTCTGCTTTCCAAGGAGCCCAGTCTGGGCTGGGGAGGACAATGTTCATCAATGGAAGTTCAGATATTATAATAGAGTTCAGAAACTTTGTAAACCATTTAATCATGTCATTTGAAACTACCTTCTATATTCATAAATATACCTTATTATAGCCTGGCAGGTTTTTATTGCTTAATTTAATTTTTTTCTATCAGTGGATCTTCTGACTCCATTACTCCTTGATAATTAATAAATATAGAAAAGATGATAGTAATTGCATCCCCTTAACAATCTAGGTGCTATATGCAAGTCAGGACTTGAGGAAAGAAGTAAGTTCTTTCCCAACCCAGAGTTTCTTGAAATACTTCACATAAAGTGAGGTGCTATGTTGTTACATTTGGGGGTAATTTTCATCCAGTATTGTTTGGTCTCTCTATATATACACTTACAATCTCTCTTTAGATATACTTATATGGGTTAGATGTTCTGGATCACCTGTTTTTATTTAAGTTGCTCATATTTGGTATATTTCATTGTGTTTGGGTTTTTTTTGGTTTTTTCATTGGAGGATATACAGGGGAGGAATTTTTTTCCTGCTACTTATTTCCTTTGTATGACACTACAGTATTTTTCTAGGCTGTAGCTCTTTGATATCACTCTACCTTCTACCAATTTGGGTACAGTTTTTGTCCCAGGTTGTGTTGACAGCTACAACATTATATGTGTCTTAGAGATGTTCTAAGTAGAAGACTGAATAAAAAGATATATTTGTGTCAACTCTGCTTCAGTATATAGTTTAAGTAGACTCCCCAGATAATTTCACTTACTTACATCAGTAACCTGATACCTTCTAAGACAGAACCTTAGATATCAAGAAACTAAGAGCACCAAGCAACTTTCCTAAAACCCTTGAATTTATCTTTTTTTTCTAATAATCTGAAATTAGAAGATATATGAGTAACTTATCTTCCCTGTTATCAACTGTGTTCATTCTGAGATTATATAAAGATTTTTTGTAAAATGGAAAGTTAAAGATTAGCATACACTTATCTGAATATGTACATGCACAAAAATGTGTGTACACAAACACACATACTAAACTATATCTAAATACTCTATCATATAAATCACAATAACTAAGCTCTTTGAAATAACCTATTCTGTCATTTCAATTTTACTTGTAGATATTTCTATCTCAAATTGTTTCTGCATGATTTTCATGACCAGCATCTTCAGTGTATAGTGTACAAAATTAATATAATTTGCTACTAACCTTCTTACTATAATTAAAATATTTTTTTTTGTATTTTACATAAAGGCTAGTCTCCACTGTGGAGCATTTATTAGAACAATTTTATTCATTGAAGTTTCTTATTTCTTCTTTTTTTAAGAAATTTATTTTAATATATATTCACAGATCACTCATCCATTCAGTATTTTCTAATAATTCTCCATAAAGAGGAAATTCCATGTATATCAGACTGTCACGATTCTAGTTGTATAAACTTAATAGCTCTAAAGTAATTGATTTCTCTACATGAAAGCTATAAAAAGCTCAGCTTAATGCAAACTGTTCTTTTTAAATTAACCAGCTAAATTTAGTCTGGAGTAATACTGGACCATAGCCACTTAGCTAAAAGAAGTTTACCACTGTTCCATGTGATATATAAAACTACTCATCAACACTTGACTTTGTCAAACATTTTAAAAATTGTGTAACTTAAAGAAAAAGGCAATAGCTGATGACAGCAGATGAGAATTTGAGACACAACCTGTATTATTACCTTTTTCAAAGTATATTTCATTACAAAAGTTAACATTTACAAAATTTAGGGTTACCTAAGGGACCAATATGATTAACATCTTGAATTGGCCACTAGGTCATTATCATTACAGAAACATACAAGCTAGTTCATGTGTTATCTGCTTTCTAAAAACAGTTGCTGTGGTAAAACCTAAATATTAACTTGCATGAGATATAATTTTATTTAATAGAACCAACCCTGTAGAAACATATGTTCAACTCTAATATACATGCATCTTGCTCTCTAAAAAAAAAAAAAAAAAAAAAACCAAAAACAAACAAACAAAAAAAAACCCAGCTTGAATTCACCTTTGGATAATAGGTACAGAATACTTTCATTCTCTTCTGTACCAGATGCTGCTTCATAAAGTCTGGATAGCTACTGCTTTAGCACAAATATTACTGCTGAACTTTTCTCTCCCTTGTAACTGAGCAGGGCTTCTGCTGGTTTTGCTCTCCATCAACAATTTACCATATATGCAAAGCACTACATGAAAGTAAGACAGTTCTGTGAGATTTTTCCTTGTGTTAGTATGATTAAGAATACCACATAAAACCCTGTCTGAAGAATAGTAGCTAACTAACTCTTTTAAAAATGGTTTTGAATGTATCCTTACTTCTCTTAACTAAATTCGAGCTGCTTATTTCACCTTCTCTGGCAGTATTTGGTAGTTCAGCAGATATTCAGCTTGCCACAGGGGCTAAAGGCCTAGTAATAATGTTTAAGCACTGAGAGAGACACACTGAACCCTGATAGTGCTGCCTTTTCTACCAGAATTTGTATTTTATTTTCACCAGCACATTTCAAATCCAGATGAAGACTCCTACCTGAAATTAGTTTAACAAAAATGATTTCAGGCACCCAAAAAGAATTGACACTCCTCCTCCAGTTTCAATAATGGCAGGTGTTAGTGAGTAAACCAAATAATTTAGTGGAATAGACCTAGAGCAACTTGAAGAATACATCTATATCAATGTGTATAATTCTTAAGTCTGTGTTACTATGCTCTTAGGTTTATCTTAGGTATGTATCAAATGTTTTAGGATACAAAAGAAACTCTATTAAATTCTTGATCTCAGCTGAAGTCTGTAGTATTTGGAATTGTATTGTTTTCTACACTCCAAAATCAAGAAAGGAAACTAATTTTCTGTGAGTAACCACATATTGGTTTCCTCTGATAGCTCTTGAAGAAGGTAAAAAATGTATTTGTCTCAAAAATCAACAAAAAATTATATAAAACCTAATTTTAAACACAATGGGTAGTTGATTTTTAACCTAGACACTCAACATATCTTACAAAGTCCATGTGCATTTTCAGAAATATATATTAGATTCATATTTTTCCATGTTTCCATATTACCATGTTTTTTATTAAATAAAACTCCTTTCCCTAGAATGGGTGTGAAGGCTGCAGGGGGTAGGTGTGCATGCAGGTGGGTATATCCAAGAGTTCTTTACTGATTACAATATATAGACTGACTGGATCTGGAGTATAAAAAAAAAGAGCATGTAACATTTTCAAGAGACAGAAAAACTACAAGTTTATTTTGACTACCCAAAGAAGCACAATCATTTTATTCAAGGCAATGTAGGGTGACACATCTCTATAAGTGTTTCTATGGCTTTATGCACATAACTGCAGAAGCTGAACCACTTTCATACTGGCTTTAGCTCATCTTTTGTTTACTAGCAGAATGGATTTGATACTTACACATTCTTCTAAAATATAATAAAAACAGAATATTTTTTGTACCTATATCATTGGATTTCCATTTGCAATGGTATTACTGATTATGAATAATTCTTACTTTGAAGCAAAAAGAACAGCAGGAAGCAAAGCACAGGAGTGATGAAATGAGGTAAACAATTATTTTATATTATTAATTCTTGCAGCAAATAATGCTGCACTACATAATTTTAACCATGACTTTACACCTGTCCTGGATCATGGTGGTGGAGGAGACTAGCTTAATGGTATGTGTAAATGTATATATTGTATTTTTAAACTAAGTTTAATGGAAAAAACCAAACACCCTTGTTCTCCAAGACTAATGTGTTGAAAATAACAACCTATGTTTTCAGACTGACTTGGAATTGACTTGGGCTAATGTACTAATTATGACACATTAGCACATGCACACCTAACATAGAGAAATTATATAAATATGAATCATAAATGCCCTGCAAAGAGATGTCTCAGATCTCTAAGAAATAACTCATCATAGAAGGAAAAAAAGCAACGTTTTTCATCCTTCTTAATAATTACTAGTTCTGTTTTGGTATCACAAGAAGGATCTCCCAAGACTCAAAACAAGACACAAGATAATATTGTTGCTCTGATCATTTTTCTTACAAGATAATAGCAAGCTAAGGAATGTGATTGGGGGTTTGCTTTGGGTTTTTTCTTACCTGAAGGAAGAAAACTTCTGCATATGGAGTCTCTGCTGCACAAGGGGCACTTTAAGAAAAATACATGTTTTGAAAACCATAACTCAGCACTTTAGTTATTTACTTTTAATTACAACTTTTATCCAAACCATATTTTTAATACCAGTTTTTAAGCATATATCATATGCTATCTTAAAACGTTAATGCATATATATTTATGCATTCTATGACTGGGTTGCTAAGAGCATCCACTGTAGCTCAGTAAGGAATTATGAAATGAATGTTCATTCTCATATAAGAATGTCAAACATCAGCGTCAGGATGTCTTACTGAAGTAAGCCCTCTGGGCTTTCCATTTCACGGGGAGAAATCCAAAACAAATCAATAGAAGTTTAACTTTTTGACACATTTCACAAAATCAAGTAAGAGGGGACTGGAAGAGATCCTGAGAAATTTTCATGTACATTTAATGTTATTTCCTACTAAAACAAAACTACTGGATACATTTTAAATTAAATACTTCAATGTTTGAAAATAAAAACTGTGCTGGAATTGAGTTATGGAAAAATATTGTATTTTATTACAGGTTTATTAAACATGTTTGTCTGTACCAACACAAGCTATGTTTACATTGCAATTTTGGTTGGGACTGTAGGACATCTTCACAATGCTAGTAGGGAATGATATTTCTAACTACACATTTGCTTGGATTGATATTCAAATCTTGTTTACAGTTATATTGTCTTGTAGTCATATCTACTTATTTCAGCCTAGATGAGCTTCCACCTGGCAATACATGTGTGGATTTCATAGAAACTCTGTAGTTACATATTTCTGAAGCACGTGTTAATTTTTGAAATGTACAGTAAATTATATTTATTATATTGGAACAAAAAAAATTCATAAATAGTCATTAAGCTTCTGCATGCACTTAATATCTGTATGCTCTCAAAGTAAATATCTATCACATTCTAGAACCATTCAGCATCTACCACATTTTATTGCAACCACACTAGTTATATCACATTAGAATTGGCCCCCTTCACTAATGGAAGACATTTATCATTATTTGTGCATATTAATTCTCCACACACTAGATTTTTTGAGGCTTCGACATGCCTGCACAAAGAAATATGTTTATGCTAGTCATGGACTGATGATTTTAAGCTATATTTGATGTATGCAACTTGACTAGAGGCAGTCAAGTATAAGAGCAATTGATTTTGGCACTGTTTGGATTGCAGGGACTACTTAATAAGTATGAAATGGTGCACGGGACATGTTGTTTCTCTCTATCTGCATCTATGCCTGTAGGATTAGTGGAGTCATTCTTAAATAAAAAAAAAAAATCTCACATAAATGAATCATGGAAAAAGAATTAATAAGGTCCTTACATCTTCTAGTTAACCAGGAAAACCTTTAGCTTTTAATGAGATATGTAAGAAAACTGTTGAAATTGCCTATAGTGCACAGGATGGATAAGAAATTAATTTATGGCCAGTACAACAGCTGACTTTCTGAACAACCACCTGAAATCAAAGGCATGTAACTGTAGTACCTGCAGTACATAACAGTTCACCATGTAGATAAATAACTGATATTCTTAAGCGATTTTTGTCTGATCAATACATCCTTGGCAGTCAGTCTAAAGACATTGACTTAGAGCCACAGTGAGCACCAATGCGCAGGTGTTTCAGTTAGCATTCGCTGCTAAATTAGCTAGCAAATAAAGGATAGTCTTATTAGCACACTCCTTTACCTCATGGCAGCATTTCACAACAGAACAAATTAATTCCTCAGGGGCACATGTCTAACATACCTTTACTGGTTTAATAATTGAAATAGCTCATTTGGGGTCAGCTAACTCTGCAACTGTTCGTTGTACTACATTAGGATATACCGTGACTGACGGAGCAATAAGTGAAAAACTGTCAAGATTAGACATTGTAGATAAAAGAGTAACAAAATTTCCTGTCTACTGTGAGGGTTTGTTTCAGCTGGATGGTACTTCAGGATTGCCAGAAGTGAATGAAAAAATCTACACAAATTCTGCCGTAATTCTGTGCTGCTTCTGGGCGAAACCAGCTTCTTTTCAACATCATGTTCTACCCTAGCTGTGACTCCAATATATTAAGGCACCAAAATGCAAGTTAGTCAAAGTAAAAAAGTCTATATGGAGTGCTGTCAGCCACCCACTAAGGCTCTGCGCTTTGTAATTCTTCTGCTGAGTTGACTGTGCTCGGAATTTCATGGTCAATTACAGAAGTTCACCAGTGGTAGAACACTTTGGACTGCAGAAAGAATATAAATGTTGGAAGAAATCAAGTTCTGTACAAACTGTGCAATCAAACAGTGATTCATGCTTTCTGATCCAAATAAACCCTTACTTTTTGCAGATTTAATTCTGTCTTAGCTTGAAAACTAATTTGTGTTGCTTGCCTTAATTCCTTGCTGAGAGGAAGGGCAGGAGAGTTGGAACACTTTATGGTTCTATTATTAAGCAGTAGGCTGAGGGAATAAATATGTGTAGCAAGTAATTCCAAAAGCTCCACAATATAGGTGTATTTTATAATTACAGAAGACATACATGAGAACTAATTTTTTTTTTATATATATAGATCTAGGATGAATTATGTAACAAATTCTCAGTTGTTGGAATTTTACAGCAATGTAGTCTTCATATTTCTGGGGTTTTTTTCAATAATGATGAGCAATTTGTGGTCAAAACAAACACAAAGAATATATGTGGGATGAATATTTAATCAATGTTTTATAGAGAGAATTAAATAAATTCTGATTTGGCATTGTGCAAAATTTTATGTCAAGATGTAGAGAAGGCAAATAATATGAAAATATCTAAATGTAAAAAAAAAAAAAAAAATCCAAACCCCCAAACACTTCACTACTAATTGATCAATTTTACAGATGTAATTAAACTATATTTATAAATCTAGCTAAACCAATTTCACAGAGTAACTTGCAATATCTAGTTAACGGTTTTCAGTCATGTTTTGTAAGTGATTGTAAACCATACAAAATGAAACATCTGTTCTTGCACTCTTTATTTTACTGTTGTATTTAGGCATTTTTAATCTCTTTTTAGAAAATACAGTGAAAGAAAAATCTCCTTCTAAATTCTTCTAAGGAGCCTGTCAGTAGTCAAAGGTCAAAGGCCAAGGGCAATTTCTGAGGACAAGAATTAAGAACTATGTCATAGTACAAAGCCTTTAAAGCAGACAGTTGTTTTCTAACTGACAGGATGGGGTCCAATGAGTGTTCTACATATAATTTCTACCTTAGTTACATATCTCCTGTTTCACCTCAATTCACCTGAAAAGATAAGATGCACTTCATCAAATTTTTTTTACCATCTTCAAATACTTGGTAGAGATAACGATAAGTGACTCCAAAGCAGTTTCAAATGAAAAATATTTAGTCTGAATTCATTAAGTGAGTTGTCTCTGGGGCCATTCAGGTAGGAACTTCAGAGGGCAATTCCTGACATCCTAAAATACGTGTTAAATTTGCTGAGATGAATCATATTTTGGAACATCTTATTTCCTCCCTTTGGCTTAAGAAATGCTCATATGACTACCTTAGAATGCATGTTTAATTTATAAAATGGCTGAAATAAATGTGATAAATCATATTTTCAATCAGTTTTTCTGTTAATTTTGAACATTTGTTAAAAAGAGATATGAACTTTAGAGATGTAAGAAGAGCTTGGAGATTACGTCCAAGTAAGTACTACTACCAGAGGCAGATTAAAATATAATATAAAATTTAATATATATTGTCCTGAACCTAGTCAGGACTGGTAAAAAGCACTGTAATACAAAAACCAGTTTTAACTATTAGCCCTTAAAAAAGTAAAGAAATAAGAACTATTTAAATCTATCTCTACAGATCCAAAGGACAATATTTACATGAGATTTCTTTGGCAAACATTTAGATAATAGACACTGCTTGGGGATACAGGGAGTTTAAAACCTACATCATTTAGGACCACCAATTTGCCAAGATTACAGCTGAAGATTTGTTGAGAAAAGTACTCGGGCAATTTAAATGAGAATTTCAAGACATGAGAGATGGTTACAGCTCTAATTAAAGGATAGCCAAGTTCTAGAGCTTAAACTAAAGGAGCAGAACATTAGTTCATGCAGTTATACATGACAATAACATGAAAATCTGACAATTCAAACAGCTGTCCAAATTACTGTACATTTGTGCTACTCTGATTTCACAAAATCACACACATACATTCAGATTATGAGTCTGCAGAGGATTCTTCGAGCATGAGAAAATATCATGGCAAAGACAAAAATTTCAGGATACAGAAAAATTAGCTTCATACCCCTGGGGAAAAATATACATACTGAATTCCGGGGCAGAAGCAGATTTGATGACTGAATGTAAGCTATGAAATCTGTTAAGAGATCAGGAGAACTGCAGAAAGTCACTGGAGCTAGCAGGAACCACCAGCACTAAAAGAAAAGCTTGATTTGTTTCTCCTTTCCTTCCTCTTTGTAAAACCTCTTACAGTGCACTATTTAGTCCATTCAGAATCTCTCTGAATCTAACACTAGATTCTGTGCCAAACCAAGAAAGGAGCTTTCATCAAGGTCTGTTTTGATTTCTGTATATTATTTCTAAATATGGGGGGAAAAGTTATAAAGAACATTATGCCTTTGGTAACCATGCATTTGTAATGCATTATCTTTTAATCTAAAAATCCATTAGCTAATATCCAGTATTTGGGCAAACTTTTCTAATGTTGCTGCAGCCAAATGCTTACAAGGAAATTGGCTAAGCAAAACC
Organism: Sitta carolinensis; assembly: GCA_032173965.1. NCBI lineage: Eukaryota > Metazoa > Chordata > Aves > Passeriformes > Sittidae > Sitta > Sitta carolinensis. The sequence goes on along the minus strand of JAVUNC010000006.1, from coordinate 16,610,704 downwards.
AAGGATAACAAAAACCAAAAGGTTTTCTAAATTGCTGTTGCCTGTGTCATTAAATTTCATATTGTGCATGGAATCTAAATACATCACTTTGTTCTGCATGACAAGAAGAAGTGAGCATTCATACATTACTCAGCCACTTAATTAAGAGACTGGGATATTTGCAGTTAGCAGAAACTAATAAGGGAATCACATTTAAATTCAAATCACTCCTCAGGGTAGCTGTCTGCAACATAAGCAAGGCTTACTGGGTACATGTTTCACTAAGCACTAAGCTAAAAGCTTAGTTTTACTGTATGTTTGAGGAAAGAATAATTCTTGGTTTTGAATGAAGTAAGAATAAACCAAAGAAATCTGGTTTAAATTTTCAAGATATGTTTTCTTTCAGTTATTTTTAAATTCCAGTATGTCTATTACTTGGTATAATACTACAAGAATGTGAATAAGGCTTTAGTCACACAAAATAAAATAGGTTTTATAACAAAATATGTTCTACAAAACAGTCAGCTGGGATTACCCTTCAGATGATATTTCAAGATATTTTGAAGGAATAGGGTCTATTCCAAACAACAAGCAACTATCTTAGCAGCCTTGAGGAAATGTCAAAAAAATCAATGCACTGATACAGTGTGAGCCGGGTACACGTGAGCCGTGTACAATTTAAAAAACTTATTAAACAAATGGAATTTATTTTACTATCAGTTCTCTTTCTTGCTCGCTACTGAGCTGCTCATTTTGTATTTTATTTGGGAACTCCACCTCTTAAGGAATTTCAGATTTTTTCTATAATGGGCCAAAAGTAAAGTAGCAAAGATAGTGCTAGTAAGCATAATTAAAGTGTCATTAACTAAGAATATTGTCATTGGTGAGTTGCAGGTGACCCCGACACCATCTTCTTAACATTTCTACTGTCCTCAAACCAGTTCTAATTGCTATTTTTTCTTTTCACTTTTCTCTAGAGACATCTATTCAAAGGATCAATGGATCTGAAATCTTAAAAACTCCAACAAATTTTCTGAAATTTGAATGAAAAATATGCTCCTAAAAAAGTCCCAAAAGATCCTTTAATAATAAAATTTGCTTATGGCATTTCACATATATCTATATAACGAACTTTATATTAACCATTATCACGTTATTTAAAAATATTAAGGTAATGACTATTTAATTAAAAAACAGTCTGAATTTTAATATTTCAGGACAGGAATATCAAACATTCATATTTGAAAACTCACAAGACAAATGTGTTATTAGTTACTTTTCTGCTTTAAAACTTGAAAACAAGGTAAAATGAAGTCAATACATTTTTCATTAAAATAAAGAATTTTAAAGTAGAAAAATAAATTACATCAATTAAAAATATAAAACAAAAGCAAGTAATGAAAAAAAAAAAAAAGAATCCCAACTAAACCTCAAAAACTTTGATACAAATATTCAGCACAAGAAAAACTGTCAATTCATAAATGTAAGCAATGATGAATATTTAATGTTTCCCGCAATGTTCAAGTGCATCTGTATCACAACATTCTTCCACAGCATACAAGTATGTTTAATGTAGCTCTGCATGAATTTGGTAAGGTACTGGTACATTTCAGTGACAGAAAATTTGTGCTTCTGGCCCAGGACTGAATCACTGCTGCAGGCCATTACTACTTCATTCCTTGCCACCCAACCATAATGTACATGTTCCCTGTTGGCCACCTCACCTATTCTTCAAGTAAGTTTTCAGCTGGAAACATAAAATATCTTCTTCTCTGGGACTTTTCTACACTTTCACTAAGTATAAGGTTGATTTTTATTTTTTTTTTCCTCTGAAGTTATTTTCCCAAGGCTCTTTTGCTGGTCTGGGATTTCAGTAATTGACACTCTTTTACTTCTATTTTGAAGTATTACATTTTAAAGTACTCAAATTTGGGTGATTTATCAAATGTTATGAAACTTCAATGCAGATAATTTATAATTCTTAATACATTTATGAAGTAATTTACAACATATTGTTATTTTGACACTTCTGTTTTACTATATCATGTGTTACCTTCAAAATAATCTCATTAGTCTTCATTTTTATATGGCTTTCTTAGGTTTATTTTTTCACCATTTTGTTTTTCTGTAACCTTACATAAGACATATCATAACATATCTTGAAAAGTCTTGAAGCGTAGTCTTGAAGAACATTTTCACATATAATGCCAAATATGGCCCAAACCACAAAAGATCCCCACCTCATGAACTTCACTTTTTTTCTTTAGGTATCTTTCTACTTGCAAAGAAGGTGAGATAGTACATCACCTTGTAGCTGAATAAAACAAATAACCTGTGAGTTATGAATAGACATTGGCATAATGTTTCTCTTTCTTAGTGTTAAGTATTTTCAACTCCTTCTGACACTTCTCTTTTCTTCTTTCCAGTGTAATATAAAGAGATAAGAACAAGAAGTGCACTTGAGCTATCTGAGGAAAGAACCTTATTGTTTGGCAAAGGAAAGAAATGTAAGAAAAGAAGCAGAGAGGATCTTCCTTCTCATTTTCAGGATTAAAGGAATGGTATCAAGAGCAATACAGAAGGTACAACTAAGAGGAGAAAAGGTGCTTTTCTGCTTTTAAATTGATTGATTTAATTTGGGAGAAAGCAGATTATGCTTGTCACTGGCTGTGAGGTTCAGTCTTGCCCACGATCCTTTCACAGGTAAACTTGTATGCACATGGATATTGCATTTTCACTGTTGTATAAAAACAACACTTCATTGTATGAAGACACTTGTTTTCTTCTATAGCACAGTATTGCTACAGAAAGAAGACAACTTGGAAAGAATACTACTCACAAAACAATGTAAAATAGTCACAGAACATAAAATGGGGTATGCAACCTGAGCAGCAAGTAATGGATTGTGTATCTACCTCCATCCAGAGAACATTTAATCAGAGCTCCAATCTTACAAAATCAATCATCTGGCTTTCAGTTTGCTCCTAAATGCTTCTTTGGAACTGAAGGAGTAGAGAGGAAGAATCCCCATAGCTTTTCCCAAGTTTGTTGTTTACTGTAATACAACTCATTTTCAGCTGCATCCTCCCCAAGGAGTAGAAAAGAGCTTACCTGGATTTATCTGAGAAACACCAGAACAAGAAACCTATGAGATGTACTCTACTCCGTAGCAGGGTACAGCTAGTTAGAGCTGCAGTTAATAAGTATCCCTAGATTTAAAGAACACCTGAAGTTTAGATAGATACTGCTAAACAAAATGCACATTTGCACAGATCAAAATTAATGTATCATGAAATATTAACTTACTTTATCTGCATTCAAGTTTGGTTCTATACACCAATTTACCACACACAGAAAAGGAAAATCTTGTCCACTAGGTCTGAGTTTGGTATTTCGTTTTGTGAGATTTTATGTCTTTTTGCAATTTTTTCTGTGTCCTCAAGTTAATGGAAACATGTTTCTCCAGAAATGCATTTCTCCTGCATGTGGCTTGGAGCAATCCCCAAACACAAATACAAACTGGGTGGAGAATACCCCTGACTGAAAGGACTTAGTGGGGTATTTGTTGATGAGAAGCTCAAAAGGAGCTGGCAATGTGCACTTGCAGCCCAGAAGGAGCCATGGCCAGCACGTCACATGAGGTTCGAGTTGGCCAAAGTCCAACCAGAACTTAATCTGGCTCCTGGCTACTGCCTCTTTTACAAATACATGATGAACAAAAGAAGGGCTAAGGAGAATACCCATCCGTTACTGAATTCAGGGAAAATATCGCGATAAAGGAAAAGGCTGATGTCTTCTTTCACTCAGCCTCTAATAACAACATCAGTTGTCCTTAGAGTACCCAGCCCTCTGAGCTGGAAGACAGGGAGGGGGAGCAGAATGAAGCCCCCATAATACAGGAGGAAATGTTCAGTGACCTGCTCTGCCACTTTGACACCCACAAGTGTATGGGGATAGATAGGATCTATTCAAGGGCCCTGAAGGAGCTGGCAGAACAACTCACCAACCATTTACCAGCAGCTCTAGCCAGCCAGGGACATCCCAGTTACTAGAGATTAGCTGATATGATGAAAATGGTGGTGCTAAATTTACAGTTTGACTTAATGTTCTTAAATGTATCCTCCAACATAAATGATTCTATAATTCTACACATGCCACATGACGGCACTCAAAATAATCTCAGCTGTGACCTTCCCTGGCACTTGGGAAGTTCCCTGGATTCTCCTTCCAGGTGTTCTTGTAGATAAGTGTCATATTTGCTAACTTCCAAGCAGCTGGCACTATCATGTGTAATATTACCCAGGCTGAGGTAGTATTACACATGAAGAGGCCTGAGGCTCCTCTCTTCTCTTCTTCTCCTCTCTTTGCAATTGAAAACCACTTACAAGTACTTTTAATTATGGGGTTTTAATACCCATAAAAAAAAAAAAAAAGGAAAAAAAAAAGGAAAAAAAAACGGAAAAAAAAAAATATCTGGACAAGTATCTCTGGGAATGCATATTTTTCATGATCAGTCCCCTTAATAATACTTGCAATGTTTTCTTCCCAGTTAGTTAATCTAGTTACATGTAATTTCCATGCTGTATTGTGTCAAATGAAGACAAAATGTATTACAAAATAAGGGTGATCAAAATATCTGAAAATCTGTATTAGGTATTAATGAGTAAAAAGGCATAATTCCTAACAAATAACATCTTGGCCTGGATATTATATTAATGGCATAATCGGCTGTTCTATGCAAATTTTCTTTACACAGATCTCAGAGGACCTGAACAACACTTTCTGTATTTGCAGATGTAAGAACCGAACTATACGAACTGACAGTCGTCTCTATCAGGTTAACCTGAAAATTCACAACTTCTTGTATTTCTGAATTTGCCAACATTGATCTACAGTCATATCTGGTAGTAGGGTGCTTCTGTTTGACTCATGGAATGGCACCTCCAAGGTGCTGAACGTAAGTCACTTATGGGTGAAGGATGTAATTATGAACATGAATTTCACCAAGACAATTCTCATGCATAAATTTAAGTCCAAAACGAAATGTATGTATTGATTGTCTCTGCTTTATTTTATTTAGAAGACCAGAAAAATATCAATGTACTTCTGAGATGCCATGGAAGATCTTGGAACAGACTTTAGTGGTATATTGATTCTCTGACTGGGATGAAATTCAATCACAATAGTTCTCAGCTCTAGATACTTTGCCACTAGTGTCTGCCACCATTAAATAACCCACTAACCTAATTAGTTTATTACCCAGTTCCTTTGGGTTTTTTTTCAAATTTTACTGTTCCTTTATTTTCCAAAACAAACAAACAAAAAAAAGACCCCTTTATTCTAGAAACTAGCAGACATTTGAATTCATTTTCATTATCAGCACATGGATGTATTCTATATGTATTTATACCTGCCCTTGAGTTTCATTTATTGGAATTCATTAATGAAATTAATAATTTTGTGCACCTCCATCTCTTTCTTTTGCATCACTTTAATTTTATAAATAATTTTGCATGCATAAGTTCTAATACTAGGCACTATATAAAGAGTTGCATTAAAGGTATGTTAAATAATTGTCATCAAACCCAGTGCTATGGTACATTTAGGATTAAATTCCCTTCATTTAAGACTTTCTTAGATGGAAAAAAAATTCTTAGGAAAACTTTTCTTCCTCTCTAAATTATTAGCAGTGGACATAAAAGCAAGTGTTTTTTTCCAACTCCAAAAAAGCATGAGGAAAACCATCCTCCTAAAACTGAATAACCAGCTCTCACAGAACTTAATAGGACTTTTTATCATACACATTCAAGGACAGTATTTGGTCCTTGCAGAGGATTAGCACGATGTAACTTCTGCCAGGGCAGTACGCATCTAACCTGCAATATGCCAGCTATTTAAGTTGTGTCCCTGGCTCAGTAAAAATCTTTGAATTGTGGTAAATTATATGACTTTTTTGCAAATGGGATAAAACATCCACAAGGAATTAGTCTGTGATGAGAACTAGATCAAAAACAGTTTACATTTTCTTACCTATGCTTTTATTTTTTTATGTGTTGAAATAAATTATATTCCCTGTAGCATTACCATTACAATCCAGAAAAGATTTTACATAAAAGAAAAGACATTTGTGGAGTTTTCATGCAAATAGCCCTTTCTAGGGTGGGTGGTGAGAGAAATCCATTCCCTATCTCATGTTTAATGAAATAATAATAAATGATATGGGGCAATTTAGTGACAATTGACATTAAGAAGTTTCTCAGACTTCTTAATGTCAATTGTCACTAGATTAGCCCATTTTTTGTTCCCCCAACATTTTTGTTTCAGTTTTCAAAGACAATTGCTCTCATCTTTAAGTTCCTGAATCTCAAGGAAGGGACTTGGGAAGTGAAATCCAACCTATCTCAGGAAATCAGATTTGAGGCCACCATAGATATAAGTCCATGAGATCTAATTAGGTCCATCTTAGTGCCCTGACTACTTAAGGGCTGACAAAATATTAAATCAGGTTATTGAAGAGGTTGTACAAATATCTCTTAAACACTGAGACACATCCCTGTATGTGATTAGATGATCTTTAAAGCTCCTTTCCAAATCAGACCATTCTATGAGTCTACGATTTGATTACTTTATCAATTTATAAGTTAACAGAGTTGAAGAAATTTGCAAAAAACTCCTCAGTGGTGAGTTGTTCAGGGGTTTTGTTCAAAATAAGCTCTTGTAAGACAGCCTGTCTTTCAAAATTGGCAGTTGATTACCATTTTAGTTCAGGGAAATGAATAAGGGTTTATCACAATAAAATTATCAAATAAAATACTGCTTGTTGAAAGTAAGAGAAAGTCCACTTCCATCTAAATCAATTATGTGTTGTAAAGATAGGCTCATATAGCGAATGCCATGTATATATATATATATATTATATATATTATTATATATATATATATATTCATCCAATGCCTTTCTAAATATTTTTACAAACTCTTTGACTATAGTACATAATGGATTTTTTTTTAATGGAAGACATCAACATTTTATTTATTCCATTAGAGTGCTTCTGAGAACATTTCTGGAGTGTGTTCATGACTGCAGGCTATGTCTTCTGTTACATCTTTAAATTAAAGTGATGCATCAATTTTCAGGTGACTCAAAACCCTGCAGCAGAAGGGAATACTGTATACAGACATTCTTGGTTAATGTTAGTCTGTGTCATCACAGTCATTTGATGTATGGCAAAGAAAAACACCTCTGAACAGAACCCTAGACTTCCTATGTCACAGGCACTTTTTTCTGTTTCAGATGACTGATATACTCTTCACTATTGCATCAGCTAAACAAGTCTTCCAACATAACTTCCTTTTTCATTCTCCATATAGTAAATACATGCAAGCATTTTATACAGAGTTTCTTTTAGTTTTGATATAACTACACTTTAATTAGCTTTCTTGCACCAAAAGCAGCGCACTGTTAATTCCACCAGCTAGTTAAGACACACAACCCTGTTAGGTTTACATCCACTTGATTGGTAGGCTTCTTCCATCTAGCAAACCTGAATTCAGCCTCTATATTTGACATTAAGAATAAGACCTCAGGAAAGACAATTGAAAGAGACCTCATCCATGTCTATAAATATGTGAAGGAAAAATGTCAAGAGGGTAGAGCAGGCTCTTCTCAGAGGTGTCAAGCAAAAGGACAAGTGACAACAGGCAGAAACCGATGACCTGTGTTCATTTGGAGTCAGAACATGAGCTGAATATCCCCTGCCCTACACTTGTCTCATGGACAGAGACAAAAGACAGCTGGCAAAGCTGCTGCGTCAAGCATAGTCCCTTGAGATGCTGCATTAGCACTTTATGTCTTGTACTCCAGAACATCCCAGGAATGCATACATTTTTTTTAATGGCATTTTGGGGTACAAACTTTTCCACTTTGCTCTGCTAAGTGGTTTCTTAGAAAGAACTCACCACTGTGCCACATGATTTGTCTTCAGTGGTGTCCAACATTTCCATAATGGTGAAAAGCACTGTATGTATACTCCTGTTCCAGCTTTGATGGTAATTTAAGCTGTAAATTACTTACATTACAGGAAACAAAATTAGAAAAGTGCCACTGGCAGCTGAAGCAAAATATTCTGAAAATTTACCAGGAGTCTTAATCTCTGTGAGGACCTGGACCAAGAATAAAAACATGATATTATCTAAACAAGCATGTCTTACTCTTCTGAATCATCATCAAATAACTTTAGATTATCCTTTAAAAAGTCAGCTTTGTCTTGTACCCCTTAAATTTGCCTTGATGTATATGAAGCTGAAGAAAATGCACACTTTGATCCTTTGTAAGTGAATTTGGCAGCTAGAGAGGTCCCCAGCAACAATCTTCCTAGGTAGAACTGCTTAAAATTTGATTAAAAAGAAAAAATAAAATCTAACATGAAATACTGAAGTTACTTGCCTTATATGAAAACAAATGAAAAATCATTACTCTAGTTTTACTCATCAATGCACTGCTAGGGAATAGTTAATATAATTCTCTCACTAGACCAAGATCCTTACATAAGGATCTCTATGAGATTTTTGGAGATTGATATATAATGCTGCTTCCTGTCTGAGCTCAGATTCACAAGTTCACTACAAGGAAATCCCAAGTATAATAGTAACTGCTTCTGAATGCACACTTGTGCTATGTGGAGTGGTGGAGAGGCAGCAGCAGCAGTCCACAAGAATGAGTGTGAAAGCTGAACAACAGCACACCCAGCACTGACAGTTTTTTTCTAGAGACTTTTCTGTGAAAAGCCTGGAATCACTGTCTATGATTCACAGCTTTATGGTTAGTCTTTTTGGAAGTCTGCAAAGAGCTGAAAATGGGATCTTCTGCATTCTAATGGAAGGCAACAGCTTTAATAACATATCATCTAGACTTTCAAAGAAGTCTGGAATTTTGCAAGAGTAAACTTTGCAAGGCTTTGCTTTCTGCGCTACGTCCTGTGGCATCACCACACAGAACCACGCTTTGAATCGTGACCTTAGCTTGCAGTTAATGTAGATGTTTCTGATTAGCATTTGGGCATCAGACAGCGTTGTTCATTTGGTACAAAAGCCTTGTTAAGTCAAAAAGAAAGGATTTTGGCACACTACAGTAAGGAAGTGACTTTTTCACAGATAGCATGTATTATTTCTTCAGAGCTACAAGTACTCATGGCACTTTCACAAACAGAAAAATAACTCCCTATTCTAAATTAAGAATATAACCCAAACCAACAAAAATATTAATATCAATAGATTATTATGGAGACCTAAGAGTAAGGAGAAGAAAACATGGAATCAGCTACTCTGTAATCATAATTTATTAATATCATATTGTCCGCAATGTAGAGTGATTTTTATTTTTTTAATTAGGTTCTAAATTAATATATTATATTAATTTCTCAAAGTTAAAGGATGGAAAAAACAGTGGGGAGGAAAAATAGAAATTAACTGGAAGACACTTTTGGAAAAAGATTCTAAAAAGTAAGTAACTGAATCACAGAATCATTTATGACAGAAGAGACTTCTTGAGACCATCTAATCCAAAACCCCTGCTGAAGCAGGGTAATGTAGAGCAGGATTCACAGTGTATTTTAAGTGCTCTAGTAAGAAATACATGGAGATCCTGTGGTAGTTTTTGCTCTCATGCTGCTGTAAATTAGGATAGATGATTCCTGCCTTTTCTGCTGTCACACACAGGGTAAAAACATGCTTTTTTTAGCTCCTTTTTTTCTTTGTTTTTTTCCCTGAGAAAACACAAACTTGATTCTCACTGCCACACACTTGCAATGCAGAGAAAGGCAAAAAGCTGGAAGAGCACCTGCCTTACACACTGTGCCTTGAGACACTCAGATATCTGAATCTCTGGACTTCACAACACCCAGGATGCAGGGCCAGTGGTCAAGTTGCATAACAAAAGAGCAATAGGAGGGACAAAGTCAGGTTACTAAGAGCATAGGAATGGTTCATGCTATGATGACAGAAGACCTAAAACCCATGAAAACTGTAACTAGAATATAGGTAAGTCCCTAATTTTTAAAATTAAATAGATTAAAAATAGATAAGAAACAAAGCTCAGTGTAACACAAAAATAATTTATTTTGTGTCTTCCCTCAAAACTGATCTTATGACTGTCATGTCCTTTGCCACCAAGAGGTGCAATTAGTGTTGGTTAGCTCTGTAAGTCTTTGATACCAAAACAGGGTTTAAGACTATTCAAGGGTATATTTGTTTTAGCAGATTTTCCTGTATATTTTCTTGTGTGATGTTCAAAGAAGTGGGGTGGGGACAGGCACAGGGACAGGGACAGGGTGTTTGGAGTGATGGACGTTTGTCCTCTCCAGTAACAATCTCATGAACCCTGATTTCCTGGGCATGGCTGAACACCAGCCTGTCCTCAGGAAGTGGTGAATGAATTGCTTTGTTTGGCTTGCACGTGTAGCTTTTTCTTTACCTATTAAACTGTCTCTATCTCAGCCCACTTTCTCTCACTTTTGCTCTTCTGATTCTCTTCCCATTCTGCTCAGGGGAGGGAATAAGTGAGTGGCTTAGTGGTTCTTAGTTTTCAGCTGGGCTTAAACCATAACACCAAAGTTTTCCAGTTCTTTGCACCAAGTTTTTGAATGCCAGTTGCCAACAAGTAGCAGACTTCTAAATTCTATTTCTAATTTTTTTCTATTATTGCATTCTTTGTATTATTTTACTTTGAAAAAGTGTTTTTCTTAATTTATAAAATGTATGACAGTCTATTCCTGGTTCCTTCCTAATAATTTTTGTTATCCTAGGTAATGCCAAAGCATTTTAAAAATGGTGGCATACCCAGAATTCTGGAATGGAGAGGACACAGTGAAGATAAGGTGAATAACAATAGAGTTCAGTGGCAAAGAGAATTGGTGTATTTCATAGATCTTATTCATGCTTTTCTGTGCAACTAGAAGAGCCAGCATAGGATTGCAGTGATCAGAACGTAGAGTTATACTCTGAAAGGAATATTACTTGCAATTATTTTCCTAGTTCTTGAAAACTGCCTAAAACAACTTAAATATATTATTTCACAGCTGATTAATATACTTGAACAGTATGCTTTATTTTTCAGATACTAATTTCAGAAAAGGCATATAATGTTTGTGTCTCCAGTAGTGCTTGAAATTTAGTAGAGTCCAGTCTAGCATATTGTTCCTACCAGTAGCTGGTTCTCCTCCAGAATGCTTTTATCTTTAATTATTATAAAAGAATTAGAAATTTCTTTCTGCTGTTAGTCACTTTATTCAGTATGCCCCTTGCCCAAAACCTTGCAATCCTTGAAAAACTGTTGCTAAATCTGTATTGATCATCACTGCAACCTGTCACAGACTTAGTGGATTTTCCCACTGAATTTCATAAAACTGCACAAACCTTTAAGGGAGCAAAAATCAGACCAATGTAAAAAAGCTTGAGAAGTAATCACCAAAGCTTCTTCTGAATTTTGTTCTATTAAAAAAACTAAATTAAATTACTTTCCTCTGTTTCAGGCATCAGGGAGACTGTAAACTGTCAATGCATTTCATTGAATGAATATTCACAGTAACTAAATACAAAGGTAAAAGGGAAAAAAAAAGCAGAGGGAGAATGTTTGTATGACTAATTCTTTCCTGAAATAGTGTACTTCACACATCATTATAGCTTTCTGCCTTCGACTGAGTACCAAATATTTTTAATTCTTCACCTTTCTATTCACCATGAAGATAGAAACATAGCATCATTTATTCTTACAGCAGTTATTTGTAGTGTTTGTCTCTTGCTGCTGCACTCCTTTCTTTCCAATTCCTCTTAATGAAATTGAGAAATACAGTGAGTAATTTCAGGGGTGATAATGTATAAAGGATTTTATTAAGCAAGCAAGTGTTAGGAAAGGCAATGTGTTAATAAAATTTTTGGATTTTCAATATTATGCAACTTATTAACTGTAATAAAGCTACCCAAGACAAGTAACATTAAGTGTTTTCATATTTCTTCCTGGTAGATTGCTTAGCATACCTTATACCATTTAATAAAGAAAACAGTAATTACACAGGTGATAATACATGACACTGGAATATTTTTATGACTTAATAAATACATAGGTAGAGGCAAAGTTCAATTAAGTCAATTCATTTATTTCTACAAAGTCTTACTAAAAGAATTTGGTACAAAAATGTCAGAACGATGGATTAGATAGGTGTGGTGGTTTTGTTACTGTTGGGGTTTGGGTGTTGGTTTCTTCTTTTTTTTTTTTTTTTCAAAAAAAATAGCCATTGTCAATTTGAACTTAGGAAATAATTTAACAACATTTATCATAATATTTTCAATCTATCTTATAAGGATGACTAATCTTTATTACTTTCCAACTTTTTCTGTCTTGGAAAATATCTCCTTATTGAGAAAAAAAAAATTTTTCTTTTTTTTTTTTTTGCTGTCAGAGGTTTTTTTAATTCCCTGATTTATATTTTTTCACAAAAAAACTTCTTCTATATGCAGAATATAACTGTTCTTCCGTGTAAATAATTAGCAATCATATTATAAAATAATATATTTTTTAATATATTTTAAAATAATATATATAATAATATATTTTAAAATATGAAACAAATATTTTAAAATTCAGTGGGTTTCACTTGCCATGTATGAATTCCTATATTAATTTCATTTTCAGATCATATAAATTGGTTCTGTTACACAGACCTTCACAATTTACTCCACAGTCTTTTGTAACATGATACTTTTCTGAAACTGGTAAGTCCATTCAGATAGATAGACAGATAGACAGACAGACACCACTTTAACAGTCATTAATAGAAACCAATTATATTAATCTCTCTAAATTTTATATTTCAGTGCTAAAAAGGCATATCACCTCCCCTATTACTTAGAATTAATTTAAGAATTAGAAAACCTGGAACAAAATTAAAATTAATAAAATAAAAAAGTATGCAAAATATTACGTGTGGGATTATGGGGTTTAATTAAAATACACAGATGTTTTTCTTTGTTCTCATACAGCAATTTGTGTTTTACTGGTTTTATCATCAGAGCACACAACCATTCAGGGCTTACACAAGCCTAAAAATAGAGGACCAAGTAAAAACGATTTAGGATTTTATTTACTTGAGGATTTTATTTACTTAAGGATTTTCTAGCACATGGGCTGGCAAATGCCACTCACCCTCTAAAAGACAAACTGCTTTAACCTTATTTCATGAAATAAAGAAATGGCAATCTCTTTGCTGATATCTGAAGCACAGTAAAAATCACTTATCTCCAAGGTATCAATTTTTACCTCTAAAGATAAAAATCAAAATATTTCCAGTCATTTATAATGGTTTCAGACCAATGTCCCTGATTTCCTTTTTTTCACCCTTGTATTCCAGAATAGCTAAACTCACTAGATAAATATCAGTGGTTTTCAAAACAACCTTGCAATGTCCTCATTTGAGCTTTGACTTGTGATGTTTTATTAGATAAGCTGTCCCCTTATAGTTTTTATGCTCTCTCTCTCCACTACAGTCCATAAAGTTTTTTTTGTAAAAAGGGACAAATGACACTCTTATTTGCTATATATACTTCTAGAATTTCTCCCTGTCTATTTGTCTACTTCACTCTCAAAACACATTTTTACTGTTAACATTAAAAACTAAGGGGATGTTACTCAGATTCTACTACCTCACATATTAGCAGAAAAATAGTCAGATTTTAGTGAAAATGATTGCATGATTCATTAAAGATTTTGATTTCAGAAAAGTGTTTGCTAAAACAGTGTTTTGAAGAAACATAAAGAGCATAATTTTAAGATCCCACTACACAATTGTAAAAACCTTGCAAACTTTGTCCAGCTGGCCCAGTGCTAAGCCCAATGGAAGTCATTTAAAAAGATTTTCCATTCCCAGTTCTAGAATCAGTACCATGAGCAAGTTTGTAAGAGTGGATGGGCTAACTTTTGATTTCCACCTTCAGCAATTAAGTCATACTGACTAGGTGGAAGAACTGAAATTTGACCAATTCCTCGTGCAAATGGATCAGTGTGTAATGAGAGCACTGTGCTGTTCTCTTGCTGTTTTCACATACCATAAGAGTATACACTTACAGAAAAAATGTAAGTACTCATTTTAATAATTCCTGGTGGAAACCTACTTTCTTGTACTGAAAATGATGTTTGCTTTCAACCTGAGCTAGGTCAAGAGTGAAGGTAAGAGAAAAAGACTGTTGTGTTTCTGCATATATCCAGATTGAATTCTCAACAATGTAGAAACAATACCATCAAGAATAAAAAGCTGACATACATATCACAAATTTCAACCTTTTTGGAACATAAATAAGTGGACAGCAACACATTGCAGTCTCCTGTTATGCAAACATGGAAGAGATCCAGAAATCTACTCAATTTGTCTTCCAAAAACTAGGGCTTTGATTTCTCACGTTACAGATACAGGGCTCTCTCACATGTTAACATGTGTTTCAACACATCTTTGAAGCAGCCTTAATCACACATTGACTAACAGCTATCTGTGTTATAGCCCAATTTCTAACAATTGAATTAATTTTCCCCTTTCAAACAGTGACTGATAAATGTCAAAATATTGGAAGCATCTTCTCTAGCAAGGTGAATCTTTCAAAGGTCATGGTATAACAGGCCTGTGAAAATGATTCAGTTTACAATTCTTTGCATTATTTTGTTCAGAATGCATTTCAAGAAACAAGAAAAAAGTAGGAATGGGAGAAGCTTTAAAATGTGTGTCTCCATTAATGCCTCATAGAACCATATAGCCTCTTTTCATTGAAAGATGAAGTCCTTCTAGTCTTTTGTATCACCTTCTGAGGTCTGACCTAAGCCATAGGAGTCTTGGGCCACAAACACAGCTTAGAGCAAGTCCTCAGACCATTTGTCTTGAACTGTGCTAATCATCTAAGTCAGGAATACTTATCTCCACTATAATCAGAAGTAGGTTAGGATCATTGTAAATGCTCCCAGAAGATTTAAAAGCAGCAGTCCAAGTGATAACCTGAGTGGAAATACAAAAAAAGTAGAAGGGAAAATTCTCATTTTAAACTCTAGCCTCTTCTCAGCATTTTTCTCCTCTTTGACATGATTCAGCCTCCCTGCACCACAAAAGATACTGCAGTGTACTCTTGAATGTCATATATCCTTTATTAGTATAGTAATAATATTTAATGTTCCTTGCTTGCACCAGCTGCCAAAAACAAAGAAAAATAATGATCTATTCACAGATTTGATTCCTAAAATCATTCTTGAGTCAGCCAACCGATTCAAAAGAAGGTTCTGCAGTCTTGTTAACACACATAGATAAAAAAATCATAACTCTAATACTATACAATCATAAAATTGCCCTAAAAGTTCAGAGGAATTTTTAATACCACTGATAAATCACCCAAGTTTCACAATATGTTGAAAATTTAACATTAAATGTGGGGCAATGTCTATTTCCTATATTTTTTCTGTTCTGCTCAGAACTTCCTAGTTGTATTCCTATAAACTCTCAAATATATTTATCTATTGTGACTGTATCAACTCCAGGAGGTTGTCACAACCCCCTGCTTCTCTGATCCTCTTACTCTGCTCTTTCTTGATGCATTTCTTTTCTTCATTTTCAGCTATCTTAATTTTTTCAGCAGGAGAACTATATGTATGTAATATTATCATATCAATCTGCTGAAAACTGAACACAGCTGATGGCTACTGAACACTCTTCCAAATAGCTTTATTACAGCTGTAGTAACATAAATATGTTTGTTCAAATAAGCAGAACAAGTTCACTTTTGCAGAATGATTTTTTTTTCTGCTTCCTGCTTTTTGTAAATAAATATGAACACAGGGAGTAAAACAAGGCAATGACTACTGGATGATATATGTAGTACATTGACTTTGATCTCGTCTGTAAGCTTACACTAATATTACAAAGATAAGAACCAAGCCTTAAATACTGTTGATCTTGAAACAAAAATGTCTCTTTTTAAATGATGTATGTAAAAATGTATCTAGAATACATTTCTGCAAACTGCTAGGTGCTATTGTGAGCTTGCAATACTGAACTTTTATTGAACAAAAAGTCTAAGCTTTTACTGAATAAAAGATAGGGTTTCGGTCTTCATGGCAACAACAGAAAAATAAGCATTCCCTGTGTGCCAATGTAGAAAAGCAGCCATGAACAAAAGCCAGAAGCAGTAACCATTTTCATCATCAGTTTTCAAATGCTTTCAATAAATGTGGAATCTTAAATATCACAGCATTGACATTGAAAGCTCTAGAAAAGACCTGCACGAAATGCATCTAAATCAAAAGAAATAGCAATGGACAACAATATAAAGTCTGAGAACATGTGAATTAATAAAAAATTATATTGTTTTGATATAAATCTGGTTTTAAGTGGACATGGATGATACTCAAGCTCTAAAAGTGTGATTTGTCTAATCAGTCAATTGCTATCTTCTTCCCAACTCAGCTTCTGCTTCTTCAATAAATCCCTCAATTTAACATAGAAAACTACTACTTATAATCCACTGTTTATTGGCAAGTCATTTGTCAGTCCTTCCATCTTCATCTATAGCTAAGGAAATGTGGTCATGTGTTGTTCAAATATCTTAAGATACCTTGACTGTTTAACGAGGGGACAGAATTTCAAAAGCCTTCATCACACTCCTGGATCTTCTCATTGTAAGAAAGGGGACATGTAGCCTTGCATCTCCTGATTATTTGTTTTACTGACATAATTATACTAGATTAAAATTATGCTGAATGTTATTATTAATGTTCACAAACCGAGGTGCATATAGTTAATTATTATTGTTTGATACTTGCAAAGCTTCTTGGCATGAAGTTTCCGGTCTATTAAGGCCTCCTCACTAGTGAAAACTGCCTCTAAAATCACATTGGGATTGCTTAAAAAGCTCATCTAATGGAAAACAATAACTAGAATTTGCAGTCACACAAGTTCAAATTAAATATAAAACATGCTGCTGAAAGAATATATTATTGGATTCTCCATTTGGTGTTGCCTTCTAATCAATCCTCAGTCTCTGAAGAGGTATTTGGCCACAGTCTCTCCACTTAGGCATTTTGCAAATTCATCAACCAATCTTACCATACCAATTTCAAGTTTGTGGCTAATTCTGGTGTTAATTTTCATGAGTACCATGGTATCTCATTTGTCAGAAGCTCAGAAAAGAAATAGATAAAGTAATGACTTGTAAATCACCTGAAAAAAGCTTTTGACACATTGTTTGTAGCAATACTTAATGCTCTTTTTTTTACATATAATGTTAAGAATTTTACAGCAAGAATGCATTTGATTCTGACACAGCTATCATATTTAAAAAAGACATGAATTTAAAAAGAGATTTTATTAAAAAAATCCCAAGCTCTTTTGTATTTAGTAGTTAAACAAACTCTTCTTTATAAATATATTATATGAAATCCCATAAACTGTTTAAATAAAGTAAAAGAGAATAAAAGCTTCTTCAGTATGATTATTGATAAATCTGTTAAAAAACCCCAACACCTATGGAAACCAGCACACACGTAAAGACCACAGGGAAGAAACACTGTTTGTTCTGTTTATTCATTCAGTTTAGGTTACCATGCAAAAGTTGCTTATGTTAAATTGGAGAAACACTTTCTTTAAGCATGCAAAAACAGAGAAACAATTGTCACATAAAACCAAAATTACTGAGATATTTTTTTTTGCTAAATTTAAATATATTCTATCTTTTTCATTTAGTATTTCTAGTCAAAGAAGTTATTCAATTTTTAAAATTTAAATACAATTCCCCCTGCCACTGATTTTACATCAACTTAGTATCCCTGTTCTCTTAGGATTGCCTTTAAAATATGCTACACATCCATGCATCCATGCATCCATGCATCCATCCATGGATGAAGATCCATCCATCACTATCTATCTATCTATCTATCTATCTATCTATCTATCTATCTATCTATCTATCTATCTATCTATCTATCTATCTATCTATCTATCTATCTATCTATCTAATTTACCTTTGCTTGTGTTATTTGTTTCTTTTTCCAAAGGTATTAAAATATGTCAGGTTTGCACCTGTTAATGTTAATATAAAGCTAACTTTGGGGTTCCCCACTCTGGTACTTGTGTTCCTGTATCATCACAATCTTAATCCAGAAGATTTCACACAGATTGGATAAAACTTTGATTTCTCACACATGCAACTAGTTGTTTGTCATATAAGAAAAGAAATATGAATTTTATTTTAATTAGTTTTTAATCTGGTGCAGGTATTTGACTTCAATAGTAGTAGGAGGTTTGGGGTTAGTTTTCACTCGTAGCGTTCACTTATTTGGCTAATACATGTTTTGGACCTGACTTTTCAATGTTTAATCAACAAGATCAATAAAAAACATTTTTCCTTCATGCACATAAAATTTTATCCAGTTAATTTACAAATTCTTTACTTCCTTTGATATCTTGAGTTTTTTGCCTCTTTATTTTTCCTTCTGCTCTTATGGATTGTACTGAATTTTATGTCCCTTTTCCTTCAAGCTCCTGCCTCTATAACATTTCAATTAGGGAGGACTCTTTCTTATTTTTATTTTTTTGTTTGTTTTTCAATATACTATTATGTAAATTTTTCTATCTATCAAAGTAACAGGCAAATTTCTAAGATATGTTTATAATTTCAGGCTAAAAAATACAATCCACAAGAGAAATCAAAGACCCTGGAATATCTATTATAATCTCTAGCATTTTAAGAAAATAGAATGTATTCTGTGAGGCTTCATTATTAATATTTAATGCCCAGAGTTATTAATGTTGTTTTAACATCTATCCTGAAATTTTTATAGTACAATAAGGTTTTTTTGATATCTAAAAATTATGCTAATTTCCCATTTAGGATGGTGTCTTCCTTTCATGAGTAAATACCACCCATAACCGTTAACATTCATGTTAAGATGTATAGGATCATTGAAAATATAGAGAAACAAGAGAGAGAAATATTTTCATTATGTTCTCTAGATACTGATCCCTTTTTAACTGTTTTAAAATAGAAATTTAAGGTGTGAAAGGTGACTCTGAAGACCTAGGTGGGAGCAACATGCTGACACATAGCATGCAGAAGGCAGCCACGACATGGTGTGGGAAGGTCCAGAAGATCCTATCCATGTCCCAGGAAAGGAGTCACAAGTGAGCTGCTGGTGGAATGGACTGATGAAAATTGATCCAGTGCTTCTGAACAGGGTTAGCTAACCCCAAAATAAGCGTTGGCTACATAACTGAGACCTGAATCAGGAAGGAAATATCACTTAAATCCCTACATAGAATAGACTTCTCCACCTCCCAGACCACATGTAATTCATGTCAGGATGGATCTTGGCAGTAACTAAAGTAGGGTAAATTAAAATAATGGATTTTACTTATGGTAGCTGACAAAATAATAACCCATCCTCCATCCCTTTTATATATATTATTTCGAAATTTTATGTATATCACTCCAAAATTTTCAGTCTCTTATTCTCTTCCAAAAAAAAAGGCTAGTCTAAGATTTTATGTCAAGTTTTACCACATGAAAACATTTGCTATTGAGTTGAAAACTGTTAAAGCTGTTGAGATGAAAGTTTAGAAATGTTAACTCAGCTCTAAGTTTAGCCTGTCTTATTTAATATTAATTTATTAGTGGAGAAAAGAACACATAGAGTGCAGAATTTTTACTTTTTTTAGACTCACTAGGGGACTGTTATGCACGCATATGACAGCTGGTGTATTGATTCCAAAACTGCATGGATTTGTTTTATATCTATTTCATTAAATGTTTAGGATCCATGTAGAGGCAACGATTCTATAATCATTGATAGAAGAAAACAACATAAAATATTTTTTATCAACAATTCATTTAAGCATTATTCAAAAAGAAAATGAAGTAATTTCCAATTGTGAGTCCATATTCATCTGTGTCCAAATAGTTTTACCTCATGGAAGCTACAGTTCAAATGATTCTTGTACACATTCTCTTCGAAAGAATAATCTTCTAACCAGGACCATATTTTTAATGATTGCTGTAATTTTAGCAGGATTGCTTCTGTAAGGAAGGAAAGTATTTTGTCTATAAGACACACCACCTTTGAAAATTAAGCATAAAATAGACTAGTTTTAAAGATGATATTGTTCATTGTCACTATATGGGGTAGAATAATATTGAATTTCTATTTTTCTTTCTCTCACTGATTATTTCTGATTTGAATAAGTATAATTTGTTGCTTTCACAGTAACAAAGCAGCTGATTTCTCTAACTAGTTGTTCAGCTAAAGATTCCTAGTTTGTTAGAAATACTTTCTCACTTAAAGATGGTCAACAAATTGGACAGCTATTGAACAGTGTAGAAAAAGCTAATGAGATTTTCCAAGTTTCTCTATTAAATAATTAATCCAAGAACTGCAGAGGTTAGCTTGGGAAATGTTAATCAGATAAACTAGTTACATGATTAGCAATTTAGTGGAAAAACAAAAGAAAATTATTTTTCTTTAGAAACACACATTGTACACGTGGCAAAACTTTGGTTTTTACAAATTTACTAAGGTAGCATAAATGTACATTTTAGTGTTAGAGATTTGTGTATTTAAACTTAGGGCCAACAAACAAATTCACACAAATGACTATTGATCTGTTGATTTTTGTGGTGTCAACTGTGCAACTATTTTAATTGTTAGTTCTCCATGTGCTCTCTAAAAAACTTGAAAATATGGAAAGGAAAGAAAATTTAAAGACTCCTATATAGTAGAAAAGAAGGACAACAATCTTGTCCATATTTTCTTAGTATCAAAAATGGATCCCATGCAATAAAAAACATCTGCAAATTCTCTTTCATGGTAATAGGATTATGTGATAGCAAGAAGAGCATTTGTATTTGGAGAAAAAATTCCAAGTAATTAATTGCTGCAGCATAATAGCATTTTTTTAAGAAATATAAAAATAATTTGTTGAAGATGTTCCTAATATCTTCAAGCAATGTTTTTCTGGACAGTTTGAAATGCAGCTTACTGACTGTACTTTGGAATTCTTGGTTGAGGAAAAGGGTAACAGAAACATAATAGATATTCTGTGCCAAAAGCACATCTTTTAGTAGATGACTTGAAGTGGGGTAAACTCAGAAAATCTGTCATCATAGAAAGTAGAGAGATAACCTCTGAATGCAGTTTGGTTTCAGATTACCTTAAAGTAGCCATGACCCTTCAAAGTATTAATCTATTTGTCCATTGTGGGTTCATATGCAGAGGCCAGGGATTTTTCTGCTGAACTAGTATCAGACATTAATTTTACCTGTATTACATTGACTTGTTTCTACTCAAACTACCAGCATGGAGGCACACTGGAAGCCTCCTAGCTCAGCTGTGAAAAACAAAGTTTAATGGAAATCTTAGTTTCTCTCTAGCTGAAATTATAAAGGGAAATTTTCAGCAACTGATAATAATTTTATTTATATATCACAATAAGGCAAACATGGTGCTTTGGCCTGGAAGGAAAGCATATGATATTATAATAATTTATAATTTAGGAATTCTGTCACCAAGTGTTTTACTATGCTCTAGTTTTCAAATTACAGGTGGGTTTTTTTAATTAATTTTGTAAAGATTCACTGGCAGAATAAAACCGTGGTGCCAAAGGCTGAAATTTTATGTTAGGCCTCTAAAATGTGTTGACTGAAGTAAAAAATAGATGACAGAAACCTGTGCAGAAATTCCTGAGCTAGCTTTGAAGTATCAGAATGAAGATAATAACAGTAAACATTTAAGAGACTGAAGCTCAGCATGAGATATGAAATAGACTTGGGAAAAAGCATTAACACATAGGAAATAACTCTGCCATAAAATTGGAGGTATTAAAACTATCCTTTGGCTTATGACTGATTTTCCATATTTTTGACTGAAGTATAAACCAGGAACATCGTGTTTTTTCTTGCCAGTTTTCACTGTGTCCTTACCACCAGTCCTTGGCTGGCTCCACGGCTATCCAGCAATTGGTGTTTGAGACACAGGTATCACCTTTTTCTTCTGGGCTCCTATAGCCAGTGATGCCCAAAACTGGTAATTGCAAACAGAGGCACAGCAGGCAGAAGCACAGATTTCTGCCTGGCCTCCAAAGGCAGCCTTTAAACAAACTCCTAGTTTTCCTACTCTCCAGGTACTGCTGAATGCCAGATTAATTTGCTGGAGACATGTGCAGCCTGCTGCAGTTTAATTATGCTACGGAGTTGAATGTCTCTGTGTAGCTGTAGCAGACGAGCTCTCTGACTTGTAGACAACAATACTGAAGCATTTGCCTTTCCTATGAATGCAGTTAAACATGATTGAAGAATGTCTCTTTTTACCTGGTAGTATATTATGGCATATAGTTTATCCCATCTGAGTCTGCAGTATAAAGGTAAATGCAAAAGGCAGATAATTCACTATCATATACACAGCAGAACATTTCTCTATATATCCCTGATAAAATTTGAATTCAGTTAATTTACTTTTGCGTAAGCTTTGCCCTTCATTTCATATTCTTTGTGGTATGAGTTATTACTGACATTTAAGAACTAAATTTTATAGCTGTGTTCAAAATGGAATGCAGGTAAATAAAAAATGACATTATACATAACACAATAAAAAAGGTTATAAAAAATGCAGATTTTAGTTGCTCATCCATGTTTATATTTAGGGTTATTGGAAGTATTAGAACACCCCATGAAACAAGAACAAATGCCTTCTTGCTTGTGGTAAGACAGAGTAGGGAAGAGAAAATAATTAGGCAAAAAATCTTTGGTCTTATCCTGAATAGTGGTCTTTGATTGTGAGCATGGTACTCACCCTTAAGTAAGTATTAAACCTTTTATTAAGAGAAAAATTCTGGAGAAGAAACCCAACACATGAATACTTACAACAGGAAGTGAAGTAAGAAGAAAGCAAGCTTACCCTTTAAATATTCTATCAATCCATACTTTATAAAATGTAAGAGAACTTGTACTTTTGATGAGTTTCCTTGGTCATCCATATCTAAATAAAGTACAGTACAAAATCTTAGAGGCTAAGTTTGGACACTGCATGCCAAGCCTAATGTTGTGCTGAAATTTAATAGGGGCCTAACTGGAAATCATTTTGGTTTAGAACTGAATGGGGATTGTAGAGCTGCTGAGAATAATGATGCTTTCATATTTTATTTCAGATTTAACTCTTAGTTCTGGTGCATTTTGCGTTTGGGTTTGAGTTAATTTTTTTGTCAGGAAGAAGGGATATTCTTGGGTTTCTTTTTCCCAATTATTTTCTATTACATTTTTGTGGATTAAAAAAAAATAAAATTAAAAATCATGGTTACTATTTTTGTGGATTAAAAAAATTACTTGGTCTTTTCATCACATTTCATATGTTGATTTTTTTCCATTTCACAAGTATCAAAATAGAAGAAAATATATGGAGTTAAAAGCATCAAAATCCTCAATTATCTGCTAGGTGAAGAGGAATGAAAATTTAGCAACAAAGCAACAACCCTTAAATATGTATTTTTTAGAATATGCGTGAAGAATAACTAGGAACTAAATAATTTCCAAAGCCTAAATCTAAGCTGAATTTAATTCTGTGGGAGATTTTAACCATATACATTTCCTCTGTGCAGTATTAATTGCATTCGAACACCTTATATAATGAATTATTTTTAATGACAGTTAAAGCATCAAATTTTCCAATAGAAAGTAATAAGTTTCCTGGACAATGTGACTAATTTTTCCCTCAGGGTGCTAAAGCCCTGAACAACTTCTATTTCTCTTTCTCTCTCTCTCTTTTTCTCTCTATTACACCACACATATTTTTGCGCATTTCATACCAGAAAGCATTACTAGTTCTTCAAAGCACTGCTGTTTTAACTTGCTGTTCACACTTTCTTTTTCTTAAAAACTTCTTTTAATAAAAACTTAACTTATATGATATTTTTGTGCATGTTTGCATATATGCATTCATCATGGTATTTGATCATCTTGTAAATCCAAGATTTTATCCACACTGGTTATAGAAACATCTTTTAATAGAATACTGCTTGGGCTGAACTCTTCTTATTATTCTTTTACTTCAAAGGACACCCTACTGATCTTCAAATGAGACATGTCTAAGGGCATAAACCCCAAGGTGAATTTTCAGCAAGGATGACTGCTTTTATTTTGGTGAGTGGATTGTTTGGATTATTGCAATATTCAAAATTAGAAACTGCAAAAGAAGTCACTGCATAAATTTGATTTTGTAGCTAGCTAGATAGATAGATGGATGCATAGGTAATAAAAAAAAATACAAGCTTAAAGAATCAGACTGGATGTTTGTCAAAAGTTGCATTTAGAAGGGCTATCCTTCCTGGCTTTCATGTCACTGTCCTGTCCTGTTGCTGAACGTGACTACATGGGGCAGAAGGCCAACAGAAGAATGAAAGTCTGATCCACAGGCATCCTGAGTTTCACATGCTGCCATTAGGGTAAAGAGATTTCCACATTAAACATGTCATCATCCTTTACCCTCTGCCAGCCTCAGTAGAGGGGCTTGATTGGGAGTGAGAGTTTTTCTTATATTTGCTCAGAAGAAGCTCAGTCGCCTCTAAAGAAGACTTCATGGCTTTTCCTAACCAAAGCTCTGCACAAATGGTTCCTAAGCAAGTTGCTGATCAGGTTGCCAAGAGAGATTGCAAAATAGCCATTATTAGGTGCTTTTAAAAGCCTGTTAGAAAAACATATACACCTCATCATGGAAATGCAGCTGAGGCTGCCTTCAAGACTAAATGATTAGTTAAGGTTTCTTCCACTTTGACTCTGACTTTCTGGGATTTCATGTTCACTTTTATATGATTTCACATTAATTCTCTTGAGTCCTAGTGAGAAAGTGAGAAAGTATTTGCCTACAAGCACATACAGTGATTAAGAGATTTGAAGGACAGGCAGGTGTCGAATTCAAGATGGAACTCAAGGAAACTAGTTTCTTCCCAGCTTATTAGATAGAGGTCCACTTCAGAAGTTCCAAATAAACAAGGCAACTGATTTTGATGTCATTTTTCTTCAGCCACTGCAGAATTGTACAGAGATAGAAAGCATCATTTGGGTGAGGTTTAGACAGATCCCACTGGGAATCCATCTGACCTTCAGCCTTTTCTCCACTTTTCCTCATATATTTGTTGATTCCACTGATTAAGGCATCCATTTTATATGAAGTCTTCATTTGTTCTTGTGGAACACTCTTGAGCAGCTGTTATAGTTCAGACAAAGAGTGGTATGATAAGACGTAAACTAACACAGAATAAAATTTTCACACTGATACTAGCACTATCAATAAATCCCATTTTGAAAAAAATTCTGTACTATTTTTTAGTGTTTTTACTCTGATGGCTCTGTGGTTTGTTCCGCGTTTGGAAAAGAAAAAAAAAAAAGAAGCTTGAAACAGAAAATTATTTTCTACATAGATAATGTTTTTATACAGATTTTTTTCTTACATCTTTAACATTTTCAATTTTAAAAATGTTTTGTATGCAAGCTATGGCTTAATTTTCTAGATAAATTATGTCAGAGCACTGAAAATCAATACATTTGTTCATCATAATATTTATGTATCCAAGATATTTTGAGGGGTTTTGCATGTTAGTTTAAATTCCCTTTCATGAATAAAGGCAGGAAAAAATTTTCATTGCAATGAGAAAATTTTGAGGCAAACAATTCCAGGTAATTTACAGAACCTCTGATAAATACCTGCTAAAATTACAAAATGTTTAGGCTGTGGTCTAGATCAGATTTTTTGCTTGCATACAAAATGTCTTTGCATCTATATAGCTGAATCCACTTAAGAAATTTTTTACATAAAGCCTTGCAACTTAAAATACTATGTGAGGTAGCAAGTAAAACATCTATTAAAATGTTTTGACCATACTGTGCTGCAGGAGCTCAGTACTCTGCTCAGAAGCTTTTCTATCAAAGTGTTGGCCAAAGAAACAGGCTTTTATTGTCTGTGATCAATTAGGACAGGTAGAAATTGCTGCTGTACCAAAGAATTACATTGTTTAAGATGAAATAAAATATCAAGTACTTCATACCATTCTGCTCTTTGCAGAGGAAAAAGAGTGCAGTAAAATTGCAGTAAAAGTACTGCATCCCTCTTTATGCTACTTCACTGAGGAGATTACAAAGCTTCAGTTTCTTCAATGATTGGTGTCATCTAAAGCTCTTTGTTGTCATATTATCAAGAGAGATGGACAGGGAAATAAAGAAGTTTTGAAAATTTCTACTACCTCCAAGCTGGTGCAGATTAGCTATAGCTGCCTGCTGACCCTCATTTTGCATGTCAAACATTGTATTTAATTCAAGACAGAAGCATTGCCAGCCATCTGAATTTCACTTAGTTTATGTGTTTCTGGTTATCCTCCTACCTTCCACTTCTTTGTGGTCTTCACTGCTCCTGTGGATGTCAGGATAATATAGAAAAAGAGCTGGTTTTCAAATATTTCAAATTTCAAATATTTCAAACAGATGGAGCATTCAGAGGTAGTTGGAAGAAAACTGAACAAAACCCTTTTCCTAAGGGGTAGGAATGAACTCTTTAGACAGAATTTAGTATTGCTGGGAAAATTCTTAAAGGAATGGGTTCTACCAGTTTTATGGCCATAACATGGTGCATAATATTCACTCCATGTATATGTACAAGCTTACAACACCAAGAAATAAACAGTATTTTGTGTAATATAAAAGATACCTCTCAGAGCCACAGAAAGGCACTTCAGTGTGTCGCGTGTTATCTTTGGGTCTTCGTGCTTTCTGCAGGAGCTGTCCCTGCAGACAAAGACAAAGACTTTCAGTATTCACTTAGTTTTGAACTTTGCAGTAATTACAACTTAGAAGTCGCTGTCAGTCATATATTTGCTGCCACTCAGCACTGTATTCCATGTCTCCTCCCTGCTTTTCCCACTGTGGTCTTTGTTACGATCCCATTAATTCATTCACAACCTTTGAGTCTTAAGCAAATAATGTGTCTATTGTAAACTCAAACCTCTGCAATTATATTCTTCATAAAACTCAGTAAATGCCAGATAGCCTGGGATGAATACAAAAATGAATACAGTTGCAAGGTTTTGGGCCTCAGGTAAATACACCTTCTTCGTTTCCACTATCAAGTTATCAAATTGTCATGAAAATAACAGATTTTATGTTATTTTCAAAGGCAAAAATACCAATTCCAGCTCAGAAACACTCAATGCCACAGAGTGTTGTAGGCTGAAAGGCAGTACTAAGGGAATAGCACAGTATTCTGGCCACAGACAGTCTTGTCCAACTAAACACTACAGATGATTACAAGTCAAATATTAGGATAGAAGGTGAGTACAGTCTTCTTATTAACAACCTGTGATTTGGGAAACACACACTGGTTCAAGAATTTAAAATTAAAAATATCTACAATTAGTGTTCTAGATATCTTCAGACATCTAAAGAAGAGCTAAAGCACACAGTAGTTTTGCAAAGTTGTAACAGGTAACATAAAATTAGTAACTGAGAAAGGCGGAACACATTCCCTTCTTATTGCTACAGAGAACATGTGCTGGATCTGCATGAGTGATGCAAAGATTACTCTTATTCTGTTATTATTTCTTACCTTCTGCTACCCTGGAGGCCTTAGAAGGGCAGTAAGCACTAGAAAGAAAAAGGATATTTTAGACTTAGATTGGAAAAGAGGAAGGTGGAGAAAAAATGTTATCCCAGGTGACCACTGAAGAAAGGTAATTATGCACTTACAAGGTCTTTTGGACATAGAAGGGAACAAATGGCTTTCCCTCCCTTTTGTCAGTCAAAGAGCCTTCGAGAATGTGTGAACAGATTAGAGTTCAGTCTTCATCTTCTTATGAGCACCTCTTAGTTTCCAAATCACCTTGATCCTTCATTTGGTGGTTGGACATTTACAAGTTGTTTGCTGACTGGAAAAAGGCAATGTCTCAGAAACTGTGTGTGGATATTCCCCCATGCCAACAATCTTATGGTGCAAGCATGAAAATGTCTGTTTTAATAAGATTTTATTTTATGGGTTCCTGCTTCTACAATACACTGCACTGTTCTACAGTAGACAGATCAGTATCCAACAGTTGTTAACATTAGATATAAATAACTTTTTAAGGAAAAAGGAAAGATGGGATGTGTTTTCACTTCTAAATTCTGATCATGTGGAAACCTCTTGGTCAAAAGGAGTGTGTTATTTGAAAACAGACCTAAATTTCAGCTGCTGCTCATTACCAAGCCCACTTGTATTGGAACAGATATGTGAGAAAACAGAGCTATCTAAAACATTTCTTTTATTTGAAGCCTATATTCTGTATATTGTACTTTGTTCTGTAATGCAAAATGCATTGTTATGTAGCACCAAGAAAGCAGAAGCACTGGAAAACCTGAAAAAGAATAATAATCCTTTAGGACTATTTCCTTTTTTAGTCTTTGTGCTGTAAGAGATGGAATTTTTTCAGCAAATGTCAGCACTGTGTGAACAAAACAGTCACTAATTTAGAAGGTTTTAAGTGAAGGAAAAGCACATGAAAACAAATATGATGATAAAGAAGAAACCTTCTTTTCTTCTTTGTCAATTTTTATTTCACAAACAAGAACAGCAATTAACAGGAAGAGAGAGTAGGAGTGTCACAAACATGGGGGATTTTGCCTTTTATTGAAAAATGGAATACCCACACCTGTTGTCCTTTCTTTGCTGCTCACCTACATTTAACCAATGCAGCCACTCAAGAGAGACCAGTTGACAACACAGCAGACATGGGTCTTTATGCCCGGGCACTGAAAGTGTTGGTGAGCACTGGTCACTGCATTGAACTTTGTCAGGCACTCGTGTCCTTGGACTACCCTGGAATTGCTCCTGCAAAGGGACTTTAAAGTATCTTTTTTTTTTCTTTCAGTCAGTCTGGTTCCCTTGTTATATTTAGCAGGATCTAGCACATCTTTTGCTAATATCAATAATAAAAACATTTCATACTTCTGAAGAATTATTTTGCTTTGGATTTTTTTTCTGAATTGAACTTCCTGAATCTTTCTTAATCCCTTACTAAATGTTGTTGGCAAGTATTAGCTAGTAAGATTAACTGTAATGTGTAAGCTTTTTTTAGTATCTGCAAAGAGCTGTGAGTAATCCTCATTTAGGCATGGATCTAATTCACATGTACTTTTGGAATTGAAGAATGGCATTAGAATGACAATGAGAATATTTCAGAATGTATTTAAATAAAAATAATTGAAAATTAATATAATTATGTAACATCCTTATTTTTACGCATGCTTAAAATTTTTATTAGACGAAACGCAGTCTATAATAGTTCACAGAAGAAACTCAACTAAAGCAGTCAGAAAATATACGAATCCTATGTATTTAAGCTTGCATCATTTCCATATTTGTATTGTACACTTGTGGAAGGAAGATATTTGCTAGATTTAAGCTCAAGTAATAACCATAGAAAAAAATTTACTTCCAGCAATACGAAAGTACAACTTTTTAAATTACCTCAGTGGTATCAGCAGTAATTATTATCATGCTTTCATTTTCTGCTAGCTGAAATAAAATAAGAACATTTAAGGATTAAGCATTAAAAACAATACACAATAAAACAAGTAACTAAGCACATAAATGGCTACAAATTATAGTTAAATCTTCATATTTCTTATTTAGAAGTTTGATAATCTGGACTGATACTGCTGCAGCTCTATTACTTCTTCATATAGTATTAATTACTGATAGTCTGTGGTTCTGAAACACACTGGGTTCATAAAAAATTTAAATTTCCAAATTATCTATTAACCATTTATTTTTCCACTGTGTTTGTTTATGACCCAAGGGATGCCAAGCCCAATACATCTTGAATATTTCCATTATTTGGGTTCTAAATTTTTCAAGACTAAATTAGAAGGTTTTTTACATACCTGGGCTAATGATCTCCATTTTTCTCCAAAATTAAATGAGACTGACATCTAATCAGGATTCAAAATCTTGTTTCTTTCTGTCACAGAAAGAATTTGTAATGACATGGTTGTTCAATTTCTTTTCCCAAGGATATCAGTTAAGCACCTTTTACCAGATTCAGAACTCATGTAATACTATATGGGAATTTGAGACTGTGAAATGAATGCCAGACAGCAGAGCAGCATGACTGTCTGAGTACTTGCTGACTTTCACTTCGTATCATCATTTGCTGTTGTTCAAAGTGGATACAGATCGCTCACAAACTAGATTTTTCCACCAATGTTTCTGTGAACTGAGTGCACAAGGCAAAAGTGATTCTGTCAGGGAGTGTTGTTAATTGACTGAGCTGGAACATCTGCTTAAACACTGAACAAAGATAGGGAAGCCAAACTGCACATGCAGTTATGTTGTTCAGGCTTTACTGTCCACAGTGCGCTGCTTTACTTCCATAGGGAAGGATGGAAGCCAAACCTTGGAATTTCTCAGAGATCTATTGATCTGTAAGATAAATCCCATTGGTCAAAGCAAATCTGACATGACTTAATTAGGAGTAAAAATTTAAAAAAAGGAACACTTGCAGGTAGTTTATGCTGTACAAGCTAGAATGTGTGCATATGTACTTTGAAATTACTGTGTTCTAGTTAATTGAATTATGAGGCATGCTAGAACAGATTAAAAATATATTTGAATATGCTTTTTATGTAGTATTTAACATTTTGAGACAGTGACATTTTTAGTAAGCAAGTAATAAAAATGGTTCCTTCACTCCATTTCTTTTCTTGGTTGCAATTAGTACTAAGCATTTAGGCACAAAATGAGGAATGAAAAATGTTCTATCATCTTCACATGCTAAAATGGCTAACCCTAACAGAAGAATTAAATCCATTGATTGCTTTTGAAAATTCAATTTTCTCCTTTCATATAAATCTGAACTATGAAAATGAGACTACATTTGTAGATATTTATTTATATTAATAAAATATGCAATGAAACATTGAAATAACTGCAATGTGTGAGAAAACCAGCAAGATCTCTGAGTGATTGTTTACAAAATTTGTGGATCCATTTGTAGATTTATAGCACATCTCTGTGCAGTGCAGTATATGGAACAATTTTCAAAGCATTAATGAAAGTCCAGACCAAGATTTTCTGAATAATTTGGTGGCACTTCTTTTTACTTCCCTCTTTTTGCATCAACCACTGCAGCATAGTCAAAACATATTTGCATACATCTCCTAGGAAGGTATATCCTTGAGGTTGGCCATTGGGGGCCTGATAGCTGAAGAATGAACCTGTCAGTCACTGTGACTAGGTTACAGATGTTATAGTTGAGAACCATCCCTCAATTTACAACTCTGTATTCCACATATTCTATATATAATAACATGTATTCATCTGAAAGCTTTTCAGTTCACTTCTTTTTTATTTATTCTTCTTTCTATAACTGCAGATGAATAGTGGATAATCAGAAATATCTGTGTCTGGTTATGTTCGCATCTAATGCCGTGTTCTTTTTCACTTGTTAAGGTGGGGTGAAACTTGCTCTATAAAAAAGAAAATATCTAAAAAGAGATATAATTTTGGAAATTTAAGAAATGATAAATGAATGCATTAGAGTATATATGTTCAGCTATGAGACAAAAAAACCTGCATAAACCATATCTGTATATGCTCCTGTCTTTCAACACAAATATTGAGCATTCTGGGATGATTTAAAAACCACAGCAAATTTTATTTACCACATTTTATAATGGCAGACTGAAAAATGTGGGAAAATATCTTAGAGAAGATCCTATAATAGTCTTTTCATTTTCTCTTTTCACTGAGAAATATGTATTTTTTGTATTATATCCTGTCCTTACTCACATTGCTCATTACTCTACAGACATTCCTGAAATCAATCTTTCTGAACATCTTGTAGGTTAAAAGCCCATTTAATTAAAAACGAGAGGAAAAATATGCTGGAGTGAGGAGTGAGGGAAGAAAAAGTGAGAAACCAGAACAAACATCCAGGTTAGAGAAAAATGAGTATGAGGCAGCAATCAAGGCACCAGGAGCAGAGATTCCCTCTAGAGCCCATGGAGAGACCTCTCTGGAGCAGAGAGATACAGCGCAGCCCATGGTGAACGCTCTGTTGGAGCAGATAGATATCTCCTGAAGGAATTGGAGCTCATGGAGAGCCCACGTAGGAACTGAGGACAGTGAAGATAACCCACCCAGGAACAGGAAGAAAATGTGAGAAGCAACAAGCAGCAAAGAGGAACTGCTATGTACTAACCATAACCACATCCCTGCAAGCCCTCTGCGCTGCTCAGAGGCTGCAGGGTAGAAGAAATGGGAATGAAGGAGGGAAGTGGAGACTGAAAAAAAAAAAACGGAGACAGTGAGGGTAAAAGTTCCATTGTAAATTCTGGTTTTGTTTCTCACCATGCAAATCTATTTAGGTTGGAAATCAAATAATATTCTCCAAATCAAGACTGTTTTGCCTGTGATGGCAGGAGGTAAGTGACCTCCCTCTCTTCATTTCATTCCAAGTGTTTCCTCTTATTTTTTCTCCTTGCCTGTTTAGGACAGTTGGTAAATATGTTTAATAAAGCATATTACCATTTGTTTGACACAACCAAAAACCATCAACATTTGAATGCATCAGCTTTTTAATTCTATATTTAGGATCTTCTAAAAATGTCAAAACAACTTGAAGCATATTGTAACATTTAGAAATGGTAAATTATGAGTGTTTACAAATTTTTTTCTTCAAACTAGGCCTTAACCAAACAATCAGATAATTGTCAGAAAGTCAAAAAACCCATTAAAGCCACATTTTTATTTTCAGCCTCAATCTGCTCAGAAAAAGTCTAAAGAATAGAAAGAAATAAAAATTGCCAGACCTTTTTTTTTTTTTTTTTTTTTTTAAGATGGTTGAAAATTCAGTGTAAATTCAGAAATACAACCTAAGCAGAGGATTTCAACTGTCACTTTTAAAACTGAGTACTGTCCCAAAGAAAGAAAGCTTCTATAGAGACACTGCAGAAGAAAACCTATATTCTTAATAAGTTTGATATAATTGGTATTTAAACACTTAGATGTTTTCCTTCTCCTATTTAATTGTGATTTATTTTCATGTTTCTAAAATATATGGTTATATAAAATAGGCTTTACACAGCAATGTGGTATGCATCACTAACAAGATCAAACAGCATAAAAGAAGAAATATAAGGAAATGAATTAATGTGGATCAGATTTGAGGTAGAGTAGCCTTTCTTAGATAAAAAAGTCTGTATAGTTACCTGTGTTCCAAAGATTGACAGTCCTATTTCAGTAAACTTTTTTATCCATACTAGACCATTACAAAATGTAGTAAGAGATAGAACAAATTTTATTTTGAAGTTGACTTTTTGTGCTTACAGCATGTGATGAGGGACAATGCTATGACAGCTCAGGCTTACTCAGGCTTAATGACTGATCTAAATTGGTGCTTGGAGATAAGAGAAATTCTTTAGTGATGCCTCAGTTGTCATTGATTGCTATGGGCAATTTTAAAGCTATTCAGGATGAGAATTGCCAGTTTGGGTCTGAAGAAGGGAAAGTGGTACATATGACTGGAAGCTGGCACAGATGTTATTGAATAAAAAAAAAAAGAAAGAAAATAAAACCCCAAAAGCTTATATTACTTGTATATATAGATGATAATCACAACAACATATAGCTGTATACATCATTGGGAAAGACATAGTGAATCTACAGTGTACAATGTAAGCAGTAGCTGTGACAAGACAAAAATTAAAGTCCAGGCACATTATGAATCAGCAGCAGCAAGATGACAGAACAAAATGTTCTAGGCTAAAGACAATAAAGAAGTCAAGTGCAGAGCAGAAGTTCCTCTTCTGATGGATGATCTCAGAAAATATTTCTTTCTGACAAAATTATCCTGCTTCTTGCACATAGCATAGCATATTTTCCTTCTAAATTACAATTATTACAACAGCAAGTATTTAAGACAACTAATGTGTCCAGTCATAAAAAGGACAGAGGGTAGTGCTTGGGTGAGAAAGGGCTATAACTACCCTGTTCTTTCAGAAATTTTGGGAGCAGTGTATATATCTTCAGTATTCCTGTGTCTTCTGAACAACTCACTTCAAACTCAAAAAGTGCCTCTTGCACAGCATATACAGAGCCAATGGGTATATTTAAGCACATTGGTTTCACATAACAAGGAACGTCCTGCAGCAATATTTGGGTCTCATTGAGGCTTAAAGTCTTGTTCAGAGGTTAAATTTGGCTGTCAGTGCATCTTCAGCACAGCTTTCCAAAGACAATGTAAGTTTTTGTATTGTGTTTTTATAGCCAGGTTTTGGTAGTGTGGAGCTGCAGGCTTCTGTGAGAAGCTGCCAGAAGCTTCTGCCATGTCCAGCAGAGCCAATGGCAGCCAGCACCAGGATGGATTTGCTGTTGGTCAAGGCTAAGTCAGTCAAGAATGGTGGTAATGACTTTGTGATAACCTATTAAAGAAACAAACAAAAATCATTGTAGAGATGTG
Source organism: Sitta carolinensis (assembly GCA_032173965.1). Classification (NCBI taxonomy): domain Eukaryota; kingdom Metazoa; phylum Chordata; class Aves; order Passeriformes; family Sittidae; genus Sitta; species Sitta carolinensis. Next base: position 16,576,182 of record JAVUNC010000006.1, on the reverse strand, counting down.
ATTGTAGAGAAGAGCAGAGTGACAATATGTGAGAGGAACAGTCAGTGGAAAAGGAGAGGGAGGAGGGTCTCCAAGCACTGGAGCTGATATTCTCCTGCAGCCCATGGTGAAGACCATGGTGTAGCAGCTGTGCCCCTGCAGTCCATGGAGGACCATGGAGATGCAGAAATGCACCTGAAACCCATGGAGGAGACTCACACTGGAGCAGGTGAATGCCTGAGAGAAGGCTGTAAACCCAGGAGAAACCTGTCCTGGAGCAGGTTCCTGGCAGAGACCTGCAGGCCTGTGGACAGAGGAGCCCAGAGGAGCAGGTGTCTTGGTAGAACTTGTAATCCTCCAGGAGACTCACACTCGAGCAGGCTGTCCCTGAAGGACTGTACCTCATGGAACAGTGCCCCACACTGCAGTAGTTTGTGGAGAACTGTTTCCCATGGGATGGACTGTCGCTGTGGGCGATGAACAAACGACATGAGACCTCGTTATAAAAAACTGTATCTGATTCTACTTTATTAAAACAATTGTCCTCCTTATATACCTTTTAGAACAGGCCACTCTCATTGTTTACAAGAGTGCCAGAACTCTTCCCATTGGCCCAAACCGATGGATAGAGACAAGTCCATCCCACAGAAAAGAATCTAAAACATCACTCTTTTACAATAACACTTAGGATGTTTATGTGAAGTCTATGGGAACAAAATCTTCTCAAAACTAAACACCACGAAGAAACTGAGTTCAGAAACTCAGAAACCTCAGACCTAGAAAACCAAACTACAATGGACTCACATTGAAGAAGCTCCTGGAGGACCATCACCTCTGGGAGGAACCCCACACTGGGGCAGGGGAAAGGCTTTCCCCTAGAGAAGTAGGAGAAACAACTTGTGATGAACTGACCATAACCCTCACTCCCCATCTCCTTTAGCTGCTGGAGGAGAAGGAGGTAGAGACTGGGAAGGAGAAAGGGATGAGGGAAAGGTGCTTTTGATATTCATTTTACTTCTTATTATCCTGTTCTGATTTTATTAGCAATAAATTCAATTAATATCCCCAAGCTGACTCTGTTTTGCCCATGATGGTATTTGGTGAGGGAGTGGTTTCTCTCCCTGTCCTAATCTCAATTCATGGATCTTTGTTATATTTTCTCTTCCCTGTCCAGCTGAGAAGGAGTGTATAAGAGAGGCTTTCATGAGTAGCTAGTATCCAGACAGGGTCAACCAACTACTATTGTCTTCTGTGCTAATGTAAAATGTACTGCTTATTTGCGGTGGCATGATGAAAAGCAAATCAGAAAATGGTTTGCTGATTAGGAATCACATCTCATAAACTAAAAATTTACCAGGCAGAATGGGCTTATTTCTGACTTTTTTTTAGATTTGGGATCAAATGTGGCAAAGTAGCTTTATCAATATTGTCAGGCTCAAAAATACACATAATGATTTCAAGGAACTTTATTGACTACAGTTTATTTTAATGTTTATTTTATTTTACATTATTTTGATTAACATAGGTGCATAATTCTATGTATTAGGTATAATGGTCCTCAACAGAAAATAGACATTTTATCTTTGTTAAAAGTAGATTGGCATGTTTACATTATTTGAAGATTTCAGCAGGAAGGAGTTTTTTTCTGATTATTGATCTTTTTCTGAGAAAACATCAGTGTATTCAATCTCTATCCTTTCTCTGACTGTAAAGATTTGTGCACTTGTATTTTATCTTGGAGGTAAATATAACTCTGTAGAAATAGTTTCCAAAAGGGTCCCAAGTTTCAAAAATAGTCTGGTTAAAATATTCAAAAGTTACTGAAATTTATTTAGCTGATTTAGTTAGGAAATCTGTATTGGCAAAAGAAAAAAAAAAACTCATGGTTTTGGTATATTTAGCAGCATTTATCCTTAAATTTGAGTGACAGCGCTTTAAGATACTGTATTTTCTTGCTGTGCACAGTTTGATCACTCTCCTGATTACTAAAGTATAGCTGCACAAGGGAGATTTTCAATGCAATTTATTTGTTAAAAAAAACCCAAACCAACAAAAACAAAACCAAAAAACCAAAAAAACGATAAAAGGTCAAGAGTGTTGTTTGGAAAATCCTGTGACTTAACCAATTTCAAAAATAGCATGGCCAAATAAATACTCTGCTTGTTTGCAAATCAAACCCTATGGATTCCTCTTTATCTTTCATTTTATTCATTTTGTTATCTTAGACAATTCCAGCTTGAAATCTTTTGTTTTCTTGTTTTTTCTTTGCTGTGATAAATCAAGTCTTTAAGGAGGATGATTTTAAGCCTTCTCACAGAGAAGTGATTATCTTAATTCTCCATCTTTCTTATAAATTTAGACTGTTGACTTGGAAATGAAAGGAAAAAAAAAAATTATGCAGAAACTATTAATAAAGCAGTTCCACAAAAACCTAAATTCCCCAGATGAAAATCTGTTCAGATAACTGAATTATTTTACAAGCGATCCATAGGGGCATAGCATCAATATTTAGAATAATTCTTGAAAATAAAGGGAATGATTGATTTATGATATATGAACACTCAGATATTTCTTATTAGCAGAAAATTTAACATTTTGGAAAAAATATTCAACAGACATATAGGCATTGAAAGGCATAGCATTTTCAAGATAAAGGAATTCACCTTGTCTTACACTGCTTGTGTTTGAAACGATCCAACTGTCTTTTGAAATACCTAGAGAGAAAATAAAAGATTCAGCTTTCTCTTCTATCCCAGCTAGGCTCCTCCTGCTTGTGGATACCCACTCTTTTTCTTCTAATTATAGTTCAATAAATGTATTCACAGTTTTGGTAGGTCTAGAGGGTATATTCATTCTTTTGATTTATTGATTCGATTTATTACTATGTTCCTCTCCAGTTTTGCATTAGGGATAGTTCTGCATATTGTGCATGAACGTATTTTTTCACTATGGATATGCAACTTTTAAAAATGCTTTCAGGATTAAAGGAAAGCAGTTGTTTTGGGCTTCCAGAGTGGCCAAATCCTTTTTGCAAAATTCATGTTCCATTTTGGCGCAGTAAAGACAACCCTTACCTGGATGTTTGGGTTTTTTGTTCGTTGTTTTTTTTTTTTTGTTTTGTTTTTTTTGTTGTTGTTGTTTTTTTTTTTTTTGTTTGTTTGTTTGTTTGTTTGGTTAGTGGCTTCTGGTTTTTTGTTGGATTTTTAAATTTTTTTAAAGAATGGGGCTCCTAAGTGGCCTCTTTTACTTCTTAGGAGTCATTTGATCTTACTTAGGCTTCTAACATTGCTTGAATTTTAGATGGCACCTGAATTAATTCTTCTGGACTGAACATCTACATTTTCTACATAGCCACTAGGGTAGAAAGGATATCTTTAAAGCCTCCTTGAAAAGTCTTCCTGACTTTGTATCTCAGCCTGTGAAAGCACCCACCTCCCAGTGGTCCATATAGAAACCTTAAAATATTAGAAGACATTAAAATATAACTAGTGAGTTCAAATCAATTTGTACAACACATAATGTGCAATATATCTGCTGATTCTAAGCATGTTTTTTATTCTATGTAATTCATACTGTCCTAAAAAGTCAAATTTAAGTCTAAACCACATATTTTTTCCATCACATACGTTATCAGGTAACTCTCTACTTTTAAACAATGAGGAATTCTTTAACAATATTTTCCCTCCGTCTAATTGATTTTTTGCAGATAGATAAGTCAAAGTACATAATTCTAATGATTCATTTCTCATCCTAAACTAATGTATTCACTTTTCATAATGCTAATTTCAATAAAGGACTAACAAGAGGAAAAAGTCCTCTTTATTAATATACTTAAGAATATGCACTTATTAAAAATAAATAGGAAATATTTATTTGGCATGCCAAAGTTTGAAGATACACTCCATTGAGGTGACCTTAAATTCTGAATCTGATGAGTTTTTATCTTTTTAAGCAGCTGCATTTTTTTTTGTAAGTACACTAAGAAAGTTTGATATTCATCTACTGAGACAAAAAAGTGTAAGAAATAAACCCCTGCAGCTATGAGAGTAGTTTATAATTATTTTGCAAAAGCATGTCCTACATTCATGAATAAAAATCTGATTTATAATCTAGATAAATTACTTCTGTAATATCTAGGGGTTTTTTTTCTTATTTTATTCTTAAAATGAACGCAGATCCCAGTTTCCCAGAATTGGAAGATATATATATATTTTAATTGTGACCAATCAAAGTACTCAAAACCTCTAAAAAGTTATAAATCTTACAATGTATGCACTTCACAAAGCACAATGTAGCAAAATTATAGAGACAGCATAATAAAATATGTTTATCTAAATGTTCTCTTTTATCTGAAAAGGATTTAAATAGCAATAAGATAAGTTCCTTTCCTAAAATGAAGAGCAAGAATGATGTTCACACAACAGAACAAATCCACTGGAAAAAGTGTTAGAAACAGTAATATATGTTCTTATCATATCATGAGGCTAATATAATTTGTTATGCTAAATTTAACTTGAATGTTCCTCATTTATTTTAATTAAATAACACTTGAAAAAGTGCATGCCAAAGGACAAGTAATTTATGTAGTTTGAAAAAAGAGATGTTTCCTGTATAGTTTCCTAACACTCTATTCTTAATCTCACCCTTGCTCTCCCTCACTCTTCCTTTTATTTTTTCTGAAGTGTTTAGGCAGAATAAACTGAGGTTTACAGTTGCAGAGAATTGTAATGTCTTAGGACAAATCAAAACTTCAGATTCCTGGGCCTTGTGAAGGCTCCTTAGAAATTCCTCATTGATTTTAGGAATATTTTCTTTGTATAGGTCATTTAACCTACTTGAAAAATAGTAACAGCAATGCACCTTGCAGTTGAGCTTGACTGCGTTGATAGTTCTTAACTCTCTGAGAAAATAAGACCTTAAAGCAGATCTGCCCTATAAAGATATGCTCTATCCTTACCAGAGAGTAAGTGTGTCACAAGGGAACAGCTGCTGGGAAGTCCAAGTACCCTTTTTAATACACTGGTCTTTGAAATCTGTGTAAAGTCAGTGCTAGGAAAGGTGGGCTTCATACTGTTTTTTTTTTTTTTTTTTTTATGATCTGCAGGGAAAACTGGTCCTTCTTCCATGAGAAAGTGCTGGGTGTGTTCTCACTGCTTTCGTCACTGTAATCACACTACTTGGAAGTTGGCTTTGACCTCCTCCAGACCTCATGTAGTACACTGTGATCTAAATAATTTCATTTGAAGAAGGAGACCTTGTAATCTAAATATTTTTAATGTGAAGAAGGAAGGAGACACAGAAGAAAATTAACATGTGTAGTAACTAACATATTAGAGGTGTTCAGGTCCTGAAATAAAGCAGGAAATAAAAGTGAGAATACGGAAAATTTTATGGGCACTCATTGAAGTTAAAATTTTCCAAACACACTGCATCTCTGCAGGGCAGCAAAGAGGCTGTGAACAGATTAATGAAGAAAAAACCAAAATTGCTGACTTCCAGAATTGTAAGTGCTATTGTCGAAGATTTCAGCATCTAGAAGGGCGTCCATCTGTGCTTCTCCTGTTACCAATAGTCTCTAGGCAGTTTTATTTTCATTCAGTCTCTATTAGTGGTACCCAGGCCAGGACTGTTAATTTAAGCAGAGCTGATCATGGAGACAGAAGCAAAATGGATATGTGGTAGACCCCAGATACATATTGTCTCTCTGATAACAAATATAAATAGGCAATTAATCTATAAGCTTACACTTTATAGAAAAAATACATATATGATATTATTAAAATCTATAATTTGTTAGGAGATTGTAAAATTCTACTTTGAAATGTTTCTCTTCTAAAACAAGGGTTATTCCTGAGGGATACTATACCATGAAATAATGCAGGTTTCTGCAAACTTCAAGCAATGTCGTATAAAAATGTTCAAGGCTGCACAGGCTTGGAAAAGTTTATGTAAAAGCAGAAGAATATTTTTTGGCATTTCTAAGTGTTATAATAGTTGTTAATTTGTTCTTAAGATACAGAATTCTTGTAGAGAAAGCATAATACTTCTATGAATGTACTTTATTTAAATGCCACTTCTCCTTAAACTCCTTTAAGTATACATAATACTTAAGTACATTTTACATTACTAAATGTTGATCTATTTTATTAAAATAAAAATCTGACTACACTTTTCATTTTCTAAAATTAGTTAAGATATATAACATAATCTTAGTCTAATACAAGAGATGCATAAACCACTGAACAATCTAAGTATCAGCAATGTAAAAGAGTACTCATTTTTTCCACACATTTTCAAAGACATTCAAAAGAAAAGAAAAGAAAATTCAAAGATAGAGAAAATTATTTAATATGTCAACAACAAATCTGTCAAAATTCTAAATCAAATGAAACTGAAAAAGCATTAGTTAGTTCTGATTCCATTGTGTAGTCTACATTATATCTATAACCTTGTAGCAGGAGTTTTTGTACAAGTTTTAGTAGGAAATGGAAAAGTAGATCTTGCAGAGCTGTCATATTTCCCCTGTAAACCTGGTTAAGGAGGTGGAATGGCAATAACTGGAGCTAGTCTTGTATAACTTTACTGATTCATCAAGAAACACTTGCTGTGCCATGGAAAATAAGGGAGTTTCATACTGCCTCCCTGCTGTAGTGAAGAGAGAAAGATAAATAAAGCTCCAAGGGTGAAATGAGGCACAGGGTTTGGAATAAAATGGTTACTAATTTTTCCATTTTCCATATTTTTTCTCACAAGCTAAGGCTTGTCTCATTGTTTCATCAGTGAAGGTCTTTCAGAAGGATGTCTTGAGCATCCAAGTCTATATTGGAGTATCTCACTAAGCAAGACAAGGCAAAAATCTTGCTGAACAACAATTCTCCATCCAGCACAACATATTGTATGTTGAACTTTGTCTAGACTAGATTGTGTCCTAGTAAGTGAACAATACCCTGCAGGTATTGTTCCAGTCTTTTTTTTATCTTTGAAGAAAAGTAGCACATGTCATTGCTTAAGCTCAGAAGGTGTGATTAAAGGCATATTTCAAGAACTCATCAACTGATTGCTCCAGTGGTCTGTTCTTATTTTTACTTATTCATATTCTTCCATGCTGTCTCCCATCTCCTAGATATTTAAATGTCTTATTTCTAGTTAAAGTGTTACTCCTCAGACCCTCTATCATTTAGTTATATAAATCAGTGAATACCATTTTGTTTCAGAAAAAAGAAGGGGACATAAGGCTTCTAAACTTCATTTCTTTCCTTTTCTGTACATGCTAAAAAAACAATAATAAAAACCCCATGTGTCTTTTTGTTTAACTTACTTTAAGCCTTTTTAAGGAACTCATAACAGCACCCATAACAAACTTCTTTTATTTCGTAGTGACTAATACCAGGTCAGTTTCTTATTTTTATAGAGAACAAGGCATTCAGTTAGTCTTCTGTATTATAAATAGTGGCGCATATCAGAGTTTGTCCTGCAATTTCCACAGATCAAAAATTTCCATGCATATTAATGAACATTTTGGATTTGTGAGAAGTAAAGGACTTAGTTTCTCAGGTAAATAGACTAAGCACCACTTTTTCTGCTGTCCCATGAGGCTTTTTAGTTAAAAAGATCTCTCCAATTTAGGCTTTCATTGAGGAAACCAGACAATGGGTAATCTGCCATTTCCAAAATTGAAAGTAAGTCTTTTATAAAGTACCATTTTTAAAAGTACTATGATTGGACTGAATGCTATTCTTAAATTTGTTCCTAATTTAATAGACAGTTCCTAAGGGAGGGTTTACAGGAATATAAAGATCTGTTAATAGCTGAAAAACAAAACACAAAGAAATAGGAACTGAATAAGCATCTGAGGATATGGACTTATGACCATGATGTGTGGTTATAAATAAATTCTTATTTCTAGTTTTGATTTCAAGCTATAAAAATTACTCTTTTTTAGGTATAGCTAAAAAAAAAAAAAAAAAAAAAAAAAAAAAAAAAAAAAAAAAGATTAGAATTGGGATAGGCAACAATAAAAACAAAAGTGCAACTGCAAAAACGACCCAGCCCTGGATGTAACGTTAGTCAGGAATTGACATACATAAGAATTTCAAAGACTATTAGTTCAACATAGGTAAAATACATAGGGTGAGAAAGAATTTGTATAAGCTACACCAACAAATGCTGATTTAGAAGAAAAAATAAACAGATAAGGCAAATTATCAGAGAAAGAAGGATGCAGTTAATAGATTAGCAGGCATTACAAGGGAAACTGGTAAACTTAAAACTTTCATTCTTCTTATGCATATCTTATTGTAAACATCTGCAATTTGGGGCTAAGTGTCCAAATTATAGTGTCAAACCAAATAGAATTAAGTTAGTTACATTAATTGTGAGAAATTAGGTTGGTGGTAGAAATAGAAACTGCTGCACTGAGTAAGGTACAAACACTGAACAGATGCTCAGAAACTTTTCTCTTTTTTGTAAAGTAGTATACAGGAAACATTTACAACAATAAAAATGAGTCTTTGTGCAATAAATTTCAAGCTAGCTTGGACTTTATTTAGTCACATACTTCATCCCTGCTCCAGTGAAGTCAACTGGAGCTTTGCCCTTGAATTACAGAGCAGCAAGCTAAGACTTTAGGCTTAAAAGTTTATATTGTAGACAGCATTATAGCTTGTTTACTCACTGTCTACCAGTAAAATCAACACTGATGCCAGTAAACATTCTTAAACTAAATAATTGCTTTCTGGGGTGGGGGAATGTATGTTGTTTCCTTAAATCTGAAAGCACTCGGATATTTTGCCACTTTGTCTTTATTTATACGTTCCTAAGATGTCCTGAATAAAACTGAACAACTTGGCAAACTGCAGTAGCTCAGACTATCCATTTTACTTTGTTTTCCTCTCAAAAATGTCTACCAAAACACTTTTCAGGGAATTTAATATAAAACCCTTGCTGGAATTTCCCCTGATATTTTAGACACTAAATGCAAAATTAATGTTTATACAGCAACATATTTCTGTTTATGTGTGTGTGCATCCCTAAAAATAGACAAATATGCTTGCAAATATGTATATATTTTTTTCTGCATGAAATGGAGAAACTTTAAAATACTTATAAAATGTGTAGCATAATATTATTTTAGTAGTGTTTCTCCACCTTTTTCAATCACAACTTGCTGTCACTGGTTTCTGCTCCAGCCCCAGGGTTCATTACTGACTCTTTGCTTTCTCTCTTTATTTCTTTGCCTCACGCTGTTGCCAGAAGCTCCAGTAATATTGGCCAAATGCCCAAACCAATAATCTAAGTTGAACTCTGATGTCACAGTCTAAACCTACAGGGTATCTCATGACCATGCTCTTTGGGGCTTGGGGTTCCCAGTAAACATAGTCCAGAGACAAGTTGGCCTATCACAGAGTCAGAAATGTCTGAGAAGATGTCTGTGCTCTAAACCATGCTGTGTCTTGTTTGGAACATAATTATATTTCAGTACTGACAGATATCACACTGTTTGAAGACTTGTTAAAAAAATGTAGTAAAAAATCCAAAAGTTTTGTTTTCTTGTATTTTTAACTTGGCCACAATAATGTTATCATAAACAATAACTGCATGCCAAGAGATTGAAAACATGATACATTTTATATTAAATAAAACATGTTCATAAGTAAACTGCATTCTCATTTTGGTGTCAGGCTTTATCATAATTTCCATAGCATTCTTATGTGCTTAAAACCTTAAAGAACAAAAGGACAAAACATATTTAAAGAACATAATTGTGATGTTCAGTGCAATGTCATTTGGATTAACAGATCCAGATGTACTACTATTGGAATAAAAGCACCTAACATCTTAACTCTGAATTTGTTTCTGTCTCAGTAAGCATGAAGCATTATTTTTGTTTAGACTTTGTTATATTCCTCAGAAGTAACTAAAAAGTAATCCCTACCCTAAAAATACTATGTGTACTGCTTTACTTCACTTCCAAGAACTTCTTTTATAAATCCTCTAAGCACTGTCTCAGTGCTCCAAGGGAGAACACTCTAAAAGATATAGAATACAAAACATGAACTGCATCTCAAACAATGTGTACTGTGTCAAGGCCTTGCACTCTGAAATTATGTATTGTTACTCATCCCTTCTGTTAAGTCAAAGAAAGTACTGCAGAATTACACAGTAAAACAGACACTGAGAAGCATGTTAGTATATTCTTTTCTCTTTTTTTAACAACTCAAACCTTTCTATACCTTAAAGTTATTAAAAACTATTAAATTACTACAATTTTGTTTAACTTTCAAATTATGCAAGATCAAAATAAATCATGAATATTCTTAGATTGATTCTTTATTTCCAGTTACAATAAAGAAGAGGGAGGAAGATACAGTGGAATTGAAGAGTTGGCACAAAAAAAAAGAGCTTTAAACAGTTGCACAAATATTTTACTAAGGACAAGAAATTTGAATTTCCCCTTGGTGCAAGTAAGCTGGGCCAATAAAGGTCGGCAATTTGACTCTCATTACTAATTGACCAAAAGGGATGGACAATGTTTGCAGGGCTGACACTTGCAGAATTCTTCCTTCTGAGGAATCAGGGTTCATTGTGTTTCGGATCACCTGGTGATGGTTGCAGTGCTGAGAAAATATATTTCCATGTGGACTGAAAAATGAAGGGAGCCTTACCTTATCCCATTCCATACAACTTCCATTGTCTGGGTGGCTCCTAGAACCATGACCAATACGAAAACCTCCCTCTTCCTGAAGGCAGCTATAGTTCTAAATTTTTGTATATGTACATATAATCCAAAAATGTTCATATGTTCATACAAAGGAATCACCTTCCAGTAGGACAGAAAACACATAGGACAGAAAACACACAGCAGGACAGAAACTTAGAAACAGCAAGCTGTAATTTAAGGACCTCTGTTTGTATCAGTCCATTAAGTAGCCTGACATTAGTGGGTCATTCTTTCTGTCTTTCTATCCCTCTCCTGAATCCATTCTTTACCTATCCTTGATGCTCTAAAACAGACATCTATCACGAAATTTAAGTGCTATGCTAACCATTTAGGATTTTTGGTTAATAGGTTAATTTGCTGTCCTATGCTGAACACTGCCAAATACTAAAAACCAGGTGTCTTCTAATGCTGAGCCTCAAACGATGAAAGGCTTGCAAAAAGTAACCTCTCACGCCTGGCCTATATCTAATAGTGTAGAAGTCATCTGGGACTCAGCCTCGGCTGTTTCTTGAGGTGTCTCTTCAGTGACCATTTCACTTTCTGGGACTCGAGGTGTACGTGGCTGAGAAGCTGCAGAACAGCTGTGAATGGCACAAGGTAAAGGACTGAGTGAATCATTGTGCAGTAACAGAGAAAAAGTCGATTAAGAGTGCTAGTGGGCATAAAAGGAGATGAGCCAAAAGGAGAGATCCATCTTCAAACATAAGGGTTGAGCTGTCTGAAGTGCTACCTTCTTGGTGTAACTGTGTTAACTGTGTGGCCACGTCACACCACTACAGGGGGGATCATATGGAGTCGCGGGAGGTCAGAATGCAACTAATACATTTCTTCTTAGTAAAAAAGGGGATAGTTACATAGAATGTTACACAAAATGACAACAGTAAATTGCTTGAGTAGCAAATTATTTTCAACATTTACTATAGGGTAAAGTAGTTTTAATTAGGGGACAGAATATCCATAAATATTCATGACATAAAACATGCATTTTGATGCATTCTCCGCTGTTACCATGCTCCTGCTCCACTTTCAGGTACTGTGTATCAGTGTGGGTCCCCTGATATCTAAGAAAGCACAAAAAGTATTCCAGTTAAAGATCTTTCCTTAAAGTTTGTAACACTTAAATGTAGTTTCATTCTGTCAAATGTAACTTTTTAGATGCCAGGAGGAAATTTAACATAGCTCAAATAAGGAATGAGTATTCTGAAATGTAATTTCATATAAACTTTATGATACCTTCCCTATAAAGAATTTTGGAAACAGCTTGAACTAATAATGACCTTTTGATAACTTGACTGCAGTGGGTGCAGATATGAGTGCATGGAACAGCTCAGCTGACAGACATGGGAGGGCACTTATTCTCAAAAGAGAGATGCTGACTAATGCATGTGAAAAGAAACTGCTGAAGTAAATATAGATTAAAAAGACATATGTGGATGTCATCATACTGGTACATAGTATGGGTTTAGGCTAATTGAAACCCAGCTAAGATGATTTAAACTAACCTGTCTGGCTTCATCCTAAAATGGATTAAGAGCATTTCCACAACCTACTAATGACATCCAGCTATTAATCCACTTGAGCTGACAGGTTAGTATCAACCAATTTTGTACCACGATGTATTAATGGAGAACTCCAAATCCTTGTGATTATTGACTTAATTGGATAAAAACAGTATATCAGATGTTCTGGGGGCAATTTTTAAACCTCGATGAATCACAAGGCATGGCTAGCGTGGGCAGCTACCTAATTGAAGAACTGCATGTACCTATTAAAAAGAATTTGTTTATTTACTCTGCAAAGACAAATACTATTACAAAAAGGCTTTTTTTTTGTCTGATACTTGAAACATAGGCTATACTTTTATTTTTTAGTAATCAGTTCTAAAGATTATTTAGTCCAAGGGGTTCCTTTAGTAAATAATTAAGGATAAAGCAGCATCTAAATAACAAGTTAATTGGACCAATAAATCAACCAAAAGAAGCAAACTCATGAGAATAATTCTATCTATGTAATGACTTCATAAGACTTGTGACATGTCTACAGATCAGAAAAATGCTAACAGTGATTAATCTTGACATCTGCAACATGAAATCCATAAAGTCATTAATTCAAAATTACTAATGAACACCTAGAAAAAAAAAAAAAATCAACACTATGTAACTTTTATTTTAAAGGATCCTAAAATAAATTGTGGAAGTGATATGTTATTTTTAAGTACAAGTCCATAACAGCAGCAATGAATATCTGCACTAACTCAGCAAGTATATAAACTCACATATTCCTCTGAAATATCATGGACAGGCTCAGGTAAGAATTTCAGCTGATACCATTTATGTACTTACTGTAGATGACATTTCGCTGGACATGCAAGGAAAACCAGAGAGACCACAGCACTCCAGCTTGGATGGCTCTGGCAGCACTGGTCCTTGCCTTTCCCTGAGCAGCCCCTGGCCCACGGGGAACCCAAGCAGGGACTCCCCTCATCTGCCCACGGCAGTGGGTGTCAGACATCTCTGGAAAGACCCACAGTTACCACCACCCAAGGAGCAGCCAGGCTGCATGGCACCTTTAGGCACCTTTGCAAAAATATATTTACTAATACGTTGCTACCAATCAGAAAACATATTTGAGGAAAAGAAGAATTTTTAATTGTTGTAATCGATAATTTACTTAAATGTTGGGAAAAATATGTATTGATTGGTAATACAATAATTATGTGCTACATATCAGTTAGTTTACTATTAATTTGCATCTACATATATTCATAGAAGATACTTACTGAGCAGCAAGGGTAAGAAACAGAGATTATAAGACACTACAAGGTTTCAAAGCATAACATAAGCAGGCTTTAGGCTCCTACATTCAGTACCAAGGTAATGGGCACACTGAATGATTTGTAGGTACTGCTGAACAGAAATGCACTTAAAAGGAAGAGCAGATGCTTCTTCTAGCACTTTCCAATAGCACCGTGGATTTTATAAACATTTTCAACCTAAACATGTTCAGCTCTAAACTAATACAGTTATAAACCTATTAGAATTCTCTGATACAGTTACCTTTTCAAAAAAATATTTTACTTTGTTGACAAAACTGACTTCCAGATTACAAAAGTAATAACGTATCCTATTGATGGCCAAAGAAATTTGAAAAATCTTTAAGAAGCCAGATAACTTTAATGGCTTTTTAAACAAAATACTTGGGAGACAAAAAATATAGAAATGTGTTAATTTTGACAAATCAATAACTGACTTGAACAAGCAGTATTTCTATTATATATTTGTATGCTAGGATATTGCATACATTGCTGGAATGATAGAACACTGGCAGCACTCTACCTTCCATGAAGCATAAAAAAGGGGAAAAAAGCAAGAAAAACTGTGTAGAAAATTAAATGATTGTTTATTAGCTGAAGCCTCTGATGTAGGTAAGATATGTTACCAAAAAATAGATGCAATCAAAAATAGTTCCTACAGTTGTTCTGTAGCTCTTCACACTTAGTGACTTGTAAATAATGATGCAGATTGTCAAAATAAGATTAAATATTGTGGTGCTCCACTGGCATGAATTAAGACTTAAATGCAAGCAGTGAGTTTATTGGTGAGATTTATACTTGATTTAATTCCTTACACTAACTGAAAGGGAGTCAGGTTTTTCATCGTTTAAAAAGCTTTCTTATAATAATTTTTTTTTTTTTTCAGAAAATGAAACAGCCTTGTTGTTCAACTGTAATATTATTAAGGAAAGGCAATAAATTCAATCTTAGTATGCTCAAAGTAATTATTTTTTTAAAAAAAATCTCTATAGGAGTTTTCCAGTTCTGTACTTCTGATGAGCTTTTAAAATCCATGTGCCTCTACTACCTTTTGTTTGGTTTATAACCAGATATCTCTAAAACCCTTGCCAGCTATTCATTTTCAAAGTTCTCAAAGCTTAAATATGCTAGAAGGAAAATATTTTGAACAGAGATTCTTTAAAGGTTTACCCATGGTACAGAAAATTCAGGCCCTTATGCTAGACATCAAGTATCCAGAAAAGGAAACAGTAATTTCTGTCTCTAATTTGGCAACACAACAGGCCATGAATACAGACAGAGCAAAAAGTTTTGAAAATGTTATAAAAATTTATCAAACTGTCCCACAGTTAGAAAAAATATTATCAATCGACTGCTCGTCTTATACACAGCTTCAGCTTCCATCTGTCACTTAAAGATACAAAAATTATATTTCCAAGAAGAAGCTAATCTTTGCAGTACCTGAGCCCTTTGAGTCATGGAGAAGACTACTCTCCAGTATGGTTTACAGTCTGACAGGTTTACTCTCTGACTTGGTTGCAAATTATTTGTGTTTCATTTTTTTTTGCCAATCTGTTTGCATTTTAGGATCACAGCTATATCCCAGAGGGAGAGTTTAATTATTTTTAAAGGGGACTGGAGAGGGCTAGCCTTCAAAATGGCTTTTAGGAAAGCAAACATAACTCATCTAAAAGTATTAGGGTGTCCTTATGAAAATGCAAATTTCCACTAAAAGTTATCTAGATATATGAGCAAACACATGCACTTCTGTAGAGAAAAATCAAAGTAAAATATTAGATAACAGCAGATTTAAAATATAGAAATGAAAATTACTTTGTCATCCAAAAGATAATGAAGTTTTAAAGAAAACACAAAATGTCAGTTCATAGTACACATTTGCAAAAACACAGCGTAACTCAAGACAATAAAAATAAAGAAAGTTGTTGAATATGAATGGTTATTAGTTACATATTGTTAAAGGCAACACTAACATTTCAGTTTTATGGTCTGACAAATCTAAAAAAAAAAAAAAAAAATAGGAACACTTACCTCTGATTTTATCAGAGATAAGGTTACATTATTATAACAACACTGCATGCTATTTCTCAGCCAAAAGTCCAGAATTAATACAGTAGTGAATCATGCATGTACATCCATATTAAAAAGGAATTTAGAGTCCATATGGCGTAAATGTGTTTTTATGCATTTGGAAGACAACAGGCTTGCTGGTAACACCCCCAGTATCCTGGAACACATGTAAAATGTTTTGAACTTGACACACACATGGGCAGCCACTTCTCCAGCAGTTCCTCTTCCTGAGTGGTTCCAGAGCTGTAGTTTGATCACTGCCAGATTAAGGTCTTTAGTTGTAGAAGCATAGTTTGAGTCCACAAACTCTTATTCACATTAGTAAAATCCTTAATGTCAGTGAAGGTATTTGATGGAGCAATGGAATGACAGACATCTCTGGTCACTTTCAGCAATTATTATTAAATATCTAGAATAACAGGATGGAAAGTCATAACAGATGCCTTCCTGTTATTTTTTCATGACTCACAAATTCTCATTTAGTTTCTAGCAGCATCTTTACCATACAAATTACAAATAACAGCATTTAAATGCTAGAGCAGATGATAATAAAATTCCTTTCCATTATCAAGCAGTGTAAGCGCTCTCAATGCTATATACAGAATGTCTTTACTCGAAGGAGTTTGCACTCCTCATCACAAATGACAGATAATAATTTGGAAGACATTCTGATGGACCCACTGACACTGATGGGGAGAATGCCATTTGAAACCTGTGAGATTAATTTTCCAGACCAGATGTTGTCTCAAATAATATGTTTCTTCTTTCCCTTTCCTCCCACCTACTCCTCCCTCTCCCCCCTAAATTTGGTAATGTATAAAAAAGACTTTGCAGAAAAATTCCATGTTATAGGAAGGATGTTAACAAAAAGTGACATATTTTTGAATAATTTTCCTTCTCTTGCAGTTTATCATTGGGTATGGTTCACTCACACTGCTGGGACATATTCAAATAACATACTTATTATAAGATATGCATACCCAAGGGTGTGGGTAAAAAACACCAAAAGATTAATTAAATCACTTTCAATTTAGAAAATCCATGTTAAAATATATAATGTGAAACATTAGGAGAAATATAAAATGAAAAATTAGGAACGGGATGAGACAACTGAAAAGGAGGATGGTGACAAAGTTTGGAAGCTTACAGGTCATGGGAGGCACAAAGGCAACATACTCACTTGTTATACCCCAGTGAAAGTATAGCCTTCAGCACTGATAAGTAGCAGAACAGCTATTAAGCAGATAACAACTGCCAAAGAAACTTCCCAAAATAAAAACAATTATCATTAGGAATTTTATTGTTATTCTGAAGCAGCTGAGTGCTGGAAATTGTAGCCATAAAAATAAAATATAGCTTCAATCCCTCATTTGCCTAAGCTTGTATGAAATGAGAAACTTCAACTTTCATAGCAGTTACACGTGTCAAGTCTTTTTATTTGATGAAAGTCAAAATTGCTCTTGTTTTCTTAATGCCAGAATTTTTATGCACCTAAGGTGCATGCTGCAATGTTAAAGAGCCTGTGTCTCCTGCCCATGCAAGATGAAAGCTGCAGAGTCATGCTATGCTGCTCTGGGAATTTCATGCAGCAGTCATGCCGTGAATAATGGAGGTGAAAGGATCTGGTTCATACAGAGGGCATATGTGAGCTCACTGTCAGGGAGAGCCTGGCACTTGCAGGGAATTCTCTGTGAGGTGCTGTTTCCAGGGCCCCCTGAGTGGCCCACTGTGCTCTGCATAGTCTGAGTGGTCAGGAGATGCTGTCCTAAGGGAACTTCTGAGTATGCTCTAGAGGGGCACAGTAGATGCAGTCATTAGATCTCTACACAATAACCAGCAGCTGTACGTCATGCTGACTTGCTATTCACAGCTTGATGAAAAGGCCAGTGACAGACGAGAAGACAAGCCTGTGACCACCTTCCTTCATATTATTTTATATGCCAGCTTGCTATTTTGGTTTGCTGTTGTAACCAGACAGCACTCATCACTTCATTCTTTTACATGCTCTCTGACCATGAAATAAAAATATGATGTACCTAAAAAAAAAAAAAAAAAAAAAAAAAAAATCTTGCAGATAATACAAAACACTTTTCTCTTCCAGGGAAAGGTGGCCTCCATTGATATTTTCAACTATTTCATTTTCTTTGTTTAACAATCTCAGTCACTTCTCATCATGAATTTGTACACATGACCGTGTGTAACACTGTTGTATTTATGTCCATATGTCGACTAGTGCAGAAAACTCTAACTGACATTAATAATTTCTATTTGTCTAGACCAGCTTATTTTAAATCCCTTTTGGATGACTGTCTATAAGCTACTGCATTAAGGAAAACTTCAGTGCTTCCACTTTATTCTGCTTGTTTCTTTGGTGCTATTCAAAGTCTCAATGAAAAGCCCCTCTTGCAGTTCTGCAGTTAAAACAACAAAGCACTGCCTATGTTTCTTCTTTAACACAGCTCTAAGGATTTATTCTTTGCTCCTTTATTCTTCCTTTTTCTGAAGTTTTCTTGTCCTTTTCCCCTTTAAAATCTCTTTATCTAAAGCTGAATTAGTTTTTGCAGCTGGTTGGCAAACTGCCACAGCTTTCTGCTCTGACACATATTTGTCAATTTCCAGTTGCCTTCAAACTTTTTATTTTTCTTAGATTCTATTTAATTTTCCTCCTTCAGACATTCACTGGTTCAAGTTTTAGTCATTTTAATAGAAAAGCAGAGAAAAATTCCTCCCAGGAGGGAGAAAAGGTGGCATTCTCTATGTTGACAAAAGGAAAATAAAAATACTGTGAGATTTACCCATTGAAGACTTCCAAATAGCAAACTTTGTGCTTTTTATAAATACTTACATAATTTGGTCTTACTTTCAGAAAAGAAGTAGGCAAATCTGCTACTGTATTTATGCTCTGACCAAAGAGAAAGGAAATTTGTAGATTTTTTTCACAGGTTACTATTTTGCTTCATTCCAACTTAGTTCGTTGTAGTTTTAAAACACTAGAGATTAAAGATTTATTTATTTTTTTAATATTCTGCAGTCTAATTTCTTAGCTAAGGGTATATATAAAACTGTTAACTATAACTTACATCTTTACTGACAAACTTCTTAAAATAACTTGCCAACCTTTATTAAAGATACACTATAGATTAATACATTTTAATGGGAAATAATAAGAAAAAATTTGATTTGCATTAATCTTTGGATCTTAAGAGAATTTCTTCTCTTATTCATTGTTTACTATGGAAAGTGTGTTTCAAGCATCTCATAGGCTGTTGTACCAGCAGAGAGAGGGAGAAGTAGAAAGAGAGCCTATAAAAAAAGCTTTGAACATCAGTATAGGGTTTAAGTAGGCACTGAGCAGCCATTAATCTGCCCACTCAAATAATAAAATTAGAATATTTAGCAAAACTATGAAGGAGTAAGTGCCCAAATATAACACCTTTATTTCCTGTTCTATAGTGCTCAGTTTTTAATCTCTTCAGCATGAGAAAAAGGCAGCAAAAATCCTCACCACCAGACTGAACCTTTTCTTTCTGATGTGGCTACTATAGAATTATTATTACAATTACTGTTAATAATAATTACTGTGTTAATTACAATTTAAAATTATATGACACTGCACCTTCACTTTTCCTTGGAAATGGAATAGAGTATTTCTCAGGCTTCCAGAATGCAAATGGTAGGTATTTTTACCATCCCCACAGCCACAGCTTGCTGGAGTGGGTTAGAGCGCTACACCCATTGTCATATCTTGGCAGATTGAATGGAGTTAAAGCAGATGAAAAGAAAGGCCATATCTAAAGAAGAGAAAACAGAGTTCCAGCTTTCACAGCTTTCTTGTATGTGAAGTCCTAGAAATTGGCTCAGCTAACTGTGAAGTGGTGAATACTGGCAGCAGCTGTCCAGTAAGTGGAAGCCTAAGTAATGTTGTGGTCTGAGTTACTGCAGGACACGTCCCAGCTGACTTCAACTGTTAAAAGTTACAGCCTAATTAAACCTTACTGCTTGCATCAAATATTTCTTCCTATGTATCTGGGCCAATGTCTTGTGTGTCTATCATTATTTGTTCACTGCTTTTCTACTTCTACACATACAGTATCATGCCTTTTTCCTTTTAATTTCTCCTAGTGCTGTGCTATTTTTAAAAGTAGAATAACTTAAAATTGGCCATTTTGGAAAAGAGATGAGTCATAAAAATGAATATTTAGCTTGCACTTAGTGCATCCTAGGTATTATTAGACATTCAAAATACTAACTTCAGAGCAATGATACATTATTTCATTCCATTGTAGAGAGGTGAAGTCATTGTTTCAACAAGTTTGTCTTTTTAAAAACCATATAAAGATGTTTGGAACAAGCTTTGACTGGTGTCAATATTCTTTTAAAGTTTTTTAATAATATATTCAATTAAATGGACTTAATGCATGAGCAAAAAATCAAAATAAATCAGTATGAAATTAGGATAAAGAGATTTAAAACACTCAGATACTTTGAAATAACTTCAAATGGTCTTATGTAAACTGAGTGTATTCAGAGCAGAAAGAATTGCCCTTAAATAAGTTTAAATCATTAACAGAAATTGCTCTCATTTGGATTTTTAAAGGTCTAAGTGTAAATTAGAGTTCTCTGATACATTAATTTTATTTCAACTTAGTATTTAATTTAAGTCTAAATAATTAGGAAAACACATGTAAATTTGAGACTATTGAAGCCCTGGTTCACAGTTATTTCATATTTTATGTCTTTGGGGATTTTTTGTAGGCTTGAAGACACACAATGATCTGTTGTTTTATATATTTTAAGGTTTCATTTCATCCATACATGCAATACCCTGATCATCTGGCTGAGTTGTTTTCTGTGGAAAGAGCAGAAAAGCACGATCTAGTCAAAGCTGGTATCACAGTACTTTGGTTTTTGGTTTGGGGGAGAGGGGAATGTAAACTCTCTATGTTTGATAGTGAACAGCTGTAATTTAGATAAGATCTGAGTGCTCTGCCTTGCTGTCCTAACATAGAATCACAGAATCATGGAACCATAGGACCTTAAGGGTTGGAAGGGACCTTAAAGATCATCTGGTCCCACTCCCCCATCATGGGCAGGAACACCTGTCACTACACCAGGTTGTTCAAGGTCTTATCTAACCTATCCTTTTAATGTATTAAGGTAATTTTGTATCTATTTTCCTTAACATGAAACTGCAAAAATGAAGACTCAAAGAGAAAGACATTTTTTGGGGTTTAAGCAAAATGTATCAATAAGTATTAGGTTGATAACATCTGTGTTTATTTAATTTCTCCATCCAAACTCACTTTGTCCTTGCTCTGGTCTTCATGCTCCTATCTCTTTAACTGTTTCTTTAGCAAGCCTTCCAAAGTTTCCTCATCACAGTTGGTCTTAAAATGCCATTTTTTTCTCTCCATAATTTGTCCCAAACCTTCTCTTTGTTCAGTTTATTCAGTTTGTTCTGATTTCAGGATTTTATAGGTCATCTGACAACAATCATTTTGCTAACCCATTCCATCTCTCCTCTTTCACTTTCCAATCCCACTGCATTCTTCCTCCATTACTCTGTCTTCCGTCTCACATTTTTCACCCCAGATGATCACATTTCTCCTCTTCCTGGATTGAGTGACCAGATTTCTTAGCTTTTATTTGCAAATTCCTGTATAGTTGGTTAATTCTTGAAGGATCGTTGATTACAGCCAAAGAAGCACTATGAAACTGGGAACTTTCTAGAAAAATCAGTTATTTTCTTTCCCCAAACTTGGTGTGATGTTTTTGTATCTATTTTAGTGGGAGGAAAAAAAATAAGGGAAAAAAAAAAAAAAAAAAAAAAAAAGCAGTTTTAAGAAATAATTCTGGAATTTACAGATGCCAACAAAAACATCCAAACACATATAAAAGTATCAACAAAACATTGTCAGCACAGGCAGTCTCTAAAATATGTAATATCATCAAGGAATGTTTTCCAGATTTTGAAATATCACATACTAAAAGTGTCTTCCTGCCAAAGTACTGCTCTAAAATATTAACATTACTTCCAGTTTTTACTCCCTAGACAACATTTTCAATAAAGAAAGTAGCTTCTTTGAGTCCTTTTTTCTGCCTCTCCTTCTGAAGTAGCCTAACCTGAACATATTAACAAATTCTTTTGTTTTGTCTAATCAAGTCACAGCTTATAAAAAGCAACCAGCATGCTAGACAACCATTTAGAATACAGATTTTCCAGTGTATATTTCTGCATTATCTGGGGCAAAACTAGATAAACACAAGACTTGCTTTGCTTTTAGAAGTGGGACTCTGACTTCTTGCCAAGCTCAGGTGGGAAGGAAAGTCATATAGAAGACAGAGCAGAGAAAGAGAGAGGAACTCCTAGAGAAAGCTGTGTTTGAGGAAGAAGCATGCATGCAACTTACATGCAACTTGCAAAAAACCTGACTGTTTTTACTTCATCTCAGCTCTAAGATTACAGAATTATCTACTAGGAAAAAGGAGGGTTGAACATTGTGCTGTATCTTTCTCAGAAAGGTTATAAGTTCATTTAGAGTAAAAGAAGCTGAGATAATGGTTGGGCTAGGGCCAAACCATTTGGATGTTGGTGGAAACACAACATTTTCTCTCTGAAATAAAGCACTGAAAAGACAACATCTACTCCCATATGAGAATGTCTACTAGCTAAGTAATTTATGCTCAGAAGTCTCAAAGGAACTAATGAATCATTGCCAATTTTTAACTTACCTTGGAAAACTGGGAAAGATTGAGATTTGCAAAATTGTCTTATTATCCAGAAAAGGATATAACATAGAATAAGAAATTAATTATCCCACACATCATTTCAGGTATATAATGGATTTATTAATTTGTAACTTTGCTGGTAATGAACTAGATATTATAGTTACTACTAGTCAGATTGTCCTTTTCATTTACCGTTTTAGTTTTGTGACTGATCTCTCTGTTTGGTTTTGGTTTTGACTAGTGTATGGGATGGTAAACAAAGTATGTATGTACACCTAGATTTAATTCACTTTCTAAATGAACTAATTTTTTTTTTTTAATCAAATACTTGGATGTTATGAAATTGATAGGTAAGATGTAGTAGGATTGTAAACTGTTTTGATATTGATATCCAGGATCTTTTGGACACCTTTCTTTGTTTCAGTTCTAACCTCTCTCTCCCTATATTTTATAGCCCTGGTTTCTAGATCCTTGAAGGGCATAAACAAAGAAAAAATTTTCATAAATTGTATGCAAAAGTAACTAAAAAGTTAAAATAGAAAGTTTAGATTTGTTACATGACAATTATTATTTCCACAAGGAAATAGGGAACTCGGGGTGGTGAACATTATGAAAGTTGCTAAAAAGAGGTTGGCTTTATCAGTGTATATCATATATAGTTTTAAAATTATTATATATATAATAATTACTAAATTATTGGATTGGTAGGTTAATAAAATGCAATGGATGGTTACAATTATGGTAATCCATATCAAGTGATCAAAATTGTTAAAAAATTGATTTAACATGTCCAACTGAAGAGGAATATGTTGTGAATTCATGAAGGCAGTGTCTATCTACAGAATATCAAAGCTGTCTTAAAATAACAATGACTAGAGCTAGATTTTAAGTATTATCATAAATCACATCTTCAGTCTGAGCTTTCTGTGCTCCTGTCAAAAGAGGGCTAACAAAACCTTTGAATGGATAATAAAGGGGAATGAAGATGAGAAAAAAAAAAAAAAAACAACAAGCCCCCAAGAATCTCCAACTCCCTTTCCTGCCACCCCCCAAAAATACCCAAATAATGCCCAAAAACCCCAACAAACCAAACCAAGACAAAACCCAGCAGCCCCAAAAGCAAGATGACAGAGCTGTGAATCTTTCATTATGGTGTGAGGTGTAATTAAATTATCTTGTGTATTGAAGGGAAGTTTAAGAGATTGGTTGATAAAGGAGTGTAAGTATTTAAATGTGGGATTTATATCTGACAGAACTAAGCTTTTAGATCATGCAGTCAGAAACAGTAATTACTAAGTAATTACTGGGAATTGAAATTAGGATAATTCTTCTAGAAATAATACATGGAATTATAGGAAGGCTTGGAATGGTTATGGTTTCCTTAAAGCAAAATTAGATGCTTTTCCAACTTAGAATTTCCAAATTAGAATTTCCAACTTGTGGAAGACAATCTAGTAGTGGAGAATATAGAGGGCTATACTGAATCATTATTATGTCCTTTCTGGTCTTTGAGGATAAGGCTCAGTCCCCATTATGCTTTTGATCTTATAAGGAAAAGAATTTTAAAGGTGTAGCAGACTTTATTCCTCTCCACAATCTCATCTGTGTTCCTCAGAGCAGCACACTATGTAAAATAATGTCTTGTAATTTAGGCTGTAAAGTCAAGAGGTTTTGTCTTATTTTATATATTTGCATTAATGGGGGGGGTGTGTGTGTGTTTGTTTTTTGGTTTTTTTTTTTTTTTTTTTTTGGTTTAGTTTTTTTGTTTGGTTTAGCTTTCCTGAGTATCACAAATTATCAATAATGTGTCAAAAGAATACAGAATAGGCATTTTTAATGTTTTTAACAGAGAAAAGGTAGAAGAGTTACCCTGATGGAAATAATAAAAAGATTTGCAGACCTATATTATTATTAACACTTGTACGTATAGACCCACGCCAACAGCAAGGAGCTATCCTGAACTTATATGAAGATATAATCATACTGTATAATTTAGACACTTGCCTGTTAGAGTGGATATACCCAGACTGAGAGTAATGGTTCCTTAACCGAGAGGTTTCTTACCACTAGAGGGCTCAAAATTGCTGTGTGATTTTATGTATGAATAAAACATAAACATATATATATATACTTACATACACAAGGTATGTACATCATTCATATGCATGTTTTATTTGTGTGTACACAGGTATAAGCACACCCATATATGCATGTACTTGCATTTTAATAGATGATCTGTTTTTCTTCTATTTTAAAGATTTTGGTCATTTAAATGTAATTCAGATCCTAGGGATTTTTAATAAAACTGAAATGCACCAAATACAAGTGATAGGCTTTTTTATTTTCATAAAATAATTATAATTTTTAACTCAGGTGGCTGGATTTACCCAGAATGTTCATTTCATCAAACTGAATATTGTAAACAATCACAATAAAATAATGTTCAAACCTCCATGACCAATGCCTGTTGACATCATATGTTTTATTAAGGTATATAAACAACACTGAATAATTTGGACACAGTTAATTCTTTCATAAATGTCTTTCCAGAAAAATTAATGCAGTGTTGCAGAATTGATCACATCAAGCATTTTTGCTTGATTATATTATTTATTCTCCTGGGAAATCTTAGAGATTCTAAAGAAATGAAATGTTCATGGAATGCTGACTGTTTTCTTTCACTAATGTGACAATTGTAACGATCAGAGAAATGGCTTTCAACCATTTTTAGGTAATCCATTTTGATGTAATGCATAATCTTTGGATATAGTGCAATCCAGCTTCCCCCCCATTATGACAATGTAATAATGAATAATTTACCCACAAAGTCCAAAAGTTAATTAATGAAAGTCAGACTTGATGAATACAAAAGTTTGAGGTATTGCTATTTTCTATACATTTGCAAAGTAGTATTTATCTAACTATAAGAAATCCAATCAACAAAACAGTACTCCAAGAACAATAAAGCTTCAGATTATAAAGATTATAAAAAAAGTATGTTTTTGTAGAAATAGGAACACAAAATATTTTACAGGCATGTAGTGCTGCACATAATAAACGATTAAATAGTTTCTTCAGAATATTTGCCTGTATGGAAAATCATGCAAAAACATAAGGAAAAGAGAAGATATTCTTTTTGCAACACTTCAGCGCTTTGATTATTTGTAAAAAATTGCATTGAATATGATCACATATATGAATAAAGACTACTCAAGTGAATGGGCATTTGCATAACTGAACAAAATATTTCAGGGTTTGATACAGAATAATATCTTTGAATTTGGTAGAACCACATCTGGCTACTGCCTAAATCATGAATAGTACAGTTAGAGACTAAAAACTGAAAAAAACCCCTTAACATATTAATTTCCTAGAATCATCTATTTTTTCTTAAATTGTTAAAGTTGTACCAAGTGTTTCACCTTTATAAAATGTTAAATCCTTAAAAGAGCACAATAAGTTAATTTGGATGGTGGGCGGGAGGAATTTAGATTAAATAGTAAAGCATGCTAGAATGACTATTCTATTGCTATTTAAACTTAGCTAAACCTTAAAGTTAGTTTGTTATAGTCCCATTTCTGTTAACACATTTACTTTAAAATGAAAAATACGTGCAACTAAGCGAAGATACTTTTGCTTTAAGAATTTTAACTCTTGCATGTTCTGCTTAAAAAATTATCTTTGCTGATTGTGTATGATGTCAGATTACACTCATAATGTTTTAATGAAATCAATATAATCTTTTGTGTACTGTTTCTGTGTCTAATGCATTCTTAATTTATTAGTTTATTACTTGAACTTGGGAAATAACCTGACACACTGGATAACAGATTTTAAAAGTGGGGGTTTTACTGACTGAGTTGTTGACATATTCATCACATCACCTTTAGATCCAAAAGTAATCTTCAAATCTGTAAAGCAGACTGCAATATGCTGAAAAAACTTTTACTAGACAAAAAATAAAAATTTTATAAATTTAAAACACATTTTCATAAGTGGAAGATCCATTTCCCTAATGACAGCCTATTGATGTCAACTAAATGCCAGGAATAAAGTTCTATCCAGGTGGAGTTACCTGTTCCATTAGGTCCTTAAGGAAAAGCTTCCATATCATACCATATCATATATCATATCATATCATATATTCATATCATATCATATCATATCATATCATATCATATCATATCATATCATATCATACTATATCATATCAATCATATATCATACCATATTATACCATATCATATCATATATCACTGTACAAATTTCTCTAGTTTATATTTACATTACACATATATATTATTGTCCTCCATTTAAGAAGAGCATGAAACTATTAGAGAGCATTCAGAAAAAGTTGACCAAGATGGTGAAAGGCAGGGAGAAGCAGCCAGGGTTACTTGGTTTGTTGAAGCTGAAGAAAAGCAGCAGCAGGGAAGGTGCTGATCTCCTCTCCAGAGACAGCTACAGGACATGAGGAAACGGAATGAAGCTCCATCGGGGCAAGTTCCGACCAGAAGCACATCAGGAAAAGGTGTTTCACTGAGAGGGTGGTCAGTCACTGGAACAGGGCCCCAGAGAAATGGTCATGAAACCAAGTTCCAAGGAATTGCTGCATGATGCAAATATTTATTAATAATAATCTTAATATGTGAATAGCAGTAATTTTCACAATGATCTTACATGACGCAAGAATTGTACTGGGTACAAGAAACTGCAAATATGAATTTTCTTACAGGAGCGAGGACTGGAACTCAACTATATTGATGACTTTTTTACCACTTTCACAGGAAGTACATTATTTTTCATCTGTTGTCAACAACGCACTTTCAAGTGGAATGGGGTATGATAGTTTTAATGAACTTTTTCTAAATCAGACAATATTTAGGTTTTAATCTCCACATAACATCTACATGACAACATAATCTCACAAGTGAATGGCAATCATATATTTTTTCTATATCTGTAACATGAGTCTTCTAAAATTTATTCTTACAAGTGCATTACAGATAAGAAAGTTGACAAGAATTCCAATTATTAAAATGTAATTTTTAGACCAGTAGTCATTGTTAATCTAGCGTTCTCCTCATCTTTGAATATATTCCATAATATTATTGCCATGACGCAATATTGAGTTAAGAAACGCCAAATATTAACCAAACTTAAGTGGATAAACTAACAAACAGAAGCAGAAATTCTGAACGCTGCTTTTTATAAACTTTATCTTAAAAAATCCAAAGAACAAAACAAAACCATGGTAAATATGGGGTTTAGGAGATTAAAACCTTTTCTATTAATGCATACAAAGATTAGAGTTCATTTCCATTTTAAATAGGTACTGACATGCATGCCAAGTGGGGTAAACATGTAGGACAAGATCCCGGCGCTCAGGATTACAGGGCTCTAACAGCAGTCAATCCAAAGCAATGACAGCATGCGACAGAGGCAGGAGGTCCACTCATAAATACCTTTGTTGTGAGCCATGATGAATCTGCAAGCATTGTTGCTAATGCGCTATGATCCTGTTTCTGGAGTTTTTTTGTAATTTGTACTTTTTTTTTTTTTCATCTCGCTTGCAATGACTCAGTTCTGCAGCAATTTTATTTTTACTGTTTTAATGTATGATTTTTTTTTTCTGTTCTAAAGGAAACAACGTAAACCTTTAAATGAAAATAAGAATGAAAAGAAAAATACAGATATTTAGAAATTTTGAAAGACGAGTCCTTCTACTTGGCTAAAATATTACAACAAAAATATTCTGAAAAAATTGCATAGGAAAAATTATCAGGCTTTTTTATAAGTGTAACTTTCTATAATACCTTCTTTAGAGCTGTTTATTATCAACATAACACATGGCTATGTAAAGACTTTCACCTTAACTTGTAATTTTTAATTATTGGAGATTGCATTCTCAGTCTTCATTTTTGCAACTGCCAAATTTTAAAGTATATACCAGCTGTTATTTTGTTTATTATATAATTAATTAGAAATGAAAAAAAAAATATATGTTCCTAAGTACTTTTTAAATATGTTTTTATTACATATCCATAAATATATCTATGCAAAATTAATTCAAATTGCCCATCACTGGAATACGACAAGAATCTCTCTTATTGCAAGAATGCACTGCAGTCTATGTTAATATCTTCTATATAGTTTCTTTATTCTTTTCACTATTCTGTCCCTGAAGTATTTTGTATTGAATGACTTAAATCCCCTTGAAATCAATAAAACAGTAGATCCATGGACTTCTATTTTCTAGAGCATACAAGTTGTTCCATTCACTTTGGTCATGCACCCACTTAAAACATAAATAGCAACCTCATAAGTCTAAGTAAAATACAAATCAAAATCAGCTATATTTTTTCAACTAACATTGAAATAAGAAAGTGATTCTATATCTTGTAAGTGATTAAAGTAAAACTGATCTCAAATTTTGGCACCTTTTCATGTTTCCAGTACTGCTTTCACTGAAACAAAATAAAAAGATGAATAGATCCCAAAAGTCATTAATAAACTGCCACCATTTCCTTCTGGCTCAAAATGGTAACTAAATAATTCAGATGGACTTGTACTACTGATGAGCTGTGTGTTTTAACCTCACTGCACTAAGGAACACCCTTTGTCTCAAATAGGCAGCATTACGCCTAATCCCTGTGCTTTTTCTGGGGCCAGATCGCCTTTGTGTGCAGCTGACACACAGATACATGTTTTCATGGCAAACTCAGGATATGTGCCAAATCATTCTGGCCAATTTATCCTGGCAGTCAGTTTTAGCTGTTTACCCTCCCCCACCAGAAGACTTTCCAGTTCAGGGGTATTTTGTAGGAATCAATTTCAAGTGGGTAGAAACAAAATGGAATCATTAAATTTTGTTGGTGAAGTGAAATAATTTGTTGAAGAAGAAATTCTGAGCTATTTGCTAACCTTCAGGGAGGAATCTCTTAAAGTTCCCAGTGTATTCTTAAAGGTAATAACTGTGTCCTAAAATCTTGCTGTGCTAAAGATTTAATTTGCAATGTACTGGCATATGAGATTTTTATAGTAAGCATTTGAAAAAGTGTTTTTAAAGATATCAAGGTCTCCGTTTCAATAATATTAGAGACACTACTTTTCTTGCCTTTCCATTGGCAAAATTTCCACCATTGTAATAGTATTATACTTGTAAAACTTACTTCTGCTGGAATAGCTTATTATTTGGAAAATTGATAATAAATTATACAGGACAAAACAGAGTTTCTTGGTGATTAACAGTAGGAGACTTTACTAATGCAATTTTACTAGGATACGGTTGTCTTTAATAATCTCAAGTAGTATGCATTTTATTAATGAGCAAAATGACCAGAGCAACTTAAAATTCACTACTTATATTTATTTATATATATATGTTATATATATTTCATTTACAAGACAAAAAATCAGTGCTTTTGTAATTATTGTCTCCATATTTTTCCTTTGTCTACTGTGCAACACATTTACTTTTGTCCTTTCCACTCCTTTTCCAAGAAGATTTCTGATAATCTCCACTAACATAACTTTTGTATTTGAGTAGATCTATAGCAAAACTCTAGACCAATCCTGATTAAGGTCCTGTATTGTAATACTACATTATTCCAGAGAGGGGATCAAGCTTGACAACAGAATCAAAGAAAATAATTTTGCTGTTAATGTATCTTTTTCCTTACTTTACTTATTGGAAAGTGCCAAAATTTCAAACAAATGAGACAGTTGGTAGTGGGTGGGCAAAATGACACATAAAATAGTAATACTGTTAGAGCAATTATAATAACAGATTAGAAATAAGTATGCTGATTCCTTGAAAAATACACTGCTCACCATAGTGTTTAGGAATGCATACTGAAGCATCTGGAGCAATAGCTGGCTGAACTCCATTTGTAGGCCAGAGGCGTCACCAGTGTCCTTTTGTAAGATAGCAACAAAAGGTACACTGTCAGTAACAGTGTAAACTGATGAAGCTACACAAGGATATCCTGCTATTTCTCACATACGATGTTACGTTGTTTCATGATAGTGGAATTACTCATAGTTTGTATCAGTTTTAATCCCTGAATATCTATTTTTCTATTAAAACCAAAATAAAACACATATGAAAAAACCTCAAAACTAAAGAAAACAGAAGATACTACTACTTTTGGAAGGCAATTCAAACCTAGTCTTTTAGTCTTTTTTTTTTTTTTTTTTCAGTCTTAGAAATGAAAGGAAATGAAAGGTCTTTAAATTATTGTACATATAGATCACCAGGGGATGACTTTTTTTGGGTAAGTGTTTCACCCACTGGAGTTTCAGATGCCTGGATCCACAATGTCAATTCCTTGGGAGAGATGAAATATTACCTCATCCTGAGGCTATCTTGTTTTCTACACTGAGATCTGGGTATATCCCTAGGTAACCCCTTATAAATCTGACGTACAGATTTAGCAATGAAGAACTCAGATTAATTCAATTCCTTAATCCTGAAGGAAAGCCAAAAAGGATCTGTGAATTTTGATGAACTTTGTCAGAATAGGAGAGAGATGACCTCTCTGCTGAGAGAGAAGAAATGGACATTGATTTTCTACAAACACTTCCTCCTTCCACCACCAGAAAAAGAATTTTAGCCAACATATTCACATTATGACAAACAGTATGTTCACATTTACTGATTTTAAGTTATCATCCTCACTTTCCCAGAAAAAGAAAGCTACTAGCAATGATGTACAATATGAAAAGGTTTAGCAGGTGTCCATGCTCTTTTCAGTGAAGAGTATGACTATTAACACTTGGCTTTTAGTTCAGCAATGCATATAATATAATGCAGATAATAAAAGCAATGTAAATGTGGGAAAACAGGTAACCGTGTCATTTTCTGTCTAATATGTCTTCAACTTTTTTCCCAAATGCTGGGTTTGATTTTTTTTCAGGTTAATATTGCTGGAATCTTGGAGAAGTTCCACTGAAATTAAAAAATATTTACTGATGAATTCTACAGTATTTAAACAAGCAACAATTGGATAAATTAATCAACAATAATAGTTTGACTGATGGATTATTGGAGGAAAAAAGTTTCATAAACAGAAAATGGATGTTAAAGACTTGAAAGAATCTTCTGAGTTCATCACTAATTGTAATTTTACCGAAGCCAAAGTTTACAGGAGTCACAGCAACCATTCAGTAATGAAAAGCTGCCAGTCCTTTTGGACAAAGACGGAATCTGTTTTCTTTTACCTAGCCAGGATGTTTAAGAGGTATCGTTTTTCATCTAATGATTATTGGACTCTGTCATATTTCACATAAGGGGAAAAATGAACTCTTCATTTTGTTAGTCAGATGAGAACTATCCATCACCTCTAAAAGAAACGGGAGATTGAGTCCTGTTCCATGAAGTAGACTTTATCAGATTTAATGACGTTTACTAAAACTTCACCTGAGTTATTATGCAGATTTATATTTCTTAATATGTATGCTTAATTTCTCCCGTTTCCTAATCCCTTTCAATTATAAACATAGGTTTCATGTCTGTGGGAGAGATTAATTTGAATGCTACCATCCATATCTCCACCAGCTGAGAATGATTTTAGAAATAAAGCTGGCAAATGGAATTTGTACTCCATGTCATCTCTGAACAACTTCTTACTGAAGTAACAGGATACATTATAGGGTAGGATATGACTGATACAGACATGAAAGAAATCAAGATCTCACAGCTGCTTGAAAAACCTCTGGTCATGTATACCAATCTGGAGCTGGCTGAAAACAGAAAAGATGAACAACAGATTACAGATTTAGAAAAGGAGGAAAACTCTACTGATACACACTTTGTAATATTTTCCATCAGTACTTTCTGCACAGATATTACAACAGAGAGGGAGCAGGGTGGTATTACAGGCTGCCACAACTATTTTCACTCACGTTTCAGACCACGAACAATGCAGGGCAGTTGCCTGCATTTTGCTAAAAGCTGTTCCTTTCTCTGCCCCCATCCATGACAAAGACCCAGCTTGCTTTAAACTCCAAGTGACCTCTGCCACTAGAGGGCTGCACTTTATGTGCGATTCCCCCTCAGACCTTCATTATCACTTGCTCCCTGCAATTAAAATAAAGAGAAAAACACGCACACTCTGAAACATAGCTGTAATAACTAAAACTTTCCTTAATACTAAATCGGTATTGAAATGTTGACTACGTGCAGCTATCCGCTTGGTTAAGCAGAACTGTTACTAAGAAAGTAGCTGAGAGCCTAGTTACTTAGTTAAAGCTAACTTCTTCAAAAATAAGCCTGTCTCGAAACTCTAAAAAACCCCTTCTTAAACGACTAGAAAAGTTGAAAAAGCTTGTCTTAGTGGGATGGGAGATAATGTAGAGGGAAATCATTAAACAAAAGGCATTCTGTAGAGACGAGGGGAGGCACTTGTGAAACAGCTGTCAGTAAAGAAACAGGCTAACACAGGACAGACATCTGCTGAGTCTGAGGAAATTAGGTTTCAGGATTACCACTTTTTCCTCTAAGCTTATGGAAGCTAGATACACAAACACCACAGAAGCTTATCACGTTAAAGCCTTTTTTTATTCTACACTTTAGTATTTCTGTTGTTAGGATGAAACAATACTTTTGTTTCAAGAATGCAATCAAGTAAATGCTTTATAAGCTAATTTGACATCCCAAAGGGAGGACTTGCAGGTGCTGAATCCAATCAGATCTGTCACATAATTAAAATTAGTGCAGGGGGCACAGTAAAACAGATGTGGTCTAAAAACCAGAGAATTGTTTGTTTCAGTGTTGCTACAGATGAATGGGACATAGTCCGTGAGATAAAGAGAGCAGTGTTATAATTTATCCAGTTACACTACGGAAATTGACTCAAGATGGCTTAATTCGAACATCGCGGTTTTTATTTTTGTCTTCAAAAGTTTCTGTAAGACATTTGCTTGGTTTACAAATAAAAAGAGGCCTCTTAGAACTGATGACCCTACAAACTGGACCTGAGATTTACAAGTCATGCTGTGCTCTTTCTGGCTCAAATACTAATAGAATTCTTTGGCTGCACCTTTAGTAAAGAAAATGGAAGAGCTAGAACCAGTCCCCAGTTTGCTGTACCATAATTGTGTCAGCAACTGCCAAGGTAACAGAAGCCTAGAATTTTATTTCAGTCAGTAAACTAAGCAATTATGAGTCAGAGTATCTTAGATACAAGGGGTATATGATGAGTAAGAAAGTTCCATTTTTATACAATCATTTTTCTGACCATATATGCTATCAAATTGTTACTGAATTCGCTGCATCTATTTAATCTGCTGGCAAGGAGGATAGATATCACATTCCTGGGACACAACTCCCAAAGAAGTCATTGAAAGTTTCCTATGTACAGTGTTGGATTGAGTTCTTAATTTGTGAATGCATTTGGGCAGGAGCCTGTTTAGATGTTAGCCTGCGTACAGCTTAATATCCTATAATGCATTACCTATCTGACTTGTAATTTATAAGCAGAGGTGATGTGCTATATATTATACATGATATGTGTATTTTAAGTATTTAAAATTGTTTGGGGCAGTATTAATGGTAAGTGATTACTAAAACTAAGGCTGTCTCCCAGGGAGCTTAGAATGGGAACTGGATTTCATCCACAAACAGCCGGGTTTTAAGCTCGTGCGTGTATTAGGAGGAATCGAGTCAGCAGCCATGCCGTGCACACACACACACACACCACACACCACACACACATAATCGAATTTAGCACAGAGCGTGGCGTAACGCAATAAACACACATTCCTAAATTTTGTACGGAATTGATGCTCCAGTACCGACCACTACCGTCACAGTTACAGCGGTTTGAGACATTTTTCCAAAGGAAACGACCCAATAAATAGCAAAGAGCCAAACAGTAAAAATGCTTTCCTGGTGCACAGACAATTCCCCGAGCCCTGCTTCCCCATCCCCCCGCATCTTACAGCGTTTTAATCTTCCACCTGAATAGTGAGATTTGTAAGCAGAAATAACCTTCGCCCCAGTGAAATATCTTTACGTTCTCTATGAAATCTTTAGGTAAGCTACGCGGCTTTGTGTCGCACAGCTCCGGCTAGACCGGCTGTCACAGCCTAACAATAATATCTTTATTAATTTCTTTACAAGCCTGCGCGATGCAGCCCGGCGCGTCCACGGCTCCGGCGCGGAGCGGCAGCGCTGCCCCCGCCCGCCGCTCGCGGTGGCCGGCGGGGACCGAGCGGGGACGGGGCAGGGCAGGGCCGCGCCTCTGCTGCAGCCAGCCTCGACGAGGACATGTCCCCGCTATCCCACCGCGTCCTCGGGCGAGCTCGGCCGTCCTCCCACGCAGCTGCGGGCCTGTGAGGCGCAGCGCGTAACCCAGGTGACGCCGCATCACGGCGGGGACCCTCCCGAGGCGGCGTCCGGCCCCGCGCACACCCGCCCCGCCGCCGCCCCCGCCGCAGAGGTTAAACCGCCCCCGCCTCCCCTCAACGGCTCTGCCCGCGGCGGCCCGGCATTGGCGAGACGCTTCAATCCCAGCCTCTCTTTCTTTTGTTCCCATTGGCCGCATCTCCCGCCTGTCTCCGATGGAAACCCCGCCCTTCTGTTTTATCACCCCCCCCCCCCCCCCCCAATATCACCCCCCCCGCCTGCCCTCGTACACCCCCGTCCTTGTGCCCCCTCCCATGGTTCTAACCTCTCCTGCCTTTAGGGTTTCTCGGTGCAGCTGAGGGTGGCGGCACCAGCCCCCAGGCAGCCGTCCGCGGTGCTGGGGCTAGAGCGGAGCCGCGCCGCACCAGCCCGGCAGCGATCCCCCTCTCCACCCCCGTGCACACGAGCCCGACAGCGAGGGAGGGCACGGGAGCCCGGGAGCGGCGGGCAGCTGAGCCGCAGCGTCAGGCGCGGCGCTAGGGCGGGCAGGGGCGGAAGGGGGCTCAGAAACAGCGTGAATCATCTCCCACTCTCTCCCTCGCCCACCATTTACACCGCTCGCTCCCTCCTTCTCCCCCTCCCTTCTTCCCTCCCTCCCTTCCCACCGATTCTGTCTCACTCGTTCTCTCTCCCCTCCTCTCCCACTCACTCTCTCCCCTCCTCTCCTCTCCCACTCACTCTGTCCTCTCCTCCTCCTGTCTCACTCTTTTATTCTTTCCCCTCCTCTCCTCTCCCCCTTTCTTTTCCCTCTCTCGCCCCCCTCGTTCCCCTGTCTCCCTTCTTCTCATCTCCTGACACTGCACTGCAGCTGCTCCTCCAGTCCAGTCCTGCCCGCTTCCCTCCCTCCTTTCCCTTCCCTCCCCCGGGTGCCAGATAAACAACGCGCGCAGCATCCTCGACAATCCCGATCTTAGCTCTACGTTTTCGAAAAGGACAAGAGAACGGGACGAGCCCCCTCCCCTCCTCCTCCTCCTCCTCCTCCACCCCCTTCCTTCTCCTCCTCCTCCTCCTCCCCCCTTCCCTCCCTGCCCCCCCACCAGAGAAGGGAAGAGACAATTCTCCTCCGAGCAGCAGCAAACATGATGGCGGCAGCTCCCATCCAGCAGAACGGGACCCACACCGGGGTTCCCATAGACCTGGACCCGCCGGACTCCCGGAAAAGACCGCTTGAAGCCCCCCCTGAAGCCGGCAGCACCAAGAGGACCAACACGGGCGGTGGGTATATCCTCTGTCACCTCCCTCCCACCCCCACCCCCCCCGCCCAACCCACCCACCTCTCCGCTTCCCTACCTGCCTGCCTGCCTCTTCCAACCCCCCACCCCCCCCGCCCAAAGATTCCCATTTCTCTAATGTTATCATTCATCAAAATGGCGTCGGTTTTCAGCATCTACCAGTCTTTTCATTTAATATCCACGCTGGGGCTGCACAGCCGTGACCCTACGCAGGCGAGGAGGGAGCACAAGGGGTTCCCGCAGCACAGCTATCTCCCTCGCCCGTTTAAGGATGGGCGACAATAAATGGCAGCTGGAAGGAGACGGCAATCGCTCTTCCCTCCTTCCACATCCTCGGGGTCGCAAGTTGAATTTCAGCCTTGCCGTGCGTTTTCCTCCTCCTTGGCCTCACTTCCATTGTCAGCGCGTACACGGCGTGTTTGCCGTGCCGAGCCGGGGGCGAGGGCTGGCTGGTGGCGGGGGGAGTCGCCCCTCGGCTGCGGGGACTCGCTAGTTAACAGCCTGCTGTTCCTGGAGGAGATGAGTTATAACGGGACCAGCATCTCCTTTATCCGTTTGCACTGGAGTCGTCATAACAATGCACCGAGGCAGAGGTGAATTTGTTTGCCCAATGTTGAGAGCAGCGGTCTGGCTATACATAGTGCATGGTTCCCCAGCTATGGTAATACGGGTGGGCACCACTGTCACACACAGGCACTTATTGAGACGCTTTATATTCTCAGGGAAGAGAAGTAATGTGAACGCAGATAATTTCTTCTGCTTAGGGGTTAAACCCCCCCCCCACTCCCCAAACCAACTTTATGAGACCTATTTCGTGGTATCTTGAGATCCTGTGCCAATGGGACATTGCCATCATTGCTGGGGAGAGCACAAGTCTGGGGAGTCAGTGTATCCCTGTTGCCTTGCACTTCTTCAGAGACAGTTATGGAGAGGTCCTCAGACTTCAATGTAGCTGGATTTAGCAGTGGCATGAGGGTACTGAAAATTCTGCAGTTTCCAAATCAGACTGGAATCCTTTTTTCTTTCCCTCCTCCATTCATTCTATGTATTTTTTTCATTTCTCGATGCTATGCTCTAGTGCTAGTGATGGATAGAGGACTGGCATTGTCTATCTCGTCACCTTTTAAGTGTATTTAAAATAAGTGTCTTAGGCTTTTGATCAATTGGGAAAAATTCTTCTTAGTGTCCTTTAATTAATGAGCTTAAAAGAGATCATTGTCGCTTAAGAAGTGCTAAAGGAATACATGAGGATTACTTAGGCAAGTGATTCCATCCTCACCATATTGAGTTGTTTTCTTGGCAGTGGCTGAAATGCTTGGAATAAAACCCCACATTTTGGGTGGGTTATTTGGTAGCAGAGTAGTCGTTTGCTCACTTAAGAAGAATGCAAGCAATAGCTAATTGCTGTTCTCATGTGTTTGCTAATGACAAACAAATAGCCCATTAGAATTTACAATTCCTTCTTTCCTGGTTTTGTCATTTCTTTTGCAGTATTTCCAAGCAAGGTTGTAGTTGTCACTAACCACGTTTTCATGCAGGGCTTTAGCTTTTTTTAAGGGGTCTGATCATTTCTGCATGCTGTGGTTACCATTGCAAAAAAAAAAAAAAAAAAAAAAAAAAAAAAAAAAAAAAAAAAAAAAAATCTATCTTTGAAATATAATTGCAATATTATTCTTATTCTTTTACCGCATTAAGGAACCTATGTGGGTTCTTTGCTTAGAATAAATGTAGTCTAAAGGCATAGTCTAAACATGTCTTGTATAATGACGCAACTGGTTAGATGTAAATGCATGAATTAGTGGAGGAGTTTAAAGATGTAACCTTTTATTTATTTGTGGGTCTGGGGAGGAAAAATGACAACTTATGAGCTGTATTAACCATGCATATCTCAATTTTTCAGAGGATGGCCAGTATTTTCTAAAGGTCCTCATACCTAGTTATGC
Source organism: Sitta carolinensis (assembly GCA_032173965.1). Lineage (NCBI taxonomy): Eukaryota > Metazoa > Chordata > Aves > Passeriformes > Sittidae > Sitta > Sitta carolinensis. The sequence continues at coordinate 16,538,291 of JAVUNC010000006.1, read as the reverse complement.
TGCTGGATCTATAATTGGGAAGGGAGGACAGACAATTGTTCAGTTGCAGAAAGAGACTGGGGCCACCATCAAGCTGTCTAAATCCAAAGATTTTTATCCAGGTAGGTGCAAAAATTAGCCAATTCTTTATTTTTTAAATTACCAGGCATGTATGTACATTTCAGTGTTTTTCATATATTGATGGTTAAGCTTCCAGTGCAGCAGGAAGCATTATGTCTCAGAAAAGTATGTTTCAAAGTTCAGTAGTGAATATAGATATTCTGTCTGTTTTGGCGTATGGAATGGACTGAACTGGACACTAACTGCTAGAAAGAAGTTTAAAGTAATTTACAACATTTCTACAAAAGATTATTTTCATTAACATTGATTGCTTTATTATTTATTTAAAAAATCTAGCTTTAAGGAACCAATGTGACAGGTGGTGTAAAGATAATTGTTCGTTTGAAGTTTCCAGACATTGTAATGACAATTAAGCTAGAACGAGTAAAAATGAGAGACTGCCTCGTAAAGAATGGGCCATTTACTTTAAATCCATTATGTACCTTCTTTCTGCTTCACTGCTTTGTTCATTGGCTCTGGAGTGAAGTAAAGAGGACAAGTGCTGCTCTTTAGATATTCTTTATATTATGTTTATCATGATGGTGGAATAAAACTCTATTATAAAACTGAAATACTTTGGATGAATTAAAAATTTAGCATTTCTAATTAGCTGTATTAATTACGTGTTAGCTGTATTAATGCACATGAAAAGTTTTTAATATTTGAGTATAACAGTAATAAATACCTGAATTAGCATTCTTTATAAGATTTCTGAAGAAGGAGTCATATAATGATAAGATTTTTAGCTTCTGCAGTTGAATAACTGTTGGTTTTTTTCCTAAAGATGGACAAATTAGCATTCTGTAATTGAACTTTGCACTAGAGGACTTTCTGAAAACTGGTGCAAAATAACATTTGACACTTTCGTGTTTTGATTTTGTTATTTTGGAGAGTAACTGGTGATTTAGAATTGAGTTGACTAGCTGTTGCTGACTTTTTTTCTTTTGGAAAATAAAAGCTGCTTTGCATTTATTGTATTTTAGCAAGACTGAATTCTACAAAATAGCAGAGGCAGTTGGTATGGATGTAAACAGAACGCTAACATTGGAGCATTTAGCTTTCCTGTCCTCTGACTTTACTGTCAGGCAGAAGTGGATGACATTTTATTAACAGAGATATTTTGGTCTATTTACAAATATGATTGTTGATGTGGAAATTCTGATGCACCTGTTGTACGTCTCCTTAATGAATGTAGCTTATAATACTTAAAAGTCAGAGATTGAAATGTTGCGTGTAGATTTTTTTTTGTTGAAAGTTACAGCTTATGACTGGTGCTTTTTACTTTTGAAGCTTTTTTTTTTTTTACTTTTTTTAGAAACCTAGGAAAAACATAATCCTTTATTTTAAAAGGTATGTTAAGATTTAAAAAAATCAGTGAAGAATTGTGAAAACTCTTGGAAGAAATAAACGCATTCTAAAGAGCCTGATTGCAGAATTAATAACATAATCTGGGTAAAGAGCTGCAATAGTAAATTAAATTCATTGTCAATAGATGAAAATGAAATAGATTTTCTGCATTATACATGAGGGGTTATCAGATATGCAAGGATGTTACAGAAAATTGGTGTTTATGAAGAATATTCCAAATACCAAATTATAAGCCTTTTCATTTTACTACAGTTTATTTACACTCACTTGGAAAGGACGCTCCAAAGATTAGATCTTTGTTCAGTACTCTAGTATAGTTCTCTGTTTTCTAATTAAATCAGAATTACTTTTTTTTTTTGCAGGAAAATGTAAGATCAGCATTAGTACAGAAGAACCTTGAAAAATAAAAATTGCAAGCTAGATGACATGAGAAACATTTGCAAATAAACATATTTCTTAAAACAGCAGCAATAATATAAAATATAACTAGTTGCAGGACGTCTCAAAACGTTTTCACAGTAACAGGTGCAAATGAAGTTCCAGTTCGACTTTATACAGTCTGCCTTGAATTTGCAGCCTCGTTGTGTTGGAAAGTGAGTGTTTTAAGGAAGCTGGTGACTGATACCTGCTAAAGCATGGAACAGGGATGGGAAATGGATTCCAGCGTGGCTAGCTAGCTCTTGTTAGTATTTCTGTTTGCGTCTGACCACCAGCCTGTGGAATTTTCAGAGGTCCTGTCATTCCTTGAGCTGATGGCTTTTGGGTTTCTTCCAGACTCTCTTGCTCGTATAACATTAGGGAATACAAACCATGTGAAAGAGCTAAGATAAAGTTATGGTTTATTTTTCTTATTAAGTTTTTTAAACAATTACTGTTTTCCTAATAGATGTTACATAGTCCTTACCTCTGATGCTTGTGACTACAAATATATTTAACGTATGTTTCGCCATGGAATGTTCTGTCATTGAAGCTTCTATGAAAGTTTTCTGTTTTTCCTGAAAATTTTTAGAAAAGTGTGTAAGTTCCTGTTTGGAAGGGAGGAAGGTGCTTGTAATGCAGAAGTTACGAGTAGTTCCTATGATCTAATAGTGTTTTTTTCTTTTCCCTCTGTGATATAGGACTTCAGTATGCAGACTGATTTCTGTTGGAATTATTTTTGTGCATCAAAAGGTGACATAATTGCTGAAGAATTATATGGCAGCTCTAATTACAAGAAATTGAAGGAAAAAACAGCTTTGCATTGAACATTTTAGTTTACAAGATAGGAAGCAGTATACAAATACATTACTGTCCACTACAGTTTTATTTTTGAGTATGCAATTTATTGTTCTCTTTTCAGGTTGCCCGCTGACTTTTTCTTGTTGTCTGGACTCCTGCAATTTGACTTTGGATACTCTGATTCTTTTCTGTTCAGGCATGTCCCCCAAGATTAGCAGAACTAAAATTAAAATGGCAATATATGCCCTACTTTTAAACTAAATGGTGCTGATCCTTCTACATAGAAAGTACACTGTATATTGACTACTAGGTTTTGGTTCAAAAATTAAACACAGATTTAGTCAACTGTATGATAAAGTGGCTATTCTGTGCAGCCATTATAATGTCTTTTTTTTTTTAATTATGGAAGAAAGATTATTTCTGTTGTCTGAAGCTGTCATTGCTTATGTGTTTCTCATTTTAGTGAGCCTGGACTCAGAACTACTCAGGCCATGTATATTTTTCCCTTGCGACCGTTGCCGTACACTCTCTCTTGCGTGCATGTGCTCAGTCCCTCTCCCTCCCTCTCTCTGCACTCCGCCCAGTCTCTCACATATACACACACATGCAAGAAATTATGTTACATCACATCATGTTGTTTATTTTGCAACAGGATCTTGCCTGGTCTGAACTTGGTGCTTGTGTGAATTCGAATTTGGTCAGTGTTTTTCAATTTATTGTAATATGATGTCATAGGTGTACTTAAATTAGATCATATCAATTAGCAGAGATTAATAAATGCATAATTAAATGGGGGTAAGCTTTTACTGGTTTTAACAATATTTTAGATGTGTTGTTCTTATAGCAGATTTCTAGTCAGTAGTTATATAAATGTTTGGAGAATGTAAAAGGTGGGAGTTTCCTCTCCCATCTCATGCAAACCATATGAAGTATTGTGTGGCTTTTTTGTGCTTTTACCAAGGGACTTCTGTTTTTAAATATTTTCTGTTTAAATATCAGAGGTTTTTTTTAATCATTCATGTGTTATGGGAGATAGTCTAGCTAATCTTTGTACCAGTGCCCTTCTGAAAAGTCTCTTATCCTTACTCTTAAATACCTTTCAAAAACATTGACTGTGTAAGTAACACATTAAGTTATAGGAATTTAATAATCTTATAGCATCATTACTCCTATAAACTGCTAGGAAGGAGAAAGGTATAATATATCAAGCTTGGTTCTCTATTAATATTTCCTTTATAGACATAGAGTTTATCACGTTCATTTATAACTCTTAAAAATAACAAAAATCTAGTAAGGAAAGAAATGTTTTAAAAATCAATACTTGAAATAATGTTGTAGTGAAATACTGCTTTTTTCAGCTATGGAAGAGAAAAGAGTAATGGAGTTAGAAGCAAGAATGGCTTTAGTTAGTATCTGTCTGTTGTGCTGGTTCCTTGAAGGGCTTTGTCATACATCAATAAATGCATTTCATTTTTTTTTCTTGATGATCCTACTCTTTTTCTTGAAGTGTTGACATTAGCTAATTAGACACTACATAAGTATATATTTAAGATTTTCAGATTCTGTTGTAAACATTAACTTATATGAGTAACTTATGTGAGTAAGGATGAGACTGATAATACTAAATACAGAGGTGGAATCTCGAGCTGTATAGATTTTTAAAGTAATCACTGATCTTTGTACTAGCTTTAAAAAAAAAGAGACCAGCCACCAAAAACTCCCAAGTGTTGATTGCCAGCTGTTCAGAGAGATAATTCTCAGTTGGACAGTTGTCTGTTGCTTGGTTACTGAAACAGAATAAAAAAAAAGTTAGCTTGTTAGCCAGTAGGTCTGTAGTATTTTGCATTTGAAAGGGAGCTGAAACTGAATATGTAACTTAGTAGGGTCTTTAGATTGTTACATATCTGACTTGTCCTGTGTGCTGTCACTTAGCAGATTCTAATTTGGTAGGCTTAGAGAAGTTTTGAGAAATTAAAGTAGAAATTTAGCACTGATTTTTTTTCTACCTGTAGGGACTTATTCATGTTAATGAGTGAATCAGCTTTGACATAGTAAATGGCTTTGGTTTGCAAGAAAGTGCTGTGTCTTTGTCTTGTATAGAAAGGTTTATAAGAACTTCTGACAGATTTGGAATGGCTAGTCTAACTTTAATAAATGTCACAGGCTAACAACCAACTTTGTTGTCAAAATAAAGAATAGAGTGAGGACAGCTGTTATCACAGGGAAATGCCGTATTTTGACTTTTCAACATTTTCATTGTGATTGCTTTCACCCAGGTTACAATCTAATTGAAAATCAAGGTATTTTCAGTAGGTTACAAAACTTATATAGACGAAGGTGCTTCTAATAACAACATTGTTTTCTGATACAAAGTCAGGATTTCTGTAAAGCAGTTATTCATTTAAGAAAAAGAAGGCTTAAGTTTTCCCCTTTCATGAAGCTTAAAATTTCCATGCAATAAATCAGTAGTTTTTAGTAGATAGAGCCAAGTTTTTATGGATTCTTGATAGAGAATAGGTGTTAGAGATAATATTTTAAAATAATAAACAGGGGATGTCTGAATCTCATGTTTTCCTCTTCTCCCCTGTGCAGTAAACAAAACACATACTTGCTTTTCTTAATGGATGCAACCTGTAGCAAACAACATATTTTTCGAATACTCTTTGATCTTGTTTGTTCTTTAATTAATTTCATTAGCTTAGACATTGTCCTCAGTAGTTGACTAGAGAATTTATTTTGTCAGACATCAGTAGCTTTTTGGCCAGGGAAAGAAACCTTGGATTTAGTGACTTTGTCAGACTGGCCTCCAGAAATGGAGCCTAGAGAGGTTGGTGAAGAAGGCTTGCACCTTTGCACCTTGTTGCTATCACATTTCTGTCTTTGGACACAGCTCTCACATGAAGTTAAGCACCAACTAGAAAGGTTTGGCTGGCAAATATCTTGGAGACTCATTGTTGCATCTTGCAGCATGCAGCCAGCTTTCCAGACCCTCTTGGAATTTAGTTTGTTTCTTAACATTTATCAGTAGGCCAGTGGGAGATAATGACTGGGTGAGGAGTGTCATAGCTGTCAGTTGTCCAGTGTTGGAATGCTGCAGGTAATTGGGCTGGACTGGTGAGAGCTGTGGCCGTGTGCTTCTCACGTTGCACTGCAGCTGCTGTTGATCTTAATTAATCTGACCCTCAGAGGCTGCAGTGTCATGGTATAAAACGCAGTGCATATTAAAAATTGGAAGGCTGCTTTTCTGACTCTTATTGATGGCCATGTTTCTAGGTAGGCCTTTTGGTTTTTCTAATCGGATTTGTTTGACACTAGCATAAAATTCTTAATGTACTTCAATTTAAAACTGTAATATGTTTTTCCTGTTTACCAAATCTATCTGTTGAGTAGTGAAGCCAATGTGTGTGTTTTTGAAATGTCATGTTTATAATGGATTTAGCAAAAATATCTCTGCTTATTCTGATGACAACTATTGTCTGTAAATGAAAAGCATTGTTCTGTGTCTGGTATGAATGTCTGGTGTAGTATAGTATGTTCTGTAGTGGGAATGCTTAGTACTTGTTTTGTTTAGCCCAGTCTTGTGGTTAAGGACTTCTTGTAGCATGGAAAGGTGGTGGAGAGTTGGAATTTGGTGTTGGCAAATGGAATCAATTAGTGTGCTATGCATGTGCAAAGTTTTTAATTACTGTATACATATGATTGTCTTCATTCTAACTGAATGACATAGATTTAGGAAAATAGCAGGTTCTTTACAATTCACCCTGATATTCAGGGTCATTTTCCTTCCCTCAGAGGAAATATCAAACTATACTATAACTTAGAGATGTTGGAAGTGTCCCAGTACAGATTTGTGTAGCTCTGTTCCATCCTATTTTTTTTTATTTCAGGGGTTTCTCCATCCCAACTTGTGATTATTCCTGGCATTATAAAGATCAACTACATTGCTTGCATTTTGATTAAAAAATAGAGAAAGTACCGTCAGAATACTCTGCTTTAAATTTTCCCTATATTTGATAAACACATCAAGTATTTTAATACATAAAAATCACAAGATCTAAATTCCTATCCACCCATATGAACTTGTTTTCACTTTAACATATTGATAATTATGGTTGAATCTTACTGGAGTTTACTTAATATTAGGTGTGCTGTTCTTGATAATTGCCAAGCATTGTAATTCCTTTGCAAGAACTTAACTATCTGATTGAAAATCCAGTTTAAGGCAGTCTTTGCAGACACATCTATGGAAGTCAGCTCCCAACTCTACAATGCTATCATGCTTTTGTAGCCTTTGAGTATGAATTTATCACTCTGCTTGAGCTAGTTACTGTTCTTTTTGGCTTCTGAATTGCAGTAAATCTGTGTATGGTTTAAGTGTCCTGCATAATTGATGGCCAAAATGAAGTCTCTTTTGTGAAAGGTTGGAGAGCATAGGTTGGTGTAGGTGATGTGAATAACTAGCTATGTGACCAGATAGGACTTGAAAGAACAGTATGTTAGGGACCAGGTTTAAAGTTAAACATTGGTGGTATGATTGATGTGGGGTCAGATCCCTTGTAAGTAAGAGAGACTTTTGTCAACTTATGTGTATGAAAGTGCTTACATAACATCAGCGTCTGTTGGATATAAAGAACTATGAATCTTGGACAAAATTTTGTGTTTACCTGGTCTTGTAGGTTTTGATTTTGAAAAGACTAAACATCTGTTTTTCATCGTTGATCTCTCACTGCATCCTGCAGGGCCTGTCATCTCAGCATTGACAGGATCAGATGAAAAATACAATCGATGTGTTGACATTTTTTTGAGAATCACTCAGGTAAGATTACTTGTTATACAGAACTACAGTGAAATTCATGGCTGCTGCTAATGTTTCACCAGTTGGAGCCTTTGCATTCTCAATCATTAATTAAATTAGATACTGAGGTTCTCTGCATGTTTCCTTGTTTCTATTTTAAAAGCACTTTTTGTGCCTTGCTCAGTGCCATTTAACTCTCTTGTAATTTCCCACATAAAGAGCTTCACACATTTGTACTATTTTCCCCCACTTGACAGAGTGGCACCTGTTTGCTTGAATCAAGAACCATAGTGCACATCTCCAAAGCTCTTGGAAGATTTGTATGTATTTTTTTATTCTCAAGTAGTGATTTTAGTCTTATTTAGATTCTTCATTGGCAATATGGGGAAATAAATTCTCTGTAGAGAACCAGATAATCAGGTGCAGCAGCAATTTGTCATCTGCCTAGCGTGTTCTGAATTCTGGCTTTCAAATTGTACATGAAAAATTTCAAATATTTAACTGAATAGACAATGGTGGAGTTGTTCTTTTTATAACATGAGTTACTGAAAATATTTATTTTAGGTCATGCACTGGAAGAGTAGGAAATGGCATGTGTCCATTCAGTTGGCTTTGTTGAGCATCCAGTGTACTTACAAAATTAAAAATATTATTAGAGTGTATTCCAAAAGAGTTGGGCTATGAAATGTCATGGCTGTGAGGGAAGGGAGAGGAAAGACCAGTTGAGCAATATGCCAGTGTTGGAGCTCGATCTAACAGTGGTTTACATTTTGTCCCCATCTGTAGTCTGGTGTTAGGAAATTCCAGAGTGCAGGTAGGGTAGTCTAGAGTACAAGTAGAAGCAGCAGCAGCAATTCAGGTGCTGCCAGGGATGCTGTTTTGGCAGCAGTATTGAGCTGGAGTTATAGAATATTTATATTTTATTGTAATCTGACAGTCTACCAACAATTTTCCTGAGGAACACCAAAAAAAAATTAAGGCGAATAGGTGGATTTTTAGTGGAGTTGTGACCTGGATTTGAAGAAAACTTCTGTGGAACAAGAGAGGGTCTTCCAGCATTCTATCTGTGCTGATTTTTCAAAGGTCTGCAATGAAATGCTGCTAGTGGATGCCTCAAAGCTTTATAAAAATGATTTGTTGCAAATGTCAGATGTAGAACATGTATGGGTTTGTTTTCTGCCTTGCATGTGTGTGCACACTTCATTCTTTGTATGTCTTCTACTTACGTTATTAGGTGAACACTTGGCGACTCTGTCAATCTAAAGCAATATTTGTATTTTCCAGGAATTCCTTATACATGTACAACTTCCTAACTTCTTCAAAGAACTCTTTGACTATGCATGGCAGTACACTGAAGTCTGCCAGTTTTTTGTTGAGGTTAGTCTTCATCAAATAACAATATAATTTCCAGCATAGCAAAATACTCAAAAAAAAAAAAAAAAAAGGAAATGTGAACTTTAGAAAAATTCTTTTTTAGGGATATATGGTTTTGTGGTTTTTTTTAATGTTGGTGATGCCAAGTGCTCATCTAGTATTTGCACTACTTTTAACAATAATAAAACATTATAATTTTATAAGATTTGTAAGTTCTGTATGGATCTACACCTATAACTAGCTGTTCTAGTAAGTGCCAACATGATATATTATGAATGAATTATTAATGAATATTTTTTTAATTTTTGATTTTTTTGATTTATTGATTCATAGCTACAAAGATGGTTCTTTCCCTGAGTAGCTAGGATTTAGAAGGAAAAAATAGTTCTTCTGATTTTAAGTCAGTGTTAAAAATATTTGAGTGTATGTAGAAATGTGTAATTGCTAGTCTCAGAACTTTAGTCTTACATGCTGTTGATGGTAGAAAATCAATTAAATGGGCAGCTATATTTGTCCCATTAGGTTTCCTGTCCCTTTGGAAAACAAACCCCCTTCAGTTTGTGCAAATGTTTTATACCCTCTAGTCTTGGAGACATAGAATGGATAGTGGTAACAAGGTTGGTGTTTGAATTAAGCAGGACATTTATAACTAATTTATTTTTTATTCAAGTTTTTATAATGGTACTTTGTTGATTAGTAGCAACAAGATTGTTGTTTCTATATTTAGCTTTTCTAACAGCTCTTTTGTCTGATAGTAATTATTAGTTGAAAGAATGTTAGTTGAGATGTTCCGAAGTAGTTCAGTTCTGTCCTTCACACTTTATTAGCTTAGCACTTACTGATTTCATTAGTGCAGAAATAAGGACACACAATTTAGCCATCCATAATTGCAAAATAAGTACCTTGATATTTGCATTTTTCAACACACATGAAGATGCTCAGAATGAGGAAAAAGAAGCTTCTCTTTATTTATTCACTTTGTCTGCTTTTCAATAGACTCATATGGTGTGTAAAGGGCTACCATACTTTCCATGTTGAATAGCCCAGGAACATTGAAGTTTCATCTTGTGCAAAATTCTTTGAGGTTTCTTCTGTAAAGAAGTCTCTTTAAAGTCTCTCTTTTGTAAAGTTTGACAACATTGTATTGGTTGTCTGAAGATTTTTGCTGTTTATTGTTAGGAATTTTGCTTTTTACTAGGTTGGCTAGGTTGATTTTGGGGCCTTGTTTCTCCCGTTACAGAATTTCAGAAGTGATTACAACAACTTGCTAAGGGCTGCAGTATTTCACCTGCATGCAAGACTTTATGAACCTTTCCTTAAATATATGCATATAGTTAGATTGGCTCTTAAGATAATGCAAATTTTTTCTTTTTTTTTTTCTGTGAAGTATTAATGCATGGGAGTTCAAAGCGGGTGGTCTTAATGCTCTTGGTACTTAGAAGCATGCAAATGCCTTTGTTTGGATGGATTTTCCCTGTTAGGAGTTCTAGAAAGCATACAGGAGTTTTGGTGTACATTAGTGTATATTTGTATGACTGGTTTTTTGTTACAAGGTTTTCATGTTGCAAGCTGTGGTCACTTGGGAGGTGCAGATAAACTGATGATGGCCATCTGATATTCAAGTCAAGTGGGCTTAAAAGTACAAGTATGCTTCTCCTAGGTAGAAATATAGAAAGTTAGAAAACCCAGAAATTAACTTGCATTGCCTGCTTCAAAATGTGGGACATCCCCAATGTTTTCCCTCTTCCATTGGGGAAATTGAGGTACCCTGCTGGAGCGCTGAAGATAGTTAAAAATACATTAATTTATTCCAGAAAATACTATGTGTATGCTGCTTATTTGGGGAAGTCAGTGATTGTCTTAATAAGTATTTAATTTATAGTCTTTGAGGTTTTTCTAGAGTTCCAAGTTTTCCTACTACAAATCTTTTGAATTCTGAATCTCAGTAGTAGCTCAGCATGTTTAAATGCTGAAAAATGAGTAGTTTATTTCATAAGCATTTTAACATGAATCTTTTTTACTTCTGCTTTTATATTTGCTCTTCAGAATAGGAATTCTGCCATTAAAACCATCATTGATGAATTCAGATAAGTAAAACTTCCAGTTTTTTAGGTAGGGTGAAGATGTTTGGTGCAGTCAAAACCTGATGAATTTTTTACCATTCTTTGTTTTGCTTGAGGTCAAATATTACCCTAGAGGTGAGTGTGTCTCCAGTTCTCCAGGTACAGTTCCTTCATTTTTCCATTGCTGAAATTCTAGTACCCTAAACAAAAGGAAATAAAACTTCTCTTTTGTCTCTTAAGTATGAGGGCTGAAAATTCTAATTTCTTTCCTATTTGCCGCTGCCTCCCACAAGAGTAAGTAGAGACGCTTGTACAAAGGCAGTAATAATACCAGCAGTTTCTGTATACAAACATTAAATTCAGGTAAGTATTGAATTTATGCAAGGGGGAATACACCTCCAGTCTCCATAGTCCTGAAGCAGTGTGTTAAAACATAAGGATAGATTATTAGTACTATATTTAAAAAAAAAATATATATATATTATTCTAGCTTAGATCTTTTGGTGAAAGGCTTCTGTCTTTTTTTTTTTTTTTTTTTTTTTTTTTTTCCTAGCAGAAGGATGTTTTATTTTGGGGTTTTTTGGTTTTTTGTCTTGTTGTCCCTGGTGCTCATTTATGGTAGCTAAGATGTACTGCTGCCTTTTCCCCTGAGAAGAGTTGTGTTTCTCACCATTTTGTAGGCTTGCGAACAATTGTAATCGAACTTATCTCAGTTGGCTAGAGGTGTTTGAATCTGTATGTGGAGATGTCTTTCTTCCTGCTTTCAATTTTGTTATAGTCAATTAAATGATGGACACAGGAGTAATGCATGTGTTTTGGTAAGGATAATGTAGGGTGCCTTTTAATTTATAAATAGATGTTTAGATATTTATCAAAAATAGGTGTATTGTACAGATTATCATGAACTTGCCAAATATACATATTTTCCCCTTTTGGGGGAAGAGTTTTCTAGAATTTTCTTTTAGCTCATGGTTCCTTTGTAAGAAAAACTCCACTGTTTTAAAACTTCCTTTTAAATTTTAATGCAGATATGTAATCCTTTACTAATGCCAAAAGCAGAGAAAGTGATAAAAATTCAGTGTATATAATCTATAATTTTTCATAATTGTCTTATTCTTTGCTTTAAAATGGCCTGATTTTCTGATCTTTATGTATAGACTGGCTTTTTAATATATTTGTAAATTTCTTCAGTAATTCCATATAGGAAAACACTGTCTTTATGTTAACGTATGCCTGTCTTTCTAAAAGATCCATTTTAAAAGAAGCACTGGATGAATCCAGATTCAGTTATAAATCCTCTTCAAACTAAACATTTTCTAGAATCTCCTTCCATTTACAAATAATTGCTCTTGCTATAAGTACTAATTTGTCTTTCATTTTGATTTTCTTGTTTGATTTTAGCTTTGAAAGGTATAAATCAAAATTTATGAAGTATGGAACTGACTGAATTGTCAAAAATCATCTAAACAATTAGTGGGAAGGATTCTGTAAAGTTTTAATGTGAAATGCTAAAAGGCACAGGAAAGATTTCTAAAAATAAACTCTTAAGGATATATTTGCATTTTGGCTTAAAAATAGTAGTCATGAATTCAAATTGCCCTATTTTGGTTATTATTACATAAAGTGTTTTGACTCATCTTTTAGAAGGATTGTTTGGATTTTTACTGGGGAAGACTTGAATTATGGATGGAAGAAATCAATTCTATTCGCCTTCCAACTTTTCATTATGAAAATTTTAAATTCTTAAGGTTTTCCCATATTCTGGGTAGTACAGTTGTTTACACAAGTCTGTAGTCTTTTAAAAATATTGTCCTTATTTGTTTATTGAAAATAGAAACCTAAAATATACTTTAGTGTTCAAATTCTGTTTCAAATTATTTCAGAAAAAATATTCTGTGTGTTTAAATTTGAACTTAGTACAAATGTTTTGTAAAGGTAATTGCAGGCTCAAGGACTTCATGCTTATTTGAAACTGGAAAAAATGGGGAGCCACTTTAAATTCTTGTATGTATAATTACTCTTGTGTTTGTGATGTAGTCTGTGTGTTTTAGAGTAAGACAGTATGTTCAAAGGTATGCTGATATTATCTGCTTTCTGTTAAAATTATCAACTACACCACCTACAATTTTTGAGAACTAAGGGAGAGTGGAAAATGCATTTGATGACTGAGTGGCATATCTTTATTTTTTGCTCTTGGACAATCAAAGTATTTGGAATGGCTGCTACATAGTTATTTGTCTGTTAAAGTTCTAGCTGTTAGCACATTTTGACTTTTATTGTCTAAAAATACATGGTCCTGTTTGAGTTGGAAAAGGAGAGATTAAGATTATATAACATTTCATGGTAATTATATGTGAGCTCTTTGCTTATTTGCACAAAGAAACGTTAAAAAAAAATCCCGCTGAACAGCTGAAGTGACATGAAGCACCAGCTGGGGAATCTGAAATCAAATATTTTAGGGCATGATTTGTATTAAACTGCAATTAGAATGTATGATTCTGCAATAGCAATTGTTCTGAGTGAGGTCAAATTGCACATAAAGAAGGAACACAAGTGATGTCTGTCTTGATTGCAACTGATGTCTGTACACATGCTGTTTCACAGTAATTTTTATTCACATGCTAAACTGGGAGAATGACTAGATTGCTTTGTTGTTTATTGTCAGTTAAGATTTAGTGTGTCAATAGGTGAATTAAAGACTTGAAGAAAAAAATTTAAAATACCCATTTTGAAAAACATGTTAAAATTTAAAATTAATTTTGCACCCAAATATTTTAATAATAGGAAATTTAAGAGCAATTCTAAAACATGAGAGACTTTGTCCAATGTATTTTTTTTCTCTTTTAATTTTTTTTTTTACCTTGTGCATGTTAAAATTGCAGTATTGACCTACTGGTGTTATGAAAAGATAGCATTTTCTGTTTTCAGAAAAAAATGCATTTTGACACATTGTTTAAAAACTAGAACAGCTCTGCATATGAAAACACAAACTGTGATAATTAGATAGTATGCCATATGTGGTAGTTTAAGTTGGCATATATCTCAAATGGCATGTTTAATGTACTGTATTACTGGAATTAGTAATTTTACAGCTGAGAGCTGTTAATTCTGTTACACTCATTCCCTCTGATGAACCTGTAGGTAATGATAGGAGACATTTTTCTTTGCAAAAGCTTGTTTCTGGTAAATTAGAAGAGTTACAAGCTGCTGTATTTTTAATGGATGTTTGACTAGTGCATGTTTGTCATAATATTTTAGGTGTTTCTAACTACTTCAGAATTTTAAGATTTTCTTAAAATCAGGATACAGTTGGTATTGAAGTATGGTTGCATTTTTTGCTTGATGAAATATATGTACTGAGGAAAGAAGGAAGATTTTTTCCATATATTTTTTTTTTTTTCCTCCTTGTAGAGTTTTCCCCATTTTTTGTTAGGGTAAAAAATATTGTTAACCTGAAGTTCTTGAGAATTATTAACAGATCCATGTCCTTGTGGATTCTATGTATAATATATAATCTATATAAAATATATATATAATATAATATGTTATATATATAGAATAGTGTAGCTGAATTGAAATCACTGGTCATGAAAAGTCAAGGGAGGAAAAAGCAAGACTTTGGAGTACAACTGGGTATGCCTGAGATGGAGTTAAATTTTCCTAGCAGCTTGTATGGTGCCAAGTTTTAGAGTTGTGACCAAAAAGTGTTGACAACACGCTCATGTTTTAACTCTTGCTGAGCAGTGTTTGCACAGTGGCAGGGCCTGCTTTGTTTCTGACTCTGCCCACCTCCCTGCTGAGAAGGCTGGGTGTGCAAAAAGAAGTTGCCAGGTGGATACCCTGAACTGTCTCAAGCTATTCCATGCCATATAAGGTCCTAGGAAAAGAAAAGAAAATAAATGGAGTGGAGTGTTCAGCTAGCATTTTGCTCGGAGAGTAGCTGGGAAGTGGTCTGCCCAGGAACACTGGTGATTGCCTTTGCATCACCTATTTGAATCACAGAATCACAGAGGTTGAAAAATACTTAAATCCAACTGTCATCCCGCTAGCAGCACCTCCGTGTTCACCGTCAAGCCATGTCCTAGAGTGGGCTGTACCCATGTTTTTTTGAACAATTTGAGGGAAAGTGACTTCACCACTCCTCTAGGCAGTCTGTTCCAATGCTTTACACCCTTTCTGTGAAGAATTTTTTCCCAATATCTAATCTAAACCTCCCTGGGTGCAGCTTGAGGCCATTTTCTCTTATCCTGTCACTGGTTGCCTGGGAGAAGAGGCCAATTCCCACCTGACTACGGCCTGCATTTGGGCAGTTGTAGAGAGCTGTAATGCCTCCCCTGAGCTGCTGCCTCTGGTTAAACAGCCACAGCTCTCTCAGCTGTTCTTCGTAAGACTTTGCTCCAGACCCTTCACCAGCTCTGTTGCCATTCTCTGGACCTGTTCCATCCCCTCAGTGCTTTTCATGTAGTGAGGGGCCCAAAACTGAACACAGGACTTGAGGTGCAGCCTCACCAAGTGCTGAGTACAGGGAAATGATCCCTTCCCTGGTCCTGATCTTTCAAGCCAGGATGTCATTGGTCATTTTGGTCACCTGAGTGTGCACAGGCTTGTGTTTATCTGGCTGTTGACCAACAACCTCAAATCCTTTTCTGTCTTTTTTGCTGGGCATTTTATTTTCTTCCTATTTTCCTTTACGTCCTATAATAATTTTATCATGGCCCATGAATTTTCTTGGTTTGCTCTCAATATTTTCTTCCCCCCTTCTGCTGGGGAAGGGGAGTGGGTGAGCCCCTTTGTGGACTTATCTGCTAGACAAGATAAAGCCCACCACAAGGATTATTAATCTTTTTGTGTAGTGCAAATATCTTGCTCTCTAAAAATGTAAAGTAAGATGAGAGACACACTCACAACTTCACTCAATTTTGTCCTTATGTGAGTAAAGGCAAACATTACTAAGAGTTGCAAAAATTAATTGAATTTACAGCTTTTGGTGCTGATTAGATCCTCGATCCTCATTTGTTTTTTACTACAGACGTTGGTGTGGGTCTAGGCTGTGTATGCAAAATGAACACAGTGTAGAAAGCAACGGTGAGAGATCTTTTGGGAAGGAAATTGTAGTGGAATGTTAGAAAGTAGGTGTTGAATAGACTTCGTGGTTTAGGGACTCCATTTCTCTGTTGTCCTTCCAGACAAACCCATAAAAGCTCATAATTGTTACCCTTTCAATGCCTTCCACCTGTCCCAAAATTGAGGTGGTGCTACCAGTTCCAAACTCCTCCACAAGAGAAGCTCAGTGGAAAAGGTCTGAAACCTCTTTACTCACTGGAGTCCTAAAAAAACCCTCATGTCTAAAATAAAAAAGGATGGGATGACAAAGGAAAATGTGCCCTATAAGCTTAATGCCTGTTTGTATGAGACCATTCAGACAAGCTAGTGGGAAGGTGGGACTTTGATAGCAAAACAAAGGGGACGTTTCTTTTTCCTTCATAAGAAAATGAAATTCAGTTAATGAAAAAGAATTGCTGTCCTTTTTGACAGAACTATTAACAGAACATGATACTCATGCATTCTTGGGTCATTAAGTCCAATTCCAGCTTACTGCAGGTAGCTATCATTCATAACCTCACTCTATGAAAGAGATTTTGAAGACAGATAGGAACTTTGAAAATTGCAGTTTCATTAGCACTGAGATTTGCTGCTCACTCAGCCTTTTTTCATGAAACATGTAGTTCCTTTCACAAAAATATAGTATTAATGTAACTTTTTAGCTTTGAGAAGTTCTGATTTAAGAGTCAAGTGACTCTGAGTGTGGTGTCACATGAATATCTGATCAAGGTCATAAATTAGTAATGTGCAAGTTGAACATCAGTTTGATTGGTAATGAAAACTGCGTTGAAATTAAGCATGGCATTCTAGATTATTCACCATTACCTTTAAACCAACCATACTTCCATTAATTTGTGTGATATTTTGTCTATATTTTTTATTTGTGTTCTGTATGTTCCTCATCCATTTTAAAGCTGGTTTCCCTTCTGCGTTTCAGTTTGTGGTTTTCTAATTGTAGTAAATATTTATGATAAGGGTGAGCAATTATCTCCACCCTCTCCAGCCTATACTGGAACAGTGGAACTTAAGCAGTTGAAAGGCTTCAGACGTTCAGTTTCCTGTTGTTAACCTCTGTTGTATGTGAAAAGACTGTGGAAATGGGTTTTAATCTTGCAATTAAATGCTTCTAGAGTTGTATGTGAACAGATCGCTGAGGAGAGCTTACTATACCACATGTTTAAGAGTTTTTCCTCCTTCAGGTCTTTTCCTGTCATTGATTGTAGCTGATCTATAGCCTCTGGGTGATTGCTCCTATGGTACTACTGTTGCCACTGCCTTGGCAACATAGAGCATGAGGGGAGATGTGTTTCGATTTGTCGTAGTGCCTTTGCAAATGCAGACAAGAAATCAAAGCAGTGGTTTCTTAACTCTAAAAATTTCATCCCATTTGATAATACTTTTCATGGGATAAAATGGGATAAAATTTCTATAACTCAGTCTCAGCAAGTTTCAAAATAAAACTTTGAGCAGTATCCATAGTAATCGTTATAAAAAAGGGACAGAACGTTTTATTTTGGAGAGGCGTTTCATGCCTGTGCAAATGTAAAAATTAGGTCATTTGAGAGATGTATGTGCCCACGTATATGCAGAGTGGTGTTATGTTAGATACAGCTTACCTTTTTGTTCTTGAGTTCTGGCATGAATTTATTGTAATTTCCATATCTTTGGTTTTTCTTCCTTGTTATAACAAATGGTTATATTTTTGGTGTGGTTCACTCTGAAATTCACAGTTTGTCTGAATGATGATGGTTTCTAGGAAAGGGATGAGAAAATGGAGTGAGAGAGTTCCAGTTTTAAATAGTTCATTCAAGCAATGCTCAGCTGTTTGAACTCTAAACTCCTGGGGTTAAGATCTGTGAAAAGTTACCAATTTCTAAATTTGAATCTCAAGAAATCAACATCAGGATATTTTGTGAAAGGACAGATGGAGTATAGGGAGGTTTCTGATTGCTCTAGGCCTCTGATGACTATTTCTTTTTTAAAGCTGAGGACTAGGGAAAGGTTTAGCTTTCTGACTGGCTTAATATTTTAGATAGAAGAATTATTTAACTTTTCTAAATAAAAGGCATTTTTTTCTGAAGTAGCTTTTGTTAACAGTACTTTGTAGTAGAGGTCAGTAATTTTTTTTCTTTAAATTTGACTTGATCAGCTTAAACTTTGAGTGACTATAGCCATCTAAATTTGTGAGCATAGCTGAATAAGAGAAACAAAAGTCATATTGAAATAGTAAAAACAATTGCTGATTTAGTAATGCAGGGGTTTTGTAATCAAATTTATATAAAAATATTTTCAGATTATGTTGCATGCACAGTTCCACTTTACTTGTATAAACTGAGGGGCCATTTAATATAGATACTTTTGTGCATAACAAGAAAGTTAGGCAGTTCCATGTTCTTACAGATTTTTGTAAGTGATGCTAATACCATGTTTACAGTTTGAAAGTATTTTACATTTCAGGGTTCCTTACAATATGTGCAGTGGGAGATTGAGTATATTTTAGATTTTATGACAACAACCTGATCTCTGCTTGCATCCTGAAGACGATTATTGTGTCTCGACTGATTATATAGGAACTCATAAGGTTCCCATATTCCCTCCCAGATAGAAATGCAGAAAAATCTGTTTTTTACATCCCCAGTCATTGTTTAGGAGACTAAAACAGTTTTGGAACTAACTTCATGTAGGAATGTGGTGTGTTTTATGTGCACACCACATCTTTGTACTTGTATGACATCACATGAAAATTTATAAATGTGAAATAGAATAATTATAGTGCATTTTTCTAAATTAAAGTTTACAGAATGAGTTTGATAAGTTTTGTCATGAAAATTTATGTCTAAGATGGAATCAGAAATTAGGGGAGTGGTTTTGTCTTTTTTTGAAGAACCTAAAAAATTAATAAAGCCTTTCCAATTACTCTCTATGTATGTGTAGCACATGTGTTTTTAAGTTATGTTGATTTTTAGTTTTTAATTAGCAATCAGAATAAGTAAATACTAAAAGGGTGCAATTGCTTTGTGACTCATTTTATCTTGCCTGAATTTAAAAGCTTTTTTAATAGTTATGATAGATGGTTCTGCATACTTTAAAGTATGTAGAACTAAAGCTCTTTACTCCATTTAAAAGAAACTATTCATTTTCATTAATGATTGATGTGGAGGAGAACTATCTTTAAGTATGGTAACTGCATTGTTTTTCTAGAAATCTTATCAATTTAACACACTCTATTTATCCTTTGTTATTTATCCATTTTTTTTCTTCATCATTCCATAGTTTCATACAAACACCAGCATTTTATTTCCTAGAATAAAGCTGCTAGTTAAAGTGGAGAGCTTCACTTCACTTGAAGTGGTCTGGATCTCCTGCTCTGATTTCCTTTCCTCTGCTTATGTGTACTTGTTCAGTGGTCTGTGAACTTTATTTTTCATGCGAGTGCTGTACTGGATGGATTTGTGAAAAGTAATCTTATCTTCAGTTGTGGAGCTACAAGGAGCTACAGTACTTTTGGTAATAGAGATACTGTATTTTTGTTCCCCTCTTCCCTTCTCCCTTATCACCTGCTAGTTCTGAAGGAGTTTCCACATATCCTTGTGAAAACTAGATTCAATTACAAATAGATTGGTTATGAATTTGAGATTCTAAAGCATCTGTTTCAGAAAAAGTCTTTAATTTACGTATGTATTTTATGTAGTTGGTCATGAAGAACTCTTTACTTGTGAGCAGGGAGGAAGTTACATAAATAGAGGAAATACTCATGTCATTTAGGTCAGAATGTGAAGAACTTCAGTTAGCTTATGCCCTGAATATTCAAGTAAGCAAGGAATTATAGGTTGCAAATATGGTTCTTGGGGTATGTGTGAGGTTATATAGATATAAAAAGAAGAAAAGTTTGCAGATACAGTGGAATAATTTTATTATTTTATTCTAAAATTGTACTTTGCCTTTGGTTATTACTTATGGTGGCTCAGAAACAAATGAGGAACAGTGCTGCCTTTTTTACAGTGTACATAGGAAAAAGGCCTTTGAAAAGCTAAGGCAAAACTGATGTATAAAAGAAAGTATAGCAAATCTGCATGTTGTTAGTAAAAAAATAATTTCAGGAAAATATGAAAGGACTTCATTCCTCCTTAGAAGTGGCACTGATGGATTGTCTACTTGTCAAATGCACTGTCTTCATGTCCATGTGATGCTGCTGCAAGGGATGCTGTTTGGTCATGATATTGCGCTGCTTGTGCTTCAGTGCCGGTGCTGCATTTGGTGTATATTGGTATTCTCCATTATTGTTCTAAAAGACAGCTTTGAGTTCAGAGGTCAAAGTTGTAAATTAAATTTGACCATCTGTCACATTCAGGATGTTTTAGTAATTGTAATTTAGTAATTGTTTCAAACATTACTGGAGTAAATTTGATGTGAATAAACCCCAGACTATTATCTGTAAGGATTCTTGTGTTGCAATGCAAGAACATTTATCAGTATCTGCTACTCTCTGTTGTTGGATAACAGAAGTTTACTTAATATTATTTTTAAGTAACTGAGAAAAGGGAGAGTGGACAAACATTCCCCTGATAGCCATTTGTACAACGTTCCTGTTTATGCAGTTTTTTTGGTCCAAAACTCACAATACATGGAACAAAAATGTCTGATAGGTGTTCTAAATGAAGTAGCATCAAATTGTAAGGACTATATTGAGTTAAAGTCAATTTGAATTTTAAAAATGGGAGCAATATGAACAAAGACAATATCTATTTTTATAGCTTCATAAAAGATGTAGTCACATATATTTATTGGCAGAGTCACATTCTCTAAACCAGAATTTTGTGTACCTAAATGAAACCCAAGGAAAAGAAGACTGTTTTGGGAAATATAAAGTGAAAAAGAAAGGTGGTCAAACTGTAGAATAATAGCTGTCATATTCATTTTTCTGACTTTGATATTATCTATTGAGGTTATCATCCATGATGAAATTAGTGGAAATAAGTGAAGCAATATCTCACTCAAAAATTACATCCTAATAGCTAATTTCCTTTATTTTGTCTTTGTGATTTAGAAAAGGAGAAAATAGGAAAATTTTTTTATGCATGTACATATAAATTCTAAAGTATTTTGATGTATACTGTCTCTGCAAGCCTTAGCAAAGAAAAAGAAAAGACAATAGGCTTTATAGCATGTTTGGAAAGTGAGTTTGTCAGAAGGGTTTTTATTAGAGATTAATCACCTGTAATGGTTATCTTAAAAACAGCAGTCATCTTAAAACTAATAAAATTCTTAGCTTAGATGGCTGTGGTAAAACATAAGTGAAACCTGATTTTATGAGGCTCAAAGGAATTGCTGATGTATTTCCCCCATCCTAGCTATGTGTTGTAAAATGCAGGAGGTAGGTTGAATTTCCTTTTGGTTTGTTTTTTTGTGTGTGATTTTAAGAAAGTGGGGATGCGCTATTTGAAAACTTTGCAGTTGATAATTTGTTGTCATAGGTAAATTATCTGACTTATTTTCTGATTATCAAATCTTAGGTGTTCAAATCTATTTCTTTTTAAAGGTATTTTATATAAGGCATAATTGTATATGACACATCTAGGCTGCTGTATATGTCTGCTTTTTTTTCCTGTGTGTTTTAAGGGGGATGCTGATTGCTGTTGTTTCCTATAAAGCAAATTATTCTAGTGCAACAAATTAAACCCAAACGAGTTCCAAACATTCAGCTCTCATGGGTCTTTGAAATCCCAGACACTTTTAGTTTTGTACTTATGATGTAAATCTCCTGAAGAAACTGTGAACATTTGTACATAAAAATTGAATGCAATTAAAGCTAATTATCAAAATCAAATTCAACCAGGTTACCTGCCGCCAAGATTTCTCACTTAAATTACTTAGGAAAAAACTTAAGGAACTTATTGCAGACATATATTAATAAACGTGTTCTAGAGTAATGTAGTGTCTATAGCCTTCTGATTCTCATTATAGCTTTGTGTTTATGTAAACTCACCAAACTCACCAGAAGTCTATTATTTCTCTTGAGGATTTGAAGGTATTTATAAATTTGCCTTGGTCAAATAGGGGAATTGAAAATGTTAGGTATGCCTTTTTCTGACAACAGTCAATTTACTTGTAATGTGGGATTAAAAATTAGATATTTGGAAAAAAAAAAAAGGCAGCAATATAGAAACTTGTCCTCCTTATCAGGAATTTATTGCAACGTGCAGTGAGTTATCATTGTGTAATATGTTTTTGTATGCAGTAAGTACATTTGGGGCAGTGGGAGACTTTCTTGGCTTCAATCTATCCCATTACTTTTCCTCTTTTCTCTCTTTCTTCACTTTCCATTTGGTGAAACATTTGAATGTGGAAGGGAAGGAACCATATTCCAAGACAATTCCCATTAACGTCATCATGGAAGGTCACAATGGTGGTAGCTGTATGCAGAGTGTGATAAATGTACTATGTGAGCAGCTTGACACTGGCAAGATGCACTAGGGAAACATCTTTCTGTAATGATGACTTTTTTTTTTTATTTATTTCAGAATAGTATGTTTCATTTAATATGGGTCTCCCTGCATTCTTATTTTCAATACAAACATTTCAATCAAGTGCATTTGGGAATCAGAACAAGTGCAAGATAATGAGTGTTCTGCATAAAATTTAATGGTGGCCCAATTATGGCTGAAGATGTTTTAGATCTTTTAACAGACAGGTGTATTAATGAAACAGATGATTAATTGTACATGTTCAGGTCTTCTGCTGAATAAGTAAGAAAGAAAAACCATTTCCCTCGTACCTGTTTTATTCTTCTTGAATGTTACACTGTTTTAACAGTGTTTCAAAGCAATGTTACTAGCAGACTGAACGGGAAGAATATATTGTTGAGTGTTTTTGTTTTCAAAGCACATGAATGCAGCATGTTTGTGTTTGAACACTGACCTTGATTAAGTGTGGTAGAGGAGAGTACTTGCTGTTACTTTTCTGGTAGTCATATCTTAAAATAGACAGCTTAAAAGCCAGTTTGGAATCTGTAAAACGTTTGGAAACTCCTTCAAAATCCAATAACATAAACAAAACCCAATTATGACATTAGTAAATCCCCAAATAAATGTGAATACAGATCAAAAGAGCCCTATCCTATGTATTTTGAATTTGTATTTGCTTGAGATATTTTTTCGTTTTCAAGAGTAGGTCCGAACTCACCCAAGTGAGACTGCATTAAGTATATTGTCTGTTACATGCAGAACTTCCCTTCTGATTGAAAACATACTAATATTACTTTTAAGTTCTAAATTTTGAATTAATTTCTTCTTGAAACAGAGACAATTTCAAAAATGTTTGGTTTTCATTATTACTTTTCATTACAAAACAAAATTAAATCTTTGTTCCAAGCAGAAGAAAGTTGAAGTTCAAGATACTATTACTTTTGTTGCCAGTTCTGTTTTAGGTATCTGTCTCAGACTAGATTCAAAAGTTAACAATAAAAGAAACAAAACAATTCTGTAAGTCGAATGGAGGTGATTTTCAGTTTTGTTGTGTAGAATTTTTGTTTTATAGTAATTGACGCTTTTCACGTTCTAATTTCTGGTAATGGAGGAATGGCACTATTGATGGTAAAGAAAAAATGTGGAAAAAATTATTTATTTGTGATGCTTTTGGTAGTATTTATTTAATGACTTCTAAGTTGTTCATGATTATGCATACTTCCTAAATGCGTAGAGTTAATATCTTGTTTTGTTAGCATTCTGCTGTACTACTGTTTAGTAACTCATAATTTAAGAAAGTCTGAACAAGAGTAGGATGCTGCCAATTGCTTGTGTTTTTCTGTGGAGTCTCATTTTCACAGGAGGTACTTAAAAATGGAAATAAATAATTATTTCAGCATCCTTCTGGTATAAGATGTGCTGTTCCTAGTTTTTCTTGGGGAGGGATGGGGAAATGATGGCAGAACTGTAGCTGAATTTTATATAAAATCTGGATACCTGGTTTGAACTTGCATAGAATTACTTTTTTCAAGATATGTGCTTTTCTTTTGCAGTTCCATATGTTGTTCATGAATGGCTAACATTGTGTTTGTTTGACTAGCTGCTTGACAGTTAAACTGCTTTTGTTTAAACCTGGACGCTTATAAGTAGTGCCCAAAGCGATCCGTGTGAAAAGCTAATCTGAACTGCATTTGTTAGCATTGTACCAGAGCATTTTCAGGCATTTAGTTTTTCAAAGTTGGTGTTCATTCCTGAATGAGGAAATTCTTCCTTATGGTCCCTAAGGCACCAAAGTTAGTCATGTTCCCTTGCCAGGGTTCTTCGCAAAGTCAGATTATGTTGTCTAGTTCTTCCACTCTGAAACGAGTCGTGTACAAGTTGCGTTGTCTCTTGGGTTTTGGTAGCTATCACAGCTGTTAAGTTACCAGGAAAAAGAATGGAAGGAGAAGATACAACAAACGTTTGAAAACATGACCCAAGGTACCGACTCAGTTGGTACAAGAAAGTGTCAGTCAGAATAGTGTGTGGGAACAGAGAACTGCCTTCTTCATGTAATTTTTTCTTTTGATTCCTGTACTTGACTAATTTCAGTTGTTCACATAATTCTGATCTAACTACTTTTGATTTTGGAGGCAGGTACGGTGGGGGAGGGATGGTGAAAGGCATAGCTCTCACACTTGTATGTACAGATTTTCTAAAGAAGCATTTGAGACTTCTGTTGGAAGTCATGTATTCCGTTGCTGAAACTTGGAAGAAGTAGAAAACCCAACCAGCTGAAGGCAGAGATCCAAATACTTTGGCAAACTGAAAACTAGGTGAAGACAGAGGCACTATTATTTATAAATCATATAAAGTGTTAGGCAGTCTTAACTATAAATGAAACCCATCGGTATTGTTAGTTTTTAGTCAAGTGATCAAGTGATTTCTAGAAAACTTGATGATTCTTCAAATTTGAGAATAATCGCTTGAGTTTTGAGCTTTTTTTTTTCTTTTTCACAAACCAAAGAACCCTACTACTTCTAAATTCACCGACTTTCATTCTGATGCTTCAAATTAAATTGGAAACAAATGTATGCTTTTGGTTCCCTGGAAGTGTTGGGGTTTTTGGTTTGTTATTTTTCTCTTCAGAAAAATGCCACATTGAGTTTCTCCCGCATTGTTTGTTGTGATGTGACAAAACAAATCTGGCTTGTGTGTGAAACAAATCTCTTATACTAGGGAGGCTCTCTTTAATAACAGATGAAAAATGGTTGTGGTAGTTGTGGCTTCCTTAGATCACAGAGACAGACTTGTTTGCGTGCACTTGGTTTTCTTTTAAAATTTAAATGTGCCACTAACTATAATTTACAGTTTCCTAGGGAAATAGCATTTAATATGTGGCTTAAGACGTGTTTTCTGTAAATACCTGTGGTTTTACGATATCTGTATTTTTGGTTAACTGGATATGTTCATTTTTCAATAGCAGTCTTTTGGAACCACAAAAATGAAAAGCTTTTAGCTTTGGGTTTCTTGGTCTTCCCTCTAGCCCCATGATTTGTATAATGCTATTCATATTTTACTATGCCCTTAAAATAAAAAGGGCTCTTTAGACTAGCATGCTTTATTCAGGAGTTTAAATGTGTTTTTTTGAAAAAAAATTGATCCTCAGTAATTTAAATCCTAATCTATTAAATAGTGGGGTTAAATAGCTATTTAAGAACTCTTTTTTTTTTTTTTTTTTTTTAATCTCGAACCCCATATGTCTTTTCTTGTATTACCATTATAACTGCAAGGTAAAAAGGTAATAAGTTTTAGGAGGGTAGCTCAGGAAGTACCTTATTTCCACTTTCAGTTTAATGTGACTTCCAGCAGAATAAGCTTTGAATGTCTAACAGTATGCGTATAAAATTAGTATCTCAAGTATATTATTTACTGGGATGTATTGGAGTTATACTTAAATTCTGTGAAATAATATTTTTTTAAGTGGCAGTTGATTTTTCTAGCAAAATCAAAGAATTTTGTTATCCTTTCTCTGCCTTGGTTCCTTTCTTCTTCAGTGTAATGTGTTGAAACATCTCTGGTTTTCCAAGGTTGATAGCTAGATGATGGTGCCTATTATAATTAACGTGTCAAATATTTTTCTTGTCACAATTTTGTGGTTTACCAAATGAAACACTCAAAAATTCACTAAATGTTAAACCATCAATATAGAAAGTAATTGTTTTAAAAAATACTAAAATATATACATACATACATATATATGTATATATGTGTGTGTGTGTATATGTGTTTGTATATGTATGTGTGTGTGTATAAATATGTATTTATATATATGTATATGGAATGAGGAGATAACTGGAAAAAGCATACATACCTTGAAAAAAAAAATATACCCCCTCTAAATATTACTTTTTGGTGCATATTGAAGCATTCCTCTTAGCTCTCTGTAGAATTTCAACGATCAGTATTTCTTTCTAACTGTAAAAGTCCTTTTTAGTGTTTTGTCTGCCATAGATTGCTGTGATGCACACAAATGGGAAACACAGAGGTAGAGTTGAATAGGTTTCAGCTCTGAACTTGGTTTTATATTAAATATTTTCTTCCGATCTCTCTGCACAGAAGTTTATTCTCTGCTTTGGTATATAGCTTTTACCACGTGTAATAATGCAAAGTTAGCCATCCAGTGAAGATTATTCTGGTATACTGAATTGCAGAGGTCTCTTACTGTGGTCACTAGATCCACTAGTCTCCTCTGTTTAGCACCTTCTGTATCCTGGCCCTGTGCCGATGCAGTGTCCTTGACCTGCCTTTCAGATCATGTATGTGTTTGTAAGGACAGCTCCTTGCTTATTTAAGCACTCTAAATAATACTGAAAGATCCCTAAACTGTCAATATTCTTTTAGTCTCACTGTTCATCAGTTCGTTCCTGTTGAAAAAGTAAAATTCTGTTGGTTTCAGCTGGTTGTATTTTACTAGCAACGGCTTCTTAACTTTTTCTTTGCAGATAATTCAATGCTTTTTAGTGTGTCAAATGTCTTTGAGAGATGGCCAGATTGTGGGTGGTCTGTGTAGTGCCAAATCTGTATACAAATGGCAAAGCCCTGGGTCAGATAAGACCAAGTCTTCTAACTGTCTCATAAAACCTGGTCATTTGCCACCCCAGAAGAGAAGCTAGTGGATGACGAGTTCACTTTTGCAAAGTCCCCTGGATCCCTTTCTTCATGACAATGAAATACCCAAACCACCTTACGGGTGGTTTTTAGTGAATTGTTCATTCAGAAGACTTTCTGAACTTCCTAACAAGCATTCGTTGCAAGTTTGAGTGGATTTGACTTGGAAATATTGACACAGTTCGGTTGTGATCATTGCATTCCATTGTTGATTAATTGCCCTTGGACTCTCTTTATGAAAATAGATGGTTTTAGATTTTAAATGTGTTTTTAATGAAGTACAGTTGCAGATACTAAAATGCTAACACTTGGCCAAATGTTGCTGTTTCAGTTCTGAGTTATGTCACAGTTTTCATGATGGTTGACCTAGCTTTATGGCCAGGAGAATAGGAGTAATTTGGTCAGGCTGTTAGTTTACTACCTGCAGTGTTTATCCTCACTTCAGCTGTTTGCTTCAAACCACTTGTCAAGGATTATCAGAACTGACAAAAGGAAGTCCTGCTCTGAGAATAAGGGGAGGTATTGGAAAGGAATGTGGTGTACCCTTGTATAAGAAAGCAGCAACCTTCTCCCTCCTCACCTCATGCCCTACTCCCAAAAGACACAACCTGTTTCTTTTTAATAACTTTGATAAGTTCAAACATTTAATATATAGTTTTTTTATTGTAAGTTTTCAGAAAGTTCTTAAAAGGGAAAAATTGTGATTTGTGTTCTTTCTAAGTTCTTGAATGGTTTATGCTGTAACATCTTTTACAAAGAGAACTTTTCCTCCCATAGGGGTAAGGAGTATTTAAAATGTATTTAGGTTAATTGCAAATTAAAAAAAGAACAAAGTTTTAAATGGTCTAGTGGTCTGAATTAAAAAGAAAAAAGTTTTCCATATCAGTTTTTATTTGGTCATTCCTGTCCTAATTTTATTAGTGTTGCAGTATTTCATAGAATCCTTTGAGAATACTGGGATAGCCAAGACCTGAATTTCTAATTTGGAGAATTGTGTCAGACATTTCCCTTCTGCTCTTAGTAAGGTTTTTTTTGGGTTTGGTTGCTGTTTGTTAAGCCTACTTGCCTTAGACAAATGAGGTTTATGAGACTGTGGTGTGCCCTTTCTGGTCCCTTCTGACCTGTTTGCTCATTTCAGCCACCAGAAAGATGTGTTTTAAAGATATATTTAATTTTTTTAAGATCTCCTGTGTTTTGTGAAAATTGGCAGCTGTTTGCAGTTGAGAGAAAAAAACCCTTAAAGTGTTTCAGTGAAGCAGTCTTCAATGTTTTACCATCACTTTAGTAGTTCTTAAGCATCTCCAATGCAAGTGAGATTTCTTGAGCCATATTCAACTTCAGCATCCAGTGGTATTATTTTTGATACTGATTAAATACTTCAACATATATTTTTGTGTTTATTAAAGAATATTTTTAAGAGTTTAAATATTATCTGGAGCTTCAAGCAAACTTAAATCAGAGAAGCAAAATTAAGATACTTCTTTTTGATTGTAAATACTTTGTTTCTGCAAGATAGAAATAAAAATCACTTTAATGTCTATTGCATTTACTAATTTTATATAGCATAAGCTCTATAGCCAAATGTCTGCTTTGAGTATGTTATCACAGGAATAATTACTAAAGTTAGTTACCATTATTAGTCGTAGAGTTGTTCATGCTTGTTCTGTACTTAGGTAATGTGTGTCCAGCTAACCCAGAAGTGCTAAATATAGTTCTGCCTTTTACAATAGCTTTTCATTGCAGAATCATTAAGGATCATGATTAAATATAGAAGATATTTCAGACACCATCTAATAAGTAATTTTGTATAGGCCTGTAGTATTTTTAAGGCAGGTTCTATGAGTGGCTTTTTTTTAGTCTCTGTGCTTGAGGATTACTTTTTGTCATTAATATTGCTTTTAGCAATATAATGAACACCCATATTTTGATGTCTATAAACTAACTTGTTTGGATTTTAAGATTAAATCCTAAAGAAAATAAAAATAATGTGCTGTATTAATTCAGTGATTTTTCTAGTTCTTAGTTAAATATAATTTGATGTGCATGTCTAACATAACCATTGTATACATCATAGAATAAATCTGCAAAAAAACCAAGAAAAATGAAAAAACCCCTCTTTCTCCTGGTTTATACTAGCTGAAATATGCTCTCCCTTATAGCCCTTCATTTTTATATGGAATGAATTTCTATTAGAATTTCATATTTAGTTTTTCTGATTTTAACCTCTAGAGGTTCTAAATAGATTCTTATCTATTTATAATATTGCATGTAACCTATATTTTTAAGCATTCTTTTCTCTTAATTATGCCAGTCTAGAGATACTGATTTAAAGAAAACGCTTATGGAGAATATCAATGATGAAGGTTATTTGTAGGGGAATTTTTACCCATTGTGATATTGGAAAAAAAAAAAAAAAGTATTTCTTAAAAAAAAGGACAGTTCAATTTCTAAGTGGTTGTGTGTGCTTCTCTGCTACAGCTGCAGATATTTTGAATATGATCTTTCTTCCTCCACCATCCGACTTCTTTCTGCAGAGTCGTGCAGTGAAGTCATAATCCTGTGTTTCACATCCATCTGTTACCATAGAAATGATTGTAATAACCTAAATTTAGCATGATGTCTTTCCTGCAGGATCAAGCAGGAGGATTGAATGGGTTGTATGTGAAAGAATCTTTGTGAAAATCAGAATGCTAGCAAAATCTAAATGCTTTGATAAATTTATATGACAAAAAAAAATACATCTCAAGTAAACACATTGTACTCCTTGTAGGTTATTTAAATCGTCATAGGTGAAATCTGCCACATACCAGACAAACTTAATGTCAGTAATTCTTTTTTATCCTGTCAGGAGCTAGTACAACACACAACATTCACTGGATGATACAACTGTAAATCTGATGAGAATTTTGATTTTTTTGAGACTGTTATCAGTAAATATCAGAATATTTACTTTGGTCTGGTTATATTAAAAAGCAAAGGACAGAGCGCAGAATTTACTTTTAAAGTGACAATTATTTATTTTCATGTTTAAAAATGCAAACCAAACTTCTAAGAAGTTATTTTCTAGAAATAGAGTAGAAAAAAATTTTCACTTTTTATAAGAAACACAATTTCTCATTGTTTGTTGAAAGCTGTGAGTTCTTTATTGCATAACTTGAGTCCTGGCTTACCACATTTATGTTTCTGGATAGATGCCTGTGCTCAGAATTCTGCCCATGTTACATATGTTTCTGTCTCAAAGAAAGATAAGAAGAGAACATATTATAAGTGTCTAAAAAGCTGCATAACCAGAACTTTCAAATTAGGAAATGTCAACACTACTGCCTTCATACAGTCATAATGAATGATCTCTTGAATGGATGAACACGTACTGTTATAAACAGAGGATTCCAGGATCTTCACATAAAAGATGTTCTTTGGTCATCTGATCACCTGGTCAGTATGGCCTGTTCCATCCCTAGCAAGCAAGCAGCTACATGAATTACTGACTTTCTATTACTTCACTGCTTTGTGCTTGAATACAGGATTGCTAATCTCTGGGTCCTCATGGAGTATTTGAGCTACAAACACAATTTGAATCACTCGGTAGGGTTGAGGCATTAATATTACCAATTAATAGATAGAAAAATTAGGCACAGAGGGATTCGCATCAAAAGTATCTGTTAATTTTCAGTGTGATGTTTGTGTTATTTGCAAATTAATTTTTTTTAAGTATTTTGTATTTAGTGTCATGTAACACAAAATGTATTCAAACCATAGCTTTCATTAACAGTTTTAAATGATGAATGCTAAACACTTATGGAAAATAGATCTTAAAACACTCAACCCTTTTTTCTTTCCCCAACATCTGCCTCCCCACCACTGAACATACTTCCACTATTACTCTCCCTCTTTCCTGCTGTTTCAGTATCAAGAATAAAATAATTGGGTTTTTTTGAAAGAAACATTTTTGCAATTTATTTTTTTCGGCTGTGCATAGCTTTCAACTTTGTAACAAATCAGGCAAGATCTGTCTGAAAGTGCTTTGCTGGTAAGCTTATTCCCATGGAATAGTGGGTCAGAAAATAGCATATAAAGCTAAAGAAATTTGGTTTGTTTAATTTATTTTTGCATGAACTAAGAATATATGGTTTTAATTTTTAGATTATTTTAAAAACTTTTCATGCTGTGATTCATATCCCTGCAAGAAAAGTGTCTTTCACAGTACTTATATCCTAAAGACTGTCCTTATTAGTGCTGATGGTGATGGTAATAACTTTGAGAGCCCTGCTCTAACATTGTATAAGCTCCTGGCTAACCATCTTCATTGATCTGAGTACCTCAAATCAAAGCTCTTGTTCTGTGGAAATGTTTCAGGGATTTTTTGCTGCTACTATGTCGTAAGTCTGACAATGTTTTTAAAAGGTAGGACATAAAACCCATCAGGATCTTTTATGCCTTATTGATAGATAACTGGTTCTGCAGACAGAATATTGAAATTTTCTTCATAATTATTTTATTTCACTGAAAAATAGGAGGTGGGCATGACAAATTCCTTAGTTGTTTGCTTTTTTTTTTAATAGTGACTGATATGCATGTTGGGAAAAGCAGTAGTAGCTTTTTCCTTTATGTTGTTTTCACTTGTACTGTATATTCTAGTGTTCAAGTCAGTTGTAAGACCTTTATGTCTTTTGGTGCTTTAGGACTGTAGCTCTTGCCTCTTTGAACCAAAAGTGGTAAGGTTTGATAGAGTAGATTTTCCTTACAACTTGACATCTTTTCACTTCCTTATCCAAAACTCATTGAGGTAAATGTCATGTAACTTTTTAAATTTGTTTCGGAGTATTTCTTTACATTTTAATTTATTTGTAACTTGCATGACTGTTCTTTAAGGGCTGAGCAAGATTCAACATAAAGAAGTAAGTGAAGGTGCAAAGCTATGGCAATTTGTGTCATACTGCCCCTGATTAAATGTGTTAGACAGTCTTCTTATTTCTAAATTAAGTGATAATACAGTGTATTCACAAGGTATTATATAGACATATAGAACAAAGGAAGTATTGTATGGTTCATGAACTTGTATGAATGAGTGTTGGAGTTGGAATAACAATTGAACAGACAATTTGTCTTGACTTTCATTTAAAGAATTACTACAATAAAGATATATTTTTTTATTAAATCACAGTATTTTTTTGAAAAACAATCCATGAAAGAAAGGTAAATATCTTTAATGTAAAAATTACATTTTTTCTTTAATAAAATAAAAAAGATGTTATACTTGCTTTTGAATATTTTTTCATGTGGGTGCATATTAATGAAAATGTATCAAACTAGGTTTTTAATGTGTGAATGCAATGTAATGGTGTTAATGTAATTAGAATGGATATTGGATTAAAATATCAAGATATTTAAGTGACTATCACCACAAGTGTTGCATATCAGTATAAAAAATATTTGCTTTCCTTCAATGGCTACAGCCATACTAAAGCACATTTTTCTAAATTTTGTGGAGTTTGAAATTCCTAGTCCAATATAATTTAGTTTTCAGCTAATTCAGAAATTACTGAATTATGTTCAGAAATCTGTTATAGAAGTAGGCATATAAAAGCAGCTAAGTATGTAGGCTAGGTTTCTGTTTTTTTTTTTTTTCCTTTTCTGCTAGAATTGCACAAGGGTTATTTCTTTTGAATCTACCTGCATTTGTATATTTTTCACTTTTCAGGTAAGCCGTTATTTCCCTTCCTCTCACTTGAAAACCTGCTTTTTAGTAACATTTTAACTACTCCTTATACTCATTACATCACACAGGTAAGTTGCTTACCCCTTGAATAATTGAGATGGTGTCTTCTAAATATAGCATTCATGGATTTGTTGTCACCCTGTGGTAGACATGTCTTGTCTTTTCTTATGAAGTTCAAGAAAACTGTGTATTTACTCACCTTAATAATTGGACTGTAACTGTTTCAGGAGATAATATTCATACTGAACAACGAGGACTCTTAAACATGTTCATGTTTTTTGTGGAGTTTCATGTTTCAGGTTTGTACTCCACTGTAGTGTAAAAGTAAAATAGAAATTCAGTTTGTGAGCAAATGTAATCTAATGCAGAACTTATGTTGCTACTTTATATATTGGTTAGGTTAACTGCAACTATCAGATTAAGAGGTTGTGTAGATTATTAATGGCTTAGAACATAATAATTCTTCAGCTTTACTGTTGTAGTATATTGGCTAGACACTTGCATCAGAAGGGTCAAATGGTGTTCATCAGTTGCTAGAAAATATTCTCAGCTCTTAGTGACCAGGATTTATGCAGATTGATATGTAGTATCCTGCTTCAGAACTTTAGATTATAGTGAAGGAGTATGTTTGCATGTGAGTGATGAAGCTATGTGTAAAATGTACAATTCAGAAAACATTCTGGAATTGTGGTTACTTGATTATATGCATTGGGAAACCTGATTGCATTGGTCATAGTCCCATTTAGCCTTTGAGGGAATTTGTTCCATGGAGGGTGGAAAATGGACTAATTAGAGGGAGCATCTGGCCCAACCCTTAAGTGAACATGAGATATGCCTGGATAGACGGTTGGTTCAGGAGCTCAAGCACATCACTGAGTGTCTCAGGTTTCTCTAGATATGCTACTTCCATTTGTAGAGTTTAAACCAAATAACTGGATTGAGGCTGAATAAACAGAGGATCTGAACTACTGTTTCACAGAATTTTCAGAATCTTCTTGCTGTTTCTAGTGCAGGTTATAGGGAAACACATGAGTTTTTAATTCAAGTAATTAGAACATCATTTGGGATACTTAGTCAATTGAGGAGGTGGTGAAATAACAATCTCATAATTCTAAATCCCTAAAAATGAATTAAAAAATGAAGAAATAATCTTGTACGGTTTGGGTGTGTATGAGGGGAGTCTAAATATATCTTACCTAGGTAAGGAAACCTAGATATTACTCTGAAAAACTAAGTGTTTTCAGAAATGGATAAGATAAATTGAAAATAATCTGTACTGGTTTTCAGTAGAAAGTCAAGTGATCAGTTTCTGATGTAATTGTGGTGGCATATTTGTATCTGTGTTACATCTTCAGGAAAAAGTCATACAAAGGACAGTCATCAACAGAGGGGAAGTAAAAGGAAAATCACTCTAAGTAGGAGGCTGTCTTATCCAATGCTTTCTGTTAAGCACAGACTGTCTTTGGTGTTTAGTTTGGTGGTCTGAGGTTTTTTTTTTTTCTTTCACATTTGGAGGTTCTAAAAATGGATATTGAATAAATCACACTCTTACACAGAATTATGTTCTGAATATAGTTGTATGTTCAGAGCTTTTACTCTTCCTGAATGTTATGACAAGCTCTATGTATCAGCTCGGTGAGGATGTTTACATGTAACTTAATATACTACATAATATCCTAGCAACTGGAAATGCCGCCTGTATGTGTTAAAAGCAAGTGTAACTAGTTACGCAGCTAGATTTATATCTGGCATAGCCTGTGTGCTAGATTTTAACTGTTAGCAACGTGTCTGATTTGTAGGTTAGAAATGTCAGTGATGCTAAATAATTTTATCTCGTTAGTTTTCTCTTAGGTTATGCCTTTTAGAATGAATTAGAATAGGAAAACAGCTCATTTGTGGATAGCTGAAAGTCAGAATGCTACTTCAGATTTTTTGCAACATTAGTTGTTAACAGAAGGATCTTCTGTACACCTATTAATAAGTTTTAGCACAATCAAACAATATATAAAAATACTAAAAATTTATTCAAATTTATCAGCATTAACTTTTCTCATTTTTATTTGATCTGTGTGTATTTGTCTTTTCATGTTTAGAACTGTGATGAATTTAATCACTTTTACGTAGTGTAATAGAACACTTGAGATAACCTCTTCATCTTATATATATCTTGGCTTCCCTTCTTGCATTACGATTAATGCAGGGGAAGAGAAGGCTCATCTCTACCACACAGTAATTTGATTTTAGGCACAGTGAACCCCAAAACCCTAATTATAATAAAAATGTGAGGAATTATCCTAAAATAATTTGCGTTCATAGTGGAAATATTGGGGATTTTTTAGTTTGGTGCCTTTTTTTTTTTGTTTGGTTGGTGTTTTTTTTAATTTTGTTCTAGGGGTTTTTTGCAGATTTTTGTTTGTTTTGGTTTGGTTTTGTTTGTTTTGTTTTCCCCTGAAATATTTATGATAGTCAACCACTGGATAGTTTTCTAGCATGGAAAAAAAACATTTTAAAATTTTTCTGTCACAGACATGTTATCACTTTGGCTGTTTTTCCTCCCAGATTTCTACATTTGTGTATTGATGAGAACAAATGGTTTAGAGTATTTCAAAGATAGAGGAAATGTCTTGGAGATTTGTTATGTTTTTCTTTATTAACCCTCAGTACAATAATAAAATATGTTGTGAGTAATGGTGCCATATAAAGATTGTATTGATAAGTCATCTTCCACCCTCAATTGTTTTATATATGTTTGGCAGGTCAATATAATACAAAGTCAAGAAATGTTTGTTGTATAGAAAACTGTTTAGTGTAGAAGCTCTTAACATTCTTTAGGTATTTCTTGAGCATGAGAACTACCTGTTTCAAATCATGATGATCTTTTACGATTTGTCCTAAATATTCCAAGGCCTTTTTAATGTTAAATCTGATTTCTCAGAGTCCAGTTTGGGCATCTGACTCCAACTCTATTGCAATTAGATTATTTGCCTCCTAAAAACTGAAATTCTTTTCTACACAATAATCAGGAAAAGGTTTGGTTGACTTGTTGGTTTTTTTGGGATCAACTTTTGAAGTACATAATTTATTTTGCTAATTGGAGGCTTCAACAGAGTCAGTATTATCTGATACTCATTTTGGACAAGATGAATTCAGAGCACAAGTCTTTAAAGTCTGTGCAGTCTCAAGATGAGGTGCTTAAATTCTCAAGATGTGATTCTTAAGTTAAAGCAATTTACTTTCTTTTTAATCTGTTTTTTTATTTTTCTTTCCCAAAACTTGAACCTCAGCAGAGATTTTAAAATACAAGTTTTAAGTTATTTTGCAGAATCCCACAGGATGACAGCAGAAGGGTTCTTGTCTTTTTTACCACTGCCTGCTATTGAGCCTAGAAGCAACTAAACCCAACATTATTAGATTATAGACATAAATATTTGGTCACTAGAAGTTTAAAATATTGGTTTGGGTTTTGCATTTTGGGCTGATATTTTGGTTTTAGTGAACTAAGTCAGCAGAGCAATTTCCTAGGTAAAATAAGTGAAGTATCGACTATTTCTAGTCCTACAGCCCAAGATGTATTTCTGGATTCAGTATTATTTTTACAAACAGCCTTTTCCTATTTCTGTTTCTTGTTGCTTGAGATTGTATCTGAGACTATCTGAACCACTTGTGTTTTGGTACTAGATGCTTCATGATCATTTGTTTAGTTTAACTCTTTGGCAAAGGCAGGTGTCACAAGTGCTTTGTTGTCATGGCTGGTTTTGTCATGTATTTAAAAGTTGTGGAAAAGAACTGGGGTCTTGAGAAACTTTAACTGGTAGATATGAAGTATTCTCTATGGACGCTGAAAAACTTCCTCAAGCTTTCTCTTTCCTACACATCTTTTATTACGGTGCTGGTGTGTGACCTATGAAGGGATTAGTTTTGTACCTGTTTAG
Source organism: Sitta carolinensis (assembly GCA_032173965.1). Lineage (NCBI taxonomy): Eukaryota > Metazoa > Chordata > Aves > Passeriformes > Sittidae > Sitta > Sitta carolinensis. The sequence continues at coordinate 16,501,506 of JAVUNC010000006.1, read as the reverse complement.
TAGGAGGTCATTCTCTTTTGTCATATGGCACAGTAAAGTGTTTTATATCCCTTTTGAAGTTGTGCTATGTGCTTGTTTCTTTTGTGTGGTGCAAACAATTTTAATCAATGAATAATTTGGAAAACCTTAGAAATTGTTACAGGTATTCAATGAATTATGAAGTATTATTTCATTGCTAGGTACTTGAAATAGAAATAGATTTTAAATATTGAAATATATTTTAAAAAAGAACAACAACTCCAGAGTTGCAGTCATAATTGGGTGTATTCTTTGCCTCCTCCTTTCCATCTGTCAGATTTGCATACAAGGTGTAATACTGTATCTACCAAATAACAGATATGGACATATCATATATTTAATGTGTGTAAATATTTTGTCATATGAAGGAGGTAAAAAATGAATAGCTGAAAACATTCCAGTGTTGCGATTCTAACCTGTGAGAAGTGTTCTCTCTTTCTGTGTAGTCCTTTGTAGTACTAAAATCTTTTTATTCTTTTAATGTAGTCTTGAGTACAGTTTCTCCTGATTGTGACCGACTGTGCATTTGCAGTCATGCTAACTTTGGGTCTCAGGTACAACAATTAAAAAGATGTTGCGAGTAATGGTGCCATATAAAGATTGTACTGATAAGTTTTTCATCACTGTTCTGCTTTCTAAAAAAAACATACAGGGGAGATAAATGTTGTTCTAAAAAAAGTCTAGTAGAATGTCAGTGTTTTAGTATGTCATGACTTTGTCGAGAAGTCTTTGACTTTCTTGCCTTTCTTAACACAACACAATTGATAGGTGAGTGAACAGACATTTGGTGGGGAACTAGCTCATTTGCATATAAAAATAGAAATGCAGTTGGGTAAGTTAAACAATGTATATATTGTACCATGTGATTTCCAGGCAAATGAAAATTTCTGTATAAAAACACAAGTCTGAGTAGCAGACGAAAGAATATGGAGAACATTTTCTGTAGTATTTGGAATTAAAAATTGTTTTGACTGCTATAGGGTGAAGCTGTACTGCATCATGAAGAATGCTTCTATTTCTTTGGCAAAATCTTGGGAGAACCATTCCTAGTTTTGGATAGCTATAGAAATAAATTGCACAGCCTTTCTTTTTGAAATTCTTTATTTCTTGGTTATTTTGAGATACATTTTTCTTTTCTTATACCAGGTGAAGAGGTTTATGAGAATTGTTACTGTCACTTTTTTTTTCATTTTTAAAAACATTAAAAGTTAGTACAGAAAAGTGAACATAATATTTTCACTGAACTGATATTTAGAAATTGTTCTTTCACTAGCGTATATGGTATTTTTTAGTTCTTTTTATTTAGGTAACATTTTCTGTGCTTACTTCCCCAGTTTGTTTCTTGCCCTCTTATTTTAGTCAATTTAAATTCTATGTACTTCTAAGTGAATATTCTATAATATTTTTTTTACCTACTCCCCAAGCTAAGTTGAAAAGGAACTGCAAAATTGAAAAACATAGACATTAAGTTCTTACTTCACAGAGTGTTGGGAATTTTAATGAATTTGAGACGGGACGTCCGAGTTGCTTTAGATGATGTAATTTATTTTTTCCTTATCCTCTACATAGACAAGAAGGCTGAGTTTGGCTCACATCTCTACTGCATAGTTCAGGAGGTCACAAGACCTCTGGTTAGAAGACCTTTTAAGGATTTATTAACCATAGAAATACTGCCACAAAGATTGCTTTTGTCTTTAACCCAATAGTTAAATATTTTGTTTTATATGTTTTGCCACAGTGCGGAATTTCTTAGCCAATCAGAAAGTTACACATAGCTTACAATACTACACTCTAAAACTTACTATCTTTATAACTAATTCTAATTTTTTTTTGTATCTTAAACTCCAAGCTCTGAACTTTCCTCATCTCAACATGTTTCTACCTAAACTAGAAACTTGCGTTTTTGCTTCTAGTATCTAAATTTGGAAGCCTTTTTGTTTGTCATCCTGGAAAGCATATTTTACCTATAATTAATATGTATTTAGGGAACAAAACACTAAAACTGAAAGATAATGCCTACTGACAAATTTGTCTTGCTTCATATTTTAAAGCACCGTTATGGTCATCAGCAAAATCTTTTTCATAAGTAGTGCTAGAGTGCTAAGGACCCAATGATCCAGTGGACACTGGTTTTATATTTTTCAGGAGCACAGTGAAGCTGAGGTGATCCTGCCAACTCCTGTGCTTTCTGGAACCATGAAAGAACTGGCAACCCTGTCTTTTCACACTGCCATATTTTTAGCTCTTTCTGTAAACTATTCATCAAATCCCAAGATTAGAGAATAATTTGTAAGACACTTTTAAGGAGTTAAATTTAATAGCACTTCAGGCACTGAGAGGTTTGATTTGCTATTGTACTTGCATCAGTTGCACATATTTTTAATATCTGAATATGAGCAGAAAAGTGTAAAGACTCAAGATTGAAAAATCAGTTAATATATTTCCCTTTCAAAAGAACTGTTCACATAATGAAATTAATGCATTCTTCTGTACAAACAATGGCCTGAAATTGTAAATAAATATTGAAGTTATTTTGTTTTATGCATTTAATATTAATTTTATTTAAATACTTACCACAGATAAGTTCCATTTTGAATACCTTATATCATTTTATCCTATGATATAGCTCACCTTGGTTTGTAAGGTTCATGCAATTGAATTTTTCTCACTTTTTATCTGATATTTTTGGTTTCATTAAGATAACTGATTTTGCACAACTGCATTTATAACCCATCCTTATTTGACTAATGAAAACCTTTCGTGTGCTTTCACTAGCAGCCAGACTCTTACACTTGTGGCACAGCATCATTCTCTTGCACTTCGTACTCTCGGCAGTGTTAGTAAAGCAATGACAGCTTTAATGTTGATGGTTTGGGATTTTACCAGGCAATTATGGTCATTTTGTTGCTAATAAGATAAAAAGATACTTCAACAAAAAGCTCTACATAGTTTGTTGGGATTTTTTTTTTTTCAAATAATATGACTTGCATGTGGGAGTAAATACAACTAAGAACAATAGTCTCTCCCCTCATAGTCTCCCCACACCCTGTGTCCAAAATCATGACCTAGTGAAAGGATACAGGATTGAGACACTGATTTTATGGAAGCTATATAGCATAGAGGATATTTATAGTGTTTTATTGATTATTTCAAGAAATCTGTTGCAAATCAGAGTATATCCATTGTATATGAAAAGTCACTTGAATGGTATCTTGGACTTACTTTTTTGTCTTTTATCTCACACCATGTGTAGTGTCAGTAGATTCATCTATTTAGGTCCTGTATTGATTAAATATTTTCTGTATAAGCAGGTGGAAAGATGCTTATATGAAATCAGTGAGAAAAAATCATCATACATTTGCTGGGATTTTTAGTTTGATTTCACAGAGGACTGTTATGTGTATTTGTGTAGTTTCAAGTGGTAGCAGGCTGTGGTTAGAATTAGTACTTCCAGTAATTATTGATAATAAACTGTTTCCTTTACACTTATACAACTTTTCTCAGTAAGCAGCCTTTCATAGTCTCCCTCTCAGATTCAGATGCATGTGCTGTCTTGCATTCTCTTTCATACACACAAGGATGCATACAGTTTGGATTTAGAGTTAGATTTATTATATTGATCAGATATGTCCATGTCTTTCATTTGGTACATAAACCTTTGCCGTTTTAATGGCTCGTTTTACGAGCTTATGTTAATGTTTTTTTTCCTCAAATAGTTAATCATTTTTCAACACTATAAACATTAGCATACGATGACACATCTAGCAAGGACAGATTTCAATATAAAAGAAATAGATAAAAGTAATACTCTTTTCCCAGTTTAAAATGATACACATTCATAGGAAGATCATGAATCTTTAAATTATCAGATGAAGTTTTCTTACACACTTGCTTTATGTTTTTTGGTTAAAATATGCATATTTAGTACATACAAAAGCACAGGCTGGTGTTTTTCTCTCTGTGTAATTTTCATCACCAATAGATGGCTTGTAATACTCTCTAGATAGACCTCTAAAAGAATTCTTCAGTAATTACAAAACCAAGGATGTTACTGGTTCACACTTTCAAGATATTTGATAATTTTACTTGGCAATGAGGACACAACTATTGTATCAGAGTTTCCATTCTGAAAATTCATTTATAAAAACAAGATTATGCGGGACAAGTCATAAAATTAAAAGTAAATTTTAGTTAAATCATGTACCAGAACTATAGTTTGAACAGTGTTGGTTCTGCAGAATAAATTGTATCCAGTCTAACAATTAAATGGTGGTAAAGCCCTCTTACTGTCTGCATAGTATCAGATCTCTGGGGTAGATGCTGTATGCTTATTTATAAAGTGAATGGACTATAGGTGCAAAGCCATTTGAAGAAACTTGCTATTGAATCCCACTGGAGATGTCCAGAAACTACTACACAGCTTAAAACAGGAAAATAATCTGTTTCCTTTAGATGTAGAGAAATACAAAAGTTGTTCTTGCAATATTAATATTGTATTATCGCCCTGTTGTTTATTGGTTGCTACTGTTTGGTTAGATGGCTAAAGGAAAATGTATAAAATCCAAGCATAAAGGGAGTGATGAAATCTTCCTGTAGCCATGGTCACTATGACAGTAGAACTGCTATTTCAGAGAAGAGGACAGCTATAGAAGACCTGTGCAAAATAATTTCTACTATCTCTGCAGGAAGAGGAAGATAGAGTATTGATGATTTTATAGAGTAGCCCTTTTCTGTTCTCTCCACACCCTGCCTGTTGTCTATCTGTCCTGAAGCAATCTGTATTTTCTGTATAGATTCTGGAGTGGTGACAGAGGTTGTAACAGGTCCTGTCTTCTTTGGCTGACTCATTGTGCTTTCATCTATCATGTCTTTGGTATGTTGAAAGTATACTTCACTTTGCCTTGGCCAGTGATAATTTCTGAGAATTAATTTTGATTTCGTAGCAATATGTTAATGGTCTCTGTTTGGAAGCTCTGTGATTAGCTAAGTGCAATAAAGCTATGTTAAACTGTATTTTAATCCTAAAGGCCTAATTAATAAAAGCATTAATTCTCATTTATGGAAAATTACTTGATAAATTGAGTGTTAGTATTTTAATATAGGTATATCACTCTATCTTGCCTTTCTACCTTTGACCATTCTTGGTTTAGATGTTTAAATCATCACATATTTTGAGCTAAATTACTGCACTGTCTGGCTCTGATATTTACAGAAATGAAGATGTGAATTGAAAGAAGCTTGTCCTTATGACAGTAATTTAACATGGAAGAGGTAGTCAAATAGATAGGATTTCTGTCTCTAATTTTAAAATTTTATCTGTGTTTATCTGGTATGAACTATGAAACTTGTGCTTGATCCATTCCCTATAAATTTTCTTATACTATCTAGAATACTTTTACTTTTTACCCAGTAGTTGTTACTGTTGTCTTGGATCTTGTTGCAGTCATTTAATCCTGTATAAAAACAAGATGGAAATTATCACTTGAAGCTATCATAAAATAGCCAAAATACCTTCTGCTTCAGGGGTAACTAGAGAGGTAATATAGGATCATTTGTTTTAAAGTGATCTGTCTTAGGTTTTTAAAAACTAAAATATATTGACTTGTGCCATTTGCTTTTTGTTTGTTGGTATCCGAACTGCTATCAAGATTTACAGCTCTTCTCTGCTGAGTTATTGTGGGTCTTTTGCTTAACTCCTGGAAGAAAAAAAGCCCAAACAAACAAAACTAAGCTTTCCTGCACTTCTTTTAATCCAAATATGTCTATACAAGTCAAGTCTGGTTTATTTTGGTTTGAGTCTGTGATGTGTAGTTAGGAAGAGTGAATTATGTGTGGGAATTTTTTTTTTGGGGAGGCTTTATTTTATTTTGTCTGCCACACTTGGTTGACTGCCTGACACTTGTGGGGAAAAAAGGTACTACTAGAGACATATGCAGCTTAAAACCATTTCAAAAGGGCTCGATACTAGGACAGTGACCTTCAATTTGGCTCTTTATATGGTGTAAAGTCAGGGTAGAGAGCTGTGTCATCAGGATATGTGCCTGTAGTTACTCGCATTTGTTAAATGATAGGCTTCTGCATTTCCCAGGGAAAAAAATCTGTTGGTACCTGGATTGAGTAAATTGCAATAATAGGTACAATGGCTTTAAGTGTGTGAAATACTATATGTTAGTGTGTGGTGTGACCTTACTAACTAGAGGAGCAAGCAGGAGCCTTGAGAATTTTATATATTTGCTTTTAAGTCTTTCCGCCTGCAAATGTCCTTAACGAGGGTGTCCATGCATGTGTCACTTGCACAAAGCTTACATTTAATTTGTTAAAACTGGTGACTCCTTGTAACAGAGGATGTGTTTTCTCCAGTGAAGCTTCATTATCTTGAGAGAATGAAATTCTTGGATTTTCTTGTTTTGGAAGAATGACAGTGTTTATATTTCACAGTGTGAAGCACTGGGTGTGTGGTGCACTGGATAGCCACATAGTAACAATATTTAGACAATTTCACAGTACAATTGACTTCTGAGTGTCTTTAGAATAGTCTGAATAAGAAATATTTCCAATGTGATTTCATATGAATATTTTTTCCTATTGAGCTAAGAGTAGGTGTGATTAAAGCTCATCTGCAGTAAGTGTTCCTAAATGTTTGTGTTGTTTATGTTACATATTGAAGGAAGAGACGGTTTGGCACGATTTCAAGCTGCATAAAGAAAAAGTTATGTTAAACAAAAGGCCACTTCTAATGATATCTCTCTAGCACTTGAAAAACGTTGCTTTAGAGCACTTCTGGGACTTTTATACATTGGGAGTATGTTAGTACAGTATCTATGTCTTCAAAATCCTGTGTAATTAAAATGTAGTTCTGTTCCTGCCTTTTGAAATTAGTTTAGTGTTGAAAATCAAAATTTGTTTTACAGGTATATTTTTTCTGAGATATTAATTTTTTTTCATTCAAAATCAGCAATTATTGCTGCTTACAAATGAAAAGGCTCATTCAAAATGCTTTGTTTTTATTTCCTGAATTAAATAATATTGACAAGGTTGTCCTTCAGAGGGTTGTATTGCCGTATTTAATGATCGAGTGTAGTTTTCTTTAATAACCTCTGTAAAAAGATAATTATCGTACGTATAATCATTGGCTGATACACTTAGCAGCACATCTATGATTCATTCTTTGCAATTACTCACACTTTGTAGCCTAGAGATGTAAAGAACTCCATGCTTTTCTTGACAAGTATTGTTAGTGGTTAATGGTATTCTAAATTTTCCCATTCTACTTTGACAATGCCCTTGAATATAGACAGGAATGATATCTCTGGGTTGTGTGAGCCTTCAGTCTCAAATAATCAAATGGTGGTTTGGTACTTGAGCGTTCCTGTGACTGTCCAAATTAATAACAAGTAGTTGGATGTTGTACATGGGTTCCAAATTGTGATAATTGGAGAGTTATTTAAATACCACATAAACCAATTAAGAAGATATGAGTACTCTTCAGTTGCAAGAAAGAATTTTAGATAACATTTAATAACATATAATAATTAAATCTTCACAGCATTTGAAGTATGAGCTACTTCAGCTTGAACTCCAACATGGTCAGTTTTTATCTACTAATGATAGACTGATGATCCAAATTTACAATGTAATAAAATGTTGAACTTAGTTTTAGTGAACAGAATTTGGCTTCTGAGTTTTTTAGTTTTTGTGACTAATAGAAATAATAGAGTATCAAGAACTCTCAAAGCTTTCAGTATGTGCAGTATAGTTATATAATAAAGAAAAAAAAGCAAAATCAAAGGTAACCTATGTTAAGTAAAATAAAGCTATTAAAAGCTGAAACTATCACAGTTTAAATTCTGATAAAATAGCAGCATACTGTTTTTTTATATTAGCAGTGTTTATATGCTTTTACTTCTAGAATCTTCATATGGATTGCAGTAAGTTACCATCTTTGACTTTTCCTTGTGCAATGGGTTCAGTTTAAAGTGTTTTGGAATATTTTTTTTTTTTAATATGAATTTTGCTTTTGAAAGCAAAATTTTCTAGGCGTTGAAAAAAATCCAGCAGTCAGTTTGAGTGGGGTAAGGTACATTGAGAAATATGCTATCTTCCTATTTGATGAGAAAACAGTGTTTTTTACAATAATGTTTTTAATTATCTTTGCCAGATATAACAAATAAAAGTGAATTACCAACAAATCAAAACAAAAATATTGCCATAAAAATCGAAATTTAATGTTTATAAAATCTTTCTAGATTAACTACATTTTTGCTTCTTACCCATTTAGAAATTTACAAGCATTAGTAAAAAATATATTTTGCATGCTTTCTTGTCCTACTATGCTTTCTTACAAATTAAATTTTCGAAGTATAATAAAAACATATTTTAGCTCACCATGTTTCTATCATATTCCAGGCATCATCTCCCTTGTAGAAATTTTTCATTTATACTACTGTTGAACATGAGATAGCTGAAGTTATCTAAATGCTTATCAATTTTATGAAGTCCATATATCCAACTTTTGATCAAGTCGATTTTGTAAAATTCATTAAAATTCTCTCCTAGTAAGCTAAACTGAATGTAAGTTGCCACAATTGAAGTTACGTAATTTTCAGGTATCTGAGCTGCATGTCTTTGAAACCTCAGACAAGAAAGTCAAATAGTTTTCTGCTTATCCTCTCACTTAAACAGCACTCTCCAATCAAAAACCAACCAGATAAGAGGCTCTCGACAGCATCTAACAAGGAGGATGGATTCCAGGGTTAGTGTAATGTGAATTGCAGACAATTTCTTATCTTTTTAATTGTATATAAATAGCCACTAGTTTTCATTAGAAACCAAATCAAGCCGAAGAAAACAACAGCCAAAAAAACCCCCCAGAACAACAAACCCAACAAACAAATGGTTTCTGAATCCTTACATTATACAGCAATGTTTTTATATAACCATGTGTTTGCGCTTCTTAAAAATTATTCATTTCCTAAACCCTGTGTAGTGATACGCTAGAGTGGAGATCAAACTCTAATTTATTAAATTTGTATCGATTTTTTTTTTTTTTTTTTTGCTCTTAGTTGTGAGTTTAATAGGGATGAAGTATTTTGTGTATACTTTGACAGACAGACAGTTTCTGTGTTGTTGGTGCAGCAGGGAGGACTGTGTCATCCCTGACTTACACAAGGATCTCCTTACGAGGGTTTAAAGTTCTTACTCTTCCCACCCTGACAGTTTGTATGTCAAACTGGATTTGGGGCTAGGCAGCGTCTCTGCTTTATATTGGGCAGCTTCTCTACAGTACTCTACAGTAGATTGCAGGTGCACCTGCTTCACTTAGACTTGGGTTTATTCTCTGACTTTGTTGTGCACTGTGCATACTTGTATATACTTTCTCTCTCTGAAATATATTTATATATATAGTCTTGTTCTGTGCCAAAGCTCGGGATGAAATCTTTGTGGTCTAACAATGAATAGAGGTAATAAATATTGCCAAGTTCTCTCTTGTGTAAGCATATGATAGACACATTATGGATGCACATTGGTTCTTGATTTTGTTATTGGAATAGTTTTTTAGACTGAAACTTCTTATTGTGAAAAGCAGCTGTTACATGACTAGCATCTTGTAGTAGAAAAAAAAAGCAACTTTTGTTTTAGTTTCAGGCTTAAACTGAATGTCTCATTTGCCAGAGTTTAGAATGTATTATTGTGGAGGAGAATTAAGTGTTAGTGTTTGCTTTCTCCCATATTTTCAATATATAGTATAGTGATAAAAAATTTATAAATATATAATCACTGGTATTTCCAACTCAGTACAGAAAAACCTACATGCAATGCAGTAATAGTAAAAGGAAAATTGCTATGAATATCTCTTTGAAACATATTTTTGCAATACTATTATAAATCTAGTTCTATATTGTGCTGTGTATTGAGTAGAATCCCTTTTTATATGGGGTGGTAAAATAAAACTGCCTTTTAAATAAATTATTGCCAAGTCATAGGCTTTTTTTTTTGAAGGTGGATTGCAAATGAACATGCTGGTTATGCATCTTGGATTCTGGAAGGATAGGTCAGTTATTTTGTTGTTTCTCATGTAACTCTTTGCTTTCAAAACACAGCAGTGTTTGAAGGCTCCCTTCTACTGTACAAGTTTCTGCTTTTAACTAAAGATAACTAAATTGTCTAATTTAGTTCTAGTTATTTGTATAATAAAGACGATTTAATTTTGTAATGAAACTAAATTGTCTAAGACAATTTAGTTTAAAAGGTTTACTGTATTGCAGTTCCAAAAGCATAGAAATTGCATGCATATGTATGTGTTTGTATATATAAAAGTAGGAATTACTTTGTGAGATTTTGAATATTTTTGACTTGCATCATTGGAATTTTCATTGGCTATTCACAAAGTGAAGCATTTTCTAGTCAGTTACATTTTGATTTTGGAGAACTTAAGTGCTGCAAATAACTCTACAATAGATTTTCTTCCTTTCTTCATCCCACATGTGCAAGAGCCGCCAGACTAAATAATTTGTAATGTATGTGGACCTTGTCTTCTATAAATTGCTGTCTTCTGTTTCAGTTTTATTAGTTGAGAAGCAGGAAATAGTTCACAATTGTTCTTCTTTATTACCGAAGTACAAAGCAAACATAGGAGGAAAATGGGCATGGTTAGAAAATGCTTGAAATAACACTTCTTTTTTGTACTTCCTTTTAAAAAATTAGGTGAATGCCCTTGAACTGCATGACTGTGAATATTTGCATTCTGTTATTTACTAAATTTCAGTTAATCAGTCTCACTCTAGGGAACAGTGCTTTGGATGTGAAGTCATTAATGCAATGCTGGTGTTAAGGAATTCAAATAAAATATGACTTCAAGAATACCAAAGTATAGACTGTCAGTTGTGTTTTGGTAGTTTACTTAACCTAGGTTATGATTTTGAGAAGGCTATTTTGTTTGAGCTGTTTTTACACGCAGCATCATGTTACTTTTTTCAAGTTCTTCATCTGATTCTTTCTTCTGTTCTCCCTGTTCAGTGTTCCTTCTTAAGGAATGAACAATGTATATTCATATCCCCTGTCTGATGTTAATTTTTCTAACTGAAACAGACTCTTAGAGTGAATTTTAGAATTAAACAGTACAGTCCACATTGTTTAAACCCTCAGTGCAGATACTGACTCTTCCTAGAGGCAGAACTTCTTTAAGGATGCACCTGAGAAGGTGGCCTAAAACTTAGGATGGATTGCTGTTAGGTTTTTTGTTCAAAATAATTTTTATTTTTTTTATGTTTAAAACCCACTTGTTTCCCCTTGCACTGAAATATATACTGGAGTAAAAAAAAACCCTGAAGTCTTTCTTAAAATGAAAATTTTAGTAGTGAAATAATAAAAAGAACTATTGACTGCATATATCTTTTACTCCTCAGATTTTTCTGTCAGTTTTAGATAAATATTACCAAAGAGGTCAGCAGTCATCTTTCGAAGAGTTTAAAGAAAAAAGTTCACTTCTGCAAAACCATTCTTAGTATATAAAAATTAAATCAAATCACCTCTTTTAAATATTTTTAGGTTTGATGTGTGCTGTGATATATTATGAGGTATTATTTCATACCATGAAAATATATTATAAAGTACAATGTACATAATCAAAAGGCATATTCACTCATTTGTATAACAGTGGGAAATATGAAAATATACCAAAATTGCCAGATAATATAGTCATTTTGATTATATTTATCTTTTTCCTATGTGTTCTTGATAAGATAAAAGGAATAGATTATTTTAAATTTTTTAATTAATAAAATTCATTCTAATAAGAAATAAGATGATCAGTGTCTTGTAAAATGATGGAATGGATGTATAACCTTACAACACATCGAAGGAAGTTCTTTTTGTGGCTATGTGTAGAGGAGAGAAATTTCAGGGAAGAAGTTTAAAATAATTGTATCATTGCCAGAGAATATATGATTGTATTATTTTCATGGCATTCTAGCTTGTTCAGTGGAGCAACAGATAAAATTTCTCTACAGACATATTTTTCTTGTTGTCTGCTAGATCACATTAATTGTATTTGTAATAAATAAATGAGTACCCAAACGTTTTAATTCCTCTTTGCCAAATGGATTAGCTGCAGTATAGTGGTGCTTATATGCTAAAATGCTTATTTTACATGCACTGAAAGATTTGCCTTCCTTGGTACTTTCATCTTAAATTTATACCCACCTCATTTGTTGAAGAAAATATGTGAGAAAAATGCTGCAACCCCAGACACTTACTGCTGTTTTTCCTGACTCTCTTGTCATTAAATTAATCCAAACTACTATATTAAATTTGATCTGAAACCAGTTAAAATATTTTTATATTTTATTAAGAGTACTTATATTACTTCTAGAATGAGTAACCATTTCTGACATAGCGCATCAACTTCGTGCATTTAGTAAATTACTTGACACTGGATAATGTGCCTCAGACATGCATCTTCATCAATTTCATCTGCATTTTAGACTATATTCTAAATTTTCTAGAGAAGTCTAGATATGAGAATTTCAGCATTAATTTAGAGTACTACATATTTTCAGTGTCTTTACAAAAGAAGTAAGGTAAAAGGTGAGGAAAACTATGGAACTTGTGATCTTAGCAATACTTTCTTTTTTTTTTTGACTGAATATAGAGAAGGCACTGGTCATTACACTGAGCTGTTACTATGTACCTTAAATGCATATCTTATATATCCACTCATACTTAACCTAAATTATTATGTATGTATTATCATACCTAAAATGAAAATGTGCATGTTATTTTTTTTTTACTTTTGAGAAGGCCTTTGTCTGTCTTGTCCCAAAGTCCTGGAAGAAATTTCCAGCCTTAGAATTTGGTTCATTCCTTTAAATACAGCAATCAATATGTTTTCATTTTATTTACTTCCTTTGCTGAAAAATAAGTACAGTCACAGAAATTTATCTGTTTTCTTGAAATACAAATCATGATTTTTCTGAGTATTTTCCTTGTTTCATGACTAGCTTAGTTTGTATTGCTTTTAATTTTTTGTTTTTTTACTTAATGACTGGACAGTTTCCATCTTTTGCGAAGTTTTAAAACTTGAAGAAACATCTAATGAAGTTCCTGATTGAATATCTGAAGAGTTACAGAATCAAAATATATGCACAAAGATATGTGTAAAATATTTGTGATTCACTTTTGAAAAAGATTTTCTGCTTTTTAATTCTCAGATTGTTATAATGAAGGCTGTTTGGATTTGTTTAGACTCTAAAATGCAGTCTGTGCTTTTATTTGTGAGTCTAGTTGGAATGTAACTAGTACTGAGAAGAAAATTCCTGCTGTAACAACTATAGCACTTAAATTTTTCACCTTAAAGAATCGGTTGTTCATGTAGTAATCAATAAGTATACAGTGCTTTTCTTCATTAACCAAAAAACTTAGCTTTGAAACAATAAAATTTCTGTATTTTGCTTTTCTGCAAAATTGTATTAAAATTAATTTGAACAACCATTTTTCTTTTTTGTGCCTATATATTACAAAACTAAACTAAAAGCACTTCAAAACCAAATCAAAGGTTCCAAAGCACATAGTTAAAGCTCTATGAGCTCTATAGTATAAGTATTCTTTAGCATATGTTTAGTGTGTAATTGTTAGGTAAGAATCAAGACCACAGGTACAAATCTGAAAGTTGTTCTAATTTCTTTTTCCCAGTTTTGTCAATGGTATATTGTAGGACTTCTGTTATTAAAGGATCATCTTCCACTGTGAAATGTAATTTTACCTTGAAGTCCTCCCATAGCAGCTCTGTTTTAATTTCTCCTAATTTTCTTTGGTATAAATCTTCCATATCACTTTATTTTAGTGGACGAACAACTATTAAGATGAAAAAAAATCAATGCCTTTGGTGGCATTTTCTAAATCAAGAATGCATTGGACATTAAAAAAGTGTTCATTTATCTCTAGCAAGAGTATGAAAACAAAGGTGGCATTTTTTCTTCTAGCAACTGAACACCGCATTAGTTTTCCTGATATTCACTAGTTTTCAAAGTGAGCTGCACAGCATATTAGTCCATACATTCCTAAAATCCTTGGCTCTTTTGAAATGAGGGAACTAGCTCAAATCAGATATGCTTGTTAAAGAAAAGCCAGCATATGAGGTCTTAGAGTCATTACATAGTCAAAAAAAGCAGATACTTCAGGTTCAGAGATCTGCAGAGCAGTGACATGGCATTCCATTCAATTTTTTACCAGATATCACAGACTGGATATGTGAGCTTTGGCTGATACTGCTGGGAAGGAGAGTGCGTCAGGCAGCTGTAATTCCCATCCTGTAAAGGTACTGATACTTAAAGTCTCTGTAGTCCAAATTGGTGCACAAAAATACTAAAATGTTGAATTTGGACCTTAGATATATTTTTCAAATTTCTGCCAACTATTCTTAGGTGTTCTGTGGATACATTTGCAATTTTTTGCTCTTTAGGTAAGAATAAGGAGAATCTATTCCTTACTTTGCAGTTGTTTGCAGGTTGCTTCCTGAAACACTGTCTATGGAATGCAGTTCTAGTGTTTTCATAGTGTTTGACTGGAAAAATAGGTTTCTGAAGTCAACGGCATCCAATTGTTTTAAACCAGGCCATAATTTTGTTACGTGGACTTGTAAGTCTGGTCGCTCTAAAATCAAGTTTTGGAGCATTTTGTTGTCTCATTGAAGCTTAAAAAAAAAAAAAAAATTAAAAAATCTGGTTTTAGTGTGATTCCTAAAAGTATGGTGTTTCTGAAAGGTGTTTCAGTTCAGTGTGAGCTGCAGACAGTTGTTCCAGTGCATTTGTTGACCGTATCTTACCAGCATCAGGTTTGTCTGCAGTACAAAAACGAAATTCATTTGTGGATTAAGTTTTTTTTTGTGGTATGTCCTTAAGGAATCATAAAGCCTAGAGAGTAACTGACATTAACGTGACTCCATGTACTGTAAAACCCATTCCGTTTTATATATTTTCAGGGAGTATGGAGTGGCACAGGAAGGAAATGCCATATCGCTGGAAAGTTGCTCTAATTCAGCACAGGATTCTTGTGAGAAATTACTTCTAATATTACATCATCCTATTCTGTTTTTCACAGTTTACAGTCTAATTTCTTCATTTTTTTTATGCCACTTTTGTTCATATCAGTAACCACATTAAAATACATTTAGCAGATTAAATAGGCTTTCATGAGTATTAGTGCACATTTGACAGCGTGGTAGTTTAGTACTCTATATTTCAACATATTGTGTTATATGAAGGCTTATGGGTTTGTTAATAAAATAATTTTTCCTTTTTAGTAAGGCCTGCTATTTTATAGCACTGCATTTCACTGGCTAACATGAGATTCAACAAATAAGTCTCAGCTGCTTCCACTCTGATGAATATTACTGACAATAATATAAGCAGCACTTCAAAAGGGGGAAAACTCAGTGCCCTTACCAAAAAAAAAAAAAAAAAAGAAACAAAAACAACAAACCCAAAAACCCAAACCAAAAAAAAAAAAAAAAAAAAAACCCAAAGGAAAAAAAAGAAACAGGAACAAGAAGAGGAAAGGAAAAAGGCAATTGGATATTTACTTCAATTATATAACAAGATTTTAAAATTTTGATTTTCTGTTCCTTGAGCTTGCTACCTTTCTCTAATTTATGGCTGCTTTTTAAATACTGTAGCTTGAAGGAAAGTACTTTCCTGTTTTTTCTATTCTGTAATATCAAAAAGCCCCCCCCCCCAAATTTAATGATTTTGTTTTTATAGATATTGACTTAAGGTCAGAAGTTAACACAAAAAAAAAAATCATATTTTTTGGGTATAACAGCAAATCTTATTCTGTAAAACTATCCAAAGTGTGAAAAATTACTAAGATTAGATTTTCATCATATATTTAGAAAAAAAATATATGTAACAAAAATATTATCTTTTAATTAGGGAACTGTTTTTATGCCTCTAATTTTGAGGGTTTTTTTTAGGTAGTTAGCATTTGTAGATGATTCAGTAATTAGAAGGAGCAGAAAGAACTGTGGCCAGCTTTATAAACTTCTGTTGAACTCTGCCAAATCATAAATGCAATGTCATGTCAGATGGAAGATATCAGTGCATTTTTTTTTTCCTATTTGTAATCCCTAGAAATAGATTATTTTGTGTTTGGTTAGCATAAGCCTGTATTTTTTCTGCGTTTTAATGCATTTTGTACAAAGTAATCCCATATACCTGGTTGGGTATATGGTATATACCAATATTGAGTTAGTTGTACCTTCATTTTCTTTGAAACTCATTCATTTCAGATTTTGTTCTATTAGTTAGTGATTTCCTCTTATTAAAATTGTATTACTCTACTATTTTGCTCCCTTTATCTGTTCTTCCTGAACTACATATGTACACAATTTTTTCACACTCATTTCAATTACCGAGTTCGGCTCTAGAGTCATGATCAACTACAATAAACTGTTGTCCATTTGTGACTTTGTCTTCATATATCCATTATTTGGTAGGTTGCCTGCCATCATCTCACTTTAATCTGTGTGCCAGAGATTTGCCTCCTAATATTCTTCATTGATATACATGATCTTACACACAGATTTGGTCAGGAGTGTATTTTTTGTTTCTCGCGATGATGCACATATCTAGTGTTCCTGTCTGTGATCCCTAGAACATCTTGTCTTGACTGTGGTTATCCTGTAGATACTCTACTTAGAATTGGAATAAGTAATTTGAAAACTGATCCCAGTTCTCTTCACAGACCCTTCCTTCTTACTCATTTTTGGTTACTGTGAACAACATACCCTTTCTTTTCAAGACTATAATTTGTCTGTCAAATTGCATAGCCAATCTATAACATTTCAGATTGCATGCATCTAAACTTTGCTCTTTGTTTATAAAAATCTTCAAATGCTTGTTCTTCTTTGCAGGTTACCAAAGTCTTACTAGGTCCTTAACTTTCATTTCTTCAAAAAGCCACTTTCAAAGTCATTTGTCTATAAACTTCTCTGATCACACCACTTGAATTTAATTGCTTTCTAACTATATCTTGTCAAATGCAAAATGTTGTCCCTGTTCATCAGTTTTCTGTACTTGAATTCCTTTTCCTAGAAGGAATTTTACCATGTTGAACTCACGCCTTTTGTTAATGATTATAATTTGCCTGAATTGTGTGTGATCCCTTGCATGAAGAAAGCTCTTCTTAAAAGCATTCGAGCTTTTGTATTCCTTTCCAGTCCTTTTCAGAGAATCTGTCTTGATTATTGTCAAATTATAAATACCAAAGATTATAGCTGGACATATGCTGTACCTTATGTATTGTGAGTTAATACCATTTTCCCTTTCCTGATTTTTTAAGGAGTAATTACAAAAACATAAGAAAAAAAGGAGATTGAAATATCTGAATAGTTTGTCATTATGTATATGTGTTCACTTTTGCTTTAAACACTGATACCTTTCTCTTACTGCTTTAAACACTTTCTTCCATCTCTTTTTCTTCTAGAGTATAGGTCAACATGTTTCCATTAGTATCTGCTGCCATGATGTTCAGTGGTGAGGAAAGTAAGAGGGAAGAGGAAAGAATCTTGATATGAATATCAGCAGCTATTTATAAAATCAACATTAAGCTAGAATAAATTTCTTAAATTTACCAATAAAACTGAAGGATGATACTTACTGATGCAAAAAAATATTTTTTTACCAGTTACAGAATTTTTTCCTGTTACTCTGATTGTGTAGATGATTTAATAATGAGGATTACTTGATGTATGTAAATTAAATATTGTTATATTGTGCTTGTATAATAGAATGTTAAAGTGCACAGGAAGCACACAATGTATTATTTTACTTTTCTAAGGTGTTGCTGATGACGTACAAGAAGTATGTTATTTTTCTGAAAGCTGTGCTATGTGGACTTAGAATTTCGTGCATTAATAACTGCTATGTGATTAAATTATGAAAATACCTATTCATCACGTAACATCAGATACTTAATCTTCTCTATAATAGATGAAAGTTCTCACATTCAAATGTTTTGGTTTTAATTTGTTCAATGTATTAGTCATAATAATGAAGGTATTTTCTACCTTTGTTAATGAAATACTTCAGGCTTAGTGCAGAAACAAATCTATATGTGAGTATCAGGTATGTACATATAGTTTCTGTTTTGTATTTTCCTACATCACAGTTTAGTTTGCAAGCTCATATATATAGAATATATTTCTAGAAGAGTAGAAACTTTGAGTTTTCATATTGCTTAAGTGTTTCAATATATAGTAACCTCTTTTTCCTTCTGCTGTGTGGCTTATAATAGTTATTTTATGCTGATTTAATGTCTTCCTTGAGAATACTTTCAAGGACATCTTTGATTAGATTGATCAGACTTAATGAATATGTATATGTATTGGACTAAATTGTAGGTTGCATTTAAAAATAAACTGTCCTGTGCGTATCACATTGTAGTAAATTGCAATGGAAGACCAGGACCATCTCTTCTAAATGTGAGATCAAGTAGCTTTAGCTTAAGTCTGATAAATTATTAAATTTATATAATTTAAAATTAAAACTAAATCCTAGAATTCAGTACTTTATTAATTCTCAAATTTAAAATTACCCTCTTTTACTTACAAAGAGGTATTTTTTAAAATTACTTTTTAAAATTTTATTCATTAGAAGAAAGAGGCCTGGACTTTAGGGGACAGATGTTTTTAATTTGAGTTAAATTAAATGTGGCTGCTCTGTGAACTTGTCGCTAGTTGATACCAATTAGCACTTTTCTTGAAATTATAGAAGGTACACATGGAAATGTTGTAGTAGAAACATTTTGTGTTTAGAATACTACTTGTAGATAGAATCTTGGTACCTTAAGAAGTTTGCTAACACTCTATCTGGTGTGATGCAGTGTAGGATGTTAATCATATGTGTTTAACTGACAATCATTGTAGTTTAACTGAAAGAACTCTTCTTCCTTTCTAATGCCTTTGTTCATCCCACTTCAAAATATTTGAAGTACTATGGGAGCACTATCCTGACAGGTGGCATTGTGAAATTACTTTATCAGGTTTCAGTAGAGGCTCTGTTTTTTGAAGTTGGCTTTCTACCTGTCATTCCTGAAAGCCAAGTATGACTTTAAAGACTCATTCATTCCAAAAAAAAAAAAAAAAAAAAAAATGCTTACAAAATATAACATATAATATACATACATATAATATTTATACACTCATACACAAATTATCAATTAATTATAAAAGGTAATTATTTTTAAACTAATTATACTCTAAATGATATTGCTTTGATAAGGCTTTCAATAATGCTTAATCTGCTGATATTTATTAAGCAAGTCTCTTCAGGATGACCAAGCTGGTATGGTTTCTCAGCTTGCTCTTCAGGACCGACAGAAATAAGAGACAGCAAAAATTCTATTTATTAAAACACTTGCTCATGATCCAGAACACAGAAATCATACTTGCTATGTGGATTAAGATTTTACTCCACTGGGAAGTCTCACTGTGACTATAGGTGAAGCAGACATTAAAGCTTAAAATGTAAAATTAAGATCTGAGTTGATCAAGAACAGTTCCATAGTTGTGAAATGCTGTAATATATAAAAATTATTAAGATTTTGTATTAATAAATCTGTCTAGTTGTTTATTATTATTTAATTAAATGAAACCTTATTTAATTATTTTTAATTAAGGTATTTTAACTGATTGCCATTTTTGAAGTTAGCTTCATATCTATTTCTGATCAGTACAAAATATAAAATATAAACAGATTTAGAATATGTTTCACCCAAATATTAGTGAACTGAGATTTTTACAGTAACCATTTGTGAAGTAACAGAATAGTTAGTAATCTTTTTTTATTTATTTGATCATGCCATCCCATGCTGCATAACAAAAAATTAAAACAATTATATAGAATTGTATTTATTCTATAAAAGTCACATCCAAGTGCTTGTTTTGTCAGACTTTTAACAGAAGCGAACATGTTTAGATTATGGAGTTTATAGGTTCTTTATTGTAGCTAAATTAATCAATGCATGAGGACCATTTCAACCATAAAGAATGAACCAAGAGACATAAGGGTGTGTATGTGAGAAGGCAAAAATCAATCTGTAGATAAGAATGTTAACTACAGGAAAGTGCTTTTGAAGTAGTTGGCTGCATAAGGCTTATTGTTTTCAGCAAATAATTTAAATCTAAAATAAACTGCCTGATGACAAAGGTAAACAATTGTTAATATAAACCAGAAGAATGTTTTTATCATTATGTAACACTGGATATATATATTTTGTATAGATGACAGAATCTGATAACAAAGGTTCATAAACTATTAGATACAGAAGATAAAGGATCTACTATATTTTAATGAAGTATTGGATATTATCTCCAAGATTTCTTTTAATTAGGAGTTTCACTAGGAATTGATATTTCCATTCCAAATTTTATAAAATTTTGTCAGTTTTAAAATGGGAATGTTGGTTTTGAGTGTTCTTTGAGTCAATTTGTTTTTTTTCTTTGGTCAATTAGTAGCTGTAAATAGAATACAATATGTATTAGTGTTGTTGTAAGCAGTGCATTTATACAACTTTGTGCAGATTTTTTCTATGACATTGAGATTTTCTTTTAAAGGCAGTGTACTTGATATAAATATTATTGAAAAACTAATTCTTGTGTATAAATTGCTGTCATTTGCGAATTTCATATGAGCATATATTTACTGTAACTCTTTTTGAGACCATTGCTTTTAGATTCACGTTTAACTTTGTAGTTATTAAGCTGGATATTTAATACATTTAAAAAGCCTTTTTACGCATTTGTCTTCAGTTAACTTCAAGCAGTTACAGCATTTTGTTTTGTGTAGTCATCTTTGTGCAAGTGTAGTTATGTTTGCCTGTCTGCTAGTATAACTTCGACTTCTTAGAATTATTGTTTCACTGACAATTGTATCCTATTTTGTTTTCTTGATATATTAAACTTATTTATATTTTAAAATACACTCACAAAGGTACAACTTCCTTCAAACTCAAGGTAGCTTAAAAAGTTCTTGCTAGCCAAATGAAAAGAGAGAATCTGTCTGATTATGTGTAAGTGAAACAGCACTTAGGTTCTCCACATTCATACTTTGCATTCTCTGTCATCTGTTACAGAGATGTATCTTGATTCCTCAATTCTATCTTCCTGTGTAATGACTTAGAAGACATAATGTCCGTCCTGATCAGTTTTGCAACGACCTTGTTCTGATTAATGAAATTTGATGTTCGGAATAATTATCCTTTAAATTGCACTTCATGTGTTGAGTTATGTTTTTAACACGAGGTCTGACAATGTGTACAATAAAAATTGTATTTCAATAATGGCTTACTCAGGCTGTATAATGATTGCTGCTTTTCCTCAGGAGGAAACCTCAGTATTCAGGAAGGACCATAGCACGTGTTGAACTTGAATATCTGTATTTATTGTGTGTGTGGCAGTAAAGGTTAATACATAAGCAGATTGCATTCTGCTGAGATCTCTGATTAAAGTCCTCAGCATCAGCATGAGTTTTTGAGGATTTTCCCCTTCAGAAACTACAAGTCCATTTGTGATAAAGCGAAGTGTATACAAAGATGACAGAAACTCTACTACTTAGTAATAAGCACTTGCAAAAGAAGCACCATCCCCTTTAATGCATTTTTCAACTTTTCTCCATGAAACTTCCTGTATTGAGGAGGAGATAAATCAGTCTGTTTCCTCTGCCTTCAGGATTTTGCAGATATTTGACATTTAGCACAAGTAATTTCCAGATTTTGAGAAGTGTAAGCTTACATTAGTTCTTGTATTAGAAGCCAGCCTATATATAGCTTTAACTGTGTCTTCTGAATCTTTTCCAGTTGCAGTGCTTCATTTGGAGGCAAAGGGAGGGACCACAGTTGAATACAGTCACCACATACAAACACACATTTATAACATCATATGTCATCTTGCACCTTTTTCTAGCTTATATTCCTTTCATAGAAACTCTTAACATTTAATATTCTCTTTGACTGCTAAAACTGAGTCAATTTTTTTTATATTGTAGTCCAAAATTTTGCACTTCAATGTGAAATAATGAACATTTCTGAGTACATTAGTTTTCCATGTGAAATTAGAGTTGTTTTTCTCCTTTGTACATCACATTTGTGTACATGGAATGACATTTGCTGTTCTTTTACACGATCACTTCATCCTGAGACCCATTTGTGGTTCTTCACTAGAACATATGTCTTCATTGCCTAACAACCATCATCAAAATGACAGAATCTTCTTCTTGATGTCTGCTCCCATTTTCCAGATTTTTAACTACATCCAACAACACTATACATGATCTCTCTCTGTGTGAGAATGGATAGTTTAGCTTTTTCCTCTTTGATTCATTAATTCGTCCATGCAAGGGCTTTTCTTATTCTGTAGCAGTTCTGTTTCCAAGTAAACTTTTGGAAAGGACGTTTTTGAAAATTGTTTAGAAAGGAGATAGCAATTACCATTATATCATTAAATATTCAGATTTTAGCAAATTATTTAGAACATATAGAAAATTTAGTACATATATATTCAGAACTGTGTAATAAATTCTTCATATATCTACACTGTTGGGCAGCTTTGTCTTCTAATCTGTCACTACCAGATACCGGATGAAAGTGTGTAGTCAGAAATGGTTCATGTTGTAGTATATCTTGCATGATTCTTACCTTGTTACCACTACAGTGAAGATTCCATTCAAATCTAACAAAATTTCCTCAAAGTTTTTACACAGTAATCTCGCAGTCTTTCCTAGAAACATTTCAATAAGTCTTGTATTTTTTTTTTATAGTGATCTCATCTTTCCTGCTGTTTACAAAATCTGTTTGAAACAATCTAGAAAATATAGTTCTGTATAACTTCAAAGTAAACTTCCCTTAACAAATATAATTTTTTAATCTAAATACTTAAACAAAGTACAGAAATGCATCTGTATTATATCAGGAAACCTGTAAAATTAAAGATTTCTTTTGTGCATAAGGGTAAGTATTCTTTATATAGTATCTGGTATAGCTAATATAATTACTTTTTAAAATACCTTTTTCCATCAAGACAATTATTGTTACTCTACTGTTTGCATGTAATTTTTACTGATTTTTTTCTCCTTTTTTTTTTTTTTTTTTTAAGCCGTATGATTTGTTTATTAATGCTAGTTAGAAAACTTGTTTGGCTTATAGTCCTAATGATTTTTATACCTTTTTATTCTGTTGCTGTAACTGTAGCTTGTTGAAACTTGTCTCTGGACTCTACTAATTATTTTAAGGGTTCTTACTTTTTGTAGTATTGTCTATGTATAACAAATTCACCAAAATAAAACTTTGTCTTTTGGCAATAGCATACAGTTCAGAATATTTTACTTTTTCTAATACCTGCCCTGACGATTTTTTTTATACTCTATTTCCCCATTAAGAAAATACTTCATTGACACTGACAACCAGGTTTGTTATCTGAAAAGTTAAAATTTATTTATAATCTGTTGTTGCCTTAAAAATAACTTAGATTCAAGGCTTTACCTTGCACTTCTCTACATTGAGTTTTATCTTTGTCATTTTATTAAATGCCTTTGTATTGATGTGTAAGTCCTTCTTCACAGCAGTAATCTAAAAATCAGGAGGTGTCAAAACATTAAGAATTATTCCTGGATGACTTTCAACAATATATTTGCACTGCAAAAAAAAGGAAGATTGATAGCCTGAGTTCCTAGTAATAATCAGTTTCACTTTCACAAATCACATTTGTATAGAAGCTATGAGAAAAATCTTTGCCCTGTAGATGAGGGAGAGGTTGTATTGGAATATAGCAAGAAAGACTGTTGAAGTACACTGCATTTTCTTTAGAAAAAGTGGGGATGATCACACAAAACCAAAAACTAAATCTATGCAAGGACAAAATTTAATACAATATAAGCTAAGAAAACTCTGAACCTGATTTATAGAGTCATTCAAATTGAAAGGGGAATCAGAAGATCTCTAGTCCAAATTCTTTTTTCAGGCAGGGTCACCTGTGCAGACAAACAAGATTGCTGATGGCCTTATCTTACTGTGCAGCTTTTCTGCAACATTTCCTGGCGCAAGAGTGTCCTCCTGAGGAAAAGGTTTTTCCTTAAGTCTGATTAGAACGTCTTGTTTCAAATTATGTCCTTCCACCATACGTCACTGGAAAGAGCATGAGTTAATCTTCTTTATGATTTTATAGGTATTAAGGACCTGTTTTGGGGTCCTTCTGAAGCTGACTGTTCTCCAGTCTTGATGAAAGGTTGCCTCAACTTCTCAATTTAGGGGCAGGCACCTCATAACCTTCCCTGCCTTGGTGACACTCCAATTAACTTCCTTCAGTTTTTCAACATTTTCGTTGTGCTGAATTTTTAATAAGACCTGTGTACCCTGTCTGGTCAGTGTAGACAAAGTTGCAAAGTTGGTGCTTGTTTATTGCCATGTTAGGCTGTGCTGGTGAATTAGGATGAACCTGTTGTCCTGGATGTAAAAGTTCAGTGAACTCTTAGTCATGTTCACAATAGTTGTGGCTGAATATTCTTTACTTTTTTCTTTTTTACTTTTTCTTAGTGTCTATGCGTTGAAGAAATAGGCCTGAAAATGCACCTACTTTAATGCTAGCATCACTGCTTTATCTCAAAGTAGTTGCTATAACTTACATTTCTAGTTCTTCATCCAAGTGTCAGTTTGTAGGTTTGTTTGGATCTTGTTCTTCCTGTCTACATGCAATTCTCTGTGGTATCTGTGTGCGAAAACCTTTAATATTTTAACTTTTTCTTCTCTACAAATATTTGACTTTTGGGTATTGTTACTGTTCTATGGAAGATGCAGACCATCTCTTTTCCTGCTTTATCCAGCACATAGCATGGTGATTTCTCTTCTAAAAAAAGGTCCTGCTTCTGAAAATCAGCAGTAATTAATCAGAATTCAGGACATGAAGTGGTGTAGCAGAAGGTTTTTAGTGGTAGGTGCAACATGTTAATGTATTAGAGGAAACCTTGAGCATTTTATATAGAAATACCCTAGTAGTCATGGTTGTATGAATCAGGAAAATTCTAATTGCTTTCTGGGAGGGGATGAGGTATCTACAATTTTCATTTAGGAAAAAATTTTAGTCTTAATTTCCATTATTTTGATGCTTAATAAAAATATTTGATTTTTTTACTGTGATTTTTAGTTTTGTTCTGCTCCACAAGTTTTATAAAAGTTTATTGCATCCTCTAGTATTTTTCCAGATACAGCAGATGTTCACTGTTTTTTTCATGTCAACAAAAAATGCCTATTTCATTTATTATATCCACAGGATGTATTCAGCCTTTAGCCTTTAATAGAAACATATACCAATAAGGAGAAGAAATACTACAATCCTAATAAAGGAATGAAAACTAATAAACATAATTGTGACAGTTTGAAAACCATTTTGGAAAGAAAGGAAAGTTTTTCTGTGCTTTCAAATTCATTATTAACTAGGATTATTTTATTTTTTTTTCATACCATAGCTTTCAGAAGTCTTAATTTTCACACCAGATGGCATTCCAAAAGTGGGAAAGGAAACCTATCATCCCAAGAACTAAGATGCAGTAGCAGCATGGGGGAAGGAACGGAATCCATTATGGAGATCTTGTGGATAATTTATTACTGAATTGAATGCCTATTTAAATAACTATAGAAAGCAAAATTACTTATTATATGGAGGGTTCGAAAATGTCAGGAATTGCCATTTTTCTTTTGGAATAATAGTAGTGATCCCTAGTGAAAATTCCCAAGAAAAGAGTTAAAATAGTCAAGACCACTGAACTATAAGCTGATGCTGTATGTGTCTTTTCATAAAGGCACAGCCTGAACATGTGGGTGGACCTCCAAAGAAGGTAATGTGAACAAAGATGACACTGAAAGTCTCAACATCATAATGAACTGCGGAGATAGTCTCCTTTCCAGTTATAAAAAGGAAAGGAGGGGGGGTGGTGGAGAAAAAGTTTGTCTTTGGCTGTGTCTGCAAATTTGAGCATGCCCAAGTGTGTCCCTGGGCACTGAACTGTGTGGCTCTGCTACTGGAACTTGTAGTCTTTCCTGTGACAGAGCGTTCTGTTCCATAGTCAGCCACCCTGAACAATTTATGGCATGGCTCAGCTGTCAGGACATTAAAAGGATTCTATCCAGTAGCCAATTTGAAAAATCCTCTCTTTCCTGGCTGAGGTCCCCAGCAAAAGAAGGAAATATATTTGTTGAAGAAAGTCCAGAGAAGGGCTGCAAAGAGGATCTGAGGGCTGGAGTACTTCTCCTCTGATGAAACACTGAGGGTGTTGGGGTGGTTTGGCCTGGAGGACAGAAGGCTTGGGGTGACCCTGTTGTGCCCTTTCAGTTACCTGTTAACATTTCAGTGTTACTGAAACGGTACAAGAAAGCCACAGAGGGACTTTCTACGAGAACATATAGTGGCTGGATAAGGGGCAAAATTTTCAAACTGCAGGAGAACAGGTTTAGGATTGATACTAAAAAGAAATTATTTTCTGTGGCAGTGGTGAGGCACTGGCACAGGTTGCCCAGAGAAGTGATGGGTTCTCCATTTGTGGAAGTGTTCAAGACCTGGTTGGATGGGACATTGTGCAAGGTGTCCTTACCCATGACAGGGAGTTTGGAACTAGATGATCTTTAAATTTGTTTCCAGCCCAACCCTTTCTGTGACTCTTTGTCATCTTGCTTTTTAAAATCAGAAAAAACAACTAACTCACTGAGAATGTTGGTCCTTGCCAATAGATCTTGATGAGCAAGAATTGTCATAGTTGAGACTATGAACTTCATGTTTACAAAATTTTTCTAACAGAAACTTTTTTTAATCTGTTTATTAGTTCTGAAGAGGGGATAGTTCAGGTGTGTATATGTAGTTAAATATATGCTTATTCTGTTTTCAGAGTTACAGGTGGTACATATGCTAGGAAAAAATATTCTCTCCTTTACTTAGGTAGCTGTTCCCATGAGTAACAGAAAATTTGTGGGCTTTTTTTTTTTTTTTTTTCCAGAAGAACATGTCAGATATTTTGCTGAACGAGTCCATGATAGGTTTGGGAACTTAATTTTTCATACCTTATGAGAATTTCTATTTTGGTTTGGTTATTACTGTCGTTATTAGCCTTGAAACTTGCTGTAGATGGTGTAGTACACTGAGCTTTCAAGAGATTGGTAGTTGGTCTGACAGTTGGTAGTTAGTATGAAAATTCTTACTGATCTGATTTCCATATACCTTATGCCCCTTTTAGTGTATTCCAAGTAATAATGTTTACCAGAGCCCATCACAAACAGAAGGAAAATGTTTGTAAATTTAAGTTACACCTCATGAGTGGGTTTTTTTTAGAGTGAAATTATTCTGTGTTTTGTTTATTGCCTTCTGGTTATTTTGGCCAAAAAAATCTTTTCCATAGCCAATCTGACCTGTTTTTTCTACCATCTGTGTGTCTTTGGAGTGTTTCTTTTCATGGTACCTTTGGACTATCAGGAACGGAGCCAGTTTACTAGAGTTCCTTTCGGCATTTGCTTCTTAGAATTCTGTTGTCACATTTTCAGAGGTTTGTTGCACCATTAATTTGAGTACTTAGTCTAAATTTTGTTTCTTTGGGTTTTTTTCCCCCAGGAAAATCCTATTGTTATTTTTTATTTAAATCATCCCTATAGAAATTAAGGTCTCACCTGGCATCAGAGAGACTTAAATAATAATTCATCTTCCTCTCTGCTACATAGGTTTCAAGGTTTATGGCTCAAGTAACATTTTTGATTTTCAATGGATTTTGAAAGCTTGCCAAAGCATTTTTGAGAAAAATAAAAATTTTGCTTAGTTAGAATAGCTTTTGTAATTTATGCCTTTCAGAAATGTCAATTCAAGGAAGCTGAATCTATTTTCATGTACACTCAGACTTGAGAATTGATAGCACTACATCTTCTGTTGTTATTGGTGTTTCTCTAAAGACAAAAAGAATGAGACATCCTGCTCTCACTTTTTCCAGTGCTCTTTTGTTGAAAATGGTCTGGAGTAAGTCCTTTGTCAGAACAAATAATGGGTATGCTGGCATCAGGTGTGTTTTCTGTATTCGTAACACTTTAAAAACCAGCCGAAACAATGCAGAATGTTTTCAGTCTGCTTGTCCTTTGAGCTTGTGAGTGCTCAAATCACTCACCACACTGCTTGTGATAGTTTCTGAATTTTCCAGTACGTGTCATACTGTGATGGTAACTGTAATCTCAATACTGAATTCCAGACCTCGTCTTTACTGGAAAGATAACAATCTTGGTAACATTAAGCTTATTTCTCACAGTAAAATCTATGTGCTGCATTTTTCCCAATGACTCTAAGTTGTTCATCAGATTCTGAAGCTGAAAAAACATTAGAGTATGTAATCTTTTAAACACAAAGCCTCCAATACTAAAAATAATATAGATGTAATTTAAAGCTCTACTATTTATATATCACTACTAACAGGAGTTGTCTTGGGACATGCAGTAATTTCTTTCTAGGTAAATTGGATTTTCCTTATAAAAAAGAGAGGTTCATTTGGGTGACATTATGACTTCTGAAGTGTAAGTCACTAGCATGTGGTAAGGGCAGAAGAGATCTGTCAAGACTGAAGAAGAAAGCTATCATATTATTCTTCAGTTCTATGAAAATCTTAAATGATACTCTGTTCAAAATTGTAATGGTTTCTCATTCATACCTAACCCTTGCTTTGTTTTGAATACTTTGGTTCTCTGTGTATGAACCTTTCACAATGTCCTGTAAAATGCAATATATGTGTATCTTGGCTAGTGCTATACTGTCTCGCTTTCTTTTCTTCTGTAGAAGTTCCTCTGATAACTTTTTAAATATTCTCTTTTTACCTGTTTTTGAGCAGTAGAGTGTGGAGAATTGTTTGGGAGTTTTAGAACTTTTGCTAAATTAATCTTTATACTCCATATCACACTATTCTACCTAGTCTAAACCTTTAATAGGTGAGCAGGAAGGGATATACCACCCAATGAGCCTGTGTGCTGTGGTAGATGCGTTTTGTAAGTTAAAGCAGTATTATTTTAAGAAAACATTCTCTTCCATAAATGCTCTCTCCTGCCAGTATTCACTTTTTAGTGTGCAAAGCTATATAGCTTGCTGCCATTTCTAGTGTGTTGCGTAATAGCACTGAATGAGAAATTAGATGAAATAAATTATATAATCTGTTTTCTCCTGAAACCTAACTGTTGATCTGGATTTCTTTTAATCTTCATTGTCTCATGAACACACAGTTTTGTTCTTGAGTCCAACTGAGAAATGGCTGGGTAACATATTGTACTCTTTTTATTCCTGTTCAAAGCAGTGAAATTTGTTTTAAGTCGGGGACCAATTTCTGACAGATCTCAAGGTAGGCTTTTAGACTGCTTTACTGATCCATACTTATGTGTGACATCATCCTGGAAGAAAATCAGGAGAAACTCAAGCTCTAGGATATTCTTTTGCCCAATTTTTTCTTGCCTAATTTTCTGTTATTTACATATTTGCTTGTTAAGATTTTACATGTGTGGTTTATTTAAATATATTAATATTTTGTCAGCAAAACATAGTTTCTCTTTCTACTTCAGTTCTGTAAGGATATGAGCAGCTGAAATACAGTAGTGCCTAGATCTGAACAAGTATCAGCTAATTTCCAGTAGCTTGTGACCAGCATGTCTGTGTTTTGTAACTGTTACTCCAGGAGTTCTCATGGCTAAAGGCTCCAAATGCTCCAAAGACTCCTGCCTGCTTATCCCAATTTCTGCATGTTTTCTCCTGTCCACTTGAGTAGATTATGTAGCTCTTATATTCAGCTACTCAGATTCCATGTAATCCCATTCATTCTGAAGAAAAGTCAGGTCTGTGATTTTCGTTACCGGCTCTTGAGAAGAAAAGGCATGCAAGCATAGGATATTTGTGTTGTAAATCCAAGTTTAATTCTCATCATTAGTGAAACAGTTATGCAGATGTGTTTCTGAACTTTACAAACATTTTTTTTATTGCTAGTTACTTACTCTTTGTCTGCATAGTACATTTAGGAATATTTGGGTTCTACAGGAGGACACTTCACATCCTACAACTATTTGTTAGAAAAGGACGATAACCAATTTATACAGAATTTGAATATTAAGGAATTCCTTATGTTTCTGTGTTCACATTCTCATTATCAATAATTTATTCTCATTGTCCTACTGCAAAATAGTGTTGTAGATGAGAATTTGTCATTACCGACTAGTCATAAATGAGTTAATGCCCTCCCCAGCTGATTATTTGTCACTCTGAGATGCTGCCTTCACTGACTTTCTGGATACATCTTCTCTATATATATTTGAAATACTGATGCACTGAACTGCCCAAGTATTTCTTAGTTATGATTTCCTATGGTTAGTTGTATGGAAGGAAATCCAGAAAACTATCAATAAAACTGCCACTCTAAGATCAATTTTTGGTTTATATTTTTATGAGCAAGGTTCTCTCTCTATGCAAATTCCTGGTGAAACAACAACTCTAAATTTTTTGTTTGTCAGCAACTAATAAAAGAAAATCTCAGTGGGGTAGTAGGGCTGGTGTTTATGTTAAGCTACTTCTGTAATTTAAAGAAATTTTAGTTTGAGATGTCATCTTCTAATTAAGCATAGAACTTTAACTGTAGTGAGGACTGAAGTCTTATGTAGGATTTTTAACTTGAAAAATGTGCTGCTCATGTAGGGTTGTTTTCTTCTTTGCCTTAGGAAAGACAACATCATTCTGTGGTTTGTAATAAAATGTTTGTGAGTGAGAAACTATTATTTCCAATAGATGATGACGTGTTCCTATAAACAAAATTCAGTGTGAAAACCAAACAAACTGTGTAGTGGAAACCACTGAAATTGACTTCAGGAACACTAGTCAGCGTCATAATATTAAAAGTTTGTTTATATTGCTGTATGATTACAGTATTGATTTGATTTGAAAAGGCTATGTTGTTGGTGTAGTTGGAGATAACCACTAAAGGTTAATTGCGTATTTCACTCAGTTTCCTTAACGCTGTTTCCTACTTGCAGCAGAGCAATGTTGAGAGAGTTCTGCTACTCAGCATAGTCTGACCTTAACACACTCACCAGTCTGCTTTTGTGTCATCTGGCTCCAGACTGCAGTGATTATTTGGGAGCACGATCACATCAAAGAGAATACTTAAAGAGGAATTTCCTCTAAAACATCTGTATATGTGATAATGATTTCCTTTTCGATGCCACAGTTGGCATTATGTTTTTAGAAATTTAAATTTATGAAAAAAATACTGTAAGACCATAAAAACCACAGAGAAATGCTTTTAGTAGATTTTTTTCCCCCAAGTTTGTTTGTTTCATTCTTTCTGAATAATCTTG
Source organism: Sitta carolinensis (assembly GCA_032173965.1). NCBI lineage: Eukaryota > Metazoa > Chordata > Aves > Passeriformes > Sittidae > Sitta > Sitta carolinensis. The sequence goes on along the minus strand of JAVUNC010000006.1, from coordinate 16,470,102 downwards.
CTATTAAAACAATCATCTGGTTTTTGAATATGAAATTCAATGTATTTTTCTACACTGAAAATAGGTTGCAAAATATTTTGAAAGATAAAGTAACATGGGCTCATGTTTTCCATTGTTACTACCATCTGTGAAAAGATGGTGTTTTTCTACAGCTTTGACTATATTCTTAAAAATGTTGGAAATTCTGTGTGCCTACAACTTCTAGAAGAACTTAAACTACAATATATTGTTTTAATTTATAAATAATAATAATAATAAAAAAGCCTGGAGTGGCTTTTTATGTATAGTCATTTAATATATTGTTTCATATTTTATGAAACAATATAAATGCTTTTATATCTATGTTTGTAGCCTTCTTGATAGATGAAAGCTCTTGACATAGGCCAAAACCTGTTAAACTTCTCCTGTTTATGGTATAAATTAAAACTCTCTGGAGTGTGGTTTGGCCCAAGTCTGATTGATTGCTTGGTGCTGCATCAGGCTGGTTGTGGTTTTCCATTTGTGTTTCCAGTACAGTCTTCATGTGTTTTGATTTCAAATCCTTGCATAGCAGGTTTATCTGGATAGTAATAATTTTCTTTGGTAAGTCTTCATTAAACACGGAGATCAGGCTTTTGTCGGTTTTTTAGTTGTTTTTGTTCATATTAAAATGAGTGATAGCTATGCATGCAAATGATGCATTTGTGTATTATAATTTCAAATTTAACTTTGTAGTTCGTGAAGACATTTTCCAGATCAAATCAATACAAGAAGAATCCGCAATGAGAATCGTGGTCAGGATTTCTATGGATAAATCTTTATTGATGACAAAATATAGGATGAAAGGAAGAGTGCAGTAGTTCAGCCATGACTATAATGAATGTTTCATTTATGCGCAGCTTTAAAATGTGTACTCTTTAACTTTTAACTTTTTGATTTAATTTTTTCACCTGATCTTACTGATACCATATTTAAATAGTGATTGTGAATAGTATTTATTCCTACCAAACTGACAGATCTTGGCAGACATTTTTATTTACTTTGACAAAACTACAAAAGAAAAGCTATTACAGTTTTTTGCAACTTTATATGTCTGTGCAAGTGGGGGCGTCTCTTGTAAGTTGGATTGTTCAATGATGTTTTTCCAATTTTATGCTTTGTTTTTTTTTCCTTACTAACAGTTTTATTGACCGTCTTAGACAAGGTGTCTACCATGGGTATATAATATTAAACAAAAAATGAGAAAATTGTAGTTATCTGTAAAGGGAAATGTTATCCTGGTGTATAAGCTGGTTTTATTTTTCAGTAATCCTGACTCACTCATTGATTTGTTTATAAAAAAAAGCTGCAAGGTTACATGGATTGCTTTACAATGGGAATATATGATATAAAGGTATCACACAAACACTTTCAGCACAGGTACACACAAAAAAAATGTACTGCATTAAATTAAAAAGCATTTAATTTAAACTGAATCTCTTAGGATAGTGGTTGTGGGGTTTATATCTGGTCTTGTTATTAAGCGTAGTGATTAACAGTCTGTAGTTAGACATACTGTTTAATGCAGAGTCCACTGAACTCATTAGAAGAGTTCTGTTTTAGATTATGCCTTTAGCAGTGCTTGTCCATTCAAACATCCCATACAATTTAATCTAAGTGGAGAAATGCTGATGTTTGGGGATTTGTTGACACAAATCAATAAAAAGAGGCTCTGAAGCAAGAGTTCCATTCCTTGACCTGTCTTATGAAAATGTCTTAGACTGCTTGTTCATGTTCTTCTAGTCCTAGAGCACGTTATCCCAAAGACAGTTGTGGTATAATCAGCCACACTGAATTCTCAGTTTAAATAGTAAGCAAAATACAGATTGATTGTGGAGTAGGTGGGAAGAGGAGACACAAAGGTATGAGAAGTTTATTTTAGACAGATATTTAGGCAAAAATTTGCTACGACAGGTGTTGTAAAACAACACATCAGATAGTAAAAATTATGGTACACAGATATTTAATGCAAGTTGTTAATTTTGTGTCTTTTAGCTGTAAGTTCTTTAAAAACATAAAGGAACAAAAATTGGGAGAAATATGTAGATGCTCATGGAATAAGGAAATTAATGAGCGTTCATGAGAGTAAAAGGCCAGGATGGTAATGCAAAACAAGTTTAATGGTGAAAATATTTCATTTGGTCCGGTAAAAAAAAAAAAGGAAGGAAACTACCACAGAAAAAGTAAACTTGAGAAGGTTGGAAAAGGACTAAGAATAAGAAACTGAAGTAGAGGCAACATGTAAATGGATGTAAAAGTGACAAAGAGAATAAAAGCTAAAGAAAATGTGACAGCTGATTCTGAAATACAGCAAGGAATGCAGACATTCAAAATTACTTTGATTGAATGAATTAAGAAGAGAACACTGAATGTTTCAAATGTTACACAGAAATACTGAAATGTAAATGCCTTCTGGATATGTGAGTTAAAGATTTGTCCACAGTATCCATTTGCCCAGAAAAATAGAAAAGAAAGAGCAAACATACAGTAGTTATATTTGTATTTGATTTTTAATAATGAGTCAGTGTACAGTTAATCAATTTATAATAAATTCATTTTATAAGTGACAGGTGCATTTTTATGCTATGGAAAAATAATTCCAGCAAGCTGAAAGCCGCATTACAGGGATTTTCGTACTTGACTTTTTAAAAACCATAAATTATTTTCTTCAAAATGAACTTTTGCCTTTTTTTTCCCCTCCCAGAATTTTGGTTGTCATTTCCCCCTCTTCTGATATGATAATATATTTAAATGTCAGTTGCAATTTACAGTAAATTTAGTTCTTTTATGAATGATGGCCTTTTTTTAATGTATTCACCTTTATTTAACCAAGTACCTGATCCTGAAATTAAGGTGGTCTGATTTTGTGTGTGAAAAAGGCAGCACTGAAATGGGTGCTCTGCTTAGCCCATCCTGCTGGAGCAGGAGCTCAGATCAGGTGATCTCCAGAGGCCCCTTGTAACTTAGTGATTCTCTGAAATACATACATGATGTGAGAAACAAAATGCTATAGATAGAAACAGATGCATGATGAACACCTGTTTCCAACACGGTGTTTAGCAGTTACGCAGTAATTACAAGTCCTGGAGTCCTGTAAATTTTCAATTTATTTCGGTATTTTTTTCCACCTTGGAGAAGTAGCTTTCACACTGAAGGGGTTGGGGTTTTTTATTTGTTTATTTTTGAGGAGGGTTTGGGATTTTTTTGAGGAGGGGCCTTCAGACTGAATCAAGTTCAGTGGGGGATTCATTTGAATAATGAGTAATGTGTACTCATGTAAGTAAATATTTGAAAAACTGACAACATTAATTAGTCATTGTTAGCATTGCCAGTATTTTTTCTTCACTGCTGAGAAGCAGTGGTATTTTTTTATAGTTTTTGTCACAGTTTTGTGCTTCTTGTTTCCATGGTAACTTCTTTCTTGCACAGTGCTTCAAAAGAACCAGAGGGATTCTGTGAGGGCTTTTTTATTATTTATTTAATTACATGGAAACCTAACTGAATATGCTGTTCTGTAACAATCCTCAAATATCTCAAGTGCAAAGGTATCTTTTAACTATTAAGGCATTATAGTTTTATCCTCCTACTGTTTTAGCAATCTTTAGTCTTTATTCTTTCATATTCAACATATTTTAAAAATATTGTCTTTATGTACTTATTCTGTAATATTTCTATATTGCATTCTGTGGTGTCAGAGAAACATAAAGCTGTTGAAAACAATCTGCAAATGCTTGCAGTCAGCTCTAATAATCATATTTCCCCACAAGTCAGTCGAAGTGCAACACTGAGCATGCACAATAAGTTAGAATTTATTACTTTTTTCTGCAATTCTAAAAAGCGAATATTTCACCTACTGTTAAGAATCAAACTAAAGCATACTCTATTAAAATGACAATTCCTAGTGCATCACTGAAATACGCTGCAAACCAGAGAGGTTTCCTTCTGGCTATTGCAAGATCTTTCTTGAACAGTTGCATTTTATCTTTTCAAGCAAGATTTTTAATGGTGCAGTATGGATGAGATTCCCTCGGGAGAATAAATAAGGCAGCAAATAGGCGTTGTATCTTTCTTCTCTTTCAGGTAGGTGAGACATTGAGTGAGGCTGGTTAGAATAGTAATTAACACTTCATCCTTCTGTAGAGAGAAACATAAAGAACGCGTAAATTAAGGAACTGAAACTGAGGTTTTTGTCCCTAGAGGCTTAATGGTGTGGTTTCACGGTCCTCTGATATTAATTTAAATGTCACTGCCAAAAGGTAGTCTTGCCCGAAGCCATGTATTACAGTCCTTTCTTTGCATCATCAGTAGCATCTGTCCAGCTTTGCAGCAGGTCTCTTTAGCTCACTCCATCCATTTGGAAATGATTAATTTTTTTTTTTTTTTAAGTGCGTTAGGAGGATTAGTTTGCAAGCTGATCACTGAGTTTATTTAATGCATTTTGCAGGCAAATGAGTATTTGTGCTGGTGTAAAAGATGTAACCAGAACACCTGCTTGGGCAGAAAAAGTAGATGTGTGGGTTACTGACCCACTCCATCCCTAGCTGTCCCTCTCTGTCTCCTGGGAAATACTTTATTCTCAAAACAGTTTAATGCCATATAGTTGTGGTCCATGTCATTCCTACTCCACCCTTCACCCCATCTCCAACTGCATCCCCACATGTAAGATACAATTCAGCCTTCTAGTCTTTTTTTTCTTTTTAATAACAGAAAATATTAAATTTGAATACTTAATAGTTTAAATAGAGGCCAAATACATGTGCAGGCATTAAAAAACAGGCAGAAAATTAACCTACCTCCTTATTCACTGTAGGTTTTGGGGTGTTTGGTTTTTTTCTGCTTGTATTTCTTTCTACTCAAATCATTTCAAATGCAGACCTTTCTGGAACTGAATTGCCCTCTTCCATCAGGAGGTTCCTTCTGAAACAGAGTATAGCAGACAGGGAAAATTCTTTCCTGCTCCCATAACTGTTCCAGGAAAATGTAATATGCCAAGCATGCATTAAACTGAAAATTTCTACCATGTGTCATTGGGGAGGAATTACACTAACACGCCCAATAGAAAATATAGAAGTAATAGCCATTGGAGGATATTTTTTAATTCAGGTGGGCAGCATGAAAGTTCAAATATTTTAAAATTTTACAGATGTAGCAGAATGATTAAGCCCATAAAGTGCAAAACTTGCAGTTGCAAGCCTGAATTTACATGTTTTGCAGCTGTGCATAGATACTGCAATGCCCTGTATTCTGTTAGGAGGTAAAAGGGAGTGGGGCTAAATTAGGATAATAATGCATTTGTCAGTAAGAGTCATAGTTAAAATCTAGTGCATGATATTTCAGAATTTCTGGGCCAAATTTCTTGTAACATGGGTTGACTTATGTAGTAACATGGGTTGATTTTGAGTTTTGTTGTTTAATTAGCACAGCAAACATTTTTTCTTACAGCCAGTGATTAAGATGGCCTGCTACATAAGCATATAAAAGCTGCTTTAAGAAATTTTAATTTCTATTTTCATTGCAAAAAATAAAAGTTGTATTGAAATAATTTTTATGTAACAGCTGATTATTAAAGGAGCATTATTAGAGCTTATATTGTACATCCATAGAAGTGAGAGTTAATCGTAGTATTAATGTTTTGGGGGATTTTTTTTTTTTTGCTATTTTTGTGTTCCTCTTGCTTTATAGTTACCTAAGATTAATTCCAGTTGAAGTTTATTGTATACAGTTAGGAAAACACACAATTACCCTGTTTACCAGTATGTAACAAACTGTGGTAACATCTGCTTTTAAAGTTTATTTCTGATCATCCTGACTTTAACTGCTTGCCTTGGCACAGGAAAAGGGGAAATCTAGGCAGGAAATTAGAACAAAGAACCTTGTAGTGACCAAAATAAAATTCCATCTGAATGCATGTTGGAGGAGGGAGTAGTTTGCTGTATGGCTTTTTTCTGCAGTTATTGGAGTTTTGGATTAATTAGTCTGTGTTACTTCTAAGTTAGATTGCCTAGGCTTTTTGTTTTGTGAATTTTTTCATCTGTTATTTTATATCCTTGCCATTTGGATTAGATAACTCTTTCTTTTAAAATAAACTTGTGTAGGTTAGCATACCATTTTAAAGCAATTCCAAATGGAAGAGATGAGAGGAGCTGAATGGGTTTAGACCTGCTGCCCGCTCGCTGTCGAGATGCTGGGAGGGCACTTGCAGGCTGTGGGAATCCTGTGAGGAGCAGCAGAATTGCTGCGCAGGTGGTGGGAAAAGATTAGTGCTTTGTGTGCACAAACAGGAAACAGGGTTTCAAAAGCAGGAAACAAGTCCTGAGCTGTGATAAACATAATTGCTGCTTCCCCTAGAACTGCTGAGCTTCCACTTACGCTCTTTACCATTAGGATGAAGTTGCATGTCTGTGGGCTGTGTGCTCAAAGAAAATGTGACAGGACAGCTGTGTACATGAACGTGGTTGCATAGTTTCTTGACACATGAAAGGCTAGGCAGTTTATTCGTGAAATATTGCATTAGTATGTTTGTAATACCAAACAAAATAATGGAAGTATCTCAAAAATACTGAGTATGTAGAGCTTCTTGCTGTTGTTACATTGGGAGGTAGATTGAAATAGGTCCCACACCACTGATTTATAAAATTGTCTTCCCATCACATCATAGTTCTAAAGGTACAATGTGTCTTTTTATTTAGAAAAATAATATTTTGTGCTTTGGAATGAAAAATGTTTCTAGATTGAAATGTTTCTGTATTTATTCAATATAAAAATCTAGCAATAATGAATTTCAGTTCTGTTCTATATCACAACATAATTGCCATGATCCATTACTCTGTTTCTTTATGGACCTCAGTCTAAGACAAATTTAACCAACTCCTACTTCTGCTAAAAAAATTTCAGTGCAGAATTGGAATGGGAAGAGGCGTTCGCCGAAACTGAGGATGTAGCTGTGAGGAAAAGCCAAGGCTTCCTGGGGAAAGGTCATTTCCTTTTCCTGTATAATCAACAGAAATGTTAGAAGAGCAGTTGTGAATTGTGACAAACAGGCTTTTAGAAACTGAGTTCCGAACTGAGCTGCTCACTACTTGTTAAAACCTACACATTATCTGGTAGGTTTTAATATATTGGTTGTGTATTTTGCTTTTTGTTGCCAAGAAAGATGTTGAAATATTTTCTTACGCAGAGATGGTTACATATTTGTGGTATCTTGATTTTAGATGCAGTTTGGCAATTATCATATAAGTCAGTCCTCAATCAGTAGACGCTTGATAAATTTGAAGAAATTAACAGAAAGATCATGGGTTGAACTTTTTTGTATTGAAGGAATTTTTCACATTTGAAGTTGCTTAGAAAAGTATAAATGGCAGGAAAGTCGAAGTGTTGGAATCTAAAATGACAGATTAGGCATTCATTGGTTTCGCACTTACAGGGAATTTTGCCTTAAATTTGTCATAAAAATTCAACCCCCATGAAATTCTAAAGTTATATCTATTATTTGTAAAATACTGATTCTCTCAAAGTAGAATCTCTAAATGCTCTAAATTGTTAAATGAATCCCTAAATTAAGTTTTAATCTCTGAAGATAAAGGAGCAGTTTAAGAATTGTTAGGCTTCTTAAATCATTAGCAGTGACACTGTCAGATCTTGAGTGCTTTTAGAACTCAAGCCTGCTGTTCAGTTCTCATGGGTTTGGTTAGGATAGGAGCAACTTGGCATGCAGTTCCTGCTCCTAAGCAAGAGGGTGTGTTTTATGAAATTTCAAGGGATCGCGTTTACTGTGATAATGGTAAGCATCCACTTTTACTTTCCTGGTAGCTACTAATGACTACAATTTCAGAAGACTATGAGGAGGATTCCTTTTTTAAATTATGGGGGAAGCAATAGCTTGTAGTAAGACTGCTTAGCACTGCCTATTTAAGTGTTCTGCTTTTAGTTGCTTACAATTTTTCTGACTGACCACAAGTAACTTTTAGAAACATCTGCTACCTATGTCTAGACGGGAAGCCATATGAGGAGTGGCTGAGGTCACTTGTCGTCTTCAGCTTGGGGTGCAGGAGGTAGAGGGGAGACTTCAGAGCTGTCTATGGCTCCCTCACTGAGGAAGAGGAGGGGCAGGCACTGATCTCTTCTTCTCTCTGGTGACCAGTGTCAGGATGGAACAGCCCGAAGCTGTGTCAGGGGGGGTTTAGGTTGGATATCAGGAAAAGGTTCTTCACCCAGAGGGTGGTTGGACATTGGAACAGGCTTCCCAGGGAAGAGGTCACAGCACCAGCCTGACAGAGCTCAAGAAGTGTTTGGACAATGCTCTTGGGCACAGGTGTGACTCTTTGAGTGGGCCTATGCCAGGCCAAGACTTGAACTTTGATGAGCCTTGTGGTTACTTCTAACTCAGGATACTCTATGGTTCTTTATTTGGACTTCGTTATTAGCTCTGATTGGAAAACTGAAGAAGTCTAATAAACACTTATACAACTTTTCCTCTGAGTGTATGAAATGAACAAGCCTAATTGAATTGTAGACACCTGCATTTCCTCTTTAAGAATGGCTGTTGCTATTGATTAAAAACATTCTTGCAACTTAGTATGTTTATTTAACAAGGGTAATGAGCTTCCTGAGCTGATACATTAATGCAAGTACATTGCTGCTTGTACTCAAGTTACATCTAAGGAACCTAATCCAGGTCATGCCAATGTGCAACATTCCAATGTAGTGACTGCGTACTGGGAAAAAAATCTTGTAGGTGTGTCGCTGAACTTCTGTAGTTAAATGATCCTCCCAAATTACGTAATGTCCAAACATCAAGACTGTGCACAGAAAATTTTCTTTGGGCAGCTTCATTGGTGAAGAATGTAATTTTCTTCATGCTCTTAACTGCTATATTTATGTAGCTAAACCTTTGCTTTGGCAATCTCAAAGTTTTGCTGTTCATTCAAACCATCAAGCTATATGTTTCTTACTTTATCTTAAAAATATTCACCTTCAGAAATATACTTCTCAATTATACCTAAAGACTATATAATTAACACCTTAATTAGACCCTTAGAATGATTTTTCCTTTCCATGTACATAGAGTTGAAAGTATCTTTTAGTTGAAAGTATAGTATCTTTTGAAAACTTTCTTTACTCTGTTACAGCCATTTTATAGCGAGGGAAAAAAAACCCATATAACTGTTGAGTAAGACATATTTCTCTTTCAATGGCATTTTTAGGAGCAGGAGGTTGAAATTTGGCAGATAGATGTATAAAATGTATTTTTATTTTCGTTGTTAAAATTTGTCTATTATAAATTTTGTAAAAAGCTAAGTTAACACATGATTATTAGATACATATTACTTTGGTTACCGTGGTATTGCTTCTTTCTGTGGTCACACAGAATCAGAGAATAACTAAGTTTGTAAATGACATCCTAGATATTTGTTAGTCTCTAAGACTGCTACTCAAAAAGGTTTCAGCTAGAGTGGCATCGTGTTGAATTTTGAAAAAAGGCCCTCATTAAAACTGCAAAACCTCTATGAGCAGACTGTTCCTGTGTTCTATAACTTTTACATTGTAAAAGTTTTTTGCTTACTTTTAGACAGAACTTCCTGTTTCAATTTGTCCATTGCTTTTTGTCCTTTCATTGGATACCTCTCAAAGAGACTGGGTTCATTTTCTGTATTTCCTTCCACCAGGTATTTAAACACATGCAGAAGACACTGGTGAGGTTCTTTCTAACGTGTCTCAGGATGCCATGGGGTTTTTTGACACAAAGGTGTGATGCCTGCTCAAGGGCAGTTTCCTGTTGACTGGACCTGCTGGTCCTGTTCTACAAAGCTGCTTTCCAGCTTATTGGTTGCCAACCTGTGCCAAGGTAGAGGGTTATTTTTATCCTATTCCTTTACTCACTAGTTGCAAAAATGAAACAAAAGTTGTGAAATCTAACTAGACTTTTAAGGCAGATGAGAGAGTCACATGTTGCATCGAGCTGCATAATGTAACTGATTAGATGAGGTTTCTTTTAATCTACATTTCAACATGCATGACTAATGAGCAAAATTGCTAATATTTTAAAACTAATTCGTTGGGATTTTTTTTCCTTTAGAATCCTTTTGCATTACTAAAATTACTTCTCAAAAAAAATTTAATTTCATCATGCCATTACTCATTTTGCATCATGACATCATGCTAGTATGATCATTCACTGTACTGAAAAATGGTTGATAAACTGGAGTAAGTGAAATGGAACAAGCAAAGTACTGTTCTGATGGCACAACTTAATTTTGGTCTTTTAAAACTGACTTTGTGTTTGCTAGTTGGAGCTGTCAGACAAGTAATTCACCTGACATGGCTTTGCCACATGCTCAGCATCGACCAAAGAAAAGCAGCTTTTATACATTGATATATTTTCTTATTTTTCAGCTGAGATACCTTTCATAATGTCTTGGAGATTTTTCCTTTTTTTCCTTTTTTTTCCTTTTTTTTTTTTTTTCCTCCAAATGACTGCTTTGAGGAACTTAAAAATTACTAAAAGCTATTTGGACTGGCAGATATATTTTCCAAGTAGCCCAATTAAGCAATCTCAATTTAATTTTAAACCTCAGTACAGCTTTAAACTGAATTACAACTTTCAGTTTTTGGATTCAAAGACTAAATTTCAGCTTTAAAATAAGGGGCGGGGTTTTTAAGTGCTTTTTTTATCTTAAACAAGAATTCAATGTTTTAGAAATCTATATCGATACTATGGACTTTATCTGAGAAGTTTCAGAAGTTTAAAGTTTTAGTGTATAATATCCCCTTATTTTTCACTGATTCACCACCATTGCAATTAGAGCATCTCCCATGCATTATTCTTAATCAGTGTCAGATACATGGAAATTATTTATTTGGACAATAGTGTTCCTCTTCTTATTCTCTGCCCCAAGTTATACCAAGTACATTCAGTTTAGTACAACTGGATTCCTCTCACTTACAAAAGGTTCCTGTGGACTATGTACTTGTGAAACTACACAGTGAAATGTTACAAGCTTCATGGTTTTGAGCATGTTTTTCTAACATTTTTAGTGGGACATCTCTTTTGAGCAAGGAGAAAAATAATGTTGGCTGTGCTGCTAAACAGAGCCTGTTTTTGACCTCCCCTAAAGAAACTGGGAATAATTTGACTCTGATAATAAAACCAGCGCAGAAAAGTCCTTTACCAGAGCAATAGAATTTATATAGATATTAAATCAGACCAGTAATTGATAATTAATCCTGTGCTGATGTGGAAAAACTCTAGTTTATATAGAAAGTAAATAAATTTCAACATATGTGAATTAGACATTATTGGCAAAAATTCAGTATGTTTAAGTTCAAAATATATTTTCAGAAAGCTGGTATGACTCACTCTACAGGGTAGTCTGATGTTGAAGCTTAAAGGTCAAAAACAATTCAGAAGCCCGCTGCTTAAAACCAAGACTTTTTACTCCATAATTATCACAAGTATGCCCTGTTTTCAAAAACAGTGTAAAGACTGTTTTATCAGTTCCAGTGAGACATCTGAAAATAATATTGATTCAAAAAGAACCATTTCTTTTAAAAACTATCAAGCAAAACAGACCTCACATCTCTAAGAGAGCAGTTTATCTCCTGGAAGAAATTTTAAAAATCACTGTTCCTTTAAAAATAAATTAATAGCTTGGTCCATTCAAGGAAAGTAGGGCATGTATGAAATCTGTGTTCCTTGTGAATCACTCGGGGATATTGCACTAATCATATTGAATTTCTTTAATTTACTGGTATGATTTAAAACTACCTGATTGTTTGAATGCTACTAGTCTGAGAACTACAGAATCATACTTCTGTGAAAATGAAGCTATTTTTGTGGTTTTAGCATTTGTGTTTTCTTTTGTGGCAGAGCTGCTCAGAGATATTTCTGTGAGATCAAAAATAACCTTTACCATAAATCAGGAGAAAAACATGGCCATTAAGTATAGATTTTTATCTATTGTGTTAAAACTGAATACAGTTGTAGAAAGTCGGGGGTTAGGGTTTGGTTTTTGGGGTTTTTTTTGTTAATGGATGAATGGCTGTACGAGTCATGTACTGTTTATATGCTATAGATAATGTAGAAATGAGCAAAAGGCAGCACAACAGGAAACATATGCTATAGTAGTTAGTTCACACCTGCTAACTGATTTGAATAGGCTTGAAGATTATATCAGATAGGGAATGAATTCATTGTTTAGACCATTGAAACTCTTTTCTACAAAATCTGACCCTTTACAGTCCTTCCTTTGTCAAGGCATACTTAAATTCATTGGTCTTTGAAAAATGAGTACTGCTGTGGGCATACTTCTGCTCAGTGTACAAGTGTAATCAGAATCTACACTCACTTGTCCTGATGTTCATTTCACAGAAACACTTTTGTGGTTCAAAGATTTAAAGACATTTCTCACCCTACTGAAATTTCCTAGTATATGTTTCCTAGTATTAGCTGAATAAATTAAGATAATAGGGTTAATGCTGTCGAAAGCTAAAGTAAGAATAAAATACGTGGCAGTGGAGAGCTACTTGAATAAAGGAAGGTAGTGAAGTACACAGCAGTAAATTTTGACTATATTTCTTAAGTTTAAAAAAATTAAATCACAGCTTGTTGTAAAAAAAAAAAAAAAAAAAAAAAAAAAAAGACTAAAGGATAGAAAGTTAAAAAAAATTTCTTCAGTGGAATCTTGGAGTACAGCTTCTGTAATTTAGGTTCTGCCTCTGCCTGCATACACAGCTTTTTGCACACAGTGTTTGCTCCCTATGTTCTCAAAGAAGTTTCATCTCATTTGATTGTTTCCAAATTTATCATTAGCTCAAGTATCGTAGATGAGACTTGGCATGCCAGACAAATGATAATTTGGGTCTTAAATTCTTTTCCAGAAAGCTCCAGAGCCTTTGTTTTCCTATCCGTATGTGTCAAAATGAAAGAATGCTTGTATTTTGTTGGTGAGATGATGTATATTTAAAAGTGTGTAGAGAGGGATTTGATTAAGCTACCTCGTTTAGGCAAACAATAGTAAAGAAATAGAAAATTAAAAATTATTGGAATTTGTGCATGCCTTACAAAGGGTTTCTTTAAGCTTACCATTAAAATGTTGGACAACAACCATCTCTGGAGACAGGACACCAAATTTGGTTGACCAGTAATTTTAACTGCTGTGGTAATTCTTACACTGCTAGTGTTTACTCTGATTTTATCTATATTTATAATGTTTCTTTCATATGAATGCTCTGACAGGCACGTGGCCCATGGTCACAGATCACACCTCCTGATGATGTTCCTCTCTGCAGCTCCAGCAAAGGACTTTTCTGTCCTCAGGAAGAGGACATATGATCCATGCACAGATCAACTCCTGAGCTACCACAGGTTTCAGCCCAGCACATTACAGTAAAGCACTTCCAGTTTTGGATTATCCTGACATGTCAGGCTGAAAACTGGAGGTTCAGGAGTTCATTTCTAATCTGATCAGATGCTGCTGCTTCAGGGACAGCAGCATCTGTCAGGAGGGGCTTGTGTGCAACTGGGGTAATAACTGATTTAGATGTTTGTCTGGTTTTAGTCTCCTTATACATGTCTGCTAGGACCTTCAGTGTCTGCACCTGCATGCAGAAGTAGTGGGTTTTTTGCTTTTTGTTATTAATAAACTCATCAATGCTCTGATTTTTTGCAATAATCTCCAAAATGTAAAGCTCTCCTCAGTGTCTGTTTTCATTCACTGCAATACTTTATGTAGTAAATCGAGATTACCACATCCATAGTGTAGCAATCCACTATTAACAGTCTGTTTGCCAAGAGCAGAGATATTATTTATACATAATCAGGACAAAACCAAAAAATACTCCTTTACGATAGTATAAGACCTGGGTTTATTCTATTTTTAAATGTAGAAATTTTTAACTTTTAATGTTAATTTTCTAACAAAACAATCCAGCGAAGTCTTCATTCAAAACCAAATTTGTTGTCTTAATTGTTTTAGTAAAGTGTTTTGATGTTTTAATCTAGAAATGTTGGTATTTTCTGCGAGTGACTGGCATATAGAGGTTAAAATAGATAGAATTGGTATGGAAAATAAACTTAAAAACTAGCAATGTATAATTTAATATTGACAGTTACTGTATGTCATGGCTGAGAACAATAAACACAATATAAATAAAATTAACAGTATTGAATCCAAATAAGATGGCTGTGAAGAGTAATAGTCTGTATATTTCTAGCAAGGACAGTTACGAAGAGAATGGTCAAAAGTGAATGATTTGAAAACTGTAACATAACAAACCTGCTTTTGAATGCATTTTGGTAAGAATTATACTCAAATATGTGCAGTATTTCCCGGCATAAATGGTACTTTTTCAAAGACAAAAAGGAAAATATATAAGAATCATTACTGCTGGTTTTAATACTTTTTCTGGCTCCACTGTTAATGTGTGCACCAATGTGATTGTGTCTCTTTGAAAATTAATGTTATCATGGAAACAACTTGAGAAGGTGTTTTGTTAAAAAAATGTGGTTGATTAAAAAAAAAGGAAACAAAAACAACTTTAAAAAACAAACATACAAAAAAATACCAACCCAAACAAAACTCCCCAAAAACCCAAACAAAGAAAATCTTTGTTTAATGAGGTGTAAAACTATTAGTAGCATCATGTACAGAGGGTATAAATTTACAGTAAGACTTGGTAAGTGGATTTCATTCCCAGTCTATTAAATTATAGATCTTGGGCTTCCTGTAGATGCCTACATCTCATGGCAAAATCAGTCAAATATTTGACTGCAAATAACTAGTGGAATCAGATTTTGTATAATTTTAATTTTTTAAAGTAATTTCATATGATAGGGAAAGCCAGAATTTTGTAAGCCAGCTTGCCTAATCCTCGATGATTAACTGCATTCAGCACGACAACTCTCTCTGAGCCATTTTAATCACTGTTGTGAGAAAAACTGAACGCATCAGTTACTGTACAAATGTAACTGCTCTTAAAATTCTGTCCCTGGAGTAGTCTGAGGCACTTGGAGGACCAGAATAGTCCTGCTACATCAACTGATAGCAGTTGTTTCATTGTTGCTTTGTTGTAATACTTTTTTCCTTCCCCCAGTAATTATTTTAAAGATATTTTTTTGAACATGCTGTTTGTATATAAATATACAAACATTCTTCCCACACTGGCAAGGAATTTTAATAGCTAGCTTGATGTCACTACATATCTCTTAAAAAACAAACAAACAAACAAACAAAAATTTTTGTGATTGTCTTTATAAAAATAAATATTATGCTTATATTCTCCTAATTTTTAGTGGGTTTTCGCATTGATAACTCCTGATAATTTATTAAAAAAAAAAAAAAAAAAGTTGATGCAAAGAGTTCTTAGTTGCTGTCAGCTACTGTCTAAATTTTCTAAATAGGTCTCTCAAAGGATAAGTGACCTGGAACCACATTTTATATATTCATTGTAAAATATTGTCTTTGATATTATAAATCCATATGGGTAATTTCCTTTGTATCACTCGTTATACGTGTCTTTGTTAAATATGTTTAGATGATACAATGTGCATGTAATCTTAGAGAATTTACCACCACATAAATGTGGATTTTATAATAGAAGGTTGGTGTAAAAGGTTGAAGGTAATTCATTGATTTTGTCAAGATATTTTGGGAAACTTCTACCTTCTGAGGAAATACATTCTCAGTGGAAACATTCCTGGCTTTGTAGTGGTTTTTAGCAAACTGAACGCAGCGAGTCTAAATCAAGAGCAGGTTTTTGAAAGCTGTGTTTGTGCCTTCAGCCAGCCTGCACGACACCTATGGTGAATCTCACCTGCTGCCATTGCCTGTTCCCTCTCACCTGCTGCTATTGCCTGCTGTTACTCACTTGACTTTCAAAGGAAGCTAAGGTTGGTGGAACACAATTAAGAGAAGCAAGTTTGATTGACAGATATTTAGGTAAATTCTGTTGTTAAAACCTTACTTTATTTTGTGAAGTTTGATCTTTATTTTTGAAGAAAGAGCTAGAATTTTCAGCTTCTAGGTGTTGGTTATGCTTACAATTCTGTTAGCATAAGCAACGGTTTAATAAAATAAGATACCTTATTATCAAAATCTTTCCTTTCTTTTTCTTCCTCCCTTCCTGTGTTTTTTAATTATTTTTTCCTCCTGATTACAGGCCGTAGTTGCAAAGCAGTGGGTGGCAGTCATAACTTCATAGATTTCTGTCGCCTGGCCACCTACCGATACAATTATCAACTTGAAAATTAGCTGTGGAATTTGACAATTTGGAACAGGTTTCTAGAAATTCAAGATTTTATGGAGATAGTCGTAGCTTTTGTAGCTGAGTTGAGGGCCTATGGTCTTTGAAAGCATCTGGCAATCTTTTCATTTCAGGTGACATTTAAATAACTCTTTAGGGATTGTTTGGATAAGGTAACAAAGGAATTGTACTGATACACCAGGTACTGTGCTTGTGCAGTTGAAATCAAGAGGGTTTCAACTGTACATTACTTTCTTGTCATTATGTTAGTTTTCTGCAGATACTAAGAAACTGTATGAGAATACTGATAACACATGTGCTTAAGAATTCAGGAAGCAGCTTTATATGGTTTTATCATACCGGCATAAAAGGTTGTTTATGCAAGGACTAAGGTGGGATGCAATTTTTCACAATTCTTACTTGCCACACCCATAGCTTGGCTTCTTTTGTGTCTTACAGTCTGTTTGCTTCAATATTTTCTGCATTTTCCTTGACTGAGACTGACTTTAACTTGAATTTTTTGGTCAAGATTCAATTATTTTCATTATCTTTTCAACTGCTTTCTTATTTATGTTCTTTTTCTTCACAGGTAAAACATGAAATGCATGAGTCAAGTACCTCATTGTTGCTATTAACCATGAACACTGCTTTTCATCTATCTGTATTTCAGTTTGAACTGCAAAATTATGAATTGTATTTTAACATTTCTCCCTATTACTTGTACAACTAGGTTTTGCTTTTGCCTGCATCTAAAGTTCTTTAAATACCTAGTTTAGGATTGTCTAATATGATGTATTATGTACATATATATATTGTGTATATTAGATATATATATTTAATACGTATCTATGTACATAAGACACAAATAGGTATTCTAACAGATGCTGGTGAAGGAAGTCCTAAAGGACTGCCATGGGGTGGTAATAGACTGAGTCAGAAAGTAAAACTCTTGAATACCTCTTCTAAGGTTTCCTTACAGGAAAAAAGAAAAGAAATTTTAGTCCAAGTGATGATGTCACTCATTTCATTATAAGACCCAGAATATTATCTTGAAGTAGCTGGCAGATAACTAAATCTGAATTTTATTTTAATATGATTTTAATAATTAATGCAGCAATCAATAGAGTATACTTTCAGAGAGATGATTGATTGAAGTATCCTTTAATTGCAGCCTTTAATTAGAATTGATGGCTCACCACCCTAGTTCTTGTCTATTATATTAATAATTACAAAATTGCTTTGCTTCCATTTTAATTTTGATCCACTGAGGAGCCGTGTGGCTCAAATTCACATCCTTGCAAATGAAGGTGACTTCCTGACAGAGATGATATGGCATTGCCTCTTATTTATATGCATGAAAATATGTGCATGTAAACTATAGTTGTTTACATAATTCTGTTTAATCATGTCCTATCCAATTATTTATTTTACGCAGAGTGAAGGAGCAGTGGCAGCTACTGGGCTGTTTTGCTTCTATATTTGCCCTTTTGTTGTTACGTTAAATATTTCTTAGAGACAATGGCAGTGGAGCTTTATAGTGGTAGCTGCAAGAATGCCTGGTGATTGACTCAAAATTACTTGAGTTATTAGCATTATCAAATACGTGTTATTGGTTTTATGCATTTTTTTTCTTCTGTATCTCTGCATGTATTTTGCTTATGAAACCATTCTTGTTAAATATATAAAGAAACTTAGATAGCAGCTCTTTTTTAATTACAAAATATTTCTAGAGATGTGTGTATGTATTTATACATATGTAAGTGATATACAAATAAAATTAAAAATCATACAAAATTATGTAAAAAAAAAAAAATCTTCTTTCCCCATGGACAAGACAATTGTCCAAGGCCTTACATTCATCCTTTTTATTTTTGATTGGCCTGCTTTCTTTTTGACATCCATTTGCTTTAATAAACCTTCAAGATCTAAGGAATATAGTGCTTTTTTTCTGATACTGGAAAAAAAGCCCAAACCCAGAAAACTGTCTGAATCATTTGTGGTGGATTTTCAGCAAACTGTAATTCACTCTACTTTTCTATATCCTCCAGGTGACCTGTTAGATAAGATACCATAGTGTTCATTAGAAATTTAGTGTTACTTTGCATACTGCAAGAAATACTGTTAGCAAAAAATTTATTCTGAATCCTTGCTGTCTTAAGACAGTGATATCTGTGGGTATTCCAGCTTATTATTAGAATACAGTGGATTTTTTCTGTGAAATATCTCTGTCTTGTGTGTGAAAAAAATACTGGTCTCATTGGTGATCTTTTTTAAATTCTGGAGGTTCATCCTTTTGGATTTCCTGCTTTTTTTTTTTAATCATGGCTGTTCAGCCATGCCTAGAACTTATTCTTTAACCATTTGAATAACAAGTGTCTTAGAAGATATTATTGAGTAGTGGATTGAAAAGCCTTGATTATTTCAAGCTACATGTTCATGTAAAGACACAGCAGAGGAAGAGCTTTTTTGCTTCCTTTCTGGTTGGTTATCACTTTGGAGACCTGAAATGGGCATTTCCTAGGAGATTTTCATGACTTGCATTGTAAGAAGATCTGTACTAGATGGTTGAGCAGAGTTCACATTCATGATTGGGAACAATGACCTCTAATTGACTCTAGCACGTGAAATTTCTGCATGTTGGAATTTCTTGCCAAGTCCTTCATTCTGACAGAAGTCAGGTGACGTTTGACAATTTCTGGAATGAGCATCAGCATTGTAGTCATTTACATGCTACCCCTATAACCACTTTGTAGTGCCTGCATCAGGGAATTATCCTTTAAGATATTAAGGCTTAAGAAGGGGCTTTTATCCTTTAAGATATTTGACTTAGAGTCAACTTGGAAAGAAGTGCACAAAGTATTAAAATTGATTAAGGAAAATAAAATTTACATCAATGAGACAGAACTATGAAGCAGACTGACTTGCAGTATATATGGCATTTGAAGTTTTTTGTGTTAACATTAATAAAACTATAATGTAAGTTTTTTTACAGAATTTATATATCCATGGTTCTAGATATACATCAGGAAAATACTAAGTTGAATCATCAGTTTTAAGCTTAAATTTCTTCTGAACACATACCATACAAAACAGTCTTTAATAATGTTAACAATACCAACCTCCAAGTAATACAAAAACCAGCATGTCTTGCTAAAATGTTGAGAGGTACATAATCTTTAATTAACTGTATTTTGAATGGTATGTGCCAGAGGTTGATATATAACAAATTAAGAAATACAGCTCTTAGGCATCCACTTCCTAACACTGTCTTCATACTTGTGAATCTTTTGTGCTGCCTGTATTTTACTTAAGTGATAGTGAGAGAGCAATTTTCCTGCTATTTTCTCAGCAATGTAAACAAATGTACAAAGCATTAGGTGTCTTTCCAGTTGTATTTCTCTCTGGTTTTGACCACCACTACAGAGAACTTTTGCAGGGTAGCAAAAGGAGAAAGCTGAGAAACATACAAAGAATAGATCTTAGCCTACCCTAGTCCAGAAATTCTCAGCTACTTGAGTTTGTGGCATTTATAGCAGCCCAAGTCATATGGCTTTAGATGTTGCACTCTTATGGTGCTATTTTTCTTAACCAACAGCTTTCACCACACTCCTTTCTTGTCTTTGCACATTTATTTACATTTTATGTCTGACTGGTGCTACTGAAGGAAGTCCCTGGTGTGTCTGCTAGGAAAAGGTGAAACTGCATCTGAAAGGAGCCTGTCTGCTTTGGAAAACTTTGTAATTTTTACTTGCATTTCCTTGAGGAGTTTTGCTGCAGAGTTTCATGTCAGTGGCTATATCTGTTGGAAAAGGAAGCTAGAGCTACTTCTTCATAGGAAAATTAGCTGATTGTCTTTTGGGAGGCCTGCCTTGCTTTAGGAAACAATGCCTTCTGATATTTTTTTTTTTTTTTTTTTTTTTAATGAAGATAAAAATTTCATGGGACAAAGGAGGAGGAATGAAAGAGGAAAATAAGTTTCTTGTTTTACAGTTTTTTGGGCATTTGTAAAGGACTAATATATTGTTGAACCTT
The DNA here is from genome assembly GCA_032173965.1 of Sitta carolinensis. Lineage (NCBI taxonomy): Eukaryota > Metazoa > Chordata > Aves > Passeriformes > Sittidae > Sitta > Sitta carolinensis. Next base: position 16,449,813 of record JAVUNC010000006.1, on the reverse strand, counting down.
ATAGTATCCACTGGAGAGGAAACTTTTCTTTCATGGGCTGTACTCAGAACAAAATATTAAGGAAGAATTAAACAATACTGCTACTACACACCTAAGGGGACTTCCTGTTAGTATCAAGAAAGAGAGACATGGTAATATGATGCTGTTTCTATCAGCCATCTGAAAATACCACTTTCATTAGTATCAACCGATCATCTTGACAGTGCTCTGAAAGCTTGCTTGCAAAGCTTTCTATGGTGTTGCCACCTAATGCAGCAGAACTTTGGACTTTAGCCACAGGAATTTAGCTTTGGCACAAATTCAGAGAGTTTCTAGACTCCATCATGATCAGCCCTTTGCACCCTGGATTACTGTCCTAATCCTATAAAACAGAGTCTTTTATTTGAAAAAGTTACTTGTAGCACAGGTACACAGCTGTTCTGTCATGTCAGTTAAAAAAATACATTTCACAGAAGCACAGAATAAGTCAGGTTGGAAGGGACCACAGTGGGTCATCCTAGGGCACATGGCACAGGATTGCATCCAGATGGTCCTTGAATGTCTCCAGTGAGAGAGCCTCCACAACCTCTCTGGACAATCTGTTCCAGTGCTCAGTCACCCTCACAGTAAAGAAGTTTTTCCTCACATTCAGGTGGAACTTTGTGTCCATTTTTCTTCCCGTTGCCTCTGGTCCGATTACTTATCACCACCAAGATGAGCCTGGATCCATCCTCTGACACCCTGCCTTCGTATATTGGCAGACCTTGAGGAGGTCCCCTCTCAGTCACCTCTTCCTGAGGTTGTACAGGCCCAGTTCCCTCAACTTTGTAAAAGAGAATCTCCAGACCCTTGATGAATGTTGACCCTTTAATATGTTGTTATCTGTAGATGTCAATAGATACGTAGATTTCATATGTTGATCAAGTCATCTGCTTTTTTATAGCTTTATTTATTTAGGGCATTTCTCCAAGACCAATAAATAACACTATTTTGTAATTATTTGATTCAATGATATGAGAAGTTTCATTTAAATTGTGCTAGCAGTGTTGAATTGCACCTGGGCGAATGTAGAATAAAATTTATAATGCCAACTTCAAAAGACTCTTGAGTGGGTCATGGTTGATGATATATTATAATTATGTATGTGAGAAGCAAACATTACAATAATAATCAAATACTGATACTTAATCTGCAATTCTAACATGGTGCAAGCTCAGATGGAATGCTCTTTAAAATGGTTTGGTTTGATTTTAAAGTTGGAAAAAACTTGACAAGTAAAAATAATTCTCAGGGGAAAAAAGAAACACTGATGCTGCTATAATTTAATAATTTTAAAAGTTTGGGAAAGTGGCTTTTCAAATTTAATCTTATAACTTCTGTATCTGTGGTGATTGCTTATAAATGAACAGCTGCATCTTCATTGCCACAGGCTTAAATTAAGGTCTCAAAGTCCTGTAGGTTTTGATTTCCATAGCATGTTAACAAGAACCATACAAATATAGAAAGGCTCATGTTCTAATACTAAGCACAATGCATGTAATATTCATGATTACTAAGGCAAACAAAATACAGCATTACACCAAATGCTGCAGTTAAAAGCTGAAGAAATTAAAAAGGACCAAATAACTAGGTTCATTGTAATTAACAGTCCTGTAGTATATTTTTCACTTATCTTGTATTTTTAAACTTATATTTAATCTCATCTGCATAGCTCATAATTTCGTTATTCAATCTAAAATAGCATCTGTTATTTAAGGAGTTTATTTTTTCCTCTTTCTTGCTCAATTTGATATTGATGTGTTAAATAATTTTTTCTTACCTTTGTACATGCATAAGTACCTCAGTTATTATTTGCAATCTTTTTTCCTATTGTTTCAATCATTTGACAGTATCTAGAATCCTACAGTTTGCGGTATGTTTTCTTAGGAATGGTACAAAAAGCTGGGAATAATTCAGGGGTTGAGAGCTATTGAGAGCTATAATTATGAGAATTATGATCTCATAATTTTTCCTACTTGCGTATAACTGTCACGAACACAATTCGGAGTGATCTCTGTCAGAATGTAAGTATGATGGCACACAAAAAATTCCACCATGTATTCTGAGCAGGATATGCAAATTCAGTAGAAGTAAATATCCATTTTCTAACAGTGAATCCATTTTACTTAACAGTCTATAGCTGTTCAGTACTCAGAAGGAATTAGAATTGCAAGAGTGCCTTCAAAGACCTTTGGGTTTTTTATATAAGCCTATTTCTATGGGCACCATTTGTGACTGTAAGGAAGGTTTATAAGCTTCATTGAAAGGCAGTGTTCAAAATGTACCAATCCTAGTTTATCAGAAGCCTACAAAAGGGCTAAGTACACAAATGCATATAGTTGAATTTTTGGGGTTTTTTTATATTATTATATGCCTATGCTATTGCTTCTGAATGCTGATTTGGACAATTTGAAGCAAGACAATTGATTTGTTTGATCAGTCTCAGTGTTACCTCACCTGATGATTCTGTGAAACCACATTGGACCATTTATGAACATGATCTGCATTTGACAAAAAGATGAACTTCTCTCAGATAATAAAATTCTTACAAGCTTTTAAAAGATAAGCATCTTTGGATTGGAGAATGATGCTATGAAATCCTCTACTAAAGGAAGGCATTCCTTTTTGCCTGTATTTGCTGTCCCCAGAAAACTTTGGAAAAGCTTCTGTCAGAGACTGCATCTTCCAACCTTAAAAAAGCTGCAAATATGTAGGGAAGTAGGCTTTATTAATTCCAGCTTCATAAAATTACATGGATTTTGGGATGTTATTTTTGTTGTGATTCTGATCTTTCTTTTTCCTTTGAGGGAAAAAAAAAAAAGAAAAGTGCATTTTGTATCACGCAGGAGTAAACAATCCATAGATTAAATGGTTTGAGAGAAGATTAAAAAAAATATTTAGGTTGGTAAATTCTTTTTCAAATGGGCAAAAACAATTTCCTTGACTTAAAGTAAAATTTCATGAATGGTCAAAGAGTATGGATTCTACTGCATTTGGGTTTTCCCCATTTTATGGTGTATTAGTCCATTATTAAGCTATTATACATTTTTTACAATTCTCCATGTTTATTTAACGCTAAAAAAGATTTCAGAATGAATAAGAATTTTATTTCTGTTTTGGGCTGGTTTATTAGTTTCAAAGAGAGAAATCTAAAATTAGATTTGGAGAAAAACAGGCAGATTTTAAAACCTGACCTAATTCTGATACACTTGGTCAATAACAGCATTAGGAACATTGTCCACGCTGTTAAAACAGAGGATGTGTTGTCATTAATAAAGCTTTTTTCAGTCTGTGCCTTGTTCTGAGTAGGCGCAAATTAAAGTTTCATGAAAGAATATTGCTGTGTATAGCTGTGAAATGTTGTCTCAAAAGTTACAAGATAGCAGTGGATGGTTTCCAATTTATTTATTCTTGTTTCTGTGTGTGATTAGAAACTACTTACTGCAACTTTTTCTTATTTCTATACTAGAATAAATTCTTCATGCTTGGCTTTTGCCTTAAAGTAGTACACAACTCTTCATTTATAGCTGTTCATTCTCAAACCTGTTTCACTTGTGAGAGCAATTTCTAATGTCCTTGGTATGTATTTGCACCCAGAAGCGTGTGCTAGACATATTTAAAATACCTGTATCAAAAAAAGCATAAACCATGAATATGCTTATATGAAATCATTCTTCTGATCAAATTGAAAAAGTTGACCTGTGTTTATTTTGGGGTATATTTATTTTGTGTATTTTTGTGTCAAAATGTGTTACTGACTGGTAGGCATTCTGCCTTTGTAATTTATTTTATTGGTGCCAGTTCTTCTCCTGCCTTTTCCTCAACCTTTGCTGTTTCCTGTCAATTCTCCTGTTAAACAATTTAGAGAACTCCTGTGGTGTTAAGTAGTGTTAGTTAAGAGTCATTAAAAATCTTCAATTTCCAGTGCTTTGGATATACAAATTTTAAAATTAATCTTCCCATTCCATTTATTTTCTTATAACACTTTTCATATTGTGAAAAATTAACTACTTTTCTCTGTTTACTGACACTTAAAATGTATTCTTGAAAATGCATGTTGTTAGCATTTAAATTACATTCCAAATCTTAGCAAGCCATCAATAGCGCACCTTTTCCACAGATTCACATTTTCTAGGTCTTCTCTCCACAATCCAGATAGCTTTTTTTTTTCCCCCTAAAAAAAAGGAGAGATGTATGAGCATGGCTGGTGAATAATGAAGCTCTGAGAGATTCCACAAGTAATTAAGATTTGAGGGCAAGAAAAAGTCATTATTGTTATAGGTGGCAGGTAATTTTGGGGTAAAAATAAAGAATAGGCAAAGGATCGTTACATCCCTCAGGCACATAAATGGTTTAATGCATTTTCACACCCTTGTTCAGCTTAACATACATTACTGCCATTCATTGGCTTGCTAATGAATGTGAAAAATTGTACTTTATTTGAATAAATGATGCCATCTGATCCTGTCACAATAATATTAAAAAAGCATATCAGAGCACTACCACCCACTCTGATGCTGTTATTTCTAGGGATAAGAGATCATAAGTTTTTGTGAGCATAAATGCTCTTTAATAATCCAGCTCTTGCTGGCCAGCGTGATCTGCTGCAGGAGTGCCTATCCCAAAGGCTCTAAGTCCTCTAGTACCAGGTGGTATGGGACCTTTGGAACAGTGTCAGTATTTATCTCTTCCCTCAGCAGAATTACTGAGCTTCAGCTTCTTTCCTGTAGCAAGGAAGTTCTGCAGTTGGAGGAGAAGGGAAGAGCAGAGGCATGGTGACAGCACCCTCACTCCTTCCCATGCCCAGCACGTGTACCTGCAGTGCTCCTCTGCTGCTGAGGAAGAGGAGCTTGATGAGCATCCCCGGTTTAGTGTTAGAGAGGGGAACAGACTTAAAAGGCTGTTGAGAGCAGGGCCATTCCTGCTACAGAATTCATACAGGTAGTTAGCACAGATTAGGTACCATTCTTGAAGTTCACATTCTTCATTTATAAATTTGCTGCCATCCTGTAAAAATGAGCTCTCAGGCGAATAGGGAAGGGAGACAATTTCACGTGTATTTATTTGTATCTGCAGAGAGTCTGATTTTTAGAGGTGAACTTGTCTTTTATTGCCTATTGAGGAGAAGAACTGGTGAGGTTCTTAATTCTGTAGAGTTTTTCTTGTGTTACTGTACAGCAAGGCCATGGAGGAGTATGTGAGCATTAGTAACTGACTCAGATTAATTAGAAATTCCAGCCCATGAGGTGACTGTTGAAAAGCAGCTGTGGAAAAAACTGTTGTGCCTTGGAATCCTTTGAGATGCAGATTCCTTCCTTCAAATCCAATAATTAAAAATAATAAATACATTGACATCTTGTACCATTTGTATAAACATTAACTTATTATATTATTCTTTTGAGTGTGAGTTGAAAATGCTCACAAAATGACTGGCCTTTAAAAAAGTCTCCTGTCTGGTTCAGTCAGTACTGGCAGGAGATCTTTTGTTCACTTCATCTGATTCTCATTGGTACTGAACTTCCCAGGGCCATTATATCTACCTTGGCTATTTTAAAAGTAATTTTGTACAAGAATGAAAATAGTTCAGCAAATACCTGTGAAGCAGGAATTTTTGAGTGCTTAGGAAAAAAGAATGTGTAGCTATAAAAATAGAGAAAGAGCAACTGTCATCCAGTACAAAATGTTGTGAAAGAGTCCTATTTAGAAACAGTTCTGCCTACATAACATTTTCTACTCCTTTTTATTGTAGACATATTATATGACAAAATATTTATGAATTTATATAAATCTTCTGGTGGGCAGAAATGAGTGTGACATTGGTTTTTGAGTACAATATCTCTTTATTCAACTTGAGTTTACCTCTTACAGCATCAAAATTATTTTATATAATGCTTTATTCCTGCACCCAGGTAATGGTCTTAATGTTGCTGTAGTAATTATTATAGCTTTAGTAAGCGCATTCACTTTTCGTGGACATGTCTGTCTTTCTTAACCAACTACATTTGACTCAGGGCATAAATTCTAGAAAACTCTTCCTACCTTCTTACCATATAAACTCTGAACTATAGTCCACTGCTGGGGAGCTATGGATTTAATTAAAAATGCAGCATATAAAATCTACTATGAGCAGAACATGGAATTACAGTAGCACTTACAGATGAAAAAAGGAGCTAGATACAAAAAGAATTTGGTTTGTGTTTGTATGGGCCTGTTCTGAATGTATGCTGTAATGTCTGCATCATGACAGAGCTCATCCTGCTTTAGAGAGAACATTCTTAAAGGTGTCTGGATGTATCCTTGTCTCTCTCTCCTATTTCTGACCACTATGTAGACTGGTTCTAATGATACAGTTGCTATACCATGTTTCATTAGGTTTTATTTCCACCTGGAATTACGCTTGTCTCTAATGTTTGCCTTGAACACTGCAGATAAAGGTGATTTCTTACAGGATCATGACTTAATTTAAAAAGCATTCAGTAGTAATAAGCATAGTCACGTTCCCTTTATCACTGTCAGTGTTTACCTGCAATATACAGTAAAACTATATGTGCAGTCACAAATATTTTGGTAGAATTTCTAATCTAAGCTTTGAGTATGGCTCATTTACCTGAAGTTTGGTATTTGCCTCCTCTTAACAAATAAATGTCAATGATTGTATTATGTGATTTGATTTCTTGAGCAGCTCAGCTTATCCAGGAGGATTTTCCAAAGCTTTTCACAGGCTTTTGAACTATGGAAGTTGAGAAATACTTTTAAGGAGAAAAGCTCCCTTGGTGTTTTCAATTGTTACCACTCTAAATTATAAAATGTATCAGTTCCTACAATTTCTCAGAGTATATATTTTACTGTTTAAATGGGTGCTTTTTTCCCTTTGGTTTGGTAATTGTACATGTAGGAGGAATTATGAACAATGGTTCATATTACTATAACATATTTTAAAAGCAGTAATTGTCAACTGAACATTACTTTGCAGGAAAAAAATAGTCTCACATTCTTCTGTTAATAAAAAAATTCATTCCAGATATGTTGAAAAACATATGCTATTTCTTTTCTTTCTGTTCTGTGGTCCGCTTCTAAAAATAAGGTCAGTTATTTTCTTTTCTCCAGCAGATATGGTTGTCTGGTAGTATTGTGTGTGCTTGGTTTTTAATGAGTCTGAAAGCTTTACTTATTATAGACTTTCATATTTTCACCAAATTTCACTACTGGATTTTTAATAAATGTTTACTTATTTAGATGATTACTGATAGGGAGAAAAATAGTTACTCTATGCAATATTCCAGGTACTGATAACCAAAAAAATACATGAATAATCAAATTGTTATCTTCCATTATTAGGAAGTACCATAATGGTGAGCCCATTTCCTTTTGGGTAAAAAAAAAAATCAGAAGCAGATTGAAGTCCATATTACTATATTACCACTGTTAAGAAAAATTGAAGCAGATTTCTTTTTGTTAGCAGAGAATACCATGCAATATGGGGCCTCTAACTCATGTGATTTTATTTTCTTTTTAGGGGGAACACTTTAATAGCAATGATTAAATTTAATTATTTTGTATTTTGTTTAAATTCTATATTTTATATTCCCATTTTTTATTGCAAATGTTACGATGGACTCAGGTGGGTTTTGTTTGATTAAACAGTAGTTCGTTTGTTATGGAGAATTTTACAAACAATATATTAAGACAAACATTCCCACAAACAAAATTAATAAAAGTATAGTTCTTCTGTCCATGGTTTGAGGGCTTTCTTATTTCTAGTGCTTTTATTTTCCAGAAACAGGCTTTCCCAAAGCACAGTTAGAGTATGTTCACTTTGACTGCAACCATTTGGGCATTAATTTGCACACATACTTTCTCTGTGAGTATTTCTCATCTAAGTAACACTCCTACATAAAACCATAGAAAGAAAAACATCTCTGGCCTTTCCCTTTGGTTTTGGAGACATTTTGCAGTGGAATCTTTATTTTTTTATGAATAACTCTTAAAGAGAACTTGTAATCCTGTCTCTTACACGTGACAGTATAGTAATTATTAGTCATTCTTCATATCTCTTTATGTAACTAAGTTTCTGCAAAATGATCATCAAAGCTGTTTCTGATACATAACAAAACAGTTTATATTCAAGGAATTGTTTGCTTTGTAAGATGACTTATCATCTCTTCTAAACCTTTAATAATCATGAAGTTTGAGGTTTTTAATTTCACTGCTTTCTGCACATGGGAGTAATCTGTTTCTTTAGTCATTACTATGGTAAACCTGGATTCATGTAATTCAGTCTTGTGACCAAATCACAATGGATTGTAAACTTGTTTTCATATAACTCTAAGGATTCATACATTTCACGAGTTTTGAAGAATTTTTTAACTTGATCCATTTCTATATCTGAGTTCTAGTGAAAGTTGTCACTTACTCAATTACAGTAAAACAAATTGGTGTATATATAATGTGGGTATGTGGTATGCATGGCTGTCCACATGTGATACCTAAACGATGTGTTATTGTCCCGAGTTCAGCAGTGGGGTTCTTCTGCTAAAGGTAGTAAGGCTCCCTGTGAACACACCCTTATTGTGTGAGTGTCCCGCGCAAGCAGTTCCAACATTGTTGTGTCTGGATGAAAACAAGAGCAGAACATCAATGCCCCTGAATTTCCATCAGCCCTTGTTTCTCCTTTCAGTTTGGGAAGCCTGAGATCATCAGGCTTGGCTTTGTGAGAAGCCTTTTTGACAGTGAGGAATACGAGTACAGACTCTGTTGAGAGCACTTAAATCTCTGTCGAGAAACAAAGGTAAAAAGGATAGGCGAGACATAAGAACTGAAGGAGAGAACTGTGCAGTTGAGATTTCTGTAACATTTCACACATCTTTGGATGCTCTTATGTTTTGCATTTAAGGCTGTACGTTTTATCATGTGTGTGGCAAAGGTGTTTTTTATATCTGTTGAATGGCTTGTGAGATACTTCTAATGCATTTGAATAAAAATTCTTTACTTTATGACTTTCATTTTTTTGAGGCTTTATGCAGATGAGCAGTGGAAATGTTATATCCAAGAAAGAGTTTATCAGAATTTCATGTTAAGCAAGTTACTGACAATTTTTAGTTTGCTTGGGAATAGTGTCAAAGCAAGTCCTATTTTACCAAGGGGTTTGCGAGATCAGTTTTTGGCTGAATCAGTCTGTGTGGTGTTCTATACAATCCTACTCTAACAGCCAGATGATCATGGGTCACAAAAATACATGCATGGGACATTGGGTTTAGTGCTGTACTGGGAGTTGTCAAACAATAAGCGTAATGTAAATGAGCAGATGAGAGACTGTAGTGCAGCTTTCACTTAGTTAAGGTTTTTAGCTTTGGCTTCTCTCACAGGTTCTCCCTTTTAGTATCAAAGAAATTGGCACAGTACACTGGAAAAATACAAGGAGATTTAATTAGTGGATGTGTTGGGATTACCCTGGGCTGCTATTGCTTTGTGCTTCTTACGTTTTCAAATTCTCTTTAAGATTGACGTAGAAGCCCAGCGTAAAGTTTATAGATTCATATAAATGCTGGAGATTTCTGAAAGGTGCCATGCATTCCCTGAAACATTTCAGCTGAGAAATGCTTCTTATTTTCCAAAAATACAGAAGCACATTTAACATTTAGTGAGTATTTCTGTGAGTACAGAAGAACTCCTACACATTGAATCAGAGTCTTTAAGTAAGCATCTTAAATTTTAGCAGCAACTCTGTTTAGATGTGTGCCAGTGGTAAAGAAATACAAACATCAAAAGCATCAGGATTGTTTATCCTGTTGCATCTCCTGCTGTTTATTCTAATAGTTGCTTTAAAAGCTCTATCAGTTGTCCAAGAAGTAAATAGCAGTCTCAGGGAAAAATCATGGTCTGTTGTTTGGAAGTTCTTTTAAAAATTAATGTGGTGTCCTAGGATATTTGCCAGAACTAAAATTTTAGATAGTTACTTGAGGTAGGAGGAAAAACTCGTTCTTAAAATAAAGTTATTGCAAGCCTGTTTATGTTTTCGTCCTAATTTATTAGATATCAAAAGAGTTTTTTGCTTAGTTTCCTGTGAATTGTTTGATGCCTGGTAAGGGTTTCACTTTTCTGTCTTCCGTGGAACTGTAGACAAAAAAGAAATATTCTATATAATGCTGTGTAAACAAAAAGGGCCCAAAAATGCTCCCCTTTAAACTAAACAAAATAAACTAAAAAAGACAGATAAAGGTTTCCTTTCTTTCCTCTGATGGTTTTACAAATACATTTTTTGGTGAGGTACAGACAGGGTTTTTTGTGCAATTAGATTTCAAAAATTAGGTCTGTATTTTAAATACATATTTTGAAAAATCATATGTCAAAAAGTATATATATAGATGGCTGTTCTTTTTTTCACAGAATTATGAAAAAAATTATTGGATAAAACTCTTAAGTGAAAATTATAAGCAATCTGACACTTTAATTCATACACTAATGGAGCCTAAAAGCTCTTAAATGACAGAAATTTTGCCAGTGTTAATGATTTGTAGGTTTATTTTTGCTGGTCAGGTTGGTCAAGTAGCTAGCTGGTGGTTTTTCTTTTGCATAATTCTTGTAAATTATTGTACTCTAGTATCTGACTGAAAAGTTTGAGTTGTGAAGGAATAACATTCCTTCAAAAAGATTAAGACAATTCAAAACTACAGGTGTACAATTTCTCCACGTTTTTAATTTTCTTTTTCTTTTGTGCACATTGAAATGTGTGATTTCAAATAACTCTGTGTGTGACGTGTTTTTTGCACAATTTCATTTTTTCATGGAACAGTGATTTCTGCTCCTGCATCCTAGCTTGTACATACTGAAAACTAGCATGTTTGGTGTGGAGTATGACATGCAGCATATTTTTATGCTGCTCCTTCTAAAATAGCCCAGATTGGAAAATATCCTTTAGTCACTTCGTGTCAAAATTCCTGTTTGGCATTGGCTGTTTTCCACTGAAGTGTTTTGACAGAAGTCATCCCAGTGAAGTGCTGTCTGAGGGAGGCTCGGTGGCACGCGGTAACCTGAGCTGTGTTTGGTTTCAGTGTGTTGTCTGCAGACCCAGAGAACACTTGCATTAGCTGCATTGATCAGTCCACCTCGCATCTCATCGTTTAGGAGACAATTAATACTACCTTGTAAAGACTCCCCAGAGCATTTTCTTGGAGCTAGATTGCTTTACACAGAAACCACAAGCGAAGTTTGCAAAAGGGGAGGGAGCCAAGTCGGAAAAAGGAAAAAGGCATTAAGAAAGCTTTGTCTAGGAACCAAGCTTCATTTGCTGTGGTGACTCACTCATGTCAGCCAAACTCCCTTTTCTGATTGAGTGTTTGGAAGAGAAAATTAGCTGTATTTTGAAGTTGATGTGTAGAAAATGCTGTAAGAGGTCACAATAATATTTTAAAAAGCTTCCTCTTGAGAAATATGCATTTGATTGGGAGACTTTTATAACCTGCAGTTAATAGTGTAAACATTCTAATTGTATATTTTATGTCAAATACTGATCAATAGTATTTACTAGGAGCATACCAATGAGAAAATTATTGTATCTATTTTTGTGCTAATTCCATGACTCGGATTTGTTATTTTGCTCTCTCTCTCCATAATCTTGAAGCAAAATACATACTGACATTGAACAGAGATAGGTATCTGGCTTATCTTTGCAACACAATCAGTATTATGGTATTACTGTACTTTTTAGGAATACACTAATATCTTGATAATTCATGTTATAATTGTCTTCTGTTAGTAGAACTGTTCTACTGGTATTTGAAGGCAACAGTGAGGTGATGAATATCAAAAAATTGTGTATGCTGGAAGTGTAAAGAAGGTGTTTTTGAAATTATGTATTATGTGTAATTTTAAAGCAGTTTTTCTTGAGCATGTAGGTTGTCTTATGATGCTATTCCTGCAGAATGAAATTGGAAATTACAATATTTCTTTTTAAGTTGCTTTAGAGTTTTGGGGGGTTTGAGGAGTTTTTTTCCGACTCCTGTCAAATCCTGTTTTTCAAGTCAAAACTGATTTTCTGGAATATGTGGATATGTGGAATATAGAACATGGATTTTTTCAGTGAAGTGTCATACTCCTATCCTTAGCATTGATACTGGGGGGGGGGGGGGGGGGTTTATATTATTTGTTTAGTGAGGAGGTATCAAACTGTAACCCAATATGTAAAATATTTTTTTGCTATACAGTAAAAGCCGTATAAAATCATCTAAAACCAGTCTCATCACAAAAAAAAGTCAAGGAAATATTTTTCCACAGTTCTGCATCCATCTTTAGCCATCCTGTAGATGTTTTAAAATAAGAAATAAATAGAAAAGAACTGGTGTTAATTTTTTGTAGCACAAAAAGAGCAATTTAATTTTGGAAGACGGTTATGACTATTCTGACTGATGTTATCCAGGCTGACTTGGAAAGTTCATGATTGTGGGATCTGCACCAACAGGAGTTGTTTGAAACATCTGCACATCACCCATACATTTTCTTTTAGAAATCTCTCATTTGTACTTTCGGGGAGTTGTTGCTCATTGGTTTTGCAATGTTGCCTTTGAGTGCCATCCTTGTGCCCTGATGGAAGCAGCTCGTGGGATCTTGGAGAATCCACATCAATCAGATCCACTTTTGGTATTTGCAGGTACTACAGAGCGGTGTGTGTCTGATCCAGGGAACAGTGGAAGCACTAAATGCAGTTCATGGCTTCATTGCAGAGAAGATTCGAGAAATGCCTCAGAACGTGGCCAAGACAGAGCCTGTCAGCATTCTACAGCCTCAGACCACTGTCAATCCAGACCGCATCAAACAAGTGAGTTTTTGGTTGGGAGTAGAGAGTCACAGCAGCTCCTTAGAAGTCTTAAAACTTTAGTGCTGGAAGGGGTAAACATAACATGTTCTTTAAGAAAATGTTATTTTAGACTTTTTTAACTTGTTGGTACTCTTTTGCCTTGTACTTACATGTTCCATGTTTCTCAGCAGTTCTTTTAGACAGAGTTTTATAATTTCCAATGCCATGTTCTAATGTGTTTCTTTCATAAACTTTTCTTTACTGTATAAGGTGACAATAGACCTCTAGGTCTTAGTTAAAGATTACTGACTTTTAAATCTTTAATGATGAACCCTGTGTAAATCTTAAGTGTTACTAAAAATCACAGATCAACTGAATGTTCTCTGTGTTTATGTATATAAATAAAAGAAAAAAGGTAACTTTTTTTCAGATATTAAATTAGATAATTTAAAATCCTACCTGTAAGATCTTGAAAACATAAGGATGATTTACTTGGGAAGTTTTTTACAATTTCATTTTATGTTATTTTTGGCATCTTTTTGCCTATTTTTTTACTGGCTTTATTCAAATTCTTTGGGTACTGCAAAAGCTATTTGCAGGCTATTATTGCCATAGTTCTTTATTCTTTGATTTTTCCATACAAAATTTAATTTTAAAAAATTTGCTCTGTAAGGAGAATGGGAAATATGCATCGTAAAGGATTTAAAGTTATTTTCCGTAGTAATGAATAAGAAAAGAATGAATGAAGAAATGAGTGAACATTAGTCAAATTTTGTCTTGTCTCTCTATCCTGTAGAGGATAGATTTTAGTTTCTCAGCTATCCTATGTGGGAAAAGATAGCTACACTAGCAAGATTCAGTTTCCTATAATTTGGTAACTATGTGAAATTATTTTACTTCGTATACAGTAAACAGCATACAGTGACATACACAGAATGCTTATATAAAGATTTTTTGAACAGGATGAGTTTTCAACAGCCTGCTTTAGATGGATGCAACAGTTCATAAACCATTTATATGATTTCTAATATTTACTACTATTTATTTTTTCTGTATGCAGTAGTTTTACATACAAATTGCTCTAGATAATTTATGGAAAATACTAAAAAGAAAGCCCCAAATTTTCTAGGATTAGTTTCTCAATTATTAGACATGAAAATGATATGCCTGAGAGAAATATCTGAACTTGATCTGTATTTTGAGTGGCTTTTCTGCTGATAAAATATTGGATTTTATGCCACTATTTCTTAATCCAGTGAGAAATGAGTGTTCTCTATGACAATAAAAAGTGTTTTCCCCTTTTGAAATGAAATGAAGCTAGTTTTTTAGGTAAGCCAGTAAGATCCTCAGAAACTAGAATACAGAGCTCTTTAGTGAAATGCCTAAATAATTACTCTCCTGTGTCTGAAGATTATATATCTTGTTGTCCACACTATTTCTTCAGAAAATGTATTAGCAAAGTTCTTGGGATTGTTTTTCTTTTATTTTGGGGGTTTCTTTTTTTATTGGTTGGTTTGGTTTGGTTGTTTGTTTAGTTGTTACTGGTTTGTTTTGGGGTTTTTTTAATTTTTTAAATTTTTTCCTCTTTTTTGAAAGTTTATTTGGTTTGGGGTTTGTTGGTTTGAAATGTTAAGTTCAATTAAATTCTGAAGGAATGGATTAGTGAATGCAGTCACTGCTAATGAAATTAAGACAGATTAAAGTACAATGTATGCTAGCTCTGCAGCTTAAAATATAAATATATTATTTGTATACATACAGGTGCATAATAGAACTTCACATATTTGGGGATATGCCTGTGCATATGTTAAACAATTTTAACCACAATGAATTGCTTAAATTCTCTTTTTAAGAGGCAATGTCTGTTCATGATCAACTAATACACTATAAATATTGACTCAATCTAAAATTGACTGAAACCTAAAATCCATTATTTTTACCAAGACATGAAATTGTTAGCTTAGTTCTTAGGTAGAATTTGAAGTGAATTAATCTGTCCTTCAGTGTCAGAGTATACCATACCTTAATGAAATTTATACCTTGACTTAAAAATTTAAGAGAAAAAATATTTCATAGCAGATTACTGTGATTAAGAACTCCAGTGTTGCTATTTTCTTGAGAGCACAAATATCACAATTTTATTAAAATTATTAGTAAAATATTTAAAACTAGTAATCTTGATTTTTTTTTTTTAAATAAGCCTTATTATTTGTCTTTTATGCAAAATTTTACATGATTCTTCCTGTCTTAGAATGTTGCCCAAGAACATTGGCACACAAAATATTACGCTGCAGATTGAAGAAAATTTAAAGTTGATTTGAAATAATAAATATTGTCTTCATTTAGGAACTCTGAAATGTTTCAGTCAAAAAGATGTAGTTTTTTCCCCATGAATAAAGAGACCAGTAGTTGAAGTCTTGCAAAGTCACCCATGTCTATATGAGCATGTAGCTCATATTTCTCATATATTTCTCTGTTGGAATTTCTTTGTCATGGGGTGCTTTATCAACACTTGTCCTAGGGGAGGGAGCTTAGAAAGAAAATTGCTGATTATAGATTCAATGAAGAAAGGCAGTAGGCAAAACCTTTGCTGACTACTTAAATTTCAGCACTTTCTGCCTTCAGGAAAGGCATAGGACACAGAGAGGCTGATTCTGGCCTGGCATTTCTCCTTACTAATAGAAATCACTAAATGAACATTCTGTCCCTTTAACTTCAGCTTTTTCAGCCGCAAAAGGCTCGAATGCACATCTATGTGCTTCCTTTTGAGCCTTCTCTAGTACTTTTTTTTGTGTTTCCTAATCCTTTGGACTCATCAGTAAGTACCAGGAAGTTCTGTCCTCCAAGAAGGTCTGACAGATGTTTAAATGACAAATATTTGTATCTTTTATATCTACACAACACAGACATAGATTTCCATGGATGTCAGTCATCTGCTATTTCTAAGTATCATTGAACAATAACCAGCTGGTTCCTATGCCCTTTTTCTTTCCAGAAACTGCTATGAGCATTTAGCCTCCTTTTTCTCTCTCTTTATTGATTAGAGTGTCATACAAACTCTTTCAAATCATAACTCACAGGAACAAAGAAATATTTCCATAAGAGATCATGAGCCTGAGTTGTTTAGTCTTTGTAATCAGCATCCAAAGCTTTAAATTTCACCTCTAAATTAATAGCAACTCTTATGAACAATGAAAAAGGCTGCTTAAATTGGTTTTATCACCTACTTCAGAAATTATTACCACTCTTTTGTAAGCTAGTTGGATTTTCTCTTCAGATTTCAGTTGCATCAGGTAGCAGATGTTACAGCAGCATGTCCAGGAAGCACATGGAAATAGAGTTGGCCATTGCTCAGGTGTGCATTTTGTGGAAGGAAATAGGACCTGTCTTAAAGATAACTCTGCTTCAAGCAGGAGTTTGCACTGTTGGGCCTTCTGAGATCTCTTCCTACCTGAATGGTTCTTTGATTCTATGAAATGTTTATGTCTTTTAAAACACAGAAAAGGATTTAGAATTTCTTTCTTGTAAATCTAGAGTAAAAGTTTCACATATAGAACTTCCAATTAAAGCTTTCATTGGAACCAGCTTCACTTCAGCTTTTTCAAGAGATAACTAATGTCTCATGAGTTAAACTTCTGTTTATTAGTCATGGTCCCTGTTTTTTTATTCAAAATCTACAAAAGTTAATATCTGAACTCAGATATGTAATTTCATGTTCCTCTGTTGAAAACAACTTCTTTTACTCCAGAAATGCTGATCAACAACAAAAAAGAAAACTTACTAATTTTTAATTAAAACTTTTGCTTTCAAATCCCTGTATAGAACTTGAGTTTAAAAATACATGGCTGAAAAAATTTGCTTAAATAGAGGAGGGCATTGTTGGTTTGGATTATGAGTTCTTCAGTCTGTAAAGCCTCAGTAGACTTCATAGAATGATGGAATGGTTTTAGTTGGAAGGCAAATTAAACATCATCTAGATCCAACCCCTGTGCCAGGAGCACCAGGTTGCCTCATCAAACCTGACCTCGAACAGTTCCAAGCATGGATCATCCATAGCTTCTCTGGTCAGCCTCACCAGCATCACAGTAAGCTTTCCCTGTAATATCTAATCTAGATCTACCTGTTTCAGTTTAAAAACCTTATCCCTTGTCCAGTCCCTACTCTACCTGATAAAAAGTCTGTCCCAATCTTTCTTATAGGCCCCCTTTAAGTGGTAAAAGTCTGTGATAAGGTCTCCAAGAAGCTTTCCTGTCTCTAGGCTAAATAATGCCAATTCTTTCAGCCTGTCTTCATTGGAGAGGTGCTCCAGTCACTGATGGTCTTTGTGGTCCTATTCTGGATCTTCTTCAGCAGGTCCTTGTCTCTCCTATCTTGAGAGCCCCAGAGGTGGATGCAGAACCAGGGACAGAACCACTTCTCATCCTCCTAGACACACTTCTTCTGGCACAGCGAGGGTGCAGTTTGTTTTCTGGCCTGCATGTGCACATTGCTGCATTGTATTTAGTTTTTAATCCACCAATACTCTCAGATTCATCATTCCTTAAGAAACTTTTAGTTGTTTCTTAAAATCCTATCCCTTCTGATCCTTATCCCTTTCTTTTCTTTATCATCCATTGAAGACAAAAGTCTGTCACTATGAGTCTTAGTAAACTGTAGAATATGAGAAAATTACAGATTTCATTTAAACAAAAAATTATGTGACTTCATAGATCAGTGTCTTTTCTTCTAGTTAAAAATTTCTCATAAACTTCTTTCACTTGTGAACATAGGTGAAAAATCGCACCAGTTATCATTCTGCAATGTGTAGTAAGAAATGGAGGGGTCTTCAAAAGTTGCAGGAACAACAACAAATAAAAGCTATTTAGTTTTGTACATTGAATCCAGTGGCAAAAGTCTAGTATTCCATAAAAATATGTATACTTTATCCTGTCCCTCATGTTCTTAATTCTGCTGGCAGATCGCTTGTTTTAGTTTTCTGTTTCATTTCAGCGGTGTTGAATATAATCTCAATATTTATGCAAAACTTTGTTTACAAATGCAGTCACCTTTGTAGCTGTTTATTAACTATTCTGTGCTTCAGAAATGGAATGAGAATAGAATATTTTCTTGGGGGATGAACAGCGGCATTCAACTTCACATAAATTTCCAGTAGTGTTTTGGTTCTTAAGAAAATTCTGAAGTTCTCTCATACCTTTTTATATCTTTGTGGTTTTGGTGTATCTTTCTGCATCCCAAACTGCCCCAGAAGGAAAAGGTAACCTTCTCTTCTAGAATGCATTTTAAACCCATATCCTAGAGGATTTCTCATGGCTGTGCCTAGTTACATACTTCCATTTACTGTTATTTCTGTGTAACAGCAGCAGATCTTGTAGTAGTTCTGTGTTAACTGTAACAAGTTTTGAAGAAAGAGGAGGTCTTGATTCTTTTTTGTCACTTTTACTGCAATATTATTTCTGAATTGTTCCTTTCATCCTGAGTTGCTCTGGTGATCCAAGTGGCACCTGGTGGTTTGCTTCAAGCTTCTTATCCCTTCTTGTCTTTGACAAAACACGAGATAATCTTTCTTCATGGTACTACTTAACCATACTTCTTTCCTTTCTCAGTCAGGTTCCCAAGAGTTCATAAATACAGATGAGTGCCTCTTAGTCTTTTTGTATTTCCCTATGCCTTGTCTCTTCTTCCATGCAAAAGCAAAATCAAATGCAAAGAGATTGAAATATAATCAAAATTAATTTTATTTGTTCTTTACAGAAATGAAAAGGTAGGAAAAAAAATAGATCACTGAAGTCATCAGAGTAGCCTTCTTACAGTCTGAATTGTAAGCAAATTATTAATCCTTGATTATTTCTTTATCCAAATTCTATTTTTTGAAATGTGTTCTATATTTATACAGTCATCTCCAAGATAAGAATCTTTTGCCAGAGCTACAGATTAAAGGAGATCACAGCAGATGTGAAGAAGACTCTCTGTTTAGCAAGGCAAGCAGTCTGTTACGAAAGGCTTATCTCTGATAGTGCTGAAAGTCTAGTAAGTCTTGTAGGTTGTTCAGAACAGTGGGGCCTTGCAGCGCTCTCTGTTTCTCATTTAAACTGCAGAAAGTATTAAAGTGTTTAATACAATTTTTTTCAAAGATAACACCTTTTCTTAAAGTGCATTAAAATATTGACTTAAGCAAGTTAGTTTTATCACACTAATTTCAGTGATTAAAAATTCCAATAATAATATATGCAGGAGTGAAACTCGGTATTAGGTTAGTCTTAATAATAATTTATTGCAGGTAATGTTATTACCAAGATCTCCTTTGTTTGCCAGGTTCTGTTGTGAGAAACTAGGAATTGGTAAGCTGTAAATACAATCTCACCTTCACATTTAAATGATGTTTTTTTCTATGCTTTCATGTCTGCAGCCCTGTTTCAAATAATATTTCATTTTCTGCCTTTTCTTTCTAGTACTAAACATATAAATATACTAGTAAGTACTGAGAATTAAGTTAATTGTCTCAGTACAGTTTTATTATTTACTACCCATGGTGTAAGTGTTGAAATTCCTTTATTGTAAATATGTATATAAGGATGTCATTATAATCAAAAGAGGACTCAGAGACCTTTTGAAACACCATGCAGATGGTATGTATGTAATCTATACTGCCATGGTACATCTATATCTTCACTCTGTTATTCAAAAAATATCAAGAATGGAAGTGTGATGATTTGACCATGTTTCTACACACTTTTTAATGTGTTGTGCTCCCCGAGAGAAGTGTCTCACAGTATAGTCAGTGTTTGAGCACAGACTAGTAGTAGTATTTTCTTGGACTTTCAGACGATACTACAGCTCAAATATGACTAAACCAGAACTTTATTTCTAAAATTAGGCTCCTTTTTAAATACTTAAAATCTGTTTTCTCAAATACATGTTCTAGAAGTGTAAAGTTGGAAAAAAAACAATACACTCTAACTTGTAACTCATTGTCTCCTAAGTAGTAGGAGAAGTAATAGTATTTAAGAAAACAGAAGTTTAATTTCATCATGGCTTAGATTACACTATTCAAGAAACACCTTAAAAAACACTCTGCAAGTCTTAGAAGTGATGTGTGATAGAAATTAGAGCTTTTTCTAACATTGCCAGCAGTTAACCTGCAATTTCAGGAAATCTTCAGTTACACTATGGAAGTATCAGGCTCAAAAACTGAAACTTGTAATGTAAATTCATCTTATGTTTTCTAACTCCTTTATACATCTCATTGTCAGAAACCTAATAGCTACTAAATTTGAGTGTTTGCCTAATGCAAAAGATTTGCCAATTTAAAAACAAAACCCCAAAGCATTCTATGCTGCATAAGTCAGAATATTGATTTCTGTCCAACTTTCTTTAAGAAGTATTTTTGCTGAAAAGTTTTTGCAAAGCAATTGAGACTGTATAATTCTTATCAGCCAGTGAAAATTCAATACAAACTCCAAATGCCTGTTTCTGGTGGGGTTTTTATGTTTGAAAAAATCACTTTGTGATTTAGTTTGATATGAAAGAAGTAAGTGTATTTCAGAATTATATGAAAGCATGAAAAGTTTAATTTTTAAAAAACACTGTCAATTTTTTATATACATATATGTGTGTGTGTGTATACATATATATATATATATGAAAAAATAAAAGTAGTTATATGTCAGTGAACAATGCAAGAGAGATCAAGCCCCAAATACAAAGAACCTGATAGACAAAGAAAAAGAGTAAAAAAGCACAAGACAAAAACATATTATTTTAAGCATTTAGCCATTTATTTTGGAATATATGATGTTTTTCACAGTTGATTCTTGTTCATTAATATAGTCTTTGCTTTTAAATTTATTAATCTCTTTTTTTGTTGTATTTTAAACAGGCTTTTGCTAAAATAAATAACGAAATGCTTCTGCTTAATAGATGTTATAGTTCAACAGTCACCTGAAATGATTATCGCCACTCCTTTTTTCATCACGGCCGTATATTTCTGTGCTGTAGAAAGATTGATATCAATTGAAATCTGAGATGTTTCCAGTTTCTTTAATCGTCTGTGGTATCAGTGATTGTCATTATTCAGTGTGAAGTGTTCTACCTATTTCCCCATAAACCCACTAGTTAGGTTTGATGATGACTGTGAAGAACAAATGATTTTTCCTTTGAATAAGCAACCTGGCATACCAAAACAGCATACAGTACCATATGCCCTAGTTAGAAGTGGTGTTGATAACACAAAATATTAGTTTTCTGAAATATTTTAGTCAAAATATGTTAGCTTTTTTTTTTTTTTTTTTTTTTTTTTTTTTTTGCTATTTTTTTTTTCTTTTGGGGATTTCAGGATGGAAATTTAATACTTAGCTATAATAAAGAAAACCTCTTGGGACAGTAAACAATTCTCCATTCTTTTTGTTTTTTGGGGTTTTTTTTCCTTTTGTTTTGTTTTGGGTTGGGTTTTTTTTTTTTTCCTATTTAGCCTTAAATGAAAAAAATTAGTTCTTTGCAATTTCAGACTTTAGTAAGAGAATTACTGCATCATCTCACTGAAATCAGAAGTATAATTCTACAGCTGAACAAGCTTAGCTGTGTACTATTATGGAATCAGACACATCTTTTGCTAAATAATTCTAGCCCCTCACAAATAGACCCCTGGTGATTGTCCCATGTTTGGTACATAAAGACATGGGAGAATCCTTTATATTGCCTTGATTTTTACAGTGTGTAGTGCCTGCTGACCAACAGCAGTTTGCAAAACTACATATTTTTTATAATGTCCTATACATGATAGTATTTTCTACATAACCATCGTGAAAGAGTCACAGTTGATGCTTAAACTGTTTTTGGGTTTTTTTTATTGTTTTGCAATGAGTTACAAGTTGGAAGCACAAAATAGGGATCTATTTCATAAGGTTTAATTTTTTCCTGTTTTGACTGCCTATTTATGTACAAACTCTGAAAAATGGATCTTCATACTGTTTAACATACATCTAAAATATTTGTGTGTGCATATGTACAAGCCCATATTTTGCTAATACGCAACTTTATGCATTCACAGTGTCCCAGCTTTCTCATATGCATTAAGAGTTTTAGTGCAAAAGTATGTATACCTATTTTATGAGGGACTGTCAATGATTGTAAGTAACAGAACTGCTGAAAGTATGAAATTTTGCTTTATTTATTTCTAAATAGTTTTGGTTAGTAACGATATGAGCATATGATAAATTCCATTGTATAGCACTTTAACACTTATTTCTTGACATAAAAATAGTGTAATTTTTGATATTTTATAATATTTATATATTGCAAAGATGTCAAAAACATGCTTTGAATAAGTATTGTATGTTATGTTTTGAAAATTGGAATTTTATTTTTTTACTACATTTATAAAAAGAAAAGAAGAGTTTTCTGTCACAGTCTAGTACATTTAAAGGAGAAATGTGTATATAATTTTTTAAACAGAGCAGTGCTTTTTTAATATGTTCAAGAATTAATGTTAAGCGTATGTATATTACTTAGAAAAGATGATCAATAAATATGACTCTTAATACTTTTTTGTGTTTATTTTGAACACAGAACTATAATAAGCTGTTGACCTTTGCTCAACTAAATGAACGTTTTTAACACTAACCATAAATATTTTGTAGTTATTTGTTATGGAGGTATTAGTCGCATGTTCATCCATCATGAGATTGATGCTTACATTTTTTCACCTGCTTCTAGATTAAAAAAGATCAATGAATATTTTAGCAGTTAGAATATTGCCAAAAGCTCAGTAGCTGCAGCGTTACTGTCGTAAGGTGTGGAGCACAGTTTGCTGGCTCTAAGTCCTTGCTGTGGAATGGTGCTTTATAAAGTGCCAGAGTAAATATCTCCTAACTTGTTTCAGACATTGGCCCTGTTTGTTCATAGACTGATAACTATTTCTAGTGTGCTCATTGAACTTGCTGGAATTTTTGTTTACTTAGTCTTCATTTTCCCCAAGAGGAGGAGAGAGGAAAGAATATATTCCTCATGTGGTCAGCATATTTTTGAGTATTTATGTGAGTTCACCATCTTGATTTCAAGTCATGAATTTGTTTTTACATGCATAAGCATGCATATATACATGCATTATTTATCCAATTGACTTTAAATTCCATTAAGTTCCAATGAGTAGGAGAAAGATTTTTGTCTTAGGCATTTTTTATTTCTTTTAATTTTCTAGTTATGTTATTTTGTTGGTTTATTTATTTTTTTTAACTGTTCAGTCTAAGGCTTGTAAAGGTTGATTTGCTCCTGAACTGCTTTGTTCCCAGACATTGCCATCTTCCCCAACTACCACCAAGTCCTCTCCATCTGATCCCATGACCACCTCCAGAGCCAATCAGGTACAGTATCATCCTACCATCTACACCATACTTTTCACGGGTGACAGCTTGCAAACTGGAGAAAAAGATATGGTGGGTTAAGGATTTATTCGTTCATTCACATATATACACCCATAACCATAGATATCTAACTCTTGTTAGAAATTGGTAAAGTAAATGGAAAATATTTTGCTTCTTTTAATTTATTTTGGTGGGCTTCATTAAAATCTCTGATGAAAGCAAAGTATCTTTTAAAACAGTTGGGTTATTTTTTTTCCATTTGATAAATTGCAAGGATACAAAACTGGCGTGTTTGTAGACAGAGTAACTCTTGGTTTATATATGTTTGTGTATATATGCACACACGTATTTACTTCCTGGGTCAGTTTTAAATTATAATTGAATTACCCCTAAACCCATGCTTAAATAGCTGCAATTCAACCCAGGAATGGCAAACAGAATTTATTGCAGAATTTTGAAATGTGTTTGTGGACAGTAACATAGAGGCATTATTTAAATATAAAAGTATTTTAAATGAAAATTTATTGATGAAGGATGAAGTAAAATTAAATCTCTCTAAAAGCATGCTAAGCACATCTAAGTAAGTTTAATACATATCATATTTTAAATGCATAAACTGTCCTTTTAGCAGCATGTTAATTATACTAATTTATTTTTATTTTAACTGGAAAAAGTTAATGTCCAGTTGATTGTGTCCACAAATTATCATATTATTTTTGTCTTCCCTATGAAAATTGTAAAAATTGCTACATACCATGCTTTTTAGACCTTATTCATGCTTAAAAATACCTTATTTATTTTTGATGTACTGTTAATGTACTTTGTGTTCAAATAATGCAAGTATTTAGTATTTGCTAAGAGTTTCCACAGTCTGTTTCAGTTAGCTGAATGTTGCTATCAGATAAATAACATCAAATATGAGAAAAGTTTCCTTCACAAGCTAATTTTCCCTGGAAGTTAACACTGTTATTAATTACTGATATTTTTGAACTGCTTAGAACTTTGTATGAACAAACAATTTCACATGAATGGAAGAGTATTAAAGCATTTTACCTTTGATCAACACATGACATTTATTGAAGGGGGTGTCAAACATAGAAATTAATGGAATTTAGAAAGAAATGGTTCAGATAGAGGAACTACTAAGAAAAATATAGATCGTGATATCCTTGACTTCAATTTGAAAGCCTTCTTCATCAGCCTGCTTCCATTCCAGCAACAGTTACCTGGCTTCATCATCATTAAGTGACAAAGATAAAATCTTTGCTGACAGCTAGGGTTGTTTTATGAGCTCTGTTCAGCTTTCATTCTCTCTCTCTTAGTTTTAGTATATTGTTTATTTTAATTGGAAAATTTTGAAAATGAGTGCAGAGATTGTTTATTTAAAGGGTTCTTACTATTTTTCTTTTCTTTTACACTTTTTTTTTTTTTAATTATAAGAATATCCTGATGATCATTATTTAGAGAAAAAGGAAGAAGAGCTTTTATTTACAGGATATACAATTTGAGCATGTTAATTAGCATAAGAGAAGCACCTGCTTTGCATCTGTTCTATGAATTTTGTTATCAGAATTATAGTGTAGTGATAAACTTTAAATGACTTTTCAATAGCTAAAAATACTTATGTTTATTGAAAGTTGTTCTAAGAGACTATTGTCAAGTAATATAGCTGAATTCACAAGCTAAGTGACATGTATGCTTTGTGTCCTGTCTATATCCCAAATTACATATTTTAATGCGTTTTATTCATAACCTGTGTTCAATTCATTTTTCATACAAGTAATCAAGACCTTTTTTGAACAGCATCAGAACCATATATAGGAAGAAGAATAATGAGTTCCTTAAGTGATTTTTGGAAGTGCTTTGATTATTAACTCTTGAAACCTGTGCAGTATTGTACAAGTACAATACAGTACTTGCATTTTATCCCTTCTCGTATTTTCTAGTGATTTCTAGCCATTCCAGCAGGAAGCACAAAGCACATGATAAGGCAATTAAGGCCTTTCTGTTCATTCTAGTGATAAGTGACATCACTGGCAATTGTTCCCAGCCTGTAGTGGTGATTAGCATTCAGCACCAGTGTATGGACGAGTATCTGCACTGCGGCTGCCACATGGGAAGAGGCTCCGACACAATAATCTCAGACCTGTCGGTAGCCATGTAAACACCCACCAGGAGAGTATTAGAGAACTACAGCAAATGTTTGGGTTGATATGTGACTGTGTAGGATGACTCTCAATAGAAAATAACTGTTCAGACATGGGTTTTCTCACAAGATGTCGTATCGTGATAACACAAGAGAGCTTAGTTAACTGGATGGATGTCAGGAAATTCAGTGTTAAGGAGTAAGATAAATTCGCAGGACATGCTGCCGTGTGGATAAGGTAGCATATTAGGCTTAAGATCATTGAATTTCTATAATGTGTTAATCATGAAAAAATGATCTTTTATATGAAAGATCAGAAAGGTGATTAAGCAAGCTTTAAACAATACTTAATGCTGGGTTGCTGTTTGAGTAACATTTTTAAGCTGGGTCGGAGGACTCCCCCATAAGTCACTGCCATTAGAGAATTGTCAAGTCTGTATTTTGATGAGAACAGCTGATGTGAGCCTTGTGCTCTACAAGCATGTCAGTTGTGTTCCCCTGACAGAGCTTGAACAATTTCTAGACACGTTTTTTGATACAAGAAGAAAATAGCTCTGCCAACAGAGGTCAAAGGAAGCTAGGCAGGAAATCTGGCTTGTATTTGATCTTCCTTTTAATGACTCACTTTGCCTCCATTCAGATGAGGTCATAACTTCTTTGTATGGCAGTTTCAGCTTTTTATGAATTGTTTTTAGAAAAATCCAGTGTTTGTGGACTATTTGTTTTATGATTCTCAAGAAGAGGATAGTCTCTAAAAATGCCTTATCTAGAGGAAGAAAAGTTTCTTTCGAACGGTCATGTTTTGTATTATACTGAGTTGCCTTGGGTGCAACAGAAACCTCTCTGCTGGAAGTGTTTTTCTCTTTAGTTCTTGGTTCC
Source organism: Sitta carolinensis (assembly GCA_032173965.1). Lineage (NCBI taxonomy): Eukaryota > Metazoa > Chordata > Aves > Passeriformes > Sittidae > Sitta > Sitta carolinensis. The sequence goes on along the minus strand of JAVUNC010000006.1, from coordinate 16,423,619 downwards.
AGGAAGTCATACATCTGTCAATATTTTTCTTGTAAATGTCTTGTTTATTTTTTCAGTGGAACGTCCTTGGACCTTCAGTCACATTAACAATCCATACACTGCAAACTTCCCAAGGAAGTAAGAGCCAAAGAGACAATAGAATTAGATGCAATAGAATTTCCAATAACTTTTTTCCCCCTCCTGTGTGCCTATTGCTGAAACGAACTCAATCTTTTTATGCTTTTAGACTAAGAGTTTGTGTTACACCCTCACAAACTTTGTCAGCTTTGTCATAGCCAAACACTGACATATAGCTACAGTGGTGAAACTGTTCTGCTGATGCACCTGGAGCTGGCAGAATATAGCTTTACTTTTATTTACCAGGAGGAGGAAATCAATTTGACTTCTCCAAAGTACACTTCAAGAGGTAATTTCATCTCTAAAGTGATAAATAATGCACTAAATATCATAGAGAACATGTTTGCTTTTCCTCTGTACAACCTCATAAAGGTACAAATTTTAATTATTATTTTAACAGTTAAGTCACTTTTGAGAACTAGTATGTCCATAATTAAACTGTTTAAGTATTTTTTATTAATTTACAAGATTTATTTTTCTTTTTATATGCCTGCTTTTCTGATGTTACTCTGATTTTAGAAGGAAAAACAAATAAATCTAAGTTTTTATTTCTCCTTTGCCTATTTGATGTGTACCTGTAAAGGACACTTGTATGTCTCCTTCTCCAGTCCTCCCTTTTTCCATGAAATTGGTACCACTGCTGACCTTTGCTACTGGCTTAAGAGAATAAAAGGCCAAAACACACATTCACATTAATGAGTCAGGAGAAGGATGTGTAGGAGTCCTTTTCCCTTGCCTTACAATTTAGATAGGCTTAAGCTTAGCAATAAAATAGGATTTATCATAGCAAACTTTAAGTCAATAACTTACTATATAAACCTTTTATTTTTACTTTTTAAAAGCACTATTTTTTTCCCATGGCGTTTGTATTTTTATACAATTATAATATTTTGCTGCTTTGTTATTGCACTTGAAATGTATTTTATCATTTAGTACCAGTGTAAGATAAATTTTGTGGAGTGCAGATATGTGTAGCTTTTGTTCATTCAGTCCTCAGGTTTGCTTTTTTTGTTCGAGCATATCTATCTCATCTTGTTGCAGCAATATCTGTAATAAATTATACTTTTCAGCCTTTTCACATGATGGGACTGAGCCAGTGTTCTTGGTACTGCCTGTACTCAGCAGGTGCAGCACAAGTATTTGGGTATTAAAATCTTGGTATTTGGAATTTTTACTTTTGACTTAAATTATGTCTCTATTTTATGCAAAATCTATAGCTTGCAATGTGATATAATAGTCCACATATAACTAGAGATTGGGAGATTAATTGATGTCTCTAAATTGTGATGATTGATGCACCCAATCTCCTTTCCTGACTTTAAAGAACTGCCCTATCCCTGTTCGTAAAATTGCTTGCAAAAGTATCATCTTTTCAGTCCTCACAGAGAAGTAGAATCTGAAAATAAAGGCATACTGAAGCTTTTAAAGGGTCGATGAACTCATGTTTGATGCATAACTTTTTGTGGAAAGTGGAAGAAGTAATAGGAAATAAATCTTTGTTTCAGTCTTCTGTTATTATTAGGGCATGAATTTTTAAAGTATGTATAGTAACCAGCTTCAAATGATAGTTTTTTTTCTCAGTTCTTTAATCTTAATGCACAAATAGTGATTTTTAATGATGATCCCAGGACAGTCAATAGCCATTGTAGGCCAGTGGGATATTACTTCAGTTTTCCTCTCAAATTTGATATGAGGCTTATTTAAGATACTTCTATTGTGTCTTGGATATTTTAAGTGAAATATAAAATTATTTTTGTTTCCTGATTTTAATGTCAATTGTTACAGAAGCATTGAGAAAATCTCTTTCTTTTGAGGTCTTTCACATATTGACTAATGCTGGAAGGATCACTTAATCTTTCCAAATCTCAGTAGTCTGTATTACAAATTAAAGTCAATATAAAGTTATTTAGAATTCTTATAAAAGGTGCTATAGAATTAAAAATGTGGTATAACTTTGATTACTAAGAATATTTGCTATGATGATTCTCCGAGATGACAATTTGACCTTTTGTCAACCTATCTGATTTGTCACTGATAAATGCAATCATTTTATTTACATGCAGATGATGCTATCAGTGGTCTATAATACAAACCTAATACTCTGTTTGAAAGAGACTTTATCTAATAGAGGGTGTTTTATATGGACCATGACTAAAGTATTTAGTGAATCAGCTTGTTTTAGTTTAATAAGGCAGAGTTCCTTTCTTGATTACAAGTTGCCTATGGCACACTGTGGATAACACATAATAAATAATGTTGGAGACAGTACATCTAGAAAAGACTAGGAAGAATTACTCTCCTGTTCATGTGAGAGGATTCCAGTAGAGGTTCCAGTGGTTTAGATGTAAACTTTCCTGCTTTTTTTCAACTGGAATCCTTCATTTCATGTCTAAACTCTAAGCAGAATTAACCTACCCTCCATGGACTAACTATAGACTTTCTTCGGATTCTCATGTTAATACATTACTTTTGAAATACTTCTTTTGTCCTTTAACTGTTTTTCCAGTATTTTGCATCAGAGCCCAGTGCTTGTTTGCATTGTTTCCTTAAAATATATACTTAAATTATATAAAGATTCTTAAATAACAATTTTAAAAAATCTAATATGCAAAACAGTTTGGGGATTTTGCTCTTCTTATTTATTGTCGGTTTAAATTTTTCCCCTTGGGACAAGAATGTAGGTAATAATTTGGGTTCATATTCCATATTGGCTTCCTTTCTTCTGTCCCACTGCACAACAATTATAGTGGCCACTGTTTACTTAAATGTAGGAGAAATGTCAGGAACAGTCATGAGAGATGGGGAAATATGTATATATTCACTGCTACGTTTTTGAATACTACTGGCATGTCGTTGATAAGGATGTCATAAATGACCTGCCAGTTGCAGCCCTGTAAGTAAAAATGTGATTCCATGTTCATGTATCTTGTTTGGATTTTATGCTTGATAATAGTTAGAATCGCTTACTTTCCTGTTTCATCCCCCTTCAAAAAGAGACATGTTCTTAGTGTAATGGACAGAATTACTATTTCCTTTTATTAAAATGGATAAATGTCTTAAATCAATATTTCCTCATGTTTTAAACTCTGTCTGGTTGTAGAGGTAGGGCTTTTTTGTTGTTTTTCCCTCCGTAGGTAAAAATCAGGAGGAAAAAAGAAAAAACACAACGAACACCCATACATAAAAGTAATTCTTAAAAAAAGAGAAACAGTATGTTTATGAAGACCTAGATGATATATAAAACATAGAAATCTTACTGTAGTGTGAATTTATGAAGCCTGCTTTTGATTCAAATAATTTATTTTTAAATTGTTACTTCAGTAAGATGCTGAGAACAAAGAAATTAAGAAATGGTTAAGAAATCATTACAGTTTAAAATACACTTATGAATTTCATGGGATTTATTCACTTTAAAATACTTTGTATTGAACATGTAAGAAGAGAATGCTTTTTTGGATTAAATGGAATTTGTTTAGACTTGTGGGGTTATCATCATCTTGTCTTATTTGAGTTGTTTAAGAGTTCTAAAAGTCCCTCACTGTAATTTAAGGTGTTGTTCTTTCCTTTAAGGATATTTGTAGATATGATAGATAGCTTTTGGCATTTTTCCATGTCCCCATATTAAGAAAAGGTCCTATCTGCTTAGGAAAAAAAGATCATTAAACATAAAACATTTGGAGAATACACATTTGTCTCTTTGCCAAAGGGTGTTTAACTTCTTCATGTTCTTTGTTCCATTTTAATTCCTTTATCGATACAAAATTAAATAGTGCGTTATAAAATTCCAGATATATCCATGTTCAAGTTCCATCCCAAATAAGCTAGATTGAAACCTGGCAACATGTTACTCTGTGATCTAATCAAGATTAGCTGTGACTTTGAGTTCTTAATACTCAGGTTTGGTATGATAGACATACTGTTTAATTCAAAATTATTTTTGGATGAAAAATCCAACCATAATCTCAGGTATACAGGTAAAGTGCCTTCGCTGTTTGAACGACCCAGAGAAAACAAAAGAGCAGAGCAATTTCCAGAATCCAAATCTGGATGACTTTATGGTTGTTCCTCTGCTGTGTAGTCAGTCACATAAAGGTTTGGCTCCAAGTTTTCAATTATTTGAAATTTAATTTAGTGGCTTTTTGGGAGTTCAGAGTTTATATGATCAAGGATTGTATGAGAATGTGGAAAGAGACATTGAGCCTGTAGAGCTTACTGTCATACCAGGACAGATCCTGTACAGCAGACTGTAATGTAGGAGAGGCAAAACCATATTTTTCTGTCAGTTGTTGAGTTGAAGCATGATTAGGCCTGACCCTAGAAGATCCTGCTTGTTAGTTAAGTGCTCTTTTTGTGCTACCTGAAATACTTTCATTTTAACAAGCTATTTGTAGGTATAGTGCAGCACCTCACTTTGCTCTGGGCAGAATGCTAGATGCATTGTCTGCCTTCTGCATGCTTTGAGAATTCATCAGATGGTGAGAAGTCATAGATAGACGTGAGACAAACCCACCAATTACAGTAGGTCTCTGCCTGATTTGAGTGAAAAGTGAGTGTTCTTTGTATAGAAATCATGGAAGCAGGTTGGCATATTGCACTGTAGGGAGTAAGAGGTAGGAGGTTTTTCCTTTTCCAGAGGTTAGCTGCGTCTGTTGAGACCTTTGCCTGAAGCTACACATCCTAGATTTCAGATAGCCTATATCTAAGCAATACGTAACTGCATCTCATTCAGTAGTATTATCCCCTAGTTTTGTGCTTGTAGATCTTTTCACATTTATTAATTTTAGGTTGGGTTGGGTTGGGTTGGTTGGTTGTTTTTTTTTTTTTTTTTCCCCTGAAAGCAAATTAAACCTCCTGCAAGTAATAGCAGATTATTAAGAGGTATAGTTTGCAGATAGTGGGTCAATGGTTTTCACTCTAGACTCTAAGTCTAAGGGTTCACTGGTCTGTCACCTGCCAGTGATTTACACCTGAATCTTTGTAACCTTGAAGAATATTAGTCTGGGGATGCAGAGGGTCTGCTGCCTGTTTCATTTCTGTTTTCCCCTACTTCTCAAATAGTACCATAGTGAAGGCAGCCTTAGAGATCAAAGCCTTCCTGGACTATTTTTCCCCCTGTTTCATTGTCAAACAATAATACACTTCTATATGATAAATTATGCATTCAAGTGAACTTACTACCTGTGATTTGGATGGGGTTAGAAAAATAGGTTTGGGTTTTTTATTTCTTCAGAGTTTCTGGAAGCCTGCACTTCTACTGCAGGGTAAATCCTTTCATGTTTTTAAGTAGCATAGTATATGAGCTCAATGCTTCTCAGCTTTTTATGATTATTGTCCACTTAACAAACTTATAAATGCAGTGAGAATTGATTGACTTTATTCTCTTAATAGTAATTGTGATAATATATTAACAGCTGCCCCCTATCCATGAAATACTGAAATGCAGTCTCCATGTGGGCTCTTTTAAAATGTTATGGTTATAGAATTAAACTAGTTTATGAAATACATTACCCAATGATTAATGGCATTCTATAGTAAAAAGTACTGAACCAAAACACAATGCCTTATGATCTGCAGACCTCTGCACATGTATAATTAAGTGATGCAGAAAAAAAAAAGAGAAATCACGCCAAAAAATAATCATTTCCTTGCAGAAAATTTATTCGTAAGAATAAATTTAAAATGTTTACTATAACAACTGTAAATATAGTCTAGAACCAGTATTGTCACATTGTTTTAGAAACAGAAGGAAATAACAGTTGTTTGTTAAAAACATTTCACAGGTTGTGTTTCACTTGTATGCCAAATTAAGAGGCTGTTTTATAGAAATGTCTGCTTTAATTATTTCATAAATGATTGGATAATAAATGATACACATTACATCAGCAGTCACAGAAAAGACCAATTGGCTGTAAACAATGTGTGTGTGTACTCTGATGCTTGTCTTTCCTGCATCCAGTTTCAAAGTAAACTGCAAGTTATGTCTGCCTTCCATTAATAGGAGCACAGGTGAATCAGGGTAAGAAAAGGGGGAGACTGCAACTTTGATAGGACGAAAGTTATGTTTTGAAATCTGAATTTAAGTGAGATTAGAATAATTTCTAATGCATGTATTGAATTCTATCTAAAAAGAGTCTTTACTGTAACAAGTATCACAGTGAATTTTTATTAAATAGAAGAAAGGAACAAATGATTTGTGAAATCAGAAAAAAGTGAGTAAATCTATTGATTTCCTCACCTCCATCTCATTTTTGAGACAGTACTTTCATTTTTTCACTTTTTCTTTGCATATTTTTCAGTATCTTTTCTCTAAAAATAAAAATAGATTCTCAGCTGTTGGAGATGAAAAATATGTATATAGTGTGCATAGAAGGTGAGATCAGGGCAAGAGTTAGATGCAAATTATTTTTCATTGTGTCTTTAAAATGAGATATTTAAATCAAATTTACTCAGATGCTGCCTTCAAATTTACTCTGTAAGGTATTTTTCCACATTAATGCTCACATAGTATTACACATTTGTAATAAAGATATAAAAACATGTACTGTAAATATATAAATACAGCCATATTTGTGCCCCACAGATTTAGTTTGCATAAGGAGTAGTTTTTTTTCCACATGAACCTTTGTGTGAGCTTATTATCTATGCAGAATTATTAATAGGTGCAGGTTATCTATATTTAAGTATTGCCAATGCCTGGTGCTTGTCTATAGACAGTTTGCCTTAATGAAATTTGTCTCCCATTGTATGGAAATATAACCCAGAGCACAGATCTATGGAAACAATATGGTTTGCAAATATGTTATTTAACAATAAATATGTACAGTTTTCCTACTGAGCTATGTATGTACGGTCTAAATTCAGGATAATCACATTTAACAAGGAGAATGCAATCTTGTCTCTTGTAGTTATAGGGATTTTTTTATAAGCTAAGTTGACTTTGATAACTGACCTAAGTTAGCACCTATCAAACTTTTTGCTTCTGCTAACTGAAATAACTGGTAACTTCTGTCTTGTCTCCACTTATTCCAGTTTTTTTGGTTTGGTTTTTTTTTTTGTTTTGTTTGGTTTTTTTTTTGTCACAGTTGTAGTTACTTCTGGCTTCCTTGTGTTTAGCTTGGTTAAACACATATAACTACACGTTTACCAGAGTTAACCAAGAAGTAGATGTACTTTTAAACTAAAGATATGAATCAGATGGGGTGAATGATAAATTCTAAGCCAGCCAACTACAGCTGAGTTGCAGTTAATGATACATTTTCTGAGACCTACAGCTTGATTTTACTTTGTGCTGTTGTCTGATCCTTCTTAGAGACATGTCAAGCTCTGAGAGGAAGGTTTTGAATTAAATTGTCAGAAGACTGTTAGCGTTAGAGAGCTATGGAGTCCTGTAGCATTGCTTATTAAATTTGGAGACATCACAGAATCTCAAAATCAATTAGGTTGGAAAAGATTTCTGACATCATCAAGTACAACCAATGATGTAACATCACCTTGTCAGCCAGACCTTGACAGTAATTGCCACCTCCTGTCACTTCTTGAACACCTCCAGAGATGGTGACTCCACCACCTCCCTGGACAGTTCATTCCAATGTTTAATTACCCTTTCTTTGAAGAAATTCCTCTGGCAAAGCTTGAGACCATTTCCTCTTGTCCCATCACTAGCTGCCTGGGAGAAGATACTGACCTTCCACCTCACTACAGCCCTCTTTCAGGGAGTTGTAGAGAGCAAGAAAGTCTCCCCTGAGCCTCCTTTTCTCTGGGCTCCCTCAGCTGCTCCACATAGAACTCACTCTCCAGACACTTCACCAGCTTCGTTGCCCTTCTCTGGACATGCTCTTCCTTGAAGAGAGGGCCCCCAGATCTGAGCCCAATACTTGTGTGTGGCCACCTATCCATCCATCCATCCATCCAAAAGTAAAGCCACACTAAGGAAACTATGTCTTTTTGTAATGAAAATTTCTAATAATTGCTATTTTTCATGACCTAGAGAGACATGGTTATATAAATGTTTTCTGTTTAATTGTCCTCCCTTTCTCATTTGAAAACAATTTTCAAATGACATCTATGAGAGAGTGTCCCTGAGAATTTCATTGTGTAGTTCCTGCTACACAAAATTCTATTTTATTAGTTAAGGATTACTTCATACAGAAATGATCAAGCTTCTGCTGCTGGTTGTCTATTGCAAAGCCAGGGGTTTAAAGTAACCATAACCCATGGTGCTGTTAATCTTGCTAGTTGATCTAGATAGACCAGGTGCATTTTGCAAAAGTCAGATTTCCCTCTCCATCATCTTTATTTCACTATATTTATTTTATGCTTATTAGTTGATGATAGTATAAGTTTTATCTTCCATTTTACCCTAATTTTGTGATCTTTGAATAAAAGTGCATGTGCAAAATTGGTGCCAGGTTACACCAAGACATACCATTAAAATGCCCTCGTCAGTTTTTGCTTACCTTGATATGTGTAACTAAATATAAACTGGATATGGAAGATACTTCTCAGACCAAAGTTATATTATTTAGATTACCTCATATTGTTAAGAGAAGAAATCTGATTTCCAGGAAAGGTTGGAGAGTGCCTTGAGCTAATTTTTTAACAGAGTGTGGGTTTTATTCCTTGATTTTGAAATGAGGACATCTTTCATTTGGTCTGTGCTTATTAATCAGATTTATTTTTGGCATGATTGCAGCTGGGAGATTCTAAGACATGATGGACCTTGGGAGGAAGTGGGGGCTCCACTCATTGTGTCTGTAGAGAGTACAAATACGTGCATGTCTTTCATAGGGACTCATTTGGGTTTGTTTATCCTTGTTGTTTTTAAAATCACCTGAATTGCAAAAATATGTTTTAAAGAGACACTACTGAATAAGCAGCTTCTGTACCCTCTGCCTAAGCTGAAGCCCTTCACTAGGTATCAGTGCAAGAGGACTGCTTCTACACACAAGGAAATCAAGTACTAGGCATTCTTACATAGCAGTGTATATTTATAGTACAGTACAGTGTGTGCATATAAAAGTATCTGTAGTAGTGATATATATTCAGATGGGTTTGGATTTGCTTCACTTATTTATTTTTCTGTAAGTTTTTCTATTAAACTGTATGTCTGTGAGAATGGTGTGGTCTTTTGTTATTTTGTTTTTTGAGTTTTGTAATGATTGTGTTTAGTTAGATAACATGCTTAAAATAGTCCTCCATTTGAAACTATTGGGCTCTGCCATCTTATCATGTGTTTATATCTAAAGCAAAATGGATGTTTTCAGGAAAAAAACTAGTAAGAAAAATTATATTTATATAGTTTAGGAAAACATTTGGTCACTAGCTTTGTGCCATTTTTCCTTTTTAATTATTTTTATAGTGAAGAGCAACATGAAGATATACAGAACTGTCTATAGGGAAAAACAAGAATAAATATGCTCTTATTTTCATGGACCTGAGACTTTAATAGGGTTACCACAAGGGTTTTAATTCATGTGTGTCTCCCATTCCTTTTTATGGAGAACAAAATAATTACCCCAGAATTTTAATTACAAATAGTGTAGGAGGAGATGTTAGGTGTTAGTATCATTGTTTTATTTTATGGTCATGAAAACTCCAAGGTATTTATTTATACAAAGCACATTCAGCTAGTTACACTTACTTTTACCTCCTTTTAATATCTACCATTTTTTCTATCCCACAAATTCTCATTTAAAACTTAAGTTTTCAAAAGATCAGAATGTGATAACAGTGATAGCAAAATTGGGGACTATTTGTAAGCATAGAAATACTATATATGGAAATAGAGAGTGCATTTTAAGACAGGGATGAAAAACTGTCTTATTTTCTGAGTACTTTACCCGCTTCCTTTGGGAATCACAAACCTGTTGATATGAGTAACCATAGAATTCCTCGTGTTTATGATCAAACTCTGTCTTTTGGCCTCCCATGAAAGGATCTCAAAGAGCTTTGAGCAAGAAAGAAATACACCTTTTTTAATGGTCATAATGAATCCTTGTTTCCCATCCCATAGAATTGAAATGGCTCTGCTGATTCACCTTAATTCCACATCTTTTAAAAGAGAGATGTAGATGATAGATAGTTGATATCTTAAATTTTGTTCTGAATTGCCAAGTGATTCCTGAATTCTTGTTCTACTTTTCTTGTAGAAATCAACTGTGGCAAAGATCCTCTGAAAACGAAATAAAACTTTTAGCTTTCTTTTGTCCTGTCAGTCCTATAGATAGATTAATTTTAAAATGTTGTTTCCAGAGACTGATTTTCAGTATTCTTACTAGTAGTGCTGAAACATGATTTCATATTTGGATTTAAATCCTAAATTAATATAGAAAAAGTTTAGCATACTGTTAAAAGAATGTGATCTGGCCAGCAATGTCAAAATATAAAAATCTCAATGTATTTCTAATATCCAGGGTTTAGTTTTTCCAAGTTTTCAAGTTTTAGTCAGTTTCAATGAAAAGTGTCATTGACAGAGAAATGGCAAGTCCCTCAGCACATTTCTATTGGCTGTCCTTTCCCCTGAATTTAATTGACATAACTAATGCATATTATTTTCTGCATTAATTCTTTTGGAAGAACATAATTGTGTATACTAGCTGTATTTATCCAAGTTTATACTGAAAACTGGGCACTGTTGATAGCTGTTATGCCTTGTAATGTTAACAGTGTGTCTTCATCTTGAAAACTACTCCAGTCAAAGGGTTATTTAAAAATAGTGTTAGTTTTCTCTTAGACTTGCAGGTCCGTGCCATTTAAATAGAAAAAAAATACAAAAAAAAAAAAAAAAAAAAAAAAAAGTAAGCATCACCCTCATGTAAGTCAATGGAAAATTGGTTCCTAGGGGCCTGCTTATAGGCTGTCCAAGATTTGTAATTAACATCTTAGCTAATCTCTTGTATATCAACCATAGAATTTCTCCCAATGTTTCTTCTCATCGAGTGGAATCTTTCTAATTAAAATACAGCATGTCATTCAGAGCATGGCTGATCTGCTGCTGGGGAGTACCTGTAAATCTCGTGAATGCAATCTCTTAAGGATTCCCATAAGGAGTGCAGAAATGTCCTATTCATTTGTGTGTTTACCTTCTGAAGCTTTGTAACAAAGCAACCAGTGCAGTTCTTCTTTGGAAAATGAGTTAATAGCTATGAGGAGCCAAAGTAACATCTACAGACCTGTGACTGGGAAAGCATAAAACAAAGGGATGCACTTTGCCTCTCTGTCTGTCAAGAAGATCAATTAACTTTTGAAACAGGAGTGGGTTTTATGAGTTCGTAAGTTAGATCCTGTCTAATGTAAAACAGTGGGAGTTTTAGTGATACCATCAGTGAGGCATATTTGGTTTTAAAATAATTTACATCATCTACATTTTATGTCAATTATTTTGTATTGAGAAGTGGTTTTTCTAGCAATTCCAGTAATGAAATTACATTATATGGTTTCTTTCAGTTAGAAGTGTCCCAAATTGCTATACTTAATAGTTCTGTAAATATTCATGCATTTTTGAAACCCATCCTTGACTCTGTGGAGTGTTGGCAGGTGTTCATAGAACACCATGCAACAAATTGTATAAGAAAGAGAAAAAAAGGGAAATTTTAGGCAGGGGGAGGGGAAACTATGGTAATTTTAAATAGAGAATAGGGTTAACATTCTACCATCACTGAAGGTTTTAGACAATACTGGACAGAGATGTACAGAGAGCATTCATGCTTTCTGTCTTTTTAAAAATGTTTCATCAGAACAACAGCACAGCCAGGATGGATGTCTAATTTTTATGTATACTGCATTCTCTGCAACTGAGTGAAAATCTATTAATTTTTTCTCTTGTGTAATTTAGTATGTAACCAGCTCATTTTTCCTTTTTTTAATTATAAAAAAATGAAAAGTATAAATGAAGCTTCTCAAAATACATTACACTTCTTTGCAAATGTAATTTGAAGCTCATGAAACATTAATGCATTAAATATGGAATGTTGGTTTTTATGCTACTGAGAAAAAACTTAGAAAAGTTAAGTTTCTTCTCTATGTTATTAAACTATGTATCATAGACAATTCATGGAGGAGTTGGTTTACTCCATGCCCACAGTTTTGGATCATGTTTTCTTGAGGGATATTTGTGAATCTACTCAGACTTTTTTATGTGTGCATTTGCGAGTGTAAAATTTTAATAAGACTTTCTTAGGACTAGATAGTCTTATAAAATCAGCCACCTGTATAACCAACATTGTTTTATTCTTTCTGTGTACACAACTTGGCTGTGCACACATTCTGCTGTTGAAAGAAGCAGCCTTTCTATTTATGAGTTAGAGCCTACGCACACTGGTGGCAGAAGGGTAACTAAAGCAGGCACCAGAGAATATTTTTCTTGTTTCTTTAAACATGATTTGCTGGTTCCTTGCTGTGAGAAATTTGCATTCCAAATTACATCTTTAGTTAAAAGCATGAAAGAAAAATCTAAATGTTCATACTTTAAAGTGGGCAGAATTGTAATTAGGTAGTTACTAAAAGAAGTGGGAGTGACTTATTTTAAGTGCCTCAAAGAGTCAAGGTTTAATATCAGATGCTAATTGAAAAATGGTATTGATTTAAGCCAAAAGAGCAATTTGTGCAAAACATCCTTACACAGTCTTATCTCTAGTAAATATTTCTCCTGCTTAGTTCTGTCTTTCTAAGCCTTGTGATTTCAGATGTAAATTGTTCCCGAGTGCTTAAGTTGAAGTTAGATTTCTATTGCATGATAGTTTTTGGGACTAAAATGAAGTGATAAATGCAACCTCAACTGAGAGAAGAGGTCTAAGAACTGGAGAAAAATAAACATTTGTGATAAACAGTAGTTTCAGTATCGGACCAAAATCCTCTTGCGATGCACCAGCAGATAAAACCAAACATCTTAGAATTGCTATTTGCTGTGTTAATTTATTATATTTTCAATAATCTAGTGTGATTTGAGACAAAATTCAGAGTTGCAATATTTTTTTCAATGGATTAAGTTAACCTTGAGTTTTCTGGAAAGAGACTGTAATTATGAGGTCAGAAATACCACAAAGAGGCAACACAGGCACGTAGCAAAATTATATTCATCTCAGAATAATTACTGGCAACATTTAGGAAGGGAATTCTACAAATGATGAGAAGAAAATCTTATTAAGACAAACATGGCTAGAAAAAGTTCATTATGTTGAGGAACAAAGTAGCAGCTAATCTCTTCCTGTAATCCATTGCACTTGTTCGCACAGTATGTCAGTTGTAAAGATTATTTTGTAGAAAGAGAGAAACTGAATTGAAATGACATTTACAGAATTTAAACATAGTCAGGGAAGATGACAATTTATGGTCTAGGTTTATTTACATGATGAGCTAGCTAAATTTGCAAAGAACTGCTTCACTTTTTATTGATATTGTGCCTATTTTTGTATGTACCAAGTGGACTATTACAAAAATGTCTCTAAAAGATATCTCTATTCCTTCTAAGAAATTTCTCTGAAGCCAAAATATATAATCTGGAACTGAACAATCATGAATTTGTTCAGTACACCTCTGAAAAAGTAAGTTCATGTTTCAGCGTATGCATGAATCCAATATGGAATCCAATCCAGAGATACTGAAAATATTGACAGTATTCCAGTAGCTTCCTTGGGACACCCACCGTAGGTGGAATGAGTTGAGATTTGCTGTGTCAGGCTCCTGTTGGAAGCTGAGCCCGAGTCTGGCATGAGCAAACACCTGTCCACAGCAGCCTGCTGTATGTGTGGGGTGACTCGTCACCTCTCAGTGCTTGTGCTGCCTTGCACTTGTGGTTCTCAGTGGCCAGGGGCTTTCCAGGAGTTGCCTGATGCAACAGAGTATGGCTGTGAATTCTAAGGGCATACAGGCATCACCTTGTCTGCAATGAACTTACTGGTCTTTCTTCTTGATATCAGTAGAACTTCTGTCACATCTTCAGTTGGTCCTGGTTTTTCTCCCAGATTTTTGTTACAGTGCCACTTCAGTTTAGGATGGACGGTATGGGACTGCTCACAAGCCTAGTGTAGCAGTGTGTTTATCCTGCCACACAAAAAAAAATCCAGATGATCTTACTCCTCACTGACTGCTCTCTACAGGAATTGGTGTGTTCAGAACACCTTCGCACCAAGTCCAAGCCTGTAGCCTTATGAACAGCTAAAATAGCATGAAATTTTTAGACCTAGAATCCAGAGGTCAGAGGGAGTTTTAAAGAGTTTAAAACGATGGGATGAACAAGAAGAGAGAAAAAAAATTAAAAATATATGAAATAGTGTTGTCCCTGAAAATAAGCCTTCTGATTGTGTTTTAGTATAGTGGAGTCAGTTCTCATGAATTGTAAGATAAACAAGAATCATGTTTGCATTCCTTTGTAAAAAATATCATCTGATGGACTTCTCAAGTGACCAGTGGAGATGGAGAGGTGGGAACTTCTCTGTCCAATCTCTGGTCACTGTCCAGAAACTTATATATACGAGGTCAACAATAAATGAGAGACTTCCTTTCTTTTTCTCTGCCTGAACACCTGTTGTGTGTTGCTGTGTGTTTCTATCTATGTCACAGGAACAAAATAGAATGTAGCAATTTACAGTTTTAAAGAAATGCAGTTATTTGCATTAGAGACTAAAATGTAGAATTGTGACAAATTAGGATGAATTTGTTAGATTAGATGGAATCTTTTTCTGTAAAATGTTTTTCTGTTAAGATAAAATAAACTGACATTAGACAAGTAGTTGAAAGATTTAATAGAAGGAAAAAGAAAAACTGTTACAGAAGATTCATGGAATGAGTTTTAACTACACTGTTGAAACTAAAAGAGGAAAAAGGAAACCTGAATAATTGATAAAAAAGATCCTTGGTGCATTAATCTCTGTGGAATCTCATAGAAACACTTCTGTGAGGTGGAATAAACAGAAGCTGATGCATTTAAATATTTCCACTGTTGAATTGTTTGGTTTGTTTTTTTCCAAGTTTTGATGATATTTTGTATAATCAGTAATATTTATCTTCTGGTGTAATTTAGTGCAGGCATGTGTCTTGCCACCATATGACACTTGAAACCTAAAACCTTGTTTTTCAACCTTCTTACACACAGTTACTCTAATTCGTGTAACAGCCATATCAAGTGCTAATTCTTGCTATCTAGCTTGCATTTCATCCTTCCAGTACATTTATCAGAGTAGACTTTGTATTTGCTGGGTGTCATGTGTGGTGTGAATTTGTGATTGCCATCCCCTCAGTTCTAGAGACTGTGAGAAGTGAAAATATAACCAGACGAAATATTGTCAGAGAGACAGAGGGCAAAGAAATAAAGCAGTAGAAAAGCAAAAGGGAGGGAATTTTGCTATGAGTGGGAATGAGAACTGGGAGGACAGGACATGGGTAATAGTGAAGATCTGGTCATGGTTCTTCTTCCCATGAAAATATTTAGCATGTATTCATATGCATTCATAGCTGCTCAGTGCAGATTGTCTCTGTGCAGCACTGAGGAGGATGAGAAGTGGCAGAGCATAATCACCAAACAGCTGGCATGCCACAGTAGCTGCTATTCTGCTCACTTAACTGAGCCAGGGCTTTGAGTTTGGTAAATCAGAGGACTTTATGGCAATTCTGACATGATACATGAGTGCAGCATGGGCTTATGCAAGTGGGTTGTCAATAAATGGAATAACTGATACAGGGTTTAGGAGTCTAGGATTTATATGAGCTACTCATATGGCAGAAGTTAAAAGCAGTTTGAATTGTGTCTCTGGACACAGTGGTTGAGATCCCTTGAGTGCCAATCCTCTTTCTCTAAAGGGCAGAGTTGCATCAAATCTCTACAGATTTCACTGGGAACTGAGGGCAGCAAACTGCTCTCCGATTGAAGCCCTTTTACAACTCAGGTCTCTTTGACTTTTGCCAAGGCTTTTACTGACAACAGTCATGTTTCACTGAAAATGTTCACAGCGAAATCACTTTGTTTCTGTTATATTTGTTACGGTTGGATGACTTTTGGGGGAAGAAATATTACACTTTTTGAGACTGATTTTGAATTTGCTTATGCTAATGCATATAGGATGAGAGTGATGCCTGTGGAAGTAATTAATTTGCTTTTTGAGTACACAAATGTCATAATTACAGTCCTTAATTTTTAAAAAATCTATTTGACATGAAATAAAGGTTACTTCCCCTTTTTCTTCCTATAGCATTTGAAAAAAATAAATTACACGTGTGCTCATTCTTATGCATATGTAAGCATACGTTCATAATTGCTTTAGATACTCACTCTCCTTTTTGCAGCACAGATTTGGATATAGCCAGGAGCATACCTACAAACCTGAAAACCTAATCTTTCTGCATAGTGAAAGATACCTCTATTGGATAGCTCAGAGCACTTATTTTGGGTAGCAGTCAGGTTTCACACTTCTGCATCCAAATCAGTTTCTGAACCTGTTATCTGTAAAAGGGAAATAAGTGCACTGTCAAATTTCCTTGAGAGGTAAGGAGTTTTATCAAAAATAGTGGTCACGCAGGTAACCAAACCAAATAGATAATATTTGATTTTTCAATTTATTTATTTATTTATTTATTTATTATTTTATACCTTTTAACTTAGTGACCATATGTGTTTTAGGCTTCAACAGAAAAACTATTATTTGCAGCATTTCTTTTCTACCAGCACCTAGACCACTGTGATCTATCTAATACGCTAGATACTGTGTTATTATACAACAAAACCAATGTTTAACATAAAGAGTTGATATTCTAATACTTAAACAAGGGAAAGATAGAAGCGGATAAAAGAAGTAGATGGAGAATTGCAAACTGGTAGCAAGATTAATATTCCTAAATTTAAAAAAAAATCCTAAATATGTTTTCCTTTTAATAATAATTATCTAAGTTTTAAAATAAAATTTTAAATTAGCTGTCACAAATACAGGCATGTTACAGCTGAATACCTCCAAGTAATACAAAGGTTTCTCTTCATTTCAAGAAGAGCAGGATTGCTTACATTTTAAGTAAAATGACTACAGATGCATCTATGTTTTGTTCAAACTGAATTTTCACTGGAATGTAATGTTTTTATCCTAATATAAAATAGAGGCATACTGTCTAATTTTCTAATACATATATATTTTTAAAAGATGTCCTGGATGTAAATATATGAAATATTCACCATGGCAGGGGTTGTATTCGAAAGGGTATTGTTGGTGTGTTCCTAAACTAATACCATCTAAGACAATTGCCAATGAAAGAAACAGTAGTCTGTTTCTAAATCAGGTATTTCAAAAAGGGCATCTTTATTTCTGAAGCAGACAAACATATATTAATCCAGAACATTAAATTTTTTGTGGGTTTTTTTCAAAATGCATCATTCGTATGTTGTTTGTAATGCTAAATTCAGAATATCTCTGGACAAGGAGGGAGTGGATGAGTAAGAAGAAAAAGATCATTCTTTCTTTCCTCTGATTAGTCAGATAATTTTATCCAAAAACTACAGCTGTTAGTGGTAAACTAATGAACTTCTGTGTGTCATCAAGTGAGAAAAGTGCTAGTTTCTTGTTGAGAAAATCTTTCTTGCTGCATAGAGAAGAGCTCCTTTTTAATTTTGTGGCTAAATTAAGACATTGCTGTATTTTACTACCCTCATCCTTGAGAATAATACCAGCTATATAACAGTAATCTGGATGTTCATATGTTGCGTGTGCAACAATGCTGCCCTGGCATTAAATATTCTGTTTTCTTCTGAAACCGTATGTATGGTTATGAGAGTGTATTTTTGTACCTTCTTATGTTTTTAGGATTTTCACTTAAATTTCCATTAGAACTTAACGCCTGACTTGATCAGAACTATGCACAGCGCTTACCAAAATCTCCCACGGAACCTGTTAGTGTCTTAAGCCAGTGGAGACAAGTAAATGTTTTCTACACTATGCAACACAAAGCCACAATAATGAGAGCTGTGCAGTGCTGCATTCTTGGAGTGTAAACAAAACAAAACAAAAAAAAAAAACACAAACCCCCTCCCCCCAAAAAAAATTTGCAAAAATCTGGACAATTCTTCTATTTAGCAATTGCTTAATGTATTTTGTATCTAGAACTGAAATAGCTAATAAAAACTAAGAGTTGTTTCTTTCTTTTTATGATAGGAAAACTAAAAAAGGTGACCTTAAAATTACCTAATACCTTGAACTACCTTTAAAATTACTGGGATGTGTCCTGACTTAAATCTAAGTCTGCCTGCAAATATGCATTGGACATTTCATTATGTGTTTAAGTGTATATACAGTGACACTTGTTTTTATAGGATTATTTAATATATGGGTGGACTAAATATTTTTTCAATACCCTACTTTCACGTTACCTTTAGAATAAGTCAGCACCTGATAATTTTTTATTTATTCTGAAGAACATGTTCAGTTTTGATGTCAATAAAATTTTGAAGAAATTAATAATTATGTATATAATTTAAAACAAGTCAGTGCAAAATATAGTATGGTATATTATTATTTTTAATGTACATATTGTGTAAGTGGAAAATATAAATGTTTCTCGGGTTTCTAGTATGCTGGATTCTGAGAGATATGATTTTCATGCTAACATAACCATTAGAAATAGCTAAGCTTTTTCTAGACTTAAAAAAACTTATTTGTAGGACATGTATTTTTGTTTGCAATTGGTTTGACTTTATAAATAGGCAGTAAAAAGAGATTGTTACTAATAATATTTAGTTTTATTTTATATTGATTTGTTGCTAAGACTTTAGATAGAATTTTGGTGCAAGGACTGAAAAGTGTTGCCCCTTCATATATTCCACAAAATTGGGATGAATGCATATCTGGACACAAAGCTACTAAAACAAAAAATTTAGTAAAATAAAACATCATATTAATTCAATGTCCTAAAATAAACAGTACATTAAAACTTTGGGACCCATTTGGAAAACGTATGTTTAAAAAAAAAAAAAAAACAACTATGAAAAATATGTATAAATATTGAATTTTTATCCTGGGCACCATTCTTCACTCACAGCAGTAAGTCAATAGGTAATACATTTATTTATTGACATTAATTATGTTGTGTCAGTTTGAAACTTGTTTAAACAGAAGGCAAGATAGGATTTATAGGTAAATAACTTTTTTTTTAAGCCATTTGGTTAACTTTTTAGATGTACAAATGCCATGTTTTATTCTCTCAAAATCTCAGCTCTTAGATACTCTTTCCTGTTGAATTTAATTTCCATAAGCTGAACAATAATAATAATGCACTATATCAGATAATGAATTTTGGTGCAGTCATGTGGGTCACAGGTTAAAGAATCAAGGTCATGTCCTGTTCAAGTCCAGCTATTTCATCTGTCCATGGTTTAGCCAAATGCTGTTTTGGTTGTGGTTTTTTGTTTGGTTTGGTTTTGGTTTGTTCTGTTTCTTTCTTTATTTTGTTTCTTTTTTTTTAAACTATTGCTACTATAGATGTTTTAAAGGAAGGTAAAGAATTTCAGACAAATTTTGCCAAATAAGTTGTGTTGCTATGTTAGCCTGGAAAGAGAGGAATCATGAAAATACTCAGTTTGATATAATCTAAGATAACCTTTCCATATGAATATAATAGCCACATTTGCTTAATCTTTTGGTCTGAACTGTACTATGCTGAAAGCAGTATTTTCTGTGGGAGAATGATAAAAATGATTTTCTGTTATTTTACCTTTAATTCTTCATATTTTACATCTGAAACATGCAGAGCATTAAAAAGCATGATGAGCTGTATTTTTTTAATTTTTAACCCTTTCTTTTAAAAACATGGTAACTAACTTGCTTCATTCTTTTCCTTCCTTTTATAGGGTAGCAAAAATATTATAGTGTTTATGCACAAAGCAGAAGTATTATTTATATATATTTTTTTCAATTACAGGTAAAGATTATAGTTCCCAACAGCACAGCAGGTCTGATAATAGGGAAGGGAGGTGCTACAGTGAAGGCTATAATGGAGCAGTCAG